>CM074127.1:1824420-3024420 GCA_037178625.1 Skeletonema tropicum | reverse complement strand
CTTCTCTGGAGCAGTTCCTTCCAATAGGTGAAATATTCATCATACCAGAGCGAAATTCGATAAATGTCCCTCTCTTGACCGGGATATCGACATCAGCCAAGTACTTTAGCGTCCAATTCACAATCCTCTTAATGTTATCTTCATCCCAAGAACTTGGAAATGGTTTGGATTTCCTGAAGTTCTCCATTCTTGTATGCGACTAATCCATTCTGAGAAAAGTTGTATGGGAAGACTTTGGCAATGCCCTCTCCTAATTGCTCCTCCTGTTTGGGCAGATCTGAGCCGCCGACGATACCTACGGTGATCTTCTCACTGAGAGACTTCATGAAATTCATCATGTCGGGAGTTACCTCTGGAACAGAAGACGATGATCGAATGGTAAAGTAGAAACACATTAGATGATAATGATGATAATGATGATAATGACTTGGAACAGTAACTGCACTGAATCCCTGCAATACATCCATATGCATTAACTGTTCACATATTTCAAAATGATGAACTAATCTGGTTCATCTCAGTTCACTCACCTCCGCGTGGGATGGTAAGAGTCCCATCGACATCAAATAGAGCAATAATTCTTGGGTTTGCAGGAGCCATCTTTGCTTTTTATTGAGTTCTATAATTTTATGAGAGGATTATGACACAATCAAAGACCAAGTTGATTGATTGCAATGACCTCGTTATCGAATCTTTGCACCAGCCCCACCTTTCCCGTTTCTCCTGAGGAGTGAAATCGGGAAGGAAAAATTACCATACCTACACGTGGAGCTTCTTGATCGTGACCTCGCGTCACACGAACACCGTCGGATGAGAGTGATGCCGATCTCGATCGCTTCAACTTCATCACCAAGCCAAAGAGCAGTGAAGAGCTATGGTAACGTTGGTTCAAACTGCGCTAATACAATAGATAGTAGCAATTAGGAGTAGGAAGTCAAACATTTAAAAGCATCATGAGGTCATCTTCTCTGATCAGCTGTTCTGCGGCGGTTTTATCGACGTCCACTGTGGTGGTGGGCCTCTCGCTTCATCGCCCTTCCACCTATCATACCAATTCCTTGACATCACCGATTCTTCGCTCGAATACAGCACTTCGCCTTGGTGATCTGGATGATATGAGTGACTACGGTAAAGATCGGGTCAATTCAGAGCTTGACTCTCTCATTTCAAAGCGCGATGCTATCAAAAAGAATATTGTTGCAAATACCAAGCCAGATGATGATACGCCCCCAATAGATGAAATGTCAGATGATGACATCGCCAAGATGCTCAGTGATGAGGCAGATATCGATGAAATGTTCTCCAGAGATTACATGCCCACCTTTGCAACCAAGCGTGGGCCAACTCGATCAGGATTGAGTAGTGGAGACTCTGGAGGGATTTTGGATGGGGAAGAAGAGGACGACGAAGATCGCGCTCTGTTTGTAGATTGGACAGAGGATTATGATGATGAGAACGAGTTTCACATTCCAAACAGGATTGGATTTACTACGGCAGAGTGGGGAGATAAGAAGAAGGGATTTGTTGCTGGAAAGTTGAAAAAGAAGGACAGAAAAGCGGGGAAATTCAACAAGACTGATTTGAAGGTAAGAGAGCGGAATGCCTGGCTTGCATATTCGTTTGTCCTTATTGCATGTATGATATTGCGTTGACTAAGTTTACCTACTACTTGGATTTTGGCTTCTATAGAAAGCATACGAGAAACTGCAGCAAAATGGAGTGTCATTTGTGGAGACATCGGAGTCATTATCCTTCGCTGAAGCATTCCTCAACAAATTTTTTGATGAATGTGAACATGGTGATCGCCCTCTCGTCGCATCAACATATGCCAACCCATGGAAGCATGCCATCAAAACCAAATCATTACCGAGAAAGGGATCTAAAGCTGTAGTTGACGCTGCTGAGGCATGTTGTGAGCGCATGGGTGTGTCGTCTATGAGTCTGTTCCAGGTAAAGAACCCATACTTTTACATTGGAGGGACTTCTGCATTGGCTGAAGGGATGTTGGATGTGATTTCAGACGATCATTCGCGATACGTGGGTTGTATTAATATGAGTACTAGCAAGTTGGCAAAATTACAGAGGAAACTGCGAGCGCAGGGAGAATTTGTCGCAACAAACCAATTCGATTTCAGTTTGACCAATAGGAAGTCTTTGGCAATGATTGAGGCGTGCAAGAAGATGGATATTACCCCAATTTGCACCAATGTTTTGGATGGAGGTCTGGCTTCCGGTAAGTACACTTCAGTCAATCCCACAGGTGGCGAAGTCTCCAAAGGAGAAGGCGATACTGGACCGTACTCTGTGAGAACATTGGAGAAGCTAGATGCATTGTTCAAGGTGCAAGATGGTTTGAGGGAGAAAGTTAACAGCAGAATCGGGGACAAATTGGCGAAATTTGATTCGGGTAAAGCGGTAAGATCATTCTTGAAATACTTGAACTTCTGTAATTGTTCATTTCTCTGACATGTCTTGCTCTACTCCAAATCAATCACATTTGCAGCCAAAAATCAACAGAGAAATCACAACTACACAAATTGCAATCAATTATGTAAAGGCGAAAGGAGCAGTACCGCTAGTTCCAGTAAATAATGTTAAAATGGCTAACGAAGTACTCGGATGTCTAGGATGGGAATTGACAGAAGAAGAAGTGCTAGAACTAGACAAAGCATGCAAAACTTGCGGAGTATAAGTACTGTCTAGCCAAATAATGACAACCTTTTTGTCACCAATTAAATTTATTTTTGAAACAACACACGCTCATCAGTAAGGTTCAAGCGAAAAATGTCTATCTAGAATAATATACATTATAACAGGATATGAAATCTGGGCAAGATCAAGATAATAAACTAACAAGTACGAACTGTTGATGAAACCAAAATATCTCAACATCAGTACTACAAGTTAACGTGAAAACGAAGAAACTCAAGCATGGAAGTAGTGAATGACATAAACAGATCACATTTGGGCCAGCCCGCAGCACTACATTCTCTCTTAACGATAAACACGAGCCGTTGCTAGAGGCAAAATATACTTGGTGGTGATACGAACAAAATTTATTAGCACTGCACAGTCGGGTAGCTCACGTGAGGCGATGCTACGAACTCATCGTTGATCTGCGGGATCCAATTGGGGCTGGCCCAAGCTGCTGAATGCCAATGAGCTTCTATGGCACCACCGCCGACTATAATGGGCCACTAGAAGCGGCTCGTGCCAATACAGAGGACGATAGATACGATATGGTTGAGTGTGGTGCTGCCGGACAGCCCAAATGGGACCTCTCAGATCAGCTACGAGGATGTAGCTTGAACTCCAGCCAATCAACCTGTCTGCGCAGTGCAAATGAGCTTCTATGGTATCACCGCCGACTATAATGGGCCACTAGAAGCGGCTCGTGCCAATGTAGACGACGATAGATACGATATGGTTGAGTGTGGTGCTGCCGGTGCCGGACAGCCCAAATGGGACCTCTCAGATCAGCTATGAGGATGTAGCATGACCTCCAGCCAATCAACCTGTCTGCGCAGTGCAAATGAGCTTCTATGGTACCACCGCCGACTATAATGGGCCACTAGAAGCGGCTCGTGCCAATGTAGACGACAATAGATACGATATGGTTGAGTGTGGTGCTGCCGGTGCCGGACAGCCCAAATGGGACCTCTCAGATCAGCTTTGAGGATGTAGCTTGAACTCCAGCCAATCAACCTGTCTGCGCAGTGCAAATGAGCTTCTATGGTATCACCGCCGACTATAATGGGCCACTAGAAGCGGCTCGTGCCAATGTAGACGACGATAGATACGATATGGTTGAGTGTGGTGCTGCCGGTGCCGGACAGCCCAAATGGGACCTCTCAGATAAGCTTTGAGGATGTAGCTTGAACTCCAGCCAATCAACCTGTCTGCGCAGTGCAAATGAGCTTCTATGGTATCACCGCCGACTATAATGGGCCACTAGAAGAGGCTCGTGCCAATGTAGACGACGATAGATACGATATGGTTGAGTGTGGTGCTGCCGGCCAGCCCAAATGGGACCTCTCAGATCAGCTACGAGGATGTAGCTTGAACTTCAGACAATCAACCTGTCTGCGCAGTGCAAATGAGCTTCTATGGTATCACCGCCGACTATAATGGGCCACTAGAAGCGGCTCGTGCCAATGTAGACGACGATAGATACGATATGGTTGAGTGTGGTGCTGCCGGTGCCGGACAGCCCAAATGGGACCTCTCAGATCAGCTATGAGGATGTAGCTTGAACTTCAGCCAATCAACCTGTCTGCGCAGTGCAAATGAGCTTCTATGGTATCACCGCCGACTATAATGGGCCACTAGAAGCGGCTCGTGCCAATGTAGACGACGATAGATACGATATGGTTGAGTGTGGTGCTGCCGGTGACGGACAGCCCAAATGGGACCTCTCAGATCAGCTATGAGGATGTAGCTTGAACTTCAGCCAATCAACCTGTCTGCGCAGTGCAAATGAGCTTCTATGGTATCACCGCCGACTATAATGGGCCACTAGAAGAGGCTCGTGCCAATGTAGACGACGATAGATACGATATGGTTGAGCGTGGTGCTGCCGGACAGCCCAAATGGGACCTCTCAGATCAGCTTTGAGGATGTAGCTTGAACTCCAGCCAATCAACCTGAAAAAAATTAACGGAAATCTTAAAGTACGTCATGGTTGGCCCTCCAGGGGCGAAATTATCTACAATTATCTCTGCACAGTGCAAATGAGCTTCTATGGTAGGGACCTCTAAGATCAGCTACGAGGATGTAGCATCGATTCGACGCTCGCAACCCGTCTGCGCAGTGCAAATGAGCTTCTATGGTATCACCGCCGACTTTAAACGGCCACTAGAAGCGGCTCGTGCCAATGTAGACGACGATAGATACGATATGGTTGAGTGTGGTGCTGCCGGTGACGGACAGCCCAAATGGGACCTCTCAGATCAGCTATGAGGATGTAGCTTGAACTTCAGCCAATCAACCTGTCTGCGCAGTGCAAATGAGCTTCTATGGTATCACCGCCGACTATAATGGGCCACTAGAAGAGGCTCGTGCCAATGTAGACGACGATAGATACGATATGGTTGAGCGTGGTGCTGCCGGACAGCCCAAATGGGACCTCTCAGATCAGCTTTGAGGATGTAGCTTGAACTCCAGCCAATCAACCTGAAAAAAATTAACGGAAATCTTAAAGTACGTCATGGTTGGCCCTCCGGGGGCGAAATTATCTACAATTATCTCTGCGCAGTGCAAATGAGCTTCTATGGTAGGGACCTCTAAGATCAGCTACGAGGATGTAGCATCGATTCGACGCTCGCAACCCGTCTGCGCAGTGCAAATGAGCTTCTATGGTATCACCGCCGACTTTAAACGGCCACTAGAAGCGGCTCGTGCCAATATAGACGACGATAGATACGATATGGTTGGGTGTGGTGCTGCCGGTGCCGGACAGCCCAAATGGGACCTCTCAGATCAGCTATGAGGATGTAGCTTGAACTTCAGCCAATCAACCTGTCTGCGCAGTGCAAATGAGCTTCTATGGTATCACCGCCGACTATAATGGGCCACTAGAAGAGGCTCGTGCCAATGTAGACGACAATAGATACGATATGGTTGAGTGTGGTGCTGCCGGACAGCCCAAATGGGACCTCTCAGATCAGCTTTGAGGATGTAGCTTGAACTCCAGCCAATCAACCTGTCTGCGCAGTGCAAATGAGCTTCTATGGTAGGGACCTCTAAGATCAGCTATGAGGATGCAGCATCGATTCGACGCTCGCAACCCGTCTGCGCAGTGCAAATGAGCTTCTATGGTATCACCGCCGACTTTAAACGGCCACTAGAAGCGGCTCGTGCCAATACGGACGACGATAGATACGATATGGTTGAGTGTGGTGCTGCCGATGCCGGACAGCCCAAATGGGACCTCTCAGATCACCTACGAGGATGTAGCTTGAACTCCAGCCAATCAACCTGTCTGCGCAGTGCAAATGAGCTTCTATGGTATCACCGCCGACTATAATGGGCCACTAGAAGCGGCTCGTGCCAATGTAGACGACGATAGATACGATATGGTTGAGTGTGGTGCTGCCGGTGCCGGACAGCCCAAATGGGACCTCTCAGATCAGCTATGAGGATGTAGCTTGACCTCCAGCCAATCAACCTGTCTGCGCAGTGCAAATGAGCTTCTATGGTACCACCGCCGACTATAATGGGCCACTAGAAGCGGCTCGTGCCAATGTAGACGACGATAGATACGATATGGTTGAGTGTGGTGCTGCCGGACAGCCCAAATGGGACCTCTCAGAAAAGCTTTGAGGATGTAGCTTGAACTCCAGCCAATCAACCTGTCTGCGCAGTGCAAATGAGCTTCTATGGTATCACCGCCGACTATAATGGGCCACTAGAAGCGGCTCGTGCCAATGTAGACGACGATAGATACGATATGGTTGAGTGTGGTGCTGCCGGTGCTGGCCAGCCCAAATGGGACCTCTCAGATCAGCTATGAGGATGTAGCTTGAACTTCAGCCAATCAACCTGTCTGCGCAGTGCAAATGAGCTTCTATGATATCACCGCCGACTATAATGGGCCACTAGAAGCGGCTCGTGCCAATACGGACGACGATAGATACGATATGGTTGAGTGTGGTGCTGCCGGTGCCGGACAGCCCAAATGGGACCTCTCAGATCAGCTATGAGGATGTAGCTTGAAGTCCAGCCAATCAACCTGTCTGCGCAGTGCAAATGAGCTTCTATGGTATCACCGCCGACTATAATGGGCCACTAGAAGCGGCTCGTGCCAATGTAGACGACGATAGATACGATATGGTTGAGTGTGGTGCTGCCGGACAGCCCAAATGGGACCTCTCAGATCAGCTTTGAGGATGTAGCTAGAACTCCAGCCAATCAACCTGTCTGCGCAGTGCAAATGAGCTTCTATGGTATCACCGCCGACTATAATGGGCCACTAGAAGAGGCTCGTGCCAATGTAGACGACGATAGATACGATATGGTTGAGTGTGGTGCTGCCGGTGCTGGCCAGCCCAAATGGGACCTCTCAGATCAGCTTTGAGGATGTAGCTTGAACTTCAGCCAATCAACCTGTCTGCGCAGTGCAAATGAGCTTCTATGGTATCACCGCCGACTATAATGGGCCACTAGAAGCGGCTCGTGCCAATGTAGACGACAATAGATACGATATGGTTGAGTGTGGTGCTGCCGGACAGCCCAAATGGGACCTCTCAGATCAGCTATGAGGATGTAGCTTGAACTTCAACCAATCAACCTGTCTGCGCAGTGCAAATGAGCTTCTATGGTATCACCGCCGACTATAATGGGCCACTAGAAGAGGCTCGTGCCAATGTAGACGACAATAGATACGATATGGTTGAGTGTGGTGCTGCCGGACAGCCCAAATGGGACCTCTCAGATCAGCTACGAGGATGTAGCTTGAACTGCAGCCAATCAACCTGTCTGCGCAGTGCAAATGAGCTTCTATGGTACCACCGCCGACTATAATGGGCCACTAGAAGCGGCTCGTGCCAATGTAGACGACGATAGTTACGATATGGTTGAGTGTGGTGCTGCCGGCCAGCCCAAATGGGACCTCTCAGATCAGCTTTGAGGATGTAGCATCGATTCGACGCTCGCAACCTGTCTGCGCAGTGCAAAAGAGCTTCTATGGCATCACCGCCGACTATAATGGGCCACTAGAAGCGGCTCGTGCCAATGTAGACGATGATAGATACGATATGGTTGAGTGTGGTGCTGCCGGTGCCGGACAGCCCAAATGGGACCTCTCAGATCAGCTATGAGGTTGCTGCTTTGCTTCAAACCGATTAACCAGTCTGCGCAGTGCAAAAGAGCTTCTATGGCATCACCGCCGACTATAATGGGCCACTAGAAGCGGCTCGTGCCAATGTAGACGATGATAGATACGATAAGTACGAGGTTTTAACATTGCCTCTATGCATGTCATCCTATGAGCGGTACAAATGAGCTTGTCTAGAGTTTCATCTGTTGCGCGAGAGGATTAATTTACTTGGTGGTGATAGGCACAAAGGCTTTTAGCACTTCTCAGTCGGATAGCTTACGTTGTGGAGATGCAGGCTGTGTCCAATTTTGGCTGGTCCAAGCTTTTCCGCAGCACTTCATTTTCTCATATCGTATCCATCTTCACCATTTTGCGCATGTGCCGTTGCTAGATGCCAAATATGCTTGGTGGCGATAGGCACAAATTGTAAAGTAGACGAAGATTGCTGCTGCCTGATGGCATAATCTGACCCTATGGGAATTTGACCCTGGCAGATTTGAAGATCTCATGGACTTTGACAAAATTGTAACTAAAACCAGTGGCATAAATACTATTTACATCTTTCGTGGCTGCATTTGATACGTTATCTACCTTTATCTTTTCTCTTTTTATGCGGAGACGGCAACGCCAATTCCTTACATCCCGCTGCAGAGAGAGAGAAAGGCAGCGGCGATATGAAGTAGGGTGCCGTGCTTCTTAGTGGGAAGGCCTGCTGCTTGGCTGCTCGGCTGCTCGGCTGCTCAGTTGCTCGTCTTGTTCCTGATTCCACCACAAAGTCCTTCATCTCTGCTTTGTCTGAGTTGTAGCGAATGGACTGTGATGGCCGTACATCTGCAGGAAGCCATTTGAAGAGTGTGCTCAGAGATTTGAATTCCTCTTGAGACACAGTGGAAGTCGGAGAATTGGAACTTAGCGTGACATACACACTTGTGGGGTGAATCTCAAGAGGGCTGAGCATAAGAACAAGCTAGCATTGGAATCGGACTTTGAAATCGAATTAACTGGAACTAGAAAAGCAGTGCAATAAGTAAACTTTTACATCTGACAAAAAGCACGAGACACATTATCTATCTCTCATTCCAACCCAAGACTAGAAGACGGAAACGCCAATTCCCGATCATCTCGCCTCTCTATCTCTAGAGAGAGAGAGAGAGAGGTAACAAATAATGTGCCGTAAGATATGCGATGGCGAAGCATTATGGGTGCTACTTGGAGGACAGGCCCTGTTCGACTGCTCAATCAAACTAAACTTGCCATCTTGTTCCTGCCCTGCTAGTAAGGCCTTAGGTCAACAGTCTCTGCTTGGTCCGAGTTGCGGTGGGGTGGAATTTGGACAATAGCTGTGTAGCTTGCGATACGCCTTGCGAAGAGAGTGTCGAAGAGCATACAGACGTTGAACTCCTCCTCTCGATTACATTCAACATTTCGTAGCTATCGCTGTCAAGATGCATTGAATGAGACGCCCGATGGTGAAGAGAAGATGGCTACGTTGAAAGAGGGAGAAAATGTTGTTTGTTAGATAAAGTAGGTCAACAATATTTATGAAATAACGTTCATTTGCCACCGAAGAATAAGAGTAGAGTCGGATCAAAGATCCATTTGTGGGGATACGTTTCAAGAGAACGAATGGTGGTAAAACGACGGATTTATGGTCTAGCAAATCCTAAAGGAACTGTGCCCATCTTATCCCCTGGGGAGGACGAACACTCTGTTTAAGCCTCTCGACACCTTCAAAGACCGCCAAGACCCACCTTGGAAACCAACCATTACTATCTCTCTATCTCGGAACCCCAAACCGAGTGCACCCGAAGGCCATTAACTTCTTGGGCCAACTTATCAATCGCCGGCTTTCCTCGGCGATGGGCCAATTTATATAGCACCGGCTTCCACGGTGCTGGGCCAATTTGTATAGCACCGGCTTCCACGGTGCTGAAGTTGCTTGTTGCTCGATCTCATCTACAAAACTGTTCTTTTCGCCCGATCATGAATCATGTAACTCACCTGTAATCATCGGTCATCGGCTGCAGTCGTTAGCGGTGGCGCCTGTTTCAAGGCGGCGGCGATGCTTGCGGGTGAACGTCGTTGGAAGACGGCGGTAGTATAGCAAGCGGCCGGCGAGCGGAGAGTTGGCCGACATGGTGGTTTGCTAGCAAATGCAAATGATGTTGACAGTTTGCCAGATGGAAATTTATGATCTCATGAAAACAGTCGCAAGTGATCTCAACAACTTTTTCTCTCTGCCATCACGAGAAAGCCATCCATGATTGAATGAATGGCTGTGAGAGCTCGAGATACTGCTGGTCCGCGCCATGATTGATAAGTGTTCATCGCGCTCGTTCTGAGCGGAAAAGTTGTTGGAGAAGATCCATCGCGCCATTGATACTATTGATTCCGACGCATGTAGAGGACTGAAATCCTCTTTTCAAAACATTTTTTTACGGGGCTATTGGATGTGGTCGTGCGTCTCACATGCAGCTCGCTACCATTACCAATTTACCATGATACAAGATCATTGCTACTATCCTCCAACGTGGCCCTAAAGCAAGTGATTCTGTTGCTTTACCTGCTACTAATGAAAGGAAGAGTTTAGTATTTTTAGAAGGTTTACCTTACATTAATTTCAATCACAGTTCTAGTGCGGAGGCGGCTATCATCATTTTTTCCATAATACGTACCATTTGATCCGATTAGGTGACAGCACTTCTTTTTCATCATACCACAACAATGAGCAACGGCAATCCCTCCGGAATGACTGGGCTAAAAGACTTCTCTGTAGACGCACAGCGTCGCATGTTCATGGAACAACAAGAGAAAGAGCGTGCAGCTGCAGAGGCCAGGAAACAATCTCGCAAAATAAAAGCTGCAACAGCTGCAGGAGGTGCCACCTCAGGCATTATGATGAGTGGAATGATGAGCAATTTAGAGAATTCAAAGTCTCCGAGACTCGTGGGAGACGACTGACGACGACTCAATTGGAGACGATTACAGCATTGGTAGCGAAGAATCGTTTTATGTGGGCATCGAGAGAGCTGACTATGCACAACCCGATAACTTTGAAATTTACGGCGAAGAGAAGGCTGATCTCGATGAGAAAGAAGACCGATTGGGAATTTCCAGGGTCAGCGTCAATGTTATCAATCTGGAAGGAGGGGATGGCAATACATCGAGTATAAATTGGGATACAGATATACCTATTCATAGTGAAAAGAGCAGCTCGCTTTATGAGTTCATGAATGGGAGTACATCGACAAAAACTGCAAGTGGCATGTCAAAGAAGGATGTGGTGGTTGCTAAGCCATTGATTGTGTCCAGTTTAGATTGGAAAGAGGAGAATAAGCTTCAGGTAAATGATGATGACGTCGAGCAAGTCTACGAACAAGAGGCTGCTGAGGGCAAGTTCTTCATTAACAAGTTAGTCGGAACGGCCCAAGAACCCCGTGGGCAAGGGTTGACGGTTGATGTGTCACATCCCATGTCTCCAGAAACAATCACGATAGCTACATCTGGAAATCCACCAGTTCTCTCCCCATTGTCACTCTTTTCTCCGGTTGCTGCCGGATCTGTTGCAAATCAAGAGGATAATGCGATTCGACAGATGCGCGAAAGGGAGCTGAAGAAGGACGTATTAGAAGATGCAAATAAAGAAATTTTGGCCAAGGTGAAAGAGCTTATTGCGGCCCAAAAGGATGAAAGTGGCAAGGTGAACAGTGTCGAGTTGACACAAGAATTGGAGAAACTGTTGATTGAGTGAATACTACTCCTCTGTGAGAAAGCTACACAATTAAACGGACTAGGATACAGTTTCAGAAAGATAATTTAATTCTCTTCTTTATTCTTATTGCGCTGCATGAGCTTCAATTTTATTCATTATTATAGTACACATCATTATCGAGGGAGGACATACTGCCTCTCACGTATTGTAAGTCTTTGCTCCAATCATTTTTTACTCGGTAACACAGCAGACGACCTAAACACACATTCACAAGTCACAAAACTAGTTTACTCTTCCTTCTTTTGAGGTTTGGAATGTTCAAAGGATTGCAAATGTGGCATGACGAATGGCCTGAAAAGAGGTGACGAGGAAAACACAAAAACAATACAGCCCCATAATTAGCAAATAGAATTTGAATATAAATATTGTTTGCAACCCGAAACAAAGTAAATAATTCAAATAGCAACACTCACTTGATAATTTGCTTGTAAACAAGTCCCGCTCCCATAAACTTGGGGTGGTAAAGCCACATGAAAAACACACTCTTGATAATGTAATAAAACGGAATCCAATTCACCACAAAAGTCATAACGCTCTCTGTAATTGAAAAACTGGCAAAGACCACCCAATAAGTCAACCACTGTGTATCATCGGTAGCATCACTGGAATCAATAGCTTTGAATGACATGTAGGCGGGGTAGACGAATGCAACGAGATCCGAGAGGAGTTTGGCTCCACCAATGGATACGATGAGGGTTAGGAGGAGTGAGAAGATTGCGAAGAAGATGTAGGCCTTTGGTTGTCCAGTCTTCTTTTCGAGTTCGCGGAGACGTTCTGCAATAGGAATACAACAAGAGTTAGAGTTGAATCAGTAAGATTATTGCTGTGGTGGTGAGAACTCCCATGACCATGACTCAATAAATGACGCACTCACCATACTGGCAAAGAGTGGGGTAGGCCGCCAAGAATTCGTCGACTTTTTGAACTGCTTGATCTAACTTTGGGTGAGTCATTGTGAACTTAAACTGTTGTGGGAATGTTGTTAATAGAGGGAGGCTTCAAAGGAAGTAAGTTTGATGGATAGAGCTGTTGGATTTGGATTGCAATGGATTTTTATGATGCTTTTGAATGAATTCAGAACTCTTGGCTGCGTCCGAATCCTTGTTCGTTCGAGCAACACGCGCGTGTTTGGATGCTGGTCGCTGAATCCGAACGGCTTTCTGCGTGGTGGGCCTCTCTGAGAGCCTCTCTGTAACGGCTTTCTTTTGTTTGCTTTCGTTGGTTTCAGTCACGCCTCGGTCATCAGCACAGTGTCATTTTAAAAAATATTTTTACGGTACGGATACTTTTCACAAACACACTCAAAAGATTTTGACAAAGCTCGCTACAAAATCTCGCCGCCGCCCTCACACAACCCTTTATCCATAACCGGCCCTTCCAATAGTTGCCGCTGGAGAGATAAATACACCAGCAGGAGCGACATTCGTACCGCAAGAGTTATTGAAAATTAAACTGCACCTATCAAGATGGTGCGTTTTTCTCATGTGTAGCTGTGATGCATTGTTTATAGTCATTTTTCATTTTTGCGCAAGTAGTAATACTGGAATGATTAAATTGAATATCATTGGATCTCCCCTCATTACTCATCCGAATTATCCCTCTCTCTCTATATGTATAATTATATCACCAACTACAGCCGATTCGTCTCGACATTAAAAAGAAGCTGTCCGTATCATCCGAGCGTGTGAAATCCGTGGATATCCACCCAACCGAGACATGGGCCCTCGCCGCACTCTACTCCGGCAACGTGACCATTTGGGACTATGAATCTGGATCCAACGTCAAGACTTTCGAGGTGTCCGAATTGCCAGTCCGATGTGCCAAATTCATCACCCGCAAGCAGTGGATCGTCTGCTCGAGCGACGATATGAGAATTAGGGTTTACAATTACAACACCATGGAGAAAATTAAGGACTTTGAGGGACATTCCGATTATATCCGTTATGTCGAGGTCCATCCCTCCCTGCCGTACTTCCTCACTAGTAGTGACGATATGACCATCAAGCTTTGGGACTGGGATCATAATTTTGACTGCACGCAGTTCTTTGAAGGCCATTCTCACTACGTCATGATGGTGCGTTTTAACCCCAAGGATACTAACACATTTGCCTCGGCCAGTCTGGATAGGAGCATTAAAGTATGGGGACTCGGCAGTCCAGTGCCTCACTACACCCTTGAGGGACATGAGCGCGGTGTCAACTGTATTGATTACTATCCCAGTGGTGACAAGCCCTACATCCTTTCTGGGGCCGACGATCGCACTGTCAAGATTTGGGATTATCAAACCAAGAGTATTGTGCACTCCCTCGATGGACACTCGCACAATGTCTGCAGTGTCATGTTCCATCCCAAGTTGCCCCTCATCTGTTCTGCATCTGAGGATGGTACAGTGAGGTTGTGGCAGAGCACCACTTATCGTGCAGAAACGACCCTCAATTATGGAATGGAGCGTGCATGGGCCCTTGCTGCGACGAGGGAGACTACCAAACTTGCTATTGGATTTGACGAGGGGTGTGTTGTCATTGAACTCGGATCGGATGATCCAGTAGTTAGTATGGACGGAACTGGAAAGGTCGTTTGGGCGAAAAATAATGAAATTCAAACAACCACTGTAAAGGGACTTGCAGGTGCGATTGATGATGAGGATGCGTTGCCGGATGGGGAGCGTTTGCCCGTCATTCCTCGTGATCTTGGGGCTTGTGAGTTGTATCCGCAATCAATTAAGCACAATTGCAACGGTCGTTTCATTGCTGTATGTGGGGATGGGGAGTATATTATTTACACCGCACAAGCCTTGCGTAACAAAGCCTTTGGGCAGGCGATTGATTTTGTTTGGTCGGCCACAGGGACGGGAGACTATGCCATTCGTGAGTCTACCAATAGGGTCAAATTCTTCAAGAATTTCAAAGAAAGTCGTACCATTAAACCAGCTACTGCCAGCGCTGATGGTTTGTTTGGTGGCCACCTTCTTGGAGTGAAGGGGGGAGACTCGGCCGTACTCTTTTACGACTGGGATTCTGGTGAATTTGTACGAAAGATTGATGTTGCACCCAAGGAAATTTATTGGTCTGATGCTGGAAATTTGGTATTGATTGCCTGCGCTGATTCGGCGTATGTTTTGAGCTACAATGCCGCCACAACGGCAAGCGCGATTGCCATGGGTCAGGTGTCTCCTGAAGATGGTGTGGACGGTTCTTTTGACTTGTTGTACGAAATCAGTGACACTATTACTTCCGGGGAATGGGTCGGAGACTGTTTTCTCTACTGCAACAGTGGCGGACGTCTTAATTACAGTGTGGGAGGCAAAATTCAGACTCTGGTACATCTTGACACCAGCTCCAGTGGTGCCACAACGCATCGTATCCTTGGATATTTGGCGAAGGAAGATCGCGTCTACCTTGTTGATAAGAGCTTGAATATTGTTTCCTACAAAGTAATGTTGGCAGTTCTACAGTATCAGACAGCTGTGATGCGAGGTGATTTTGAAGTGGCCAATGAGCTGCTTGCTTCTATCCCCGAGGCCGAATATACTACCATTGCTCGCTTTTTGGAGTCACAAGGGTTCAAAGAAGAGGCGTTGGAAGTAACGACCGATGACGACCACAAGTTTGACCTGTCGTTGGAGCTTGGAAAGATTGCCATTGCCCATAGTCTGATGGAAGACATACCTCCCGACGAGAAGAACTCAATCGATACCATGGCAAAGTGGAAAAAACTGAGCGACGCCGCCCTTAAAATCAGTGACTTTGAGCTCACAGAAGCATGCAGTCTCGCCAGTGACGATTTCCCTGGTTTGTTGCTCCTCTACTCTGCGGTTGGTAACTTTGATGGTATGGAGGCACTTGCTGCCGCGGCACAAAAGAAGGGGAAGACAAATGTTGCCTTCATCGCGTATCTTCTCACCGGTAACGTTGAAGCTTGTGCTGACCTTCTTATCGATACCAATCGCCTCCCAGAGGCAGCATTCTTTGCCAGGACTTACTTGCCATCCCGTGTAGAAGAAATTGTGTCTCTATGGAAAGCCGACTTGTCCAAAGTCAGCGAGACTGCCGCGAATGCCTTGGCGGATCCCAAGTCTAGTCCGGATCTCTTTCCTGACCTCGATGTTGCTCTCCAAGTGGAAAGGATGTTTCTGGCACAGCGTGAAGCAACGAAAGCAACTGGAATTTCTGCATCAGATTATCCTACTGCCAAAGATGATTTGGAGCTGGACTTGATTGCTCTTGTTAAATCTCAAGCCGTGGCTGCACCTCCTCCACCAGCTCCTCCTGCCCCGCCAGCACCTCCTGCCCCACCAGCTGCTCCTCCTGCCCGCCAGCACCACCGGCTCCTCCTGCTCCACCGGCGCCTCCTGCTCCACCTTCAGACCAGCCACCAGAGAACCCATTTGCGGTTGCAGATGATCCCGTAGATGAAGACGCTGCAGCCAAAGCAGCAGCAGAAAAGGCACAAGCAGAACGTCGTGCAGCGGAAGCTGCCGCAGCCGCAGAAAGACGACGTGCAGAGGCAGAAGCAGAGAGGTTGGCGGAAGAAGCTGCTGCCGCTGAAGCCGCTCGCATTGCTGCAGAAGAAGCCGCCGCAGCTGAAGCCGCTCGCATTGCTGCAGAAGAAGCCGCCGCAGCTGAAGCCGCTCGTATTGCTGCAGAAGATGATGATTTGAATGATTTTGGCGATGACTGGTGAATCGTAAATGAATGATAGTAAGTCTAGTATATTTTTCTGGATCCTACAACATACCAGTTACCTGCACTGGCAATCAGACAATAAATAAAAAGTAACTTCCCTGATCAATTACACTGCTTCATTTGGCTTACAAAACTCCACTTTTCTGTTGTCCAATTGGTGTTGTCACACTCCCTATTTCCTGTCCCCATATATAGCTTTACAGAGTGCATTCCATCTCCATCTAAGTATCTAAACCACTCAGAAAAACGCGAGTCAACGTTGACCGACGCCCTCTCTAAAAATCAATTCTTGGGCTTTTACATAATCATTTGATGACGTCCTCGTCTAGCAGCCATTCCAAACGAACTCTTTGATTTTTCCATCTTTTCTTTCAAGTCAGCTGGGATCTCAGCAGCCACAGACACCATGCTTGTCTTCAACAAGTCAAGAGTTACAAAAGCAAGAATAGGACTCAGGTCCAAGCCGAAAACTGGTGGAATGATACCCCTGAATAGATTCAAGTATGGATCAGTGATTTGGAATACGGGCTGAAGCACTGGAATGCCCTGGGCTTGAGGAAACCAAGATAAGAGAATGCGGGCTGTGATGACAGTGTTGAAAATGGAGATAAAATTTCCGAATCCGCCCACAATAACTTGCTCGGCGACTCCATTACCAGGGATTGCCATGGCGAGATGACGACGGGCATCTTGTACGTTGAATGTTCGTTGTTTAGAGAGAGCACGCTGCTGGGAGCGACGCCGATGGAAAGAGGAGTCAGAAGAAGGTCTGACGCCGAGATCAGCTAGGGAGCGAGCAGAAGATCCACCAGGGAGAAATATCGATGCATGCACAGTGGGGCAGATGGCTGCCAAGGCCACAAGGACGGCTAGTATCATGGACTTCATGGTTACTCGATGTTGTTTCTTTTGATGTAGTGGGAGGTGGGAGGAAAGTTAGCAAGTGCCAGCCACATCGACACAAAAAAATCACTGATTCATCGTCAAGAGATATGGTAGTCCCCAGCAGATGGGACATTCTCAACTCTTCATAACAACGAACGCAATATCAAAAAATAATATGTATCAAGAGAAGATTGGAGCAGGGATAGACACCAGCCCCTCTCTCAAGACACAAGACCCCTCTCTCAAACATAACTTGTGTGTCGTCAAATTCTTTGTTTACAATAATCATTTGGAATTTATACCGAGTCACGAGTCATCGGAGTGATAGTGGTGAATTTACAGTAAATAAAATCATTTGGATCTTGAGTAGATTGCCCAATGAAATTCCACCCACCGAGCAATGAATTGTGCAGCATGTCCTGACAAAAGATTGCTTCGTTTCTCATGATTCTTTTGTAACTCCTCGACATACCCAACAAAAAGCTGAGTATGTGTCATCATTTCTTGAAACTGAATTTGGAAGATCATCCGGTCCTTCAAGGGCTGGATAAATTTATCTGGAGAAAAATCAAATGCTCCAGTATGTTCGTTGAATTCACCGTACTGCTGCCACGCATCTGGCTTATCATTGAGCCCCATTGTGAATTGCGATAAGTGTTTCTTGATAAGTGCTTTGACCTTTTTCAACGTGAGACTTTCTCTTGGCGTTGCACCATTCCGAAAGAATGACCGAAACGAGCGCAAGTTTGACGAGGGATCCCTGTAGTACGAAGCAAGTCTCTTTTGATACAACGCGAGCTCAGGAATTGTTTGGAACGACCTTCTAAGCATATCAGAAGTACCTTGCTCTCTTGTCACGATCAGCTTGCCAGAAACTAAGTTCACAATGCTCAACCCGTGTAACATGGCATCTTTCACTCCGTGGTCGTGGATTATACTGTGCAAATCTTGTTTGCCGTCAACGAGCATTCCAGCGATAAAAGGAACAGGTGAACTAACGAAATCCAACATTTCCCGGGGAAGAAGTGGCATAAAGGCACTTGCCCACTTGTACGGATCAAGGAGCTCCAACAAAGCCGTAGCACAAGATGTGACTTCTTCAGATTTTTCGCCAACGACTAAAACAGATCTTTCGAGAAGGAGCAGTTTCAATAGAATGAGAAGCCCCGAATCTTTAATGCCAAGGAATAACGTAGCTAAACCGTACTGTCCAGAAACTTCAGGAAGAGGCAAAGGCAAAGAAACCGTCTTAAATCCCATCACTTTCAGATCCATGACGAACCACTGTTGCGGACTTTGTATGTGCGAAATTTCATTTCTAGGATATGCTACGCGCCTTTGAGAAAGACTCAAGGACAGCTTTGATTGCAACATCGACAGAACCGCTGATCTGTTTTCTGGATCAAATGAGTAGGAAGTGCCTCCATTCAATTGCTCAACATCAGTGTTGGGATTATCTGCCAGGAGAGTTTGTCGTTTTATTTTGTTTGCCTTGTCATTTATCTGAAAGAAAAACGGAGTGGACCCAATCATTTAGACAAAAACAGGATCGACAAACATAACAGCACACTTGACTATGAATACACTTACTTTTCTCTCCATGTCTATCAGGTTTTGTAGCGCATAAAAGACAAGACTCAGATCCGTAAGTCGCGTTCCCATGATAATATAACTTTTTTCAACAATGCACATGTCACCTTCTTTATCTGAATCAATCATCGCTTGGTATGCAGATATGCCCAGGCGGCGTGCTTCCTCTGACACGGATATATCGCACTCATCAATAGAATCTACCTCATTTGGATGCTCACTAGTATCGCTGTCATCAAAGGCTAAATCTGACATGGAGGCCGATTTGAATCTCGACCTATACATTTTGTCCAAATTAAAACGCATTCCACTGTTTCGAATGCCACTGTTTCTTCCCGATTTCTGGTCTTCAGCACTACCCTTCCGACTGAAACTTAGACCTCTGGAGTTACCGGCCGTACTATTTGACCTTTTGATGGACCGAGAACTATTGAGACGATCGGGAGCAGCTCGTTTGGGCCGATGGAATTGGATGCGATACCACCGAGCAATGATGACAGCCGCCTTGCGCCTTTCTCTTTGAAGCTGAATAACTGACGAGATCTTCGACGCATCACTTTGAGTAAGCTCTTCCCTCACAGTTATTGCAATACCATGACTGAGGGAGCCAGCAACATCAGTAAACTTGACGATGGGATTGAAAATGGGCAAAAGTTAGTATCTTTTGTGATAGCGCAGCACAATCAAAAGAAGAATGCTACAGAACTCACTCCTTGTAATTGATACGTGTCACCTCGCTCCCCTAACCAGCCTAGCCTTTTGGCACCGTCTGCAGCACAACGAGGCACAAGACGGATGCTGAGCCCGTTCGGAAAGCAAAATGCAGCCAAAGCTTCACCGTCAATATCTGCCTTGGACATGTCCTTTGGAAATTGGTCTATCAAATCAATCCTCTTCGTAACGAAAGGGCCGAGGAAACGTGAGCCGTTTCGACTATAATCAGGCGGTTCACTGAACAATGAAGCAGGTCGAACTGAAAGTAAAGAGAACTGTTGGAAAGCAAGGTCCTTAGCTAAGTCCGACTTTCGCTTCGTCGACACAGATAAATGCAACAGCTGCAGGCGCAAAAATGCATCTAAACTCTCATCACCCAAAATATTTGACCCAAGAGTGCCGACCGTGCCAACAGTGCCAGCAGAAGCCGTACTTTCGCGTCTCTTACTTGTTGCCAAATTCGTATTTCTGGTGGAAGAACTAGTAGATTCTTCCGCACTACTTTTCGACCACCGTTCATGTTGTTTTACCACCCTCATCATTGTCATGCGCAAATTATCTTGTCGCTCATTTTCCGACTGATTATTTTCCGCACCGCTGTTATCCATCATTTCAAGTAGCTTCTGGTGATGACGATTTCCCTGACCTAGTGAATATGTCATTCTTGGTACTTGCTTGGCTCCACTAGGAACATCTTTCTTACGGCTCATCTGCCGAGTTTCCTCTTGGGATGCAATGCTTGCCTTACTGTTTGACACAGATCCCTTTGAATCAGAATCTAATGTCTGCATTCACAGTGAAGTAGAGAAGATAGATTGAGCTTAATATTGTGTTTCGACACCATGACAGAGGAAGCAAATGATGGACTTACCACAGAGTCTCCAGAGAGCATGTCTTGTGTCTTTGGCATCAATGGTGCTTTCAATCTTTTCTCCAGATGAGCATCAAAATCATAGTCACCGTACCAGCGATGTTGCATGACAGCTCCACCGCCACCCATCGTTCTTCCCAAACGTTTCGATTTAGATACATTGAGGAGTTTTCTTATCAAGTCCGATAAAGTTGACGAAAAATAGGAAGGTATATTGACGTCGCCAGAAACGATTTGTTTGTAAACTTCCATCGGATTTTTTGCAGCGAAAGGCTCTAATCCAGATGTCATCTCAAACAGTAAGACACCCAGTGCCCAATAGTCAACAGCCCAATCGTGGCCATCATTTAGCACTATTTCAGGAGCAAGATACGCGGGAGTCCCACACAGAGTCCACGTTTTACCTCCTTCGATGACCTACAACGCAAGAAGAAAATTTATTGGTCAATCGATTCGGAACATTACCCACCAAGACATATTCAAATGGGGCTTACCTTTGCCAGTCCAAAATCGACCACCTTTACATAGCCACTAGAATCCATCACCAAGTTCTCGGGTTTCAAATCACGGTAAGCAATCTTCTTTGCATGCATATGGCAAAAAGCGAACAAAACAGACGCAGAGTAAAATTTGCCCCATGATTCAGAAAATTTCTTTTCTTCTCGAAGCCTTTTGCAAAGTTCCCCTCCTGTCAATGCCTCAAGCAAGAAATACAAGTATTTTTCGTCATCCAGATCGCAATAAAACCGATTGATAAACGGATGCTCCAGCCCAGCCATGATTGATTTTTCGTTCAAGATATGTGACATGAGTCCATTCTTTGTTAAGAGTTCTTTCGATATGCATTTCATTGCAAAGAAGCCATCTTCCTGAATTCCATCAATGGGATGTTTCAGCTTTACAAGTCGTACACGCCCAAATGCGCCTACGCCCAGTACTTTCCCCACGTCCAAATCAGAGAGTTTCACCCTAAACAAGAGAAAAAAGTTAGAGCGATTGAAAGGCTGCATCAATATTTTGTGCAATAACAAGTACTCACTTTGGAACCAGCTTTACGGCTTTCCTCGGCTGAGCAGCCTGTTGCGCCTGCGCCTCTCTGCGCTTGTAATCAGTTCCATCCAACAAAGATTGAAGATCCCCTAAAAGCAAGTTAAAGTCATTTCTCATCAAAATATGACATTTAACTTTTGACTTCGCAACGCATGATGCAGTTCTTACATCACTAGAAAGTAAAGCCAATTCTCCAAAAAATTTCCCACTTTGTAGGGTGACAACGGGAGATGATCCCTTTGCTTTTATGAATACATCAACACTCCCTGAATCAATCATGTAAAAAATATCACCCGGCTCGCCCTCTGTAACAATTGCGTCCCCTGGTTCGTAAGTTTCAGTAATACATGCCAAGGCTAATGTGCTTATCTCACTTTCAGTCAGTAATTCATTGAAGGATTTGTCTTTGATTTTGACCTGAAAAGAAGAACAGCCAGTGAGCAAACGAATTCGGAACCAAATCCTTGATGCCAATCAAAAGAACTTACTTTCTTCAGAAAATCAACCTTTTCATCCATACGACGTGTTTTGAAGTCACTTGTGATCGCTCGAAATGCCGTACGGCTGATAGACCACAGCTTACAAAAGTATCGAGCACGAATGGTTGCCGATCGAGGACAACCATACAAAAGAGCAATTTCGCCGAATGTTACTCCAGAATACAGAGTTACTTTGTGCACATCTCCTTCGTAAACATCGACAGTACCTCTCTCCATGAAAAAGAATCCATCACCTTCATCTCCTTCTTGGATGATTGTAGATCCGGCAGAAGCCTCGCTAGGAGCGAACACTTCAGTTAATTCGTCCAGCTCCTCGTCGGAGCAGGCTTTGAATAAGATGTTTCTTGAAATTGCGTCACGAATCATTCTTGTTTCCTCGTCGGATTTTTCAACTACCTTTTTCACATATTGAGTATCTGTATCTCGACTAACGATCGCAAGACGCCCCTTACGCTGCTCCTTTTCCAGCGTCCTTCTCGATTTTGCTTTCGCAGCTGTCAAGCATGAAATTAATGAATGCAGAGAAATAAATATTAGCCGATGATGAAGAATGTATGCAGCATGTATAAAATACCAGACATAATATCACACTCACGCATTCTCCTCTTGGGTTTATCCACCATTCCGAATTGTACCGCCATGGACTTTGCATGCTCCCCAAGAGGTTCAGAAGTAGGCATTGGAAATACGTCTTCAATTATATCCTCGAAAGCTACTGCTGCTGATTGAGACGTCTGCTTGGAAGAAGTTTTGGATGTTTGTGAACTTTTCAGCATAGATATCGCGGCAGTAGATTCATCACTTTCATCCTCTTCTATTACATCGAGGCATAGATCCATTCCACTAGATAACCGCCTTGACTGCATTGGCTCCAGTCCTGCTGAAAAACCAGATGTGTAAGATTTTGTGGGCTCATTGTTTGTTTGATTGCTGGGAGGTTGCGTTGACATATTACTATTTCCGGTACCGTCCTTTCTAGGCAAGGGGATAGCCTGTTCTGCATTCTGTGGCGGCTTCGGAAGTGGTTTACCCAGTATATTATGTCCAGCACGTACTGCAGAATTTGGATGTTGTTGTGTAACTGAGGGAGAGGAGGTCTGTTGCCTCTCTTCTACCTTGCTCCCAGTTGCCAATACTCCATCGCTAGCTCGCCTTTGGCTTTTATCCAACGATTTATCGAGAGTCGTTGCCCCCCCCAAGTCTCCAACACTGCGATGCCTGAGAGGAGGAGATATCATCGACGATGTATTGATTTCTAGTTCAAATGGTATATTAACATCATCATCCTTATCCGATGATCTCTTTTTGTAGATCCGTCCGATGATTTCATTCGTATCTCCGTCACTCATTCCACCGTCTGATCCATGATCCGAATTTTCCAGCAAGTTAGTCATTAACACAATAGCATCTTCCGATGCCATGCTCCAGCCACCTTCTGATCCAACACTTCTATTGCTGCTCATCCGAGAAAGTTCTCTACGAGGAAGCGGAGATGAATCACCTGTCTTGGTGGGGGTAGAGAGCGGCATGTGTTGAATCCGAATTTCCGCATTATTATCTTCATCACGCTCGCTCTTTACGTTGACATGGTTGTTTGTTGTTGTTGTCGCCCCCATTGTATCTGCAGCTGCACGTGATGATTCCTGATATTGGTCACCACCAAGTTGCAGCTTAGTCTGATAAGTTGACGTATTGATTGTCTTTCCATTCATTTCCTCCCCCCCCGTAGATTGTCCCGAGCTCGCAAAGGACCCCCCGTCGCCGCGGCCAAAGCCAATAATGAGACTCGAATTCAAGGTTGTTTCAGCGATTTCCTTTACATCAATGTCTCCGGAAGACGCACCTACAGTGGTGGAGTCATCGATGGATTCTGATTCATCATTATGTCCCCGCCGTGGACCAAATCCACAGATGAGCGAATCGGATTTGTCGGAGTCATCGTCGTACGATTGCTTACTCGACATTTTTCTATTTTGAAATCATCAGACTTGCTATCATCATACTAATATCTTTGCAATCCACTATTACCACAATCAGGCAGCATTATCTATTATCTCAGACTGCATGCGGTACTTCTGTCACCAAATATGTAAGATCTATCGCATAAAGCGATCAATAATGTGATCAATGCACGCAGTGTATCTACATAGCTTGAAGCTGCGCCAAGTGAATGAACTCAGAAAAATCTTCAAGTGTTTCCCTAAGAGGCTACTGTCTTTGCGCTCTACACACGAGACGGATTTTTTTCTACAATCACACAATAATCCGTAATTGTGTCTCTGCGCTCTGAAACGCTCGTACACACGAGAATACAAGAGAGAACACACGAGATAACACTCATCTAAGCAGGACCTAAAAAGATACTAAACAGTCACACTTTTCTCACAACGACTCATCACACAATCACAATGTTACCATGACAGCACTATCGATACCACAAGTACAATGCCTTTAACACCGGCAACCTTACGTCTACCAAACCCAAAATATTGTATTTAGACCAATTTTCAACGCAGAATCCAATGGTCCCATCAATTTGTACCGATATTAAGTGTGTGACGACGTATTGCTCACTAAATAGTACGTTTCCGTATTTCGACCGAGCGTCAAATGGTCAATACGGGTCATTTATTCCATGTTATCATTCAACCAATGGGTCATTACCCTCATATATCCTTCATATAACTATCCTATAGGAGTTGCAAATGTTTTTGGTGAGGAGTCATCCATATTACTCTCATTATTTACCTACTGAACGCACATCACCGGCACCCCACAATATGTTGCAAGGGTCTTAGATGATCCCAAATAATATGATACCAGCACCTATGCCACAATATCTCATTATTCAATGATATTTCAACCGTTATATGGAGAAATAACACTGTGGATGAGCTGATCTGAGGTGATACAGGACAACAATGTAACTCTTTGGATTGTGATTGCAGGGTATGGCTGATAAATTTGTTGCATAGTTATACTCTTTACGAAGTAATCTAGCCATCATGACATTATGAAGCCATTCTCCATGATGGTGAAGCGCATATGATCAGTTGGTGTTTAACATTATTGGAGTGAGTGACAGTTTGTGCATGTTCTTTGGAATTATTTGATCTGGACAACAATACACAATTCAACTATAATGAGCTGACATTCTTTGTATATAGATGGAGGACACCAAACTATTGTCCCCCCTCGCTCTCAATAGTGTAAATCCAAACTCTTTCGCTTGGTATATCGTCTCTTTCCGTTTTATTGCGTCATTAACCACCCAACACATGTGTGGATAGCATGATCACCTCCTCCAAAATAGGTAGATAACACGGATAATTTTGGTAGAAACAGTTTTTGAGAGCCAGCCTGAGCGGCAAATCAAAGATGATTATTGTGTTGATCATTGGGGGTAGCGGTGTCAGTAAAAGAGCGGCAACACACCATTAAATATAACGATGACATCGTCGGCAGCATCGTCCGAGCACAGGCGAGTCGGTCTAATATAACGTATCAAATGAGGCCTACGACCGCCCAATAATTCTACAATGTTGCAGATACCTTCCTTACATATCACAAGACGATTTACGCCACGGCTTGCATTGATTTGTTGCGTTATCCGCCTTACATTTCATGTGCATAAATAATAAATGCTTCGATCGATGTCCTCATTTTCGACACAAAACGCTATATTTTGAATAATACCCCACCTACAACGCCGACCGGCAGCTCTAACGGAAGCTCATAACATAGGCAAACGCATTGTGGCCGGAGGTTGTGGTGGCTGGTCAGCTAGGGGTGTAGAAGTGCCATGATGGGAGGGCATAGGGGGTGTTTGATAGATTCGTGTGGTCGTACAAAATTGTACAAAATCTCGTGTGAGCTGGCCACATCTCACTCGAGATCTCGTGTGGCCACACGAATCCGTCTGAGACGTTCATCGGGGAAATGTGCAACAAAATGACA
Source organism: Skeletonema tropicum (assembly GCA_037178625.1). NCBI lineage: Eukaryota > Bacillariophyta > Thalassiosirophyceae > Thalassiosirales > Thalassiosiraceae > Skeletonema > Skeletonema tropicum. The sequence goes on along the minus strand of CM074127.1, from coordinate 2,998,580 downwards.
ATTCGTACAGTGATTCCCGGTAATGTTAGGTAAATGTGCAAAAAGGCATAAATTCGTCTCGTGTGTGAGCGCAAAGACTGCCCCTAAACCAGAAGATGCCCAGGGGATAATGAAAAAAATCACCAGCGATCACCATGGCGCACCTCGACCCCGTACGTGCCGACATCAACAACACTAGCTACACATAAAATTAGACAGCCCAACTGCAGCAACTCCCTCTCCAATAGCCTTTCTATGAAGTGGTGTCGTCAGGTGGACATCGATCCACGCCATCGCTACTTATCATGACACCAAAGTAGAGGTGCCGGAAAATTGCGCTTTGACATCGGTGTGATGATGCACTTCCAATATGGTCTTCAGATGAATAGTTGGAGCTGCTCTGCCACTGAACTGGTTTGCAGACGCCATCTATATTCTATTAAGCGGCGATCGATCCCCTCTAGAGTGTGTCGGGGTGTTCTATGGCGCATGTAGTGGCATGGTGAATACAGTAGTTGAAAATTGATAATTTCCACAAAATACATCAAAAAGGAGAATGCATATATCTGACAGAAAATGAAATGAGAGGGTGCCAAAAGTCTGTGAGGTGATGACTATAATATAACAATCAACGTGGTTGGTGTAGATATCTCTATTTCATTGCGGCTACGACATTATTGGACTGGTTGATATGTAGCATATTTTGGTGGTGGAAAATGAAGAGCCGAATGCAATTACATACACGAGTATTTGAAGTGATATTGAGTGTATTCATCCTGCAAGTTGGGGGCCTTTTCACCACACAACACCAATAGCCATCTGTTGCGAGCATTATACAGTGGTTTGAGGGTATCATATGACTCCTAACAGCACCATTCCTACCCGATGGGATCAAAGCAACAGCGGATGATTTGACCTACTACTCAATTATTACGTCTAATTTGTATGTAATCAATGAAACTGATAATAATAATCAATCATCATAGTATTCAGAAGGTGTCTGCAATGCACCATGGCTATTAAATAGCCGAAATCTATTAAATATGAGTATGTCATGATGTTGCCCGGCATGTGCAGATTTTGTGTCTCTGGCGGTTAGAGCCGTATACCATCACAACGACGCCGATTCGACCGCCACCGCTTACAGAATCGGAATCTGCATAAAAAATGGGGTCAGGCACTATGTTGTTTATGTTGATTTTGGGAATATTGGCCCAATAGTACCATGGTTTGCCGTCGGATTCGTCATGGAGGAGATGTTTTTTGTTAGTGTGTGATGCGTGATGGCCGAGCACCCCGGGCCGACGATGCCAGTGCTACTGAATTAGTACCCCCAATATCTTGGAGAATGGTCGGAATACCACCATGTCACGTTGCAGAGGCGTTCTAAACTAACTAAATGGAAGGTTGTTGGTCTTTGAACCAAAAGAATCGACCTATTATTGACACAGTTACGTGGTAAAGACGCCACCCGGGGTGGATCCGGGGTGTGGGCATCTTCTGGCTAAGCATCTGTGACTGTCTTTCCCGTATCAGTATCTGTCATACGCACGGTGGACCTGGATCGAAAATCTATCCTAAACACTCCGCTGGCCAGCGGCATCGGCACTCAACTTCATCTAAAATCTGCCTCATGCAGAGCGAGCTTCGTGAATGCTTTCCATTTTCCACTCCCCTTTCCTCGTGATAGATATATTTTAGTCACTACTATTCTCTAAGTAGAGTGATTGGGTGAAGATAAATAACGATTTACATAAATACTTTTAAAGCTCTGCATTAATCTGCATCTTCCTCTGATATCTCTTTCATAATGATGACGAAAGGAGGACGCGGTCGTCAGCCGCATCATGCTGGTGCCTTGTTCGTCATATGCTGCGTTTTATGCTTCACTGCAACGCACGCATGGATGACGCCAGGAATAAACAACAACAACAGATTGGCGATACTACGTCTTAGTAAAGATGACTCAGAGAAATCGTCTGCAACATTGGACTTTGTGTCGATAGAGGATGCTGCAGAGTCCAGCTCGAAGTTTGGTGACTTCATTCCATTGCGTACGGCAGAAGATGAAAAAATGGATAACACACAACAGGGGGAGGGAATAATCACGAACAATAAAGACAGCAGTTCTATCGATGAATTGGAATTAATCAAGAAAAACAAACTGCGGAATGTGATTATAGCTGTTTCATCGTTTGCATTTGCAATTGCAAATTACTGCTGGCAGCTGACGCATCCAGTCACGGCCGTATCCATATTGGTATCCATGGAGAACAAGTCGGCGCCTCTCACTTCTATTGGAAACAATGGCAAGCCTACTGTGATTGATTTTTGGGCACCCTGGTGCTCGAATTGCAAAGTAGCAGCACCAACGTTGCAGGCGGTGGAGAAGCAGTATGGGGATAGCGTGAATTTTATCATGGTGAACGGGGATGATGGAAAGAATTGGCCCTTGATTCAATTGTTCGGCGTGGATGCAATCCCTCATCTTGCTCTCCTCAGTGACGAAGGAGATGTTGAAACGGCCTTGATAGGTCCCATGTCTAGGAATGTTCTTAGGGCAGATCTTGACGCGTTGTTGACAAAACGAGAGAATTGCGAGGCTGCTCCTGTTTGTCACGAGGAACTTCCTTATAAAATGTATGATGCGTTCAGCAATAGAGACAGAAGAATCAATTTTGTTAAAGCCATGGAGGAGATGGAGAGCAAAAGATGACTCTACTCTTCAGAGCTGAAGTGGAATGCATGTGCCTGTCAGTTGGTATGATAATATGATGTAGATTGACCTCATAAGTTGCTATTGTCACATCCGTGCATCTACGTTATGTAAGTAATCTAACAGCACTACAAATAATTGGGAAAATATTTCTACAGTACGATGATAAATGCAAAAAGATGATAAACGCACTTCTATTCTTTCAAATGAAACACTATTATCTAATCTGCTTAACTTTGTATTTATTGCTTAACGGTATGACTTTTGGAAACGAGCGCGAGCACCACGTCCTCCGTACTTCTTGGGTTCACGACGACGGGGATCGGCGACAAGAAGGTTTCTATCGTAAGCCATAAGTGTTGCCCTCAATTCGTTTTTGCTGCTCTCGTCAACATACTTGGCGTAGTATGCAACAATTGACTTAGCAATAGCCGATCGGATGGCGTAAATTTGTGCAGTCATACCTCCTCCCTTCACTCTGATACGGATGTCAAGGTTGGCAAACTTGTCCTGTCCAAGGATAAGAACGGGCTCGAAGGCCTTCAAGCGAAGGCATTCTGGCTCAATGTTCTCAATGGGCTGACCATTGACCTTGATAAGTCCACGACCTTGCTTGGCGAAAGCGCAAGCAGTGGCGGTCTTTTTCCTGAACACAAGGTAAGGAGAAGTGTAAGGTTAGATGTTGATCATTTTGTAAGAATATATTTGCAGCCACAGCTGATGTACAATGAGTACTGCTGGGATGATATGGTTCGAAGGGCATTCAGTATAAAAGCACCCATCGACCATAATAGTTGCGTTTGAAACCTTCTATTTCATCACAGCATCAAATCTGCACCGTTGTCGACGGGATCAGATTCATCACGTAGTAAGGCCATTCTTACTACGCGATGATATTGGCTACTTACTTTCCGAACACTTGAACTGATTGAGATTCCGGCATGGTTAATTACTATTGAGTGATAGTGCAGGCGGCAACAAGGTGAGAAGAGGTAAGTAAGGTGAGAGAGTTGTTGAGAGAGATGATGAGGCCAAAAAGCAGATCGTACGTAGGAATTCGTTAGCTAGAGACCCAGCCTCTGTAGTAAGTGGTAGGATATTTTATTGCCTGTCATTTTAAGATCAAACAGTTCCCTTGTTACAAGGACTCCCATTTGGACAGAGGCTACCTTCATCCCCCCACGCTGATTCACCGCGCTAGTAAATCGCGATTTTATTCTAGCTCCTATGTGCGTTATTTTTTACCTTAAGTTAGCTACTGTACCCTTACACAAGCTACCGTACATCAAAAAACCATTATCACCATGGCATCCGACAGCGTAGACGCCGTCGCCTATATCTCAGCTAATACCAAGTCCCTATTTGAGTCTGATAGATTAAACCGCTTCTATTAATATACAATAACAAGATTATTTGGTCAGATCATTAATAATTACGACGAGAGGCCCTTCGGATAGGGGGTCAAATGTTGTGATGATGCGTCGAATTTTGACCGCAAGGCAGTGCTTTGAGAGACTTGGGGGGTGGCTGTGGCAATGATACTTGGTCGGTATACTCAAATAAATATATTGTATCGATTGGCCGAGTATCATCGCTGTAGAGAAGCTCGAAAATCCTTTCAAAGGACCGACATACTGCGGAAATTCGGCGTCGTCACCTGTGTGCTGAAAATGCGCTCTAGCTCTCTCAATATTGCTTCTGACCACGGGTTTGGTGGCCTAAATCGCTTCGTATGATATTTATGAAGACGAAAAGGCTGGTAAACCCGTGGTCACAAGCACTTCCTAAGGTACTAGAGTACGCCGAATGATCACCATGGTGGTGGTGTTTTGTGCGGTGGAGTGTCGGCAAAAATGGTTGATTGAGTATGTAGGTATGTAGATAAGTCCTAATATCATCTAACTTTACCGTACCACCACTTTCACTTAAAATCGCGCCATGAATCAGCGTGCCCCGCGCCGCGCCCTGGCCGCCGCCCCTATTATTTAGCTCCTCCTCAATTCGTCCTTCTCTGGATAGCTAACTCGGGCAGTCGTAGACAATGAAACCAAACAATACGATCACTTCATTAGTACTACTTAGTATGTAATTTATCTGGTATTGTAAACTATCTTATGGTAACAAAATTTAAGCAGTTTGCGCTACTGGAGCTGGGGCGAGGCTTTGCCATAACGAGAAGATGGTGTTGAGGCGCATTTTATCGAGGAGTCCCTCAAACATGGCAAACGATTCGCTCTTGTACTCGTCCGCAGGATTGAGATCTTGATACTTTCTCAGGAACACATTCTCCTTCAAGTTCTCCATGTTTTGAAGGTGATCACTCCATGCGTTGTCCATGGATACAAGTGTAATGTAATTTGCAGAACGTGCAAGAGATCCTGTTGGCCTTCCATCCAACTTGGCCTTTTCATCGAGCTCCTTAACCTTGGCATTGAAAATTTCTTCGACAGCTACATTGAGGAAAGTAATAACCTCTTCTTCTTTTGATCCACTGATATCATCTGCTGAAATAACTGGCATAACTGATGGGAAGAACTGCCCGATCTTTTCAATAACTTTATCCACCTTGACAGTACCATCTTCGTTGACTTGCGCCTTGACAATATCAGCAACAGTGTCCTTGTTGTATTGGTCCACAATTTCTATTGTTGCCTCAGGAGTACTGAATAGAAGTTGCTGTCTTTTCTTGTAAAACAGCTTTCGTTGGTCATCAAGAACATTGTCGAAGTCAAGAATTTGCCCTCGGATATCACGGTACTTCTCTTCCACAGCAAGCTGAACCTTGTTGAGCGCATCCGTAACTTGAGGAGCTTCAATTGGCATGTCCTCGGATACACGGAATGTTTTGAGAATGTTCTTCAAACCATCTCCACCGAAGATAACGAACATGTCGTCTTCAAATGATAGAAAGAAGCGCGATGTTCCAGGATCACCCTGACGACCAGCACGACCACGCAGCTGGCCATCAATACGACTGCTCTCATGTCTGTTTGTACCCATTACGTAGAGACCACCGCGAGACTTGACAGATTCTTTCTCAGGAGCTAGTTCTTCCTGGAAGATTTCTTTCACAGCTTGTGTTGCATCTCTGAGCTTGACGATATAAGCTGGGTCTTCTTCGCCCTCTGTCGTGTCAGTTGCAACTGTCAATATTTCATCAAACCTGATAGCAGTGAGGTCGCTACCAAATTCTTTCTTCACTGCGATGGCAGCATCCTTCAGCATAAACTTGGCATCGTCACCAATATCACAAGGGTAGTAGTCATCGCTTGGTGATGGTGGATAGAATGACCTCTCTTCTGCTGTCAAAACACCTTCATCGAAAAGAAATGCGCGGCACTTGAGGCGTGCCATAGTGCTAGGGCAACCTCCAAGAAGAATATCAGTACCACGTCCAGCCATGTTGGTTGCTACTGTGACGACACCAGGGCGACCAGCCTGAGCGATAATTTCACCTTCGCGGGCAGCGTTTTCTGGAGAAGCGTTCAAAAGTTCTGCTTTGATTCCCTCCTCAGCCAATGCCTTTACAATGGATTCACTCTGCATAACAGAAGTTGTACCGACTAGACACGGGCGTCCATCTGAAGACCCACCACCCACATTCACAACCTCTTTCACAAGAGCCTTGTTCGCAGCATCGCGCGTTTTGTAAGCGACATCGGGGTAATCTCTACGTGCAATAGGAAGTGCAGTGGGCACGGGTGTTACTTTGAGATCGTAAGTGAATTCAAGCTCCGCTGCATCCGACATGGCTGTCCCAGACATTCCCGAGAGGCGAGTGAATTGACGGAACAGCGACTGGTATGTCACCTTGGCAATAACTTTGCTTTGTTCACTAACTTCAATGCCCTCTTTTGCTTCAATACTCTGATGAAGTCCATCGCTCCACCTGCGTCCATCCAACACACGGCCAGTAAAAGAGTCAATAATTCCGACACCTGCATTGTCTGGAAGCACAGTGTACTCAATGTCCTTGTTGAATAACTCCTTTGCTTTTACGGCATTGAGAATGAATGGCGCCCAAGCTCCAGATGCATCTGACGGCTCCTCAAAGAGACTAGTAACACCCAATGCTTTCTCGCAATCTTTGTAACCTCTTTCGTTAAGGACACAATTCTTGTTTTTCTGGTCAACTGTGTAGTGAACACCTTCCTTCAAGTTCTCAGCAAGAGTGTTGGCAGCACGATACTTGTTGGCTGGGGCAGGAACTTGTTTGGAAATGATGAGTGGGGTACGTGCCTCGTCAATAAGAACTGAATCGGCTTCATCAACAACACAAAATCCCTTGAATTCTCCAGTGTTACCAGGCAGCACTGTTTGTGCTGGACTGAGGACCAAATGATCACGAAGATAATCAAATCCTAGCTCAGAGTTCGTAACATACACAACATCGCATGCGTAGGCTTTCTTACGTTCCTCTTCTGTCATTCCACTTTGAATCAATCCTACAGTAAGGCCAAGGTAACGATGAACTTGTCCCATCTTCTCCATATCACGACGTGCTAGGTAGTCATTCACTGTGATAACAAATGAAGGCTCTCCTGTTAAAGAATTCAGATAGCATGGTAGTGTAGACACGAGTGTCTTTCCCTCTCCCGTGGCCATCTCAGCTAAACGTCCCTCATGAAGAATGAGACCACCCATAAGTTGTACATCGTAATGGCGTTGTTCAATAACTCTCCATGCTGCTTCCCTAACTACTGCAAATGCCTCCTCGAGAATAGGCCCATTGATATCCTCTCCTTTGGCCAAACGTTCCCTAAATTCTTTCGTCTTGGCAATCATTTCTTCATCTCCCAATTCTTCAATGGTAGGCTCAAGAGCATTGATCCTGTTCACACGCTCCTGTAATTGCTCAATATATTTCTCATTCGCTGCCCTACGTGTTTCTTCATCACGTCCTGTCACGAAATCTTCCATGAAACCCATTGAGAGAGCTGAAGAAGATGTGGTAGAAAGGTCATGATGCTGCGCCCGAGGAAGCAAGTTGCTGTGAAGGAATGTTGGATTCTTCTTTGAGAGCGTTCTCGACTTCGATGCAGATGGCCCGACGTAGTATGAAAAGCAAAGAGGAGCCGCAGCGGAGAGTGCTAGCAGAGCTGCACCTTTTGAATACGCAACCATTTTTACCAAACAAATATCTTTTTGGAAGAACAATGAACTTATATGAGTTGTGAATTGAGGAGCGAGAGGAATGCACTTGGTTGCAGCGTATTGATGATGAGATGAGACTGAAATCGTCAGCGCGACAACAACACGCATCTCTACATTGAATCATCCCCCCCTCAAAATCTTAGCCTAGCCAAACTTTTTATCCCCTATCATTAATTAAAAGTACCTACACATACCTACTACATAATTACTCCCTCTGTCCCAAAAAAAAGTGTCCATTTGAAGTACAGAAAATAATTTTCGCGTAATCGTACTATTCCTACAAGTACAAAGTGATCTGTCTACACGTTAGTTTTTGCATTAGGGTTAGGTTTATGGTTAAATTTACCTCTTTTTCAACAATATGAGCACAAATAATCGCTGAACAACCTCCAATCCACAAATAAGCGGATCCGCCGTGAAATTAGCTTTCCAACGATGTGCGATAGCAATTTTATCGACTGAAATTGAGCTTATTCTGACGCAATCTTCTAGATGGACACTTTTTTTTGGGACAGAGGGAGTACTATTTAGCTGACACAAGGGGGGTAAGTCCTCAAATCTCAGGCTAGCCAAAATTCAAAATTAAATTCTAACCCCCAGCCCCGGGGGCTGTTCGAGGGATTCAACTTTATCTCTATCGCATCTCTCGTGTACTACTGACTCACTTTATTCGAGCCGTAGCCTTCGTTGCTTGTTAGGAGTAGTTCTTGCTTGATTGATGCATCGCGAAGTAGTGATCCTAATCAAATCAAGTACCCTTAAGAGGAAGTAGTACTAGTTGGAGTTACCTGCGTAGATGACGAAGATGATCGATAGAAGGGGATACACCGCTACTTGTCTGCTGTTGTCAGTGTTTCAAAATCCAGTTGAATCCTTCTTATCTGGTCCATCGAGAGATGTGCGCATCAACCCGGCAAGAACATCACTATCTTCCACTATTGATCGAAACGAAGTAAGCAACCCTGTCGAATCATCTTCAAACACTGAACCATTATTCTCGAAAGACCCAGAAATAAGCCGTTTTATCGGGTTAGAGGAAGATCGTCAAAGAAATGGACTTGAACTAATTGCGTCGGAAAACTTTGCAAGTGCTGCAGTTAAGGAAGTACTAGGCAGTTGCTTAACAAACAAGTATAGCGAGGGCCAAGGTAAGATATCATTCAATGCATCATAGCTGCAACATTCATTTGACACCTTCTAACTTAGTTGTCTATGCAAAATTATACAGTCGGGAAACGGTATTATGGGGGAAACGAATACATAGATGAAATTGAAAGTCTCTGCATGGAACGTGCGCTTGATCTATATGGGCTTGATCATTCTGAGTGGGGCGTTAATGTTCAGCCGTATTCTGGAAGTCCTGCAAACTTTGCTGTCTACACCGCGTTGTTACAACCACATGATCGCATTATGGGTCTTGATTTGCCATCGGGAGGTCACTTAACGCATGGATTCCAAACACCCAAAAAGAAAGTCAGTGCTACCAGTGTTTATTTTGAATCTATGCCATATGTTGTCGATCCATCTACAGGAATTGTGGATTATGATGACATGGAACGACGAGCCAAAATGTTCATGCCAAAATTGCTAATTGCTGGTGGTAGTGCGTACACTCGTGAGTGGGATTACGCTCGTATGCGTCAAATTGCTGATAGTATTGGTGCGCAATTGATGGTCGATATGGCACACATTTCTGGCCTTGTTGCGGGTAAAGTGGTTGCGAATCCATTTGAGTATGCTGATGTCGTTACTAGCACAACACACAAAACCTTGCGAGGTCCGAGGTCTGGTATGATTTTTGGAAAGACAGAATTGATGGATAGAATCAATCAGGCAGTATTCCCTATGCTTCAAGGTGGGCCACATAACCACCAGATTGCAGCTTTAGCTGTGGCATTAAAGGAAGCATCTTCACCTGAATTTGCCGATTATGCTACCAATGTAATTGCCAACGCCAAGGCTTTGGGTGAAGGACTCGTCAGTAGAGGGCACAAACTTGTCACTGGTGGAACAGATAATCACATCATTTTGTGGGATGTGAAGTCTACAACTGGCTTAACCGGATCAAAAGTAGAGAGAGTGCTTGAATTAGCAAGCATTACAGCCAACAAAAATAGTATTCCAGGAGATACATCCGCAATTAACCCCGGTGGTGTGAGGCTAGGCTCTCCAGCCCTGACAACTCGTGGTTTGAACGAACAAGACTTTGATATAGTAGCTGAATTTTTACACCGTGGCAGTGAACTTGCAGTCCGAGTGAATGAATTTGCGTTAAAGGAGTCGTCCAATGGTAAAGTTTTGCTTAAAGATTTTGAGGCCACACTAAAAGGCGACGCATTCAGAGAAGAACTAGAATCACTGAAGACAGCAGTAGAAGACTTCGCATCTAAATTCGCGATGCCCTAAATTAGAGTTACGTTGTGAAGAACAATTGCAGCAACCCTTTTAAGTACATCACAATTTCATTCGCTCCGAGTTTACTCTCTCCATAAATGCGATCAACAAAGGTTATTGGAACGTCTCCAATCTTCATTCCTGATTTATGAGCTCTTACGATAATCTCCATTTGAAAAGCATATCCCTTTTGTTTGACTTGTGGCAAAATTTTTTCAAGAGCATGTCGTTCATAGAGTCTGAAGGAACCTGTCAAATCAGATGCTCCACCCGTTGCCAATAGAAATTTCGCCAAAAAGTTGGCCCCACAAGAAGTCAACTTTCTATAAGTATCCCATCCTGCAACTCCTCCACCTCTGCTATAACGAGTACCAGATACAATATCCACCTTCTTCGTCGGTGAATCCATAACAGCTATCATTTCTGGAATGAATTTGGGATGATGACTCAGGTCAGCATCCATTAAAATTATTCTTTGGCCCGAGCTAGCTTTCAGACCAGCAGAATATGCAGACCCTAACCCCAACTTTGCAGCACGGGACACAATTTTTATGTGATTTTTGCCAAAGATGTTTTGAAGAGATTTTGCAACATCGAGAGTCTGATCTGGAGAATTGTCGTCAACAATTACCAGCTCAAAGTCCAACTTAGCATCAGTGAAGGTATCATGGACCAACTGGGTCATAATTGGCAGGTTTTCCCGCTCATTGTATGTTGGAAGAATGATTGAATATAACATGTTGCTGGAATTTGTAGACATTGACGTCAGGCAAGCACCTCCCTCGGAAATTGTTGACGATGTGGGCGAATTATTTATCGTAGCTCGGGTGCTTCTCACCAAAACGGCCAAGAAAAAAGCACAGGTGATAACAACAAAGGAGATGCAGAGACGATTGCTCATCCACACACGAGATTCACTGCAGCGTTCAGATTGCAAGAGTGCTTCAATGATGCCACCAACCTAGTTATTGGCAGTTATTGGCGCTTGGTTGATTACAACATAATATTGTGAATTGCTGTTACGCTTCAATCGGTAACACACGTAACGTAAAACGTAACATATTGTAACGTAACATATTGTATCGTAACAACGTAACACGTAACAAAGCGGAACATACCGCTGGACAGTGGACAGCCAACCATCAACACAAAAAAGCGCACAAACGCCGGCAGTAGCGGTAGGCGTCCATCACATTGATAACAGGTGGTACTACCACCCCTTCTACCGCCCTATTCACAGATTAGAATGCTTAATCTACATCTGTTATAAAGGGGCTCTACTTTGTACGTTCGACGTTGGTGGTTTGCTTGTTGCTCCGCTACCTTTTGAAAGGTGTCGGCTGTGAAAATGTTTCTGTCAAATCAATCTGCGTTTGGCAGCCTCACTAAGAGCAAGAAACAGAAGAGGAAGAAGAAGAAGAATGGCAAAGAATCTACACCATCGCCTCATTCTATGAACGGATATCATCGTTCTGATGCTAGTCCAAAATCTGAACCTGACGAGAAGGATGAAGCCATATTCGCGAACGTATTACCGCAGGAAGATATACGTTTTGTGCTCCCCCGTCAAACAAATTCTTCGTCAAGCAAACAGATACCTTTTCTATTACCTGGCCAAAAACAGTTATTGAGTAAAAAAGACAATGACAATGAGGCGTCTCAAAACGAGGGAATGCAACAGCTAGAAGTGAGCACAACAACCAATGTAGATGAATCAATTGATGATATCTTTGGTCACACTGCCAAGAAGAAAACAAAGTCTAAAGAAGCTAAAGTTGCATCAAAACCAAAGACTGATGATACGGAGGTTTCATCAAAGAAATCAAAGGCACTCAAAAAGCAAGACTCTGAACAAAAATGCAACGAAAGCAGCAAATCCAACTCAAACTTAAAGCACGATGGGGAAACAAATGGTGCGACTGAAACTGAAGAAAGCAACGAGAAAATGATACTGGCCCGTTCCGTACAGGATGCAGTAAACGACAAAGTAGGAAGAAGACCTAGAGCGAACTCAACTGATGGGGAGCTTAACTTGCCTCAACACGGTACTTTGCGATGAAAGATCTGTCCAGCTATCTCACAGATGGGATTTGAATCGTCTGTACAATTGTAATGGATCACAAAAAGTTGCACCTCCTCGAGGTCTTCTCAACTTGGGAAACACCTGCTTTTTGAATGCAACACTGCAAGTGTCTAGTATATATGCCATCATTTTGTCAATCAATTATTGAACTACCTCCTAGCTGTTACGAGTCAAAGAATGGCGGAACTCAGAGACATGGGCAACGGATTACAATGATGATGCGAAGCTTTTTGCGAGTTGCACATGGAATCACTCAAAGAGAGAAAAATGAACCTCCTAAAACAAAAGCATTTGCCCCAAAAAATATCTTCAAAGCGATCACATCTTGTAAAATCAATGGCCATCGATTCCGTGCGGGTAGACAAGAAGATGCACACGAGCTGTTAGGTAAGTACAACAGACGCGCTGCATTTCATCTTACACTGTACGTTTTCATTCCTCAACTTCATCATTGTTTCATGCAACGAATAGTTCACCTATTGGATGCCATGCACGAAGGGGAATTGCTTGCAGCTGGTATCAATCCTAATTTGAGTGGGTGGCGTGATAAACTGCCCATACCAAGATTGGACGAGACTACGTTTGTCCACAGAATATTTGGAGGTTACTTTCGGAGTCAGCTAAAATGCAACAAATGCGGGTACAAATCCAACACTTACGATCCCTTTCTCGATCTTGCACTCGAAATTAGTAAGAAGCAAATCAATAGTCTGTCTTCTGCATTTAAAGAGTTCACTAGAAGAGAAAAGCTCGACAGTAACAATCAATGGAAGTGCTCTGGTTGTAAGAAGCATGTGTGTCCAACAAAACATTTGAGCGTCTTCCGACCTCCTCTCACTTTATGCATACATCTAAAACGATTTGGATTTGGCAACGATGGTTTCCATGGAAGCAACCATTTTTTCCATCGCAGCTCCAAGGGACTGAACATGATGGGAAGTAGAGGATCCAAAATATCGAAGAGAATTGAATTTCCTGCACAGTTGAGTTTACCACTGAGTGATGGACGAGTGTGTGATTATACACTCACTGGCATTATCGTTCATGTCGGTGGAACTGCAACTTCGGGTCACTATACATCTTACGTGAAACAGCCAGGAGCTTCCTCCAAACAACTTTGGCATCATATGGACGACTCTTTTGTAACTGAGGTGTCAGAGAAGACTGTTTTGAAGCAACGCGACGCTTACGTTTTGTTTTACACGAGAAAGGAAGTCAAATTAGAGTTCCCACAGCCACCTTCTATGGACAAGGTATCTAGAAACGGCGTGAAAGAGCAACAGCAGCAGCAGCCGCAGCCAGGAAGCGTTTCGAAAGGAGCGAAGAAAGAGCCACCTCTTGACGAAAAACAAAACAGCCGTAACGAAGAGCCCAATAGAAAGAAACCAAGGTTGATTCCACCACCATCCCCGGGCAGTGAGCCTTCGGCAATGAAACATTTGAACGAAGCAAACTCTAACTCATCATCTGACACGTCGTCTTCTGATTCATCGTCCGAAAGGGCTACACTTTCTGAAGTCAAAAAGTCGCTCAAATTCGCCCCAAAACAAGTGGTTGCATCCCCTGCAAAACCTCCGAAACAAAGCAAGCAAGAGAAAACGATGAAGGGAAACAATGTCGAAGTCATTCTGTCTCGTGGAAAGAAGAGGAAGGCATGGAAGCCACCAGAAGCCATGAAATTATCATCAGGAGCAGACAACTTGCTTCTGGGTAATATCACGGTGGGTAACTGGGATAGCGATGATAAACCAAATTCTTTAAGAGATGTTGCTGCGAAGGAAATGGAATCAAAAGCGAGATCCAGGAAGAGAAAGATGCATCTTGATCGTTGGGACGCTGCAATCGATGAAGGAAGGACGAAGAAGGTAAAAGACAAGAGCAATCAGGAAGAATTGCGCAAGAGTATGAAGCAGACAAGTGACAATTTCCAACGCATTCAGAGAGATATGCAGACTATGAGCGCAGGGCGAGCAAAAGGCTACAGATCCAACAAAGATTCCGAAGGCCGAGTATCTTCCTTCAAGAAGAAGAAGCGGAAGTCGATGAAGCGCTAAATTATGTTTTGATACAATGCATCATAAATTACTCGTATGATTGTAGGAAATAGATCATTACTATGAACAGCGTTTATTTGTTTTGAAATTCTGTTGAGAGAGATTTGTTTCATGCAAAAGAGAATACATACATGGAGTTTGAGACTAGTATTGATGAGGCTGAAATGTGGGTGCGTCGATATTGAGCGCATGAGATTGATCCGCCATCGCCATGGGCATATTGCCGTACTGGTAATGATACGCCGTTTCATTTTCATACACAGGCACGGACACAGGATAGCCATAATCAAAGTTTTGATAGTACTGGTAGCCATAGTACTGATAATAGTACCCCAGATCATGGTAGTATTGCTCGGGATGAATGCCATCAAAGTATTCATAATGAATGTTTTCAGGGATATTCTCAGCATCCTGCGCGGCTGCCACCGGCTCCTTCTTCTTGTTGAAATTCTTCTTCTTCTTGTTTTTGCCTGCACTACTGCTCTTTCGATTGAGCGATGGCACAACAGTAGCTTCGGAGATCTCAACCACCACGGCAGGCTGGCTTCTCACCCAAGGCATTCTTCTTCTTTCCCTTCTTCTTGCCTTCCACGGTTGCGATGCAATTTCTTGGGCGGCCGAGTGGCGCTGGATTTATCAACAGCGGCGGATGATGCCGATGTTTCGTTTTGAACTTTGCTACCCTTCATGGACTTTGATTTGGCGGACGCTGCCTTGTTATCACGAAGGGCAAGCATTTCGAACTTTTCGAATAGGTTGTTGGATGGTGCAACGGCTGCCGTCATGTTTTTCGATCGTCTTCCTCCACCCGATTGTTGCGAGTAGTTTGTCTTCTCCATTTTCTATCTATTGAGGCAACTATGCTATCTCAAGAATATGAGCAACAGAGGAGGAGAGGTGGTCGTCTGGTTGAAAGAGAGTATTTAGGGAAGAGGGATTGCAGCTTCCAGCAACAAGTCCGTGGAGATTGATGGAGAGTATGTAGGGCCTTCTATGATCTACGACAAGTACAACAATGAGAGGATCTCTGCAATCTGCAAGCAAGCTTGCGATGAAGATCTTGATCTTGGAGTTCTTCTGAGAACTTCTCTCCTTTCACTGCGACTCCCAGCATTTCGAACTTACTCGATGATGGACATCAGCGATCAGCGAGCGATCAGCGGGCGGCGGGCAATTGACATGCCACAAAATCCTGCCATACAACATATATAATAAGAAGCAGCACGCCCCATCACCATACTACTTCTACTAACGAACCATGTCATCGCAAACGCCTGCCCCAGAAGGCACTAAACTCACCATCACTCTGCCCGATGACTTTCATCACCATTTCCGTGACGGTCCTTCAACGGCAAATGTCTTGGAACATGCAACACAACAGTTTGGAAGGGCCATCGCAATGCCCAACTTGAGACCTCCTGTCACGACAACCGAGAAAGCGTTAGCATACCGCGAGCGTATACTCTCGAGCCTTCCAAATGATCTCCCACACGGTTCCTTTGAACCTCTAATGACGCTTTATCTTACCGATAATACTTCTCCAGATGAGATCAGAAAGGCATTTGCAACGGGACACATCAAGGCCTGCAAATATTACCCTGCTGGTGCAACAACCAACTCGGATGCCGGCGTCACTGAATGTGAAGAAGACTTATCCTGCTCTTCGTGCAATGGAAGAAATTGGCATGGTGCTTTGTATCCATAGTGAGGTGTCGACTCCGGGAATCGACATCTTTGACAGGGAGCCTGTATTCATTGAGCAGATCATCAAGCCATTGGTGAAGGATATGCCGAAATTGAAGATTGTTATGGAGCACATCTCTACAAAAGATGCTGTCGACTATGTCATGAGCGCACCGGACAATGTCAAGGCTAGCATTACATGCCATCATCTCCTTTACAACAGAAATGCTTTGTTGGTAGGTGGGATAAGGCCACACTTTTACTGTCTCCCAATCTTAAAAAGGGAGTCACACCGCGAGGCTCTTTTACGTGCCGCAACGTCAGGTTCAAACAAATTCTTTCTAGGCACAGATTCTGCACCGCATGCAGTCGAAGTCAAGGAAGCGGCGTGTGGTTGTGCAGGTGCCTACACTGCACACTGTGCAATACAGTTGTATGCCGAAGCATTCGAATCTATGGGAGCGTTGGATAAGTTGGAGGCCTTTTGTAGCTTTAATGGGGCAGATCATTATAATTTACCAAGGAATAAGCAAAAGATCACATTGGAGAAGAAGGCATGGATTGTCCCGAAGCGCTACGCATTTGGACTTTCTCAGCTTGTACCAATTCGTGCCGGAGAGTCTGTAGCGTGGAGTATTGTACCCAATTGAAACAGGGCACAAGATATGTAAAAGAATGTTGTGCAAGTTCATATAAAAGCATTAGCTCGTGTTTGGTTTTGTACTATCTAAAGATGAAACGTCATCGAACAACAAGCTCTCAGCATGGAGTACTATGAACCTTTGTAGTAATCACATCACTTTTTTAAGAGCCACTCTAGACTTTCCATCTCTTCTTCACTAGGAAATACTTTTGCAACCTTCTTCAGGCTTTCATCTACATCAAACAAACGGTTAGAGAGTTCATTGAAATTGTTGAGTAAATCCCCACAAGAACGTTTGAGCAGTGCATTCTCTTTTCGCAAACGTTCTACTTCCTCCTGTAGTGCACGCATCTCATTCGGATCAATTGATGGACCACGAGCAGACATAGTTTCCATTGGTCCAAATCTGTCATATTGACCATCTTGAAACCTAGAAGTAGGACCATCGTTAAATCTGGAATTTGGACCTGGAGGACGTCTGGGTTCCCTGGGCATCGGTCTTGACCGCGGTCCATCATAGTGATACTTGTCCATTGGTGTGCTTACACCTGATGCCAAAGCTCCCAGCCCCGTAACATTCGGATCAACCCCTCGTGAACGTGGTTGAGATGCCGTGCTCCCCGCATTTGGCACATCCCAACCACCAGGTGGATTATTGGCACTAAAAGATGCGCTTTCAACAGAGCGTTTGTTGCGTAAATCTTCAATGTAGTCAGATGCATGACGGTCGAGGTATGGATTTCGTTCTCCTCCTGAATCACTTCCAGATTGGTTGAGTGCTTCGCCTCGCACATTACTTCTTGTGGTGTAAGCGGATTGAGAGGAAAATCCTTGCCCTACATGTGCCAAAGAGGCAAACATCAAGCCAACCGCTGCTTTCTTCATCATCATCACCATTGTCTGCTGTTGTAACGTATTGCCGGCGGTGGCGGGGGTGCTGGCTGTGAGCTGTGGTGCTATGTGCTATTAAGTACTGCTTCCAAAACTTCAAACAGGCGTCACTGCTTGATTGAGGTTGCTTCTTTATCTTTGCTCTTTGCATGCGTTTGCTGGTGTCAGTCTGCTTTTTGAATTTTCAGGAGATGTCGTGTGCGTCCCCTGCGTGTTGTTCATACCCTCTTCTCAATAAATACTGGACAGACTCATACATTGATCGGATACGTACCATAGTGCAGTTTGCTCTCTTGCATGCGTGCTGAAATTGTACATAGTTGTTTGCAACTTGCAACATTTGTTACAGAGAACTTACATAATTGACAAAAAAAGACATGACGTTTTACAATATTACAATATCATAACACTACTCTCAATAAATAATGCTCATGATTCTCCAAGAGAACGTCGGATGGCCTCAGCAATCATTTCCTCTTCAGTCATTTCACCATCACTCTGATTGTTATTATTTGTTTGATTATTCCCATTTTGATTCGATGCTGATGGAGCACCTGCACCACCACCACCAAATTGCTGCGACATTCTTTGAAACTGCTCCATCTGTCTACGCATCTCGTCCGCTCCTCCTCCTCCTCCTCCTCCACCACCACCACCAAATGGATTTGCTCCTCCTCCAGCTCCAGATTGCTGCTGTTGTTGTTGTTCCATCATTCGGCTCATATTCGCTCTCATAGTCGGATCACTCATCATTTGTGTCACTTGTGAAATCATTTCAGGATTTCTCTGAAGTTCATCCAAAGCTTGCTGAGCCATGGGATTATTGGCAAAGCGAGGATCGTTGCGCATCATATTTTGAACCATTGGGTTGTTCATCATTCCCATCATATTCTGCATCATGTTAGGGTCGTTCATCATCTGCTGCATTGTAGCGTTCATATCACCTCCACCAGGCATTCCACCCATTCCAGGCATACCACCAAAAGCATTATTACTTGGTGCTGGTGCCGGGATAGGCGGAGCAGCAGCAGAAGCAAAGTTGTTACTGGGTTGAGTATTAATTTCAGCAACTTTCGAAGCCACTTCTTCTCCTGCCGCCACAAGTCTAGGCCAAGCTTGGGCACTTGGACGTAATACATACACCTGATTCCCATCTACAGTCTCAATTGTAAAACCAGACGCCAATAGCAATGCCTCGCCACCGGTCACTCCACCCAATCGTTTATTGAATGCTGGATTCGACTTCTTGATAGTTCTATACTTTTCCTCCATGGGATGATTTACGATGTTCTTCAGTAATTTGTCCGCAGTGGTGAGTGCTGTACGGTAGGCATCATTTGAATTGGAAGTTCTCAAAGTCATCAAGGCAGATGCCAGTGGAGAGGCATCGTTATTGGTGGCCTGGTGCTGCAGTCGCGGCAGTAGCAGCAATGGGTGTAACTGAAGCTCCGGCTGTCGTAGTAGTTGCCGTCGATGATGAAGAGGGGGTAGGTTCAGCTGCTGCGGCCGAAGCAGCAGGCTTGCCCATGACATGTATGACACTATCATTCTCCAATTTAAACTCCTTCAAAACTTCACCAGTCTCCTTATTCGCAATTACTCGACCTCTGTAGATGAGTTTCATTGTGGCGAGAGGTATGGATGTTGCCTCGGAGGATAATTTTCGCAAATCAGCCCCCGTTGCCTCTTGGGGGACATTGATTGACACGCGAGGTGAAGATGGTGAGGAAGTGAGGGATAGATACAGCTTGACGGACATGGTGGCGGTGATTTGCACACAAGATATGGTACTATGGGTCCACGGTACCTTTATCTCATTAGATCATGTAGCATGATCCAAATCGAAGAGCAAAGAAGTTTGACAGGAAGTTGTTGTGACGATAAAATGAAGGTTCCTAAAAGGGCAGTGCCAGATGAGATCTTCTTGCTTCTTTTACGTCACCCGCCCGAACAATCAAATGAGAATCTTCTCTTCAAAAAAGAACAAAAAGCATTGATCGATCGGATGGATCTTCACCATGACGTTCTTCAAGAATTGTCGCTCAATTTGGCTATCGTCCGTTGTCATAAATCTATTTTGACAACCGCAACATCTTCCTGTTTCTATTTCATTGATTTCTTCGTCTTCCTCGAGCTCAAGCATCAACCATGAGTGCTCCTCCTCTATCCAAGAAACCTCGCACCTCCACACCGGCCAAGAATGACGACGATGGCATTCCTGTCCCAGAAATGACAACTCTCGACTACGTCAATCTAACATCCCACACCGATGCCTTTGGCGTTGATCCAATCCCAGTCAGCTGGGGGCATCCAGATCCACTCGTCCGTGGACCCATCATTTGCACAGTCCGTCACTCCTCCCAACGCAATGCAATTGGAGCCCACTCTGGCTCGTACTGCATCTACACCGGCCTTGCTGTTGCGGCCGGGAAACTCAATCCAGACTACGTGCCAAATCTCAAGTTAACTCGTCCTGTGTTCCAAATTGGACCACACAAATCTTGGTCGGATCCCAAGAAGGTTGCGTCAATTGACCCCTTTGGACATCTTACCACCGATGCGTATGGAGCATATTTGAATAAGGGATTTGATATTCGTCCAACTATTGCGATTACCAAGGCGCATATTGATTTGCCCGAGACTCGTGAGGCTGTTTCAGCTGGACGCTTGATTCCAGATGGGAAAATTTTGATGCCAAATGGTCAGAGTATTGTTAGCAAGGCGGCTATTGAGCCTGTGTGGTATTTGCCTGAAATTGCAAGGAGGTTTGGTTGTACTGAGACTATGTTGAGACAGGTAAGTCATGTTTTTGTGAATATTGTGTGCAGTTACTTGCATTGTCCTTTTACTGTTTATGATTTGAGCTCATCATCATCTTTTTGCTATATGATCATATAATCATCATTTACAATCAGTCCATCTTTCGAATGACAAATGGAATGTATCCAGAACTTATTACACGCCCTGATATCAAGATCTTTTTGCCACCTATTGGAGGGCTGACCATCTACATTTGGGGTGATCCTGACACAATTCCTGACGAAGATATCGAGCTTACTTGTCGTGTTCATGATGAGTGCAATGGGTCTGACGTGAGTTTGATTATAACTACTATGTTTTCACTGATATGATAAAGTGCACTCGTTTTACTAACAACACGACTTCCTACTCAAACAGGTCTTTGGTTCAGACATTTGCACTTGTCGTCCTTACCTCACTCATGCTATCGAAGAGTGCATCAAAACTGCTCAAAGGGGTGGATGTGGAATCGTAATTTATTTCCGCAAAGAGGGTAGAAGTCTTGGAGAGGTTACTAAGTATCTCGTTTACAATACTCGAAAGCGCCAGGAGGGTGGAGATTCAGCCGAGAATTACTTCAATTGTACAGAGCAAGTAGCAGGAGTGCAAGATACTCGTTTCCAAGCGTTGATGCCTGATCCTTTGCACTTCTTAGGCGTGACAAAGATCCACAACTTTATTTCAATGAGTGACATGAAGTACAACGCTATTGTTAGCACTGGCATTGAAATTGTGAACCGAATTGAGATTCCAAAAGAACTTGTTCCCGCAGATGCGCAGGTCGAAATCACAGCCAAGGTGTTCCATGGCTATAATGCTGGTAAAGCTTACGAGGGCATTGATGAGAATGAGTTGAAGAAGACTGTTGGTCGCGAGTACGCATACTAAGATTTCGTGGTAATCAGCTAGCTTGATCACGCATCTAGATACATTATTATAAAAATTGAACACAAATAAATATGGCATCAACAAACCCAACAATTGTTAGATATATATGACTGGACCCACCAGACATACTTTATATTTCTGTTACCATCTTCCTGAGGAAGAAACAGTCCCGTTGTTTCAGACATGCATTTATGATATTATTAACATAATTGTGTGTATATTGAGATCGTACTTATGCTGCAACCTCCGCACCTTCCTTACCACTCTCTTCACATACTTCTAAGTTTGCTTTCTTGCTCTGATGCTGAATGCCATCATCTTTTTCACCTTGTTCACCGTAAATCATCTCGACAGGTCGTTTCAATCCCGAGGATTCGTCCTGTTCCTCAGCTGCCTCTTCATCGTTTTCACTCCCAAACAAGTTGTTCGTCTCTCGAGGAATAGTCTCGCATTCATTCCTCTCCTCTGCTACAACGACTTTCTTCGGCGTTTCTCCTTTCTTTGGAGTTGGAGCCTTTTTATCCCAGTCGCAAGCTTCTTCATCCACTGGCGGAACTTCTACTCCTAACCGATCGGCAAGCGCTTTGCGCATTTCCAGAAGCTCTAATGTGTCCGGCCCACGACCATTCTCTTCATGAAACTTTCGCAATATCTGCCCTAAAATGAGATTCATCATTCCTACCTGATGTTCTTCATCGTCGAATTCCTCATCACTGAGTTCGTCTACCTCAGGGTCATAATCTTCATCTTCGTCTCCATCAGCCTTGGATTCACCTGCTTCCTCTTCGTTCTCCTCTTCAGCTGATTCATCAGATTCTTCAAGGATAGGTGGCCCTTCGACGTCAGTGCGACTTGCAAATTTGAGGTACTCCTCCATGCTGTAGTCCAGGAAAAAGTCGTCATTGGCTGGAACAGAAACTACCTTTTCCTCATTGCCTTCCTCTGATTCAACAGCTGCAGGTTTCATGTCGGAAGCTTCTTCACCCTGTTCATTACTTGCTTTCTCTTCTTCCTCCTCTTCTTCCTTATCAATTTCATTATCATTCTTATCATCATTCTTATAATCATCATTATCATCATCCAATTCCTCTGCTGTCTCGGCAACTCTGATCAAAAGAATGTCCCCACGCACTTCAACTTCATCAAATGGAGGCTGCAATGGGTGTGGATTCACCGGAGGAATGTCGCTCTCATCAAACGAGCTATCCTCATCCTCCCAATCTGGTCGACGTACCATAACCATGATGCCCTCATCTTCATATTGGCCTAGGAAAGTGAAATCACCACCCAGAACTTGTGCTACCATCGATTTCTTTGGTGTGGTATCTACTTCAATCTCTTCCATGTACCTCAGCAGTGGAACAGGCTCACCACGAAAGGTGTAATCGTCATTGCTGCCGCCATCCTTGCCATCATCATCATTGCTGCCCGCTGGCTTTTTACTATTCATCCGCGCCTCAGTCAAAGCATCTTGCAAGTCTGGTTTCTCAACAAACTGAGATGTGTCTACACCAAATGATTCTAATTCTTGCTTCATTTCACGGATAGACATTTCTTTGACGTTGGCCTCACTACTTGTGCTACTAGCCTGAGTGCGTAGGAGGACACATTTCACGATTGGTCCATCTGAGGACATGACCCGCCCTATGTCGATGCCACCAAGTGCTTCACTCATGATGCTGCGTATTGCTGTTTCTATTAAGTTTCTATTATCTCTCGAGTCTATGCGTCTAAATTTTACCTGTATGCCAACACTTCCAACCTGCACCAATGTTAATGCACTTCGTGGTGTTCAGGGATTGAGATAATACCAGCTGACCAGATGGAGGTTCAACCTGAGGAAGTATATGCACCTTTTATGAATATGCAAAGATTGAAAATGAGATAAACCCTACTTTGTTGGATCACGACCGCGCAGCGTCAAAAGAGTCAATCGCACCACCGCTGATTGCTCGTAGAGAATATTATACTGTTGCAGCTATTGCCTTCCTACTTGGGTGTGGATAGTGGTGGCTTCTTTGTCATTGGTTGCACTGGGAGACAGCAGCTGATGATGAGACAGCCACATACATACAGAGCGATAACTCCTTTTTTGTGCCGCCCTAGCTACTAGCTAGCTAGATAGATTGTGGCGGGAAAGCGGAAGTTCGCAGCAAGCTGCAAGGTGCATGCTACAGGGGTCAAAAAACGTGAATTACAGAAAAAGTGTCTAACGATATTGAGCGAACAGCTAGCATTTTCTGATGTGACAGTGAAAAAGTCATCTTCCCGCCCGAATTTGGTAGGAGTAGCTACTGTAGGAATCGTAGTACGTGTACGTAGAAAAACTTTGCAGGCTTATTCTCTCTCCTCCACAAAATGCGGGAAGCATTTTTTGGGTGTGTACCAATTCCTACAATTTTGTGTACGTAGCGAAGAGGTGTTAGACATTAGACACCTTTTTTGACCCCTGTAGCATGCATCACCGACCGTCCGCCCCACCGCTCGCTCACGCATGGACGGTTTTACTCTACTCAGCTTGTTGCATCATACGCTGGCTGTGCTAACGGACCGATAGATAGAAGTAGAAGGAATACAGTTGTAGTGGATAATTGCATTGAAATAAAATGGGTGATGACGAAGACTTCGATAAGCTGATCGATGGCATCAAAAATGTCGACGATGAGCCTGATATGAGTGCATGCGAAAGCGCTGAAATGGCAGAGGCAAACGGTCTTGCGCTCAAAGATCAAGGAAATGCCGCCCTGATGGCTGGCCATTACAATGAAGCAATCCATCTCTACAGCATGGGTCTATCTCACCTCCCCGAAAATGCAATCATTTTATCAAATCGTGCTCTTGCATACATTAAAGTGGAGAATTATGGTCTAGCTATACAAGATGCAACACACGCCATCAAGGCTGACCCTACCTATCCCAAGGGCTACTACCGCCGCGGGAGTGCTGAGTTTGCCTTGGGAAGAGCCAAGGCCGCCCGTAAGGACTTTCGTGCAGTATGCAAACTCCGCCCCAAAGATAGAGATGCACGTGGGAAACTGCAAGAGTGCGATAAAGCCGTTAAAGAGGCGGCCTTTGCAGCAGCTATTTTAAGTGACGAAAGCACACCATTGAGTGACTCATTTAGAGCTGAATCTGTGGCCGTGGAAAAATCCTATGATGGACCGCATCCGTCGGGAGAACTTTTGATTGATGCCGAAAAAGAGGCTGCGTTATTTGAACCGGGGAAACTACCACGGGACTTTGTCTTGGCTGCCATGGAGCATTTTAAGGACCAAAAAGTGATTCATAAACGGTATGTGGCTCATCTTCTGATTAGTGCCAAACATTACTATGAGAATCAGCCGTCGCTGTTGGAGATCCCAATCCCTGATACCGGTCCTGACGAAAACGATCCCACTATTTCTCCACGGTTGACTGTGTGTGGTGATACTCACGGACAATACTATGATGTGTTGAACATATTTGCTTTGAATGGATTGCCATCCAAGAACAACCCCTATCTGTTCAATGGTGATTTTGTCGATCGCGGATCCTTTTCGGTGGAAGTCATTTTATTGTTCCTCTTGTTCAAACTGTCTGACCCTGACTGCATCCACCTGCATCGAGGAAACCATGAAACAAAGAATATGAATAAGATTTATGGATTCGAAGGGGAAGTGAAGGCAAAGTATGATGACAAAATCTTTGATCTCTTCCTCGAGGTATTCTCGTTTTTGCCTCTGGCATCGGTGGTGGGTGAAAAAGTGTTCGTGACCCATGGTGGGCTTCCGACGGAACCTGATGTTACTCTTTCGGATATTCGTAAGATTCAACGAGGTTGTGAGCCGCCCAACTTTGGTCTGATGAGTGATCTCCTTTGGGCAGATCCTCAGCCATTCCCCGGGAAAAGTCCTTCCAAACGTGGTGTTGGATATTCCTTTGGACCCGACATCACCGAGTCGTTTTTGAAACTGAATGGCTTACAGTTACTTGTGCGGAGTCACGAGGTGAAAGACGAAGGATACCTCGTGGAGCACGGAGGCAAGACAATCACAGTCTTTTCGGCTCCCAACTATTGCGACTCTATGGGGAACAAGGGTGCATTTATTCACTTTGACGAAACTTGCGAGCCCAAGTTCACTCAGTATGAAGCTGTCCCTCACCCGAACATTCGACCCATGGCATACGCAGCTGGAATGGGTGGGTTGTTTATGTGAGCAGGGAAAAGATTAGAGATAAAATTAAGGAAGCAAAAGGCGCATCTACTTTGATATTGTACAGGCGAAGTAGTAGTAGTATTGATCCATTATTTCAAGCTTCCGCATCCACACATTTATCACCAGCCACGAAACAGCCCAGCGCCAGCCGCCAGCCAAGACCAGGTAACAAAAGCGAAGGAGTCCCATTATTCGAGTGATCCCATCACCAAAAACCCTCACCATCGCTTCTTGGACGGTGTTTAGATGTTAGATGCTATTGCTATTGCATCGCGTAAGAGAGAGCTACAGATCAGTGTCAGATATCCATCATGGCGGACGAATCCCTTCACGAGCGGTTGGCAAATCCTGCCCGACCTGGTAAGTGTTTTCCCATCTCAAGAAATAAAGTTGCAGAACCCTGATTCCAAAGAACAGTTGTGGGCAGGGGTTGTGTGCGTGGATTTGTGCCATTCTTTTTGATTGCTGCTGTTGGATGGATTCCTCAGAATCTTCTTCAGATGATTATCATGCTGTGGCAACGGATCGTTCAGGTTTCTGCCTATTGACATCTACATCTTTTTCTTTTTAGTTTTCCTCCTTGGAGATGTTCCACCAGGGGAGGGTACGCCGCCACACAAATGCTCTGAAATTGCAAATAAATTTGTCTCCAGATCGAAGATGTTGGCAGCAGACGGCTTTATTGTATATGATATTCAGGATGAACCAGGCCGAACAGATGAAGATCGCCCTTTCCCCTTTCGTCGTGTGATGGATAGCTCCACTCATGCTGCCTTGCTCGCCAACCTCTCTGGGCGGGAATGCTTGGTGTACAAATGTGTCGCTGACCCAAACTTTGAAAGTTGGTTGGAGAACACCAATGGTGCAATAAATTTAGTGGGCCGTGCATCTTCAGAAGGCAATTATGAAGGACCAACCATTTCAGAAGCGATGAATATGGTGAAATCAAAGGAAGATGTTCACTTTGGCTGTGTCTGTATTGCAGAGCGCCATACCCTCGAAGCAGCTCAACAACGAGGCAAGACATATCCAACAGAACATTTGAATATGGTGAGAAAGATAAAAGCCGGTGCAAAATGGTTCATTTCTCAGGCAGTTTATGATGCCGAACCAACTATCAGGCTATTGAAGGATTATGCAACTTTGTGCAAACAGAAAGGTATTGCTCCCAGCAAAGTCGTGTTAACTTTTGCGCCTGTCAGTCGAAAGAAGACAATGTCATTCATCAAGTGGTTAGGCGTCCGCGTCCCCACCGAAACAGAGCAACTTATACTCGGCGCAGAGAAACCTATTGAGAAAAGTATCGAGTACCTTTGTGATGTGCTACGTGAGATTCTATCAGAATGCTCTGGAATTGGCGTACCGCTAGGCATATCCTGTGAGAGTGTAAGTATTTTCAAAGCGGAGATTGATGGAGTTCATGAATTGTTTCGTCGTCTCCAAACAATCCTTCTAGACTCTCGTGGATCGCCATGGAAAGTGCAGTGGCTTGAGGTGATGCCACCAGCTGGAAAGATCGATGATGATGCTGATGGAGGTGAAAACGAGGCCCTCGTTGCACTAGATCCATCTGAAAGAGTTCGAACTTTGCTTCTAGGTGTTTTGGTTGGATCGGCCACGGTTTCATTAGGGGTCATTCTCGGAGGCAAGGGCAAGCATGTGTAATCAGATAGCGTAGAAATGAATTATTTTTATTGCCTCGGCAAGTTGTGATAGCTGTTCGGTAAATCGTGGTCGCTGCTTGTCAAAGGAGGCGGCTCATCATCCACGGAGACATCATCACTCATACTCAATCCCGACGGCGAAGCACTATCGCTTCGAAATAAGAACGAATCGCTCTGATTATCAATTTCCATGTGGTCAGACGTTGACAAATCCTTTTCTGACGCCAAAGCCATTCCTCTTGCCATATCCTCAACAATCGTTTTGTCACAATTGAAGGCGACATCTTTCCTTTTGTAGTAAAGGCAATACGCAGCAGGCGAGACAACCTCACTCTCATCTATTCCACTTGTAACTCTACTATCGTCAAAGTTACACCATGTACCATCGTCTCCTTTCGCGTATGCAGTATAATGCCCACCTCCAACTCCACCAAAGTGATTGCTCACAGCGTAAAGGTCGTAGATCGGCTCTTTCCCTTCATCCCAGTGTGTAACTAATTCTCGAAGATCAAGGTCGTTCAAAGGGAAGTCAACCTGAGTATCCAATTTATGCCGACGGTGAGTGGTAGACGAAAAGTGAAATCTTTTGAGATGAATGAAAAGAATAGGCGGTGCCCTGTACAAGTGAATCTTTTTCCATGCTTGTACATGTTCCTTGCATCGGTTGCAGTACCACATATCTTGCTCTCCTAGCTGCTCAATTTCCCCATACTTGGTGATACAATCCATTAGTGACACATTTGCATCAGCTGGTTGCATCTTTTCCTTCTTTTGCTTTTCAGTCAAGTACTCTTCCTTTATCAATAAATCATCAATATTGATGTCATCTTGCCCTCTGGTAGGCAAATTCACAAATACAGCACAACCCTTCGCAAAATCGACCTTATCCACCACCAACTCTTGCTCCTCTTCGTCAGATGGCACGGCCAAGACAGGACAGCCATTCATACTGGTAATGTTACTGTCTCGTACAGATCCAATCGGAGGCTTCTTCAAAAATGAAGAGTTGTTCTGTTTTGGTTCAACAGTCATGGCAGCTTGCCTCATGAGTGCTGTCAAAGGAGAAATGTTTGCGAAGGACGTCGGGCATTTCTCTGCAGTCATGTCGGCAGCATCACCATTTGAGATGTCAGTGCCATTCTTGAAGACATGGCTCAATCGCCGTCCAATCAAATCACGAAGATTGCTGACATTGATATTCGAGGGAATTCTCGCAACAAAGGGCCCAATTTTCTGTCTATCCTTCGTTATTGTGAACTGAGCAACCACACCATCTTCACTCAAAGGCTTCTTTTTAGAACGTAAGCTAGCTAAGAATTGCAAGTATTTCATTGCACAGTACTCAAGAACTTCCAGCTCCCTTGGAGATCGAATTGTTTTGAATTGTGAGCTCATTTCCGAAAATTCCTCGAGGGTGAGGGATTCATCTTCAGCGTCGGCACGGTTAGGTTTGCTCCCGTTTTGTTTGGGTTTGTCAGTACCTTCCATTGGCACATCTTCCGTAGACTCCTTGTCAGGATAGTCACTATCTGAACACTTTTTACATCCTTGAATGAATTTCACTAACTTGCAATAAAAGTCACGGCGATCTTCATCCTTGCTTCGAGTTGAATTCAATAGCCTTGAGAATTCCACTTCGTTCAATTTAACTTGACAAGTTTCCAACACTTTTTGCCATTGTTCATCTTGGTCTAGCTTGCGTTTCTCCGATGGATCAAGTGACTTGCTGACAATTTGCTCTGGTTTGCTATCAGTAGAGTTGCTAGATTCTTCCTTCTCCTGCTGGTGCAAATTGAATGCTTTCTTGACGACAGCTTTTGGTTCCAGCTCGAAAGCGAAAATTTTATCAGACTCCGAAATTCCATCGACGGCCTCATCGTCGTCATGAAAATATCTCCACACCTTGTTTTGAAAGACATCAGCAATACTTATGTCTTCAACATGAAGTTCATCGTCCTTGAGATTATAGCATTCCTTAGCTAACTCTGCCACATGTTTTCGTAGACCCAATATGGAGGAATTTTTACAGACATCCACAGTCAGATCAGCGGCCTTCTTCGATGGATCCAAAGGCACATAGGTCACTTTTATCGCTCTGTCAGTAGATCCAGGTAGAGGAACGGAAAGATACATTGAAGGATCAAAAGTCGTCGAAATTCTTCCACAACCTTGAACTGGGCATTCTAAGCGACTTTTCACTTGTCCCATGAAATTCTCTAACACTCGCGAATCCTCCCGTTGTAGATGCAAATTCCATGCCTTATCAGCAGCAACCTCATCACTTTCATTCTCTTCTTGTTCTGGCTTCTCAACATATGGCTTCTTCCTCACTCGATTTGTATCTTCGTGCAAAATATCTAGCAAGTAAGCACAGAGCTCCTGAGAGTCATGCTGGTCATATCCCATGAACTGTGCCGCAAATTTACCAAGTGTATGCTTGAAAGAGCGAGGGTAAGTCACGGATGACAGTCCACTGTCAAAGTTTCCAGGTGAGTAAACTCTCGATGATGTGTATATCCCGCTGTTTGAAGTGGAAGACTCTTTGTCAACCTTCACACCCCACATCTGGCGCAACAGACTGGCGAACTCAGATGCAAGTTCGCCTCCAGTTCCCAACGGATTGTCTTTGTTCAAATCTGTCTTGAACTGCCCACTCAAAAAGTATTCCCTGAGCGGCCCGGTATGTGCTAGGCACTGCAGTGTTGAATTCATAAAGCACGTATTTCCCAGATTTCCCAACCCAGTCGCACGCTTTCTCTTTGTGGCATGACTGCACTCCTGCTCTTCAGTTGGTGTCGACCTAGTGTCTTTGTCGGAAGTGTCATTATCACTTGCACTTGCCTCCTGGCGAGATTCAGTTCGATAGAGGTCCTCAAGCGTAGTTTTTGCTGTGTTGAAGCTATTATCTGGATTGTAAGGCACCACTGCAGACGAGGTAAACGTGGAACTTGGAGCTGGATCCCTTTCCAGAGATGGAAACTAATTACAAGAGAAACATGACAAAAGTGAGTCGAGATACTCATACGACTAATGTACCACTAAATGCAAGGGGAAAACTTACCAAGTCGTCTCCAGACTCGCTCTTCGAAGATCCCTCTGAAAGTAACGATGACACAGAAGGAGCAACCGCTACGCTGCTCCCGGCATCCCCAGCATCCATATCTGACTGTTTTGAGTCACTGCTGTGGTTTGATGTTGCAATACGATCGAGAGAAAGAGTTGGCTGTTGCTGTTGTAGTTGCTGTTGTGGCAACTCAACGTCGCAAGAAAAGTGGGAGGAAAGAAATGACCATGTCTTCTGCCCCACCAACACATAATCCACATCCTCATGCAGCTCTGGACGGCACTGCATATTTCCGCCCAAGAGTTCACCGTTTGTTTTCATGTCCTCTTCCTTGTTACGTTCTTGAATTCCTTGCCACCTTTTTCTCCTCAATTGACGCTCATCAGTTTCAAAATTGTTGGTATCGGTATCGACCTTCTCGCTCATTGTTTCTAATGACGACGATGCATCCTCATTCACCACTTGAGAAGATTTCAACAATAATTTTCTATTGCTGATTTTCCCCGGATGAGCAGCATTGCCTGCAGCATTTGCGTGATCTTTGTAAGCTAAAAAGTTATCATACCACCCTTTTTCAACCACGTATGCGGTGGAGTTGGAAGTCGAAGAAGGATCGGCCCCATCTTGCAAAGCCTGAGCCTTATCATCTCTCTATAATATCAAACATGAAAGGAAGATGACAAACAATATAGTATATGTTAATAAGATGGTCTCATAGTTAACAAGAGCAGTGCAATGCTAATGCGACGCCTTCTCTGAGCATTGTGGATATCATGCATCCTTTGGGTATTTCACAAAACAAAGCACATGAGAACTTACAATCGCTTCCTCATACGCTACAATAGGCATCATTATCATTGCGAATAAACTGCTAGACTGCCACTAACACAAGCTGAAAAATGAGGCGCCGAAAGATCACAAATACGATAGGGAATGAAGGACATAAGCATAAGTAAGTATGGGACATGGTGGTTTGCGGTTTGCGGTGCGGTTGCGGGAGCGAAGTTGGGTGGAAGAGAGAGGAGAGAGGGAGATGGTCAGCAGACAGGCCACGGATGGAATAGGAAAGATACGGATACTTTGTGTGCTCTCGGATAGAAGTAGCATGGGCCTTTTACGTCTTCGCAAGGGCTGATAAAATCAGTCTTTTGATCCCGTAAGTAGGTCGCTTGGGCCTTTTGCCTGGGCCGATCTACTTATCAGGCAATCACATGAAACGATAAACACAAGACATGGGTGGAGGGCAAGGCCACTACCAAACAAAGCCGACACGATCCTTTGCTGGGACCTCCTCCTGCGGGAGCATTCAAACAACATTCTTCTGATAAGGCTTGAGAGAATTAGTTGCAGTTGATTGCACAGATACATCAAATATCGTATCCACTTAGATCTTAGACATATCTCTGCAGGTCGATCGATTCACAACCCATTCAGACCCGGCCGTTACCTTCCTTGATTGACGTTGTAAAAGCTCTAACGTCAATTCATTATCTGCACCGTTTAAGTCAATTTATTCAACTATGCAATTCAATAGAAAGGTCGTCCTGGCGTTCAGCCTGACAGCCTGTGCCATCGTGTACCTGACTGGTAAATCGTCAAGCAAACTGCAACAACAAAACAAAGACAATGTGCTGGAACATGTATTCGCACTCCACACAAATACGGATGAGGGCATTGACAATGATAGAGAACTTAAACAAAGAAGCAACAGTGATGATAAAGTTAGCGGCAGCAGCGTCAGCCGCAACCTTTTTAGTATCATACCAATGATGGGCGGAGAACTCCAAGTGGATGATGCGGAGGGGCCATGGGCAGAGGCCAATCAATTCATGACATTGTATTCTTCTACCCCATTCAATCCACGTGTATATGCAGGGGATGATACAGAATTCTTGCATTATAAAGATCCGAAGGAGCAAGATGAGGATGGAACGACCACATTCCCCCCGACGAGGAAACCAATTCAACTAAATTCTGGGGGTAATACTGAAAAACCAACGGCTCTTCCAACTAAATATCCAACGCAATTGCCTGTGACATTGGAACCCACAAATTTTGGGGAGACTAGGCATCCGACGAAGTTACCAACGAGACATCCGACCAAGCTGCCAACAAGGAATCCTTCGAGATTTCCTACTAGAGAGGTAAGATTTTGCTTATCACATAATTAGTTTGTGAAAAGAAATGAGATTTGGGTGGTTGCAGGTCTTCGTGATTGACTGCGATGGCAGTAGACTCTTCTGTCCTAAAAAATCGAGAATCAATGCAATTTTGAATTGTTTCCAAAGATACAATCTAACACTCTTTTGTTCATCTCAATCAATCAATTCCACTTTCAGCCAACAAGGGACCCTTCACGTGGTCCGACTCGTAATCCATCACGCTTCCCAACAAAGTTACCAACTCGCGAGCCAACGCGTGATCCTACTCGTGAGGTAAGTTGCAATCAAAATGTAATTGAATAGAAAATGCTTGTAGTAACCTTGTTCAACAATAAGCTGACCTTTACTCTCGTGTTTTTTTTATGTATCAGCCCACGAGAGATCCGTCTCGCCGTCCATCTAAACTTCCGACGAGACTGCCAACGCGATTGCCTACACGTGAGCCGACAAGAGAGCCAACAAAAGAACCGACGAGAGAGCCAACGAGAGACCCAAGCAGAGGGCCAACACGATTGCCAACAAGGCTGCCTACGAGGATTCCAACGAGAAATCCGACGCGTGAGCCGACCAAAGAGCCAACGCGAGAGCCGACGAGGGATCCATCAAGGCATCCGACTCCTCCGCCAATTCAGCAACAGACTGCAGTAGCTACACCAAATCCAACAAAACGCCCTACTAGTGGAGGTTTTTATTGTGGATCTTCTATCGAAGACGCAAGTAGCTGCAGAAATCCTTGTCCAGGAGGGATTTCTGATTGTGCTACCGGGTTTTGTTATGCAGTTTCTCAGTGTATAGTGCAGGTAGATGCAGCCGTGACGCCGAATCCTACGCAAAACTCAACACCGCAGCCAACAGAGAAACCTACAACAAATGATTTCTTCTGTGGGAACACATTGATGGAAGCTTCTTCAGCCTGTGAGTTTTCATGCCCTTCAGGAAGCCCAACGGAATGTCCAGATAACTTGACATGTTACGCTTCTACGGGTTGTTTGGAGGAAGCTAGTCCATCACCGACGAGATCGCCAAGTTATGATCCGTCTGGGACTTTTTATTGTGGATCGTCTTTCCAGGAGGCCTCGCAACAGTGTCTAAATGAGTGTCCATCTGGTCTGTCAACAGATTGTCCTGTTGGCCAAGCCTGCTATGCCAACACTCCGTGTTCGGATAAAGATGGATTCTTCTGCGGAGTAAGCATTGTTGATGCCAGTGCGTCTTGTGAAAATCCTTGCTCCAGTGGTTTGGATTCAGAGTGTCCTTCTGGTCTTTCTTGTTATGAGACTCAAACCTGTAAGATGTGGAGTCTGACTCAGTCCCCAACTCGTGCACCCGTTGAGCCAGCTGTTAATGACGGTACAAAATATTGTGGGTATTCGTACGAGCACGCTGCTACTCAATGTACGCAGCCGTGCGAGAGCGGGTTGAGTGACGGATGTCCGGAAGGCATGAGCTGTTATTCTCATACTCCTTGTGAGGAGAAAAATACTTTCTACTGTGGAATTTCATGGAATAATGCCGCGTCAAGTTGTCGATACCCTTGTCCTTCTGGGACAGACTCTGAATGCCCTTTTGGGACGCAATGCTATGCTTACACAACATGCGATGAAACTGATTCTTTTATGTGCGGGACGTCCTTTGATGATGCTTCCTCAAACTGCGATGAGCCTTGCCCATCAGGTAGTCCCACCGAATGTCCATCAGGAGAGTCGTGCTTTACTCACACGACATGCAAGTCATCCGATAGCATTATAGATGAACCTACGGCAGCACCAGTTGAACCATATATTCCTGGCGATTCATTCTTCTGTGGAACTTCCTACCTAGAGGCTTCTTCACAATGTACTCACCCATGCCCAACAAGATTGGATTCAGAGTGTCCTGACGGCGAACAATGTTACGGGAGCACGCCTTGTCCCAATAGAGACACTTATTATTGCGGGGCAAACTTAGACGAGGCTTCTGCGGTATGTGACTATCCTTGCCCAACGGGGACAAGTGATGATTGCCCAACAGGGTTGAGCTGCTTTGCATTCACCACATGTGCCGACAAAGATACATTTTACTGTGGAAATAATTACATCGAAGCAAGTGGTAATTGTGAAGCGCCGTGCCCATCAGGTCTCTCTAGTGATTGTCCTGATGGTTTAACATGTTTTGCTCACACGACTTGTTTGATAGAAGATATGGTTGAAGAGCCGGAACCTTCGGGGCCCACTGACTCCTATTTTTGTGGATACACCTTCGATGAGGCGACGAGTGATTGCTCCCTTCCATGTCCGTCAGGCAAAAGTGATACCTGTCCATCAGGAATGAGCTGTTTCCCTCGAACCTCATGTGCTGATCGCGACTCGTTCATGTGCGGATATACTTGGGAATCGGCATCTTCAACGTGCTCCAACCCCTGTCCAAGTGGTGAGCATTCTGACTGCCCAGACGGAATGAGATGTTTTGCGTATACGCCGTGTAATAACGACGGATCGTACTTCTGTGGTACCAGCTTCGATGAAGCATCTGACTGTCAACTTCCTTGTCCTTCTGGAGAAGCATCTGAGTGTCCCAATGGTCTCAGTTGTTTTTCGTATACGACTTGCGGAACTGGAGATTTCAATACGAAAGCACCTACAGACGCTC
Organism: Skeletonema tropicum; assembly: GCA_037178625.1. NCBI lineage: Eukaryota > Bacillariophyta > Thalassiosirophyceae > Thalassiosirales > Thalassiosiraceae > Skeletonema > Skeletonema tropicum. The sequence goes on along the minus strand of CM074127.1, from coordinate 2,963,582 downwards.
CGACGCCTAAAAGTTACGTGCCAACGGACTCTTTCTATTGTGGAACTTCCTTTGACGATGCATCAAATTCGTGTGAATTTGAATGTCCCAATGGCTCTGTGGATTGTCCGACTGGCCTTGCGTGCTACGAATATACAACATGTGTTGGTGGGCCATCACCGTCGCTGTCACCGACTGGCGAGCGCGACTCTTTCTACTGTGGAACGAATTATGCCGATGCGAATGAGAAGTGCCTTGTCCCATGTCCGAATGGTAACTCGAACGAATGTCCTACCGGTGAATCGTGTATTCCCTTCACCTCCTGTAACGAAAATGAGACAGCACCAACACCAACATCCGACAACATAATAACAACCACGTTCTACTGTGGTTTGGACAAAGCAGATGCGGAAGGAACCTGCAATCTTCCGTGTCCTGGAGGAACAAATGATTGTCCGGACGGCATGTCCTGCTATTCTTTCACATCTTGTGTTGATTTGCCTGACAATGAACCAACTCCCAGTGCACCAAACAATGAGCCAACTCCTATTTCTTCAAATATCGAACCGTCTTCATCTTCTCCCGGTTCATTGTATTGTGGAAGCAGCTTTGAAGATGCTACGTCAAACTGTTTGGTTCCCTGTCCAGGTGGTACATCAGATGAGTGCCCCACAGGCCAAAGTTGTTACGGATATACTGCATGTGAAGATCGTGACACTTTCTTTTGCGGTACAACGTGGGATGAAGCTGCATCTACTTGCTCAAAGCCTTGTCCTTCAGGTAGCAACGACGAATGTGAAAACGGCGACGTATGCTTTGGGTACACTCCTTGCGGTCAACCCGATGTTGATATCCCCGTCGACTCATTTTATTGCGGCGCAACTTTTGAAGAGGCTTCTCTCACTTGCTCTCAACCATGTCCGTCTAGCAAGCATTCAGAGTGTCCCGATGGGGAAATGTGTCATCCGTACACTCCTTGCGGTGAACGTGATGCCATGTACTGCGGAACAAGCTGGACAGATGCCGCAACAAGCTGTCTCCTTCCTTGCCCTAGTGGGTCTTCGTCAGACTGCCCCACAGGTCAGTCTTGTTTCCCTTCCACACCATGTGATGAAACTGAATCATTCTTCTGTGGATTGTCTTTTGACGAGGCTACGTCAACATGTGGCGTCCCCTGTCCAACAGGACAGAGTAGTACCTGCCCCAATGGTGAAGGATGCTTTGCGTACACTCTTTGTAACGAGGATGGATCAAATGCTGTGCCTACCCCAACGCTAGCTCCAATTCCCATTGTACCACCAGATTCATATTTCTGTGGCACATCTTTTGATGAGGCATCTTCGTCGTGTGCGCATCCATGCCCATCTGGCCTCTCTAATGAATGTCCCAATGGGTTGCTTTGCTTTGCAAGTACTCCATGCAGTGATAAGGGTTCCTTTTTCTGTGGTGCTACGTGGGAGGAAGCATCGTCTACGTGCGCGTTACCTTGCGAAAGTGGTTTGAGTACTGACTGTCCGGCTGGTGAGAAATGTTATGGTTACACTCCCTGCTCCAAGTCTGATTCGTTCTATTGCGGTTTGAGTTTTGATGAAGCTTCTTCGACATGTACGGATCCTTGCCCAAGTGGTCTTGATGAGGAGTGCCCTGGGAGCGAGACATGCCACAAATATACACCATGTAATGATATCTCGCCGCCATCAAAAGAGGAGCCAAACTTAGCTGACATTCCTGAGGACTCTTTCTACTGCGGTGTGGACTTTATTGATGCGTCTGATAGATGTCATCTTCCGTGTCCATCAGGGTCGGGGGCAGAATGTCCAGTTGGTGAGGCGTGTTACGGAAACACCCCCTGTAGTGGAGGCGATTCTTTCTTTTGCGGAACAACGTGGTATGATGCTGCAAGTGAGTGTAAGATGCCATGCCCCAGCGGTCTAGACGGTGATTGTCCTGATGGCTCCAAATGTTTCGGGTACACTCCTTGCTCTGATACCAACTCATACTACTGTGGGGTTGATTTCTATGATGCATCAACGAACTGTGTCAAGCCTTGTCCCACGGGATCTTCTTCTGAGTGTCCTGAAGGCTTTGCTTGCTTTCCAAATACTCCATGCGGGACAAATGGCGGTTCTCCGTCGTCTGATACAAGGAATCCAACGAGACTGCCAACGAAACTTCCGACAAAACTACCGACGTCTGTACCAACTGCTTCCATGCAACAAATGTCTGCAACAAGCGCTCCCCAAGTTTCAACGTTCCTTTACTGTGGAACAGATATCGAGAGTGTGAATTGCTTACTCCCATGTCCAAATGGTGATGAATGTCCACTTGGCCATGAATGCTATGCGACTACAGAGTGCCGCGAATCATTTTTCTGTGGGCAAAGTTTTGCTGATGCTAATAATACTTGTGCACAAGCTTGTCCGGATGGTTTAGACGCGTCTTGCCCGGAGAATGAATTTTGCTTTGCTGAGACGTCCTGTGCCGATCCGGTCGACGATCCCGACAAGAACGTTGTGGATGTGGGAACTTTCTACTGTGGAAAAAATTACACGGATGCTTCAAAATCGTGTGCACTTGCCTGCCCGAGCGGATCAAGCACCGAATGCGCTGAACTTGGTCCTGAGTATTCTTGTTATGCCAATACTCCGTGTGATGATTCAGACACCTACTTCTGCGGTACTACATGGAACCATGCTGCATCCAACTGTCTCTTTCCATGCAAAAGTGGTTTGGATAGTGAATGTCCTGATAGCACCTTCTGCTTTCCTTACACTACATGTAACGACAATGGCTCGTTCATGTGTGGAACTAGCTTTGAAGATGCTGCTTCTTGCTTGAATCCATGTCCATCTGGAAGCAGCAGTGAGTGTCCATTTGGTCAGTCTTGTTTCACGCACACGACATGTTCATCTACTTCAGACCCGAATAATGTGCCTTCGTCAACGAATGATATACCTACGGTGATACCAGATGAAACGGGCTCATTCTTCTGTGGGATTTCCTTTGAAGATGCTAGGGATTCTTGTTCAATCCCTTGCAATTTGGGCAGAAGTGATCAATGCCCAGACGGTCAGGGGTGTTTTGCGTACACTCTTTGTGACGATGAAGTTCAATCTTCGCCACCAGATTCATATTTCTGTGGCACATCTTTTGATGAGGCATCTTCGTCGTGTGCGCACCCATGCCCATCTGGCCTCTCTAGTGAATGTCCCAATGGGTTGCTTTGCTTTGCAAGTACTCCATGCAGTGATAAGGGTTCCTTTTTCTGTGGTGCTACGTGGGAGGAAGCATCGTCTACGTGCGCGTTACCTTGCGAAAGCGGATCGAGTATTGATTGCCCGATTGGTCAGAAATGTTATGGTTACACCCCATGTATGAGAGAAGATACATTCTATTGCGGTTTGAGTTTTGATGAAGCTTCTTCGACATGTACGGATCCTTGCCCAAGTGGTCTTGATGAGGAGTGCCCTGGGAGCGAGACATGCCACAAATATACACCTTGTGCAGACGGGATCCCGCAGTTTTCATCGGTTCCGACACCTGACGATTCGTATTACTGTGGCAAATCATTCGATGATACAGGCAAATGCATCACGCCATGTCCATCAGGGTCGGGGGCGGAATGTCCTCTAGGTGAAGCATGCTTTGCTCACACTACCTGTTCTATGTTGCACCCGGAAACCTTTTTCTGTGGTTCCTCATTCAATGACGCGAGTTCCTGTGCTGTGCCTTGTGAAGATGGCGTATGTCCTGACGGTGGGAGTTGTTATGCGTACACTCCCTGTGCTGGTGACATTACTGCATTTTCAGAACCAATCGCATCAGCAACAGTACCAACAAGGAAGCCTTCTCCGAAACCAGCGATTGATTATCCCTCCGAGTCTTACTATTGCGGAGTATCATTTGAAGATGCATCTACCCAATGTGCCATCCCATGTCCCTTGAAGACTTCGTCAGTCTGCCCGCTTGGACAGACATGCTTCGCGAATACTCCATGTCAGCCGAATGAGCCTATAGATGCGGTCGATTTCTCTCCTGTTCCCATCGAGTCTTATTATTGTGGTCTAAGCTACATGGAAGCGTCGGAAAAGTGCACAAAACCATGTCCCAGTAGAGATAGCAATGAATGTCCTGGAGCAGAAAATTGCTATGCCTACACGCCTTGTGTGCAACCTGAATCATTCTTTTGTGGATCATCGTTGGAAGATGCAAATGGATCTTGTACAGTTCCTTGCCCTACGGGGAGGTCGGATTCGTGTCCCACTGGAGAGTCTTGCTTTGCTTACACGACGTGCACAGCTGATATGACATCATTTTCTGAGCCTGCTGTAACGCCTCAACCTACAACGAGGCCAACTGTAAAGCCGACGCAATTCCCAACAGCAAAAGTAACTCCGAAACCGTCGCAATTCCCAACAAAGTATCCTACCAAGAATCCTACACCAGGTCCAACAAAGCAGCCTTCACGAAAGCCAACCTTGAGACCAACTTTGGATCCAACTCCTGATCCAACGCGCTTGCCGACAAAGAATCCTACGAAATATCCAACTAAGATGCCGACAAAGAATCCGACGAAATATCCGACTAAGGTGCCAACAAAGTATCCCACCAAATATCCGTAAGTTTTCTTTTTGATTTCTACTGTGTTTTCTTTTTTACTCATTTGGCTGGCTCACTCACCAACTACATTGCATACAACAGTACTGCCAACCCTACCAAGTCACCAGTTGTTCCAGTCATTTTCGACGTTCCAAAGGAGTCATTTTACTGTGGTGTCAGCTTCGAGCATGCAACTCAGATGTGCGGTGTTCCATGCCCAAATGGGCCAGCCGATTGCCCTCTCGGGTTGAAATGTTTTGGCAATACACCTTGCGCTGATCGAATGTCCTTCTTCTGTGGGACTTCATATGACGATGCAAATGCAAATTGCTCGAAGCCCTGTCCTACTGGAAGCGCTGAAGAATGCGACGGTCAACAGTCATGCTTCGCATACACCATGTGCAGGCACGTCACAGCTACTCCTACTGAGGACCCAACATGGAAACCATCGCTAAATCCCACAAAGAGGCCGACTCCAAGACCAACTCTCAACCCTACACCATATCCAACTCCCAAGCCTACTCGTGAGCCTTCGCCACAACCTACAATCAAGAAAACCCCTCCACCAACTGTCAAAGAAACTCCCCCACCAACTCCAGATCCCACTCCTGAGCCTTCGCCACGTCCCACAATCAAGGAAACTCCTCCACCGACTGTGAAGGAAACTCCTCAAACCGCGATTGATACAACACCAGCTGAAACTACTAACGAAGAGGAGCCGTCTGAAATGAGTGAGGCCGTTGTCATCGAGCTTAAGCCATGTGATGACCCGCTTGCCATGACAGTGAATCAAGCTTACTGGCGCAGCTGGAGCTCAGATAGACCTGAGACTTGCAACAGGTTTGAAGCATCTGATATTGACGACCAAACGTATACACATCTTGTTTATTCGTTTGCTTCAATTTCTACAGCTGGCCACGTCGAGCCATGGGTCGGTTCCTGGGACGAAGTCGAGAAGTACAAGGAGTTTAACAAGGTGAAAGAACGCAACTCGAACATTAAAACTATCATTGCGGTGACTGAAGGAATCTTTTATGGAGGCGGTATGAATCCTGTGTCATTTACTGAGGTTGCCGAAACTGAGGCGTCCAGAATTGCTTTCGCCCAAAGTGCAGTAGCATTTCTAGATATGTACAACTTTGATGGAATTGATCTTGACTGGGAAGCTCCACTTGATCGCGATAAAGGCGGAAGCCCCGACAACTACGAGCGTTTTGTGCAAGTTGCAAAAGAAATACGGTTAGCAATTGACGAGTCAGGAAAAGATTATCTGTTGACCATTGCATTACCTGGGACTGATTGGGAGCAATTAGATTATGACATAGTTGCTTTATCTCGATATGTCGATTGGTTCAATCTGAACACTTTTGATTACCACACACCCAAGAACATTCCAAAAACTGTGGGGTCACACTCAGACCTCAAGATGATTGATGCAGTAGTATACAAGCTTTTGAAGGACACTATCTCAACCAAGTTTGTTCTCGGTATGGCTGCATTTGGTCGCACTTATACACTGGCAGATAGTCGATGCAAAGAGTTGAACTGTCCTTTCCGATCCCCTGGTCTTGGAGGATGTGGTAACACTCCTGGTTTCCTCCCATTTTCGGAGATTTCTGAATACATCGATTCTAACTCCTACGATGAGCTACACCACGACATTAGTTCTAGTTCTATGGTTGCAGTTGTGGACTCCAACCAAATGATATCATTTGACAACGAGGAAACATGGGCAATCAAAGAGGCTTACGCTGAGATGATGTGTCTTAGGGGTACTATGATATGGTCAATTGACATGTTTAAGGCTCCATCTACACCTGCAAGGTCGCGGACTCGTGAGAGAGCTCTTTTGGAAAGAGAAGAAAGGAACTCTTGTAGCCTCTGTGAGGGATTCAAGCTGTTTTCAGGAGCTACCGTGGAGTATGATGGAGACACAGTGTCATGTGCAACTATTGATGACATGCTGACAGCAAATTTTGTTCCACAAGAAAGTGACCAATGCACTGATATTACATCCAAGCACCGCAATGCATGCTGCGCCGAAGCCCCTACCACGCCTTGCAACATTTGTGACTCAGACCACGTCTTCGGAGACAGGCTTGTTCGCTATGCTGGAATTGATACCACCTGTAGAGATATTTCTGAATCATTCCTGCAATTTACAGACGAGCATAGCTTTTCGTGCTCTCTAGCTAAGTCCCTTATCCCAAGAACATGTTGCGCAACTTCTCCAGCTGTGGACATAATCCAAGTAGGAGAAGACACTTCTCCCCTAGTCAGTGACGACGCGCCACAACCTTGCAACATTTGTCAGCAAGGCAGCTTGCACCACGCACTCAAGGCAGAGACAATGGTTGAATATAAAGGTGCTTCTATTTCGTGCCTTGATGTCAATTCCATTCTGGCAAAGAATGAAAATATTGGTAGCGACATGTGTGACGCGACAAAATCTCTGCTATTCAAGGGCTGCTGTTACGAAAAGTGCTCCCTTTGCAGTGGCGAAGAAACTCTCAATGTTGATGCGACTGTAAAGCACAATGGGCAGGTTCTCTCTTGTGATGAAATGAGCTCTATGTTTACTCTGAGTGTAACTGAGAAAGGTAGTGAGCAATGTGATGCTATGCAGGCAGCATATGCCAGTACTTGCTGTTACAAACCTCCAGACAAGCCCTGCAATTTGTGTAAAAGGGGCACCACGTCTTACGAAGTGAACGCAGGTGCATTTGTAAAGACACATACTTCTTCGTCGTCATTCTGTGTCGACGTGCTGAATGAGTTAGCAGCGCGAGAAGAGGAAGGAAGTGACACTTGCATGCATTCTAAAACGGCCTACTTCTCAAAGTGCTGTGATATTTTATCGTTGTCGACGGAATTGAAGGTAGAACCATCGGTGTCGACAGAACCAAAACAAAACAAACCCCACGAACGGTTGACTGATTATTACGTTGCACGACTGCAATCGTCAGGGTTTTCCCCATCATCCTTCTGGGCATTATTTTTTGCCGCGTTAGGTGGAGCGGCCATCATGCTCTTTTGAGCATCTAGAAAAACAACTTAACACTGATCTGATTTGTACCATAGCTAATATATAATGATTGCATTAATAATAGAGCTACTTAAAAACTTTATCTCTATTATCATCTATGCTCTTTAGTGTTTCCCCTTCTTCACTGCCTCGCGGATTGCTTTGAAGCGCTCAACACACTCCTTCTTGCTTCTCCCGGGGACCCCTTCCGCAATACTCTTCCAACGTTCGTTCTTTTCCATACTCGCAGGAAATTTCCGAAGCATATCCTGGAGGAGACTATCTTCCTTCTCAGACCATGCCTTGTCATCGGCTGCAGCACTCGTTTCTTTTGCAGCTGGCGCAGAAGCAATTTGGTTGTACTTCTCAATGCACTCTTCTTTCGTTCTAGGCTCCTCCTGCTTGCACAAGTTGTTGATGAAACTTGCGATTGCATCCCACCTAGCGGCACCGCCTGCAGGATACTTCTTGATCGCTTTTGAAAGGGCAGCGAGCTCGTCTTTGGTCCATGGAGCAGATGTTTTAGCAAGCTTTGCCTCCTTTTGTTTGTCGGCAGACTCCTTACGAGCTTTAATCCTAGCCTCGATAGCCAACAAAGACTGACGTTCCGCACCTGCAGCTGTTTCGATTGCTACCTGACGAACTTCAGCAAGGCCATCAGGGCCACCAAGTGCTTCTGAAAGGGAATCCAGCTCTAAAGCAGAGAGCTTGTCGCAGAGGAGCTCCACATCGTCATTCATTTTTTCCATGTCGTCCCAAACGCCGTCACTGTCGGAACTGTCGTTTGGTGAGGCCGCTTGATAAGCTGCCATGGTCAATTTTCGGAATTGCTGCTTCGCCTTACGCAACTGCTTCTTCTGTTGTTCTTTCAGTTGCTGGAGAGTAGAGTTGTAAGGTAGCAGAAACTCGTTAGTTTGTTTCAGCACATTTTATCAATTTGAAGAGATGATAATACACAGCTGGAAACTTACCTTGGCATTCTTCTTTTTGGCATCTTCCTCCGCCTTCTTCTTGGCTGCCTCAGCCTCCTGTCGTTCTTTCGCCAACCTCTCCGCCTCTGCCTTCTCCTCTTCAGCCTTGCGCTTGGCCTCGGCTTGACGTTCCTTCTCCAACTTTTCACGCTTCTTCTCCCTCGTAAGACGTGGATCAGCCGCCATGGCTCTTTCCACCAACAAGTTGATACGAGCCATCTCTTCCTTCTTCATCTTTTTGACCTTACGATCGATTTCTTGCTTCATCCAACGCTTCTCATCACGGGAGTCGGCAGCCTCAAGATCATGGTCAGTCTCCTTCTCGGCCTTCAGGGAGAAGTCTCGCCAACTTTCGAAATGGACCCAAAACTCGTAGAAGGAATGAACCTGTTCCAGTGGGGTATCATCATCACCGAATGGAGGGCACTTGTCGAGTTTCTTGTTGTCTTTGCCATTGTTGTTGTTGGATCGGTTCTTATTCTTCTTGTTGTTCTTCTTCTTTTTACCACCGCCACCGCCGGAAGAAGCTGTCTCAACCTTGACATGACGCATAGGATCATTAAAACTAGCAAACCTCAAGTTGCGCTCAAAGACCGGTCCATAGGTGGTATAAAAGTCTTGCTCCTCTACCCCCTCTGGTGGGATGGATTCATCAAAGTGGCAAGTCGAATCGTAAGATCGTCTCTTAATGGGATCACTCAAGGTATCAAATGCAGTCTTGACAAGAAGAAACACTGCATCTTCTTCACCACGTCCAGTTTTATCAGGATGGTACTTCAAGCAGGCTTTATGGTACGCCTTACGAATATCCTCTGTAGATGAATGCATGGGCAAACGACGCTGAAGAACTTGATAGTAGTTGAGCTTGGCCAACTTCTTCTCCGACATGGTCAAAAGATCATATTCTTTCTTCTCTTCTACAGCAGCACTAGAATTAGCAGCCGAAGAATCAGCACCAGCAGCATTGTTGGCATGAAAGGAGGAACTATGGAAGAAAATCACGCAAGCTTAGCAAACGAGATTCATAGGCAAGGTATGCCCGACCAGCGCACTGCACTTCGACTTCCTCCAATTCATCCTCTGCAGGCCAAGTCAAGTGATGTCGAGTTGAACGTGATGATGGGACTGTCAGCGTCGTTCATGATGGTGTCTGCTTCTCGCTCTTTGTATTCCGGTGCCATGCTGTTCTTTTCGTGTAGAAGTGTGCTTCGCAGTTTGCTCTTGGTAGCTTGATTGCTTGGTGGAGGGTGGAGGTGTGTGTGACAGACCGAAGACGGACCAATCGAGTTTTGGAGCTGTTCATCGTTCATCCTTCAACGTCGTAGCATTATTCAGCATCATTTCATTGGTATTGGTTGAACTATTTTTGTTTACTTTCTAATCATTCAATCTAATCTTGACAAATAATCATGTCGAATAATAACGAAGATGACACGGAGCAGCAGATTGAGATCTTCAAAGTGAAGAAGCTCATCAAAAACCTCGAGGCTGCAAGAGGAAATGGAACCTCCATGATCTCACTTATCATCCCACCTGGGACGCAGATCAGTCAGGTTGCCAAGATGCTTTCCGATGAGTACGGAACAGCTTCCAACATTAAGTCTCGTGTGAACAGATTGAGTGTGCTTGGTGCCATCACTTCCACCCAGCAGAGGTTGAAGCTGTACAATAAATGCCCCAAGAACGGACTTGTTATGTACTGTGGAACAGTTGTGACGGACGAAGGTAAAGAACGCAAGGTGAACATTGATTTTGAGCCATTTAAACAAATTAATACCTCCCTTTACCTCTGTGACAACAAGTTCCACACAGAGGATCTCAACGAGCTTCTCATGGATGACGAAGCATTCGGCTTCATTGTTATGGATGGTAATGGATGTCTCTATGGGACTGTGCAAGGATCTGCCAAGGAGATTCTACACAAATTCTCAGTCGATCTTCCCAAGAAGCATGGAAGGGGTGGTCAGTCCGCTCTGCGTTTTGCTCGTTTGCGTCTAGAGAAGCGTCACAACTATGTCCGTAAGGTGGCAGAGATGGCAACGCAGCTATTCGTTCCGAATGGTCAGACGCCCAACGTCCGAGGGTTAGTGTTGGCAGGTTCGGCTGATTTCAAGTCAGAGCTTATGAGGAGTGACTTGTTCGATCAGAGGCTGGCAAAGATCGTGCTCAAGATGGTGGATGTTTCGTATGGAGGGGAGAACGGTTTCAACCAAGCGATTGAGTATAGTGCAGACACATTGGGATCGGTCAAGTTGATGAGGGAAAAGAAGTTGCTGCAAAAGTATATGGATGAGATCAGTCAGGATACTGGGAAGTATTGCTTTATGATAGATGACACACTGAATGCTCTAGAACTGGGTGCTGTGGAACACCTCATCGTTTGGGAGAATCTTGATATCAATCGTTATGTATTGAGGAACTCATCGTCTGGTGAGGACAAGGTGGTTCATTTGTCAAAAGAGCAAGAGGCGAATGAGACATTTTTCCATGATGAAGGCACCGGCGTAGAGCTTGAAGTTGTCGAGAAAGAACCTATGGTAGAGTGGATTGCCAACCACTACAAGGACTACGGTTGCAACCTCGAGTTTGTCACAGATAGGAGTGGAGAGGGAACACAGTTCGTGAAGGGATTTGGAGGTATCGGGGGCATTCTGAGGTGGAAGGTTGACTTTGTGCAGTTGCAAGAGTACGAACAAGCAGCAGATGCGGATGACGATAGTGACAGTGATAGCGATGGCGGTGATGATGACGAATACGGTTTCGAAGACGGAGATTTCGGTTTCTAACTCTTCAATTTGATGTAGATAATAATTAGTTCGTCATGATGTCCCTGCCTCTAGAGATCACTTGTCCTATTATTATATTATACAGCTAGTCAAAGTGATGTTACAATTGGAATCTGACCAGCAACAATGTGATAGTAACCTTCAGATGTCTTGCAATTTGATCTGTGCCACTCCAAACACACAAGACATGTCAATTCCAAAATCTATTCAACGCCACCTGTAACGAAGACATACGAAAGATAAGATCGAGAGCAGAATCGTTGAAAAATCAATCACGATAACATGCCTAAACAGATGAACAGTAGTAATGTTTTCATTTATTTCTTTTATATAGAAGGGTATCTACAAGGCCTTGGCGAGGACTACACCTTCAAACTTGTCTTGGAACCATTGAATGGCGTCTTCCTTCCTGATCTTGTGGTTGAATCCAACCTTAGCTTGGCGGACCTTTCTGCGTGCTACACGAGCACCTGGTCTTGTAAGGCAGACGAAGAAGTCCATACCGTAAATACCAGTTGTGGGGTCGTACTTGATACCCAAATCGATGTGCTCGTTGATACCAAATCCGAAGTTTCCAGTTTCACTGAAGTTCTGTTGAAGGAGCTCGTATTCCTTCACCTTAAGACCACGCTCGATAATCTCAAGAGCCTTCTCTCCTCGTACAGTAACATGGACGGAAATCTTTTCATTACGACGGATTCCGAATGATCTGAGAGTATACCTGGCCTTGGAGTAAACTGGCTGTTGTCCAGTAAGTTGCTCCAACACACGGGCGGCACGGGTAAGACGATCACCACTCTCACCGACGCAGCAGTTGATAATAAGCTTATCAACCTTGATGTCCCTCATGGGGTTCTTCTTGCCTTCGGACGCCATGGTTTCTATTCGTCGCTAGTAGTAGAGGTGTGTTTGACTTGGTAGTGCGGACGGCGGTGAGAGAGACAAGTTTTTTGTAAGTTAGTGATGAGATCGGATACGATAGGAATTAGTACATGCTTCTTTGCCCAAGTAAAGGGTAAAAGGATGGAGATATTTTTACCCGCCTCACGCGTGTTCAAACAGACCCGTTTCTGCCTCCTCCACTTTGTCACTCTTTGTAGTATTTGTCACAAAGAGAGGACTGGCAACTGGCACAAACAATATTACATACACAAGAGTTTTTCAATTGCTTCTTGGGCCTTTTTTGCAACGGCCTGGATCAAGCTTCTATATCAAATCAAAAATGAAACATTATGTATGATAAACTTTACCATTTTATTGACGAAATGATGACTTCAACGAAGGGAGGTCTGATAAGCTTTACCAGAAAGCGACATGGTATTTAAATCTACGATTCAATCCTGCTAAAATCATTTGATTTTTGGATTGCACCAGCCCAGCCCAGCCCCACACCCCACACAACTTAATCTGCAGCTCAACTAGAAACTAAGTAGAGCGGCCAGCGGCCTTCGTCCATTGGCAATGCCACACAATTCAAATTCCATTCAAATCAATTGCCCCAAGGTTGCTGACATTCTTCTCTTCTAAGTCTTCTAAGAGCATATCAGTCGGCATTATTATCATTGAACATATCTGGCTAGCAGCGCCAGCACCATCATCATGAGTCGGCAACAAAATCACTACTACAGCGACGATCGGTCTCGCAACAGCCACAATCCATCCATGGTCAGCGGCACATACATTAGCGGCGCCTACGATGCTCCGTCTTCCGTCGGCTATGAAATGTACAACCAATCTTCACGGCAGCTAGCTGTGATTGGCGACCAGGGCAGCATTCCACCTCCGCCACCTCGCTACAACAATGGGCAGGTCTGGGCAGGTGATGATGTCTCCGATTTGGGTGGAAGAACTTTTGAATCTCGCGCTAGATCTATCGCTGGATCGCAAATGCTCGTTCCAAAGGCCAAGTATTCATGGGCGAGTGAGTCTGTCGGTGCACAGTCAACCGTGATGTCGCGTCGCTCATTGGCAACAGCAAGTATGCCTGAGCCAGAGGTAACCAAATCTGCTGGTTCCGCCACAGAGGGCAGATTGTGGTCATCTTTTGCCTGGCTTCTTACATTCCCCATCCCCAATAAGTGTATTATGAGGCCTACGAAGGATGCCAAGCAAGCATGGCGTGAGAAGGTTGCGTTATTCTTTATCATGGTATTTTGTTCCGTGTTTTTCGTAGGTGTGTTCGGTTTCGTGCCTCTCTTGCTTTGTAAGGAAGATACGATTTTCTCAATGAAGGATATTTGGCTTCAGACGGGTGAGAGCTGGGTTGTTGTTCATGGGAATGTATATGATGTGAAGGATCTTATCGATCGTCATCCTGGAGGAGTTAAGGGGATTGTGGATTATTTGGGTAAAGATGCCTCCAAGGTCTTTCCCCGTTCTGCTCCGGTAACACTCCCTGAGAAGTGTTTGGATATGGAAAAGATTGTAGCTTACAAGCTGAACGAAGAAACTCCTGTCAACAACTTCACCAACCCCACCTGCCAAAGCTTTACAGAACTTGATGAGCTGCTTGGCATCACCTGCCACACTTTCGCGGCAGGGTCGAAAGGCGTGAACAAATTCCTTGGTGACTTTGAGCGTGCTCAGTTCCGTGTGTACACCAACGGTCTCAATTCAGATGGTCTTAGGTGGTTTCACATCAACAATCGTGTATATGACGTAACAAGCTACATCAAAAAGATTGACGAGAATCGAGAACCCACAGTGGATGGTGAAGATGATTCCCTTGATGTTAATCCGGCCGCATACCTCACTCCAACATTGAATAAGGTTATCATGAACTCGTTGGGCGGGGATGGTACTGATCTCTACGAGGCTTTGTTTGGTTCGCCTGAGTATATCCAATGTTTAGAGGAGATGTTCTACCATGGGATCCTTGACGACAGCACAGATTCTTTCTGCGCCTCACTTAACGTTCTGATGCTTTCGATGCTTTGTATGGTAGCTGCCTTGATGATCATCCAGTTCCTTGCATCCATGGTTTACATTTGCCCTCGCAACCGAACTTACACAGAAGAGGACGTGAGGAGTCCTGTAATGATTATGGTGCCTTGTTATAATGAGGGTGACAATGAGCTGCGAAAAACTATCAAGTCGGTGCTGAACACGACATACCCAGACGAGAACAAGGTGTTGTTCATGGTGGCAGATGGATTGGTGACTGGTAACGGAGAGGACATGTCAACCCCCGAACATCTTGCCAACATTCTTGGGTTTGACATTGATGAGTTTGAAGATGACACCTTTGAGTATGACTGTATTGGTGTTGTCCATGTCAAGAACCGTGCCCGAGTCTATCATGGAATCCTCCAAAAGGGGCACAAGTTCCTCAAGTACATTGTTGTTGTTAAATGCGGTCTTCCCGAGGAAGCCACGACCTCAGCCAAGCCTGGTAACCGTGGTAAGCGTGATTCTCAGCTGATCATCATGGGATACTACAATCGTATTCACTACGGTCGTGAATTGACTGAGCTTGACTCCGCCATTCAGCGTGCGATGGTTGATCTGAATCTTCAAGCTGACATGGTCCGCTTCCTCATGGCAATCGATGCCGATACTCGCGTTGATACCATGTCTATCACGCACATGGTCTATGGAATGGACAAGAAGGAGAAGGTACTAGCTCTGTGTGGCGAAACTAAGGTTGATAACAAGTCAAGCTCTTGGGTGACGATGATCCAGGTGTTTGAGTACTATAACTCTCACCACTTGAAGAAGGCTTTCGAGGCCGCCTTTGGATGCGTAACTTGCTTGCCCGGATGTTTCACAATGTACCGGATTATTGCTGACGATGGAACTCCTTTGCTTCCGGGAGATGGAGTGCTGTACGAATACTCTCGTAACGACGTTGAGACACTTCACGAGAAGAACCTGTATCATTTGGGAGAAGATCGTATGCTTACCACGCTTCTTTTGAAGCACTACCCCGATCGTACATTGACATTCGTGCCCGAAGCCACGTGTTGGACCATTGTACCACACACATTCCGTATCTTGCTCTCCCAGCGTCGTCGTTGGATTAACTCAACCGTTCACAATATGTTTGAGCTCCTTAAGGTCAACACGATGTGCGGAGTGTGCTGTGTATCCATGAAAGTAGTGGTGTTCATTGATTTGATTGCAACGATGATTCTGCCAGCGAGTTACTGTTACGCCATGTACTTGCTATTCCTCGTTTTTGTGGATGACTTGCCTGTGTCAACAGTGTTGTTGATCATTTACGGTATTATCATGGGTGTTCAAGTGGTTGTATTTATTCTGCGCTCAAGATGGGACTATATTTGGTGGTTCGCGATTTACTTCATTGTTGGTCTACCGGTATTTTACCTCATCCTTCCTGTGTACTCGTTCTGGAATATGGATGACTTTTCTTGGGGTAAGACACGTGCTGTCGGAGGCAGTGCTGTCAATAATGCTCAACTAGCCGAAGGATATGATGATGATGATGAGTACGACGAGCGTGAGAAGTTTGTTGATGATAACACTTATACCAGTGGTACTTCTGATCGAAGTGGTCACAGTTCGGGAAGTGGTGAGAGGTCTTATGCTTCTAGAGGATCTAGAGGAAGCCGGGGATCTAGGTCGTACCGCTCAAATGGGAGGAGCCATGCATCTCGTGGTAATCGCGGCTCCTCACGAAGATCTAGCAGTGACTCAGATTCTAGATTGGACTTTTAGATAATCACAGTCCACTTTGTCATGGCATAGGGAGAATAAATATTAATAATATTGTGTTACTTTTTCATCTATTCCATTGACTTCCTTACTATTCGTATTCAAAACATGCTCTCTTCGTTTTTGAGAGGGACAGTGAGACCCAATATTTTGAGTATCTTCGTAAAGTTTGCTCTCTTTTGTTCTCTGAGAAATTGCAATCCCTCAATGCACGGTGGTTCATGGCATCCTTGAGTCACGATGCCTGACACACTGTCAATGAAATTGGAGGCTTTGAATCCACCATCTACATAATTCCTAAGTTGTTTCATATAATTGAATCCATCTACATCATATTCCTGGACTTCCATTATCCATCTAAAAAGACCGACAATCCATTTGAGATCAGGATAGTCATCGTTATTGCAAATTGCACCAGGATTTTGACAGAAGTCTATATCAGGGAACATCGCTGGTCGGCCTTCATCGGCTGCCCTTTTGCCTAGGAAGTAGTTCAGTTTTCCGTAGGCACAGATGCCTTTAATGGGAACGGAACCCCTGCCCCAGAAGCAGCAACTGAATTCATAGATTTTGTTAGACAAATGGAAATAACAAGAATGAGCAAAGAGTACGGTGAAAAAGGGCAGGCGGAAGACAAATACAACATAGAAAACACATCACTTACCCTTGTACATCTGTCCTTCCTAATCTGTTCTGTTTAGCTGACTGAAAGATTTCTTCATTCTCTTCGAAACTCCAATGCCCAGTGAAGCCGTTATAATCAGTCTTAGGGCCACAGTAGAAAGGTCCAGGTGCAACAGCACTGTCACTCCTGCTTGAAACAATAGATGGAGGTCTTGCACGAGCTCTCATGGTCAAATCTACATCACATGCATACTTCTCGTCTCCTGGAGCACAAACTAAGGGAGATGAATGGCCTTCACGCAAGCGCAAGCCAGGATTTGTAGCACTACCCTGATAGCTCATGCCTTGTTGACCACAGGCATTGCTCACAGGGAGGAAACCATCTACAATATCAGAATTGACTTCGTCACAACTTCCATGTGACAAAGAATCAGAGTATGCAGCCGCAAGGAACATTGCAACATTAACAAATCCATACACCCGTTCGTTGCTGGGTTTGGAACGTGTAGATTTCGTTGTCACGTCACCAATGTAAAATGTAAGAGGAACTTCAATGTCCTCATTTGTCCTTGGATCTTTTCCCGCAACCACAATAGGTGTCGCTATCATTTTTTGTAAACTTTCCTTGAAACCCGTGAAGGTGAATGTTTCGGCATTAGCGCCATTCATTGTGGGCGAAAGACGCAATTCACGCGCTAATACAAGTCTGTTCGCCGTAATGTGTGCATCCAACACAAGTATGCCTTCGATAAGGTCGGGATGCATCCCTTTTGCTGGTTCAAT
Source organism: Skeletonema tropicum (assembly GCA_037178625.1). Lineage (NCBI taxonomy): Eukaryota > Bacillariophyta > Thalassiosirophyceae > Thalassiosirales > Thalassiosiraceae > Skeletonema > Skeletonema tropicum. The sequence goes on along the minus strand of CM074127.1, from coordinate 2,946,141 downwards.
AGGAGCTGATGTCGGTGGTAGATTTGCTGTTGTTACTGAAGGGGTTGTTACTGAAGGGGTTGTTACTGAAGGGGTTGTTACTGAAGGGGTTGTCGGAGTGTTATTGCCATCAATGCCACTACTGGTAGGAAAAGAAGTCAAGGATAGAATTGGAGCACCAGTTGGTGGTTCCGTTGGATCCGCTGGAGTTTCGCACATACACCCACCCACTACATTGCATGGCCACCAGGCCTGCTTTCCATCAGCGCAGTCAGCACATTGCTCATCATTGATATTTTGCGAATCAGTGGTGACACATTTCCCTCCGAAGGACGTGCAAGTTGCAGTGCTACATGCATCGAATCCCGTCATAGTAGCTTGCGATTCTTTGTCTTTGGGGGATTTTGAAGCTTCCGGCGGCGCGAGTTCTATTTCAGTTTCGATTTCAGTTTCAGTTTCGCACATACAGGCACCAACTACATTGCACGGCCACCACGCCTGCTTTCCATCAGCGCAGTCAGCACATTGCTCATCATTGACATTTGGCGTAGCAGAAACACATCTCCCTCCGAGGGATGTACAAGAAGCAGTGCTACATGCATCGAATGGCGTCATCGTCGATTGGCGATCTTTGTTTGAGGTGACCTCATTAGTACAATAACACTCTCCGGGTAGGTTGCACGGCCACCACTGTCGGCCCTCCGCGCAAGGATTGCAAAAGTTACTAGAAACTGTTCTTGAGACACACCTCGCAGGTGTGCAGTCAGCACATGCCTCGGTGCCAGGAACGCCGGATAGGTCACGATGATGATCCTGATGGCCATTGATGCTGCTGATATTACTAGCTGCTGCGACAAATGTGATGATTGATAAGACGAACATAATATTGTAGAAGCAGAAGCATCGAAGACCGACGCAGACAGAGGAGAATCGCATGCTGAACCGGCGACAGATAGGAGGATTATCCATCAAGTTGTTGATTAGTATGCACGTATGAGACTGTCTACTTTTATGCGTATAATGTCAGTGAGTTAGGAGCTTCCAGGCAAGGCTTATTGCTGGACTGGACACTGGACATGGCATGATGATGATGGAGCTTCTGCTCTTCTGAAACCGTCGTTTTGTGATCGTGATGGTGAGAGGAAAATCCGGCCCATGGTGTTTTCAAAAGGTATGGGGGCTGAGGTAATTCACTAGTACAATCACGTAGAGTACACTCTACTTACATGTAATGTACTAGCCTATGTAAGAAAAAGTATCCCGCCCACGAACATGATGAATCTGCCCACTCGAACATACAAGTACGTGTTCGCGGGAGGAAGCGGTGTTGTGGCCTCGTGCGTCGCAGCAAATTTGCTCGACGCACGAGGACAAAGAACACCAGCTGACAACACTTCTTGACCACATCGCATCTTTGTTGCAAAATCAACCCACTGAGTGCTCACAATTTCTACTTGTCCATCACTTCAAACACCATCACGTCAACCATGAAGTTCTCTATGACCGTCGGAGCCCTTGTGGCCGCCACCTCCAGTGCTTTCGCTCCTACCGCCACCCTTCGTGGCAGCAGCGCTCTTAACATGGCTCTGCAGGAGGGACAAACACCTATTGTTATCGGTCTCGCCGCTGACTCTGGTTGCGGAAAGTCTACTTTCATGCGTCGTGTTACGTCTACCTTCGGTGGAGACAACTGCGGACCTCTCGGCGGTGGATTCGGCAATGGTGGATGGGAGACCAACACTCTTGTGTCTGACATGGCCACTGTCATCTGTCTTGATGACTACCACTTGAACGACCGTGAGGGACGTAAGGTCTCTGGACTCACTGCTCTTAACACCGCTGAGCAAAAGTTCGACCTCATGTTCGAGCATGTTCAGGCTCTTAAGAACGGAGAAACTGTCATGAAGCCAATCTACAACCACGTTAACGGAACTCTTGATACTCCCGAGAAGATTGAGCCCACCCCCGTTATCATCATTGAGGGACTTCACCCTTTCGTTGATGAGCGTGTTCGTGAACTTATTGACTTCTCCCTTTACCTTGATATCTCTCCTGAAGTCAAGCTCAACTGGAAGATCCAGCGTGATATGGAAGAGCGTGGACACTCTCTTGAATCCATCATGGCTTCCATTGAGGCCCGTAAACCCGATTTCGATGCTTACATTGAGCCCCAAAAGGCATTCGCTGACTACGTTATTGAGGTTCTCCCCACTGATCTCGACAAGGAGGACAAGAAGACTTTGAAGGTCCGTGCCATCCAAAAGAAGGGAGTTGCTGACTTCAACCCTACCTACCTCTTCGATGAGGGATCTGAGATCTCCTGGACTCCTTCTGCCGACAAGCTTTCCTCCCCCGCCCCTGGACTCAAGCTTTCTTACACACAAGAGGAATACTTCGGAAATGATGTTGCTGTTCTTGAGATGGATGGATCCTTCGATAACATCCAAGAGCTTGTTTACGTTGAATCTAACCTCGGAAATGCCAACTCCAAGTTCTACGGAGAGGTAACCCAGGCCATGCTTTCCCTTGCTGACTCTCCAGGATCCAACAACGGAACCGGACTTATGCAAACTTTGGCTGCTTTCGCCATCCGTGAGCTTTACAACAAGAAGGCTGCTGCTGCCAAGCTTTCTGCTAACAAGGAGGTCGCCGCCGCCGCATAAATTTTTCAATGTTTTAGAAGCAAGTAGTTAATAGATATATAAATTAACGTGGCATCTATCACGAGTAAATTCAGCTCTTTTTCTCTCGCCAAATTATGTGTACTGAGATGCGTTGTATATAAGAATGGTGGCAGTGAGACATGAATTAAGTCTTTTTTTTCTTAGTATTGTACAATATATTGTACAATACACAGTATAATAGCAACTTGTGCTGTATTCAATACAATGACGACTACCTAAAATACTCAATTATAATGCTATGTCAAACAACGAAGAGCAACTGTACATTGAAAATTTGCTCGAATTTGAGTCATCTAACCTGAAATGTTCGTACATCTGCATTAGGCAACCTTTTTCTCAGGGAGCACATGCCCAGATTCCTCCAACACAGAGTCCAAAGCCGTCTGAAGTGTTCCAACACATTTTGGAATGTCACCCATTTTATCAAGCCCAAAGAGCCCTAGTCTGAAGGTTCTGACTCCCTCAGGTTCATCAATTCGCCACGGCACTCCCATAGCTATTTGCAATCCATGCTCCTTAAACCTATTCATCATTGCTGGGTTATCTTGTCCAATGGGACTGAAGTATACAAGAACACCAGGTGCTTCAAAACCAGGTGCGGCAACACTTGTCAAACCACGAGAACGGAGCAATCCACGTGCCGATTCGCCTAGATCGTACTGCGCTTGCTTCAGCTCTGGCAATCCAAACTTCAATGTCTCTACTCCAATCTCATGAAAGTCACGCAAACCGTCAGTAGGCATGGTTGTATGGTATCCAAAACCTCCCTTCTCATAGGTATCCATTATAGCAGACCAGCGCTTCAGACTCATTGAAAACGAAGTCTCCTGAGTCTCTGCCATACGTTCTACAGCCGCGTCAGATAGCATTAGGAGAGCCGCACACGCAGGACCAGTCCATCCCTTTTGTGGTGCAGAGATGACAACATCTACACCAAGATCTTTCATATCTGCCCAGATGGCTCCAGAAGCAATACAATCCAAGACAAAGATTCCACCCACATCATGAATTGCTTGTGCTGCCTTTCGGATATAGTCATCTGGCAATATCATTCCCGTGGAGGTTTCAACGTGAGGAGCAAACAATGCTTTTGGGCGCTCTTCCATAATCTTTGCTACTACATCATCAATTGGATAGGGAGCATACTGGACATGAGGACTATCATCACTCGGCGGTTGGGGTTGAGCCTTGAGAACAGTATGAGAGGCTGGAATTCTGCCCATGTCAAAGATCTCCGTCCAACGAAATGAAAACCAGCCATTACGGATGACCATTACGTGTTCATCGGTAGCAAACTGTCTTGCCACAGCCTCCATCCCGAAAGTTCCTGAGCCGGGCATGATGGCAACCTTATCTGCATTGTAAGTCTGTTTGAGTAGCGCGTTCAAATCTCTCATGACTTGTTGAAATGGCGCACTCATCAAGTTGAGTGAACGATTGGTATGAATGACAGAGTACTCTAAGTACTCGCCGTGATCTGCTTTGGGAACAACATCGTAGGACAGTTTGTCCTCTGGAGGAGAATTATAAATCAGTTTGGAGGATGAGATGAATCGAGACGTAGTAGAGGTGGTAGCCACAGCTATAGCTCTGCTCATTTGGGTGTTGCTGGTGAAATGCTGAGGAACATTCTTCCTCAGTAGGGCCGAAGCTGCTGATCGTATCATCGTCGGTACCTTCGCAAAGATGTTGTGTCAGTAGATAGGTAGATTCAAATTTAGTGCGCTGATCTCGAACAGCGTCTGTATTAATTCTATCAATTGTAAGCCTTTTTCCACGGCGTCGCCATGTTGGTGCAAAAGAAGCAGCTTGTTGCTCTGAGTGCAGAAGGCAGAACAGAATTCACACCATCGTGAAAGATCCTGTCATCCTGCTTTGAGCATCTTTCGAAGAAGAATCGTGTTCTCTGTCGACGTAAGCACTGTCGCATCTGGCGTCACGCCTGGCACTCAAGAGATGTTACACGCAAAGTAACAATTTCACTTGTTACAGAAAGAATAGTGAGAACCCGAGTACCGTGAAATCTCTTGGGCCTATATTTTGACTTTCAAATCAAAGCAGCCTTCTTGATTGAGAAAGGGCTACACAACAACAACACAATGCAAATGGCCATGGTGCAACAGCTTCACTACTACTTACCGTTTACTCCTACCTTCTAACGATCAAAGAGGACGCTCGGGTGCATGTAATCTTCTTCTGCCGACGATAATAAGGAGTATCAAACCTACCATTCAGCGGGGACATACGACCAAATTCAAATTCGGCAGTACATACCATGTCACGATCAGGGCAAAATGCTGATCTTCAAAGTCTCTTGGATGAGGCCAAATCCAGATCGTCATCCAGGTCCTCCCGTTCCCGTCGTGATGCAGCTGTAGACGATGATTCCATCTTTTCCTTTTCGAAATCAGTTGCTCGCGTCGCACGTGCAGTGGAACAAAAGGACCATCACGACCATCGATCCTTGCCTCCTCCATCACAGGCTCGAAATAATACTTCTTACTCTTCTTCCGCATCTTCACTACGCAGCGGTAGAAATAGTCGGGATAGTTATAAATCATCTGGAAGTCGCTCTGGATCGTCCACAAGAAGTGAGAGGAGTGCCAGTGCTTCGAGAGCGAGTCGCTCTCGTACACCGCCTGCACCTCGTTATAATAACGATGCCTTTGATGATGATGACGATCGAAGCAGCAGTAGTGCAACTTTGAAACTCATGTCACTTGTGAGAGAATTATCACAAAACCGTCCTCCACCACCTCCATTGCGGGGAGGAAAGCGCGATTCTGAATCAGAAGATGGCATGCCGTCTTACTTACCCGGGCAATACAATCAAAACAGTCCTACTGGGAATGAACCAGGCGGACCTTTTGCCCGGGGTGAAGCTAGTGTCGGGGGAAGTACTATCAGCAGCCGCAGCAGCAGGGTTGGTGCAAGCATTGGTCCTAGCATTGGTCCTAATTCCCATGGTGGATCATCATCATCTGGATACAGCGAGCCTATGGGTCATATCATGCCCCGTTCCTCGAATCCAGCTGTTCATTCAACAACATCTAACGCTTCTTCTGCTGCATCTTCCTCTCGTCGTTCTTATGGAGGTGGAAGTATTCCTGCAGGAAATGGAAGTGAATACAATATGAGTGGTGTTGATGGCAATAGTGCAGGGCAGTCCACATGGCAAACAGAGGGGACTCCTGTTGGGAGTCATAGTATGCAGCGCAGTGTTGGAGGTGCTGCTAGTATGGCAAGCGGTTCTCACATGATGAGCAATAACATGCCAGCTGTTATGGTGGGAAGTGCCCATTCTGCGCCTGGGGGTAGCTTCAACAGTAACAGTGTCGGAGAAGGAATCAGTGCTGCCGCTAGTGCCAATGGTGGTTTCAGTAACAATAACAGCCAGTTCTTTGGTGGAGCGAGTGTGAGTCGAAGCTATCACAGCCAACCGGTTCAAGGAGGTGGGGGAGATTTCATGAATGGCGGATCCGTTTATGGAGGGGGAGGGAGTAGTGGTAGTAGTGGCGGCAGTCCTTCAATGATGTATCAACAATCCATGCCCAATCCTCATTATCAGGCGATGCAGCAATACTCTCGTGGCGGAGACTCGTATTCGTACGCCGCTGGATCTCGCGCCCAATCCATGCGTTCTGGGTCGCAGATGCTCATTCCCAAGGCTCGTTTCTCTTGGGCCTCTGAGTCTGTAGGGGGCAATTCGACTGTATTGACGCGTCAGTCGATTAATAGTGCTAGTGTGCCGGAACCTTCGGAGCGGAAGGATAATAAGGCTACCGAGGGGCGTCTGTGGGCATCGTTTGCGTGGATTATTACCTTTCCTCTCCCGAACAAATGTATCATGAGACCGACGAAGGATGCCAAGCAGGCATGGCGTGAGAAGGTTGCATTATTCTTGATAATGATCTCATGCTCTGTATTCTTTGTTGGTGCTTTTGGTTTCGTGCCTCTCTTGCTTTGTAAGGAAGATACAATCTTTTCGATGCAGGATGTTTGGCTTCAAAATGGTGAGAGTTGGATTGCTGTGCACGGGACTATTTATGATGTCGAGGATCTTATCGAAAAACATCCTGGGGGATCAAAGGGCATTGTGGACTACTTGGGTAAAGATGCCTCCAAGGTCTTTCCTCGTGCTGCTCCGGTAACGCTTCCCGACAAGTGCTTGGATGTGGCTAAGATTGAAGCTTACAAACTGAATGAGTACACACCGACAAATAACTTCACCAACCCCACCTGCCAAAGCTTCACGGACTTGGACATACTTCTCGGTATAACATGTCACACCTTCGCGGCAGGATCGAATGGGACGGCCAAGTTCCTCGGTGATTACACGCGCGGGATATTATCTCACACGACAATAGGTTTGAACAGTGAAGGTGCCCAGTGGTTTGCTTTGTATGATCGCGTCTACGACGTAACCAATTATATCAAGAAGATTAATGAAAACCGCGACCCGAAAGTAGATGGTGAAGATGAGTCCCTCGATAACAATCCAGCCGCCTATCTAACACCGACTATGAACAAAGTCATCATGAACTCGTTGGGCGGGGATGGTACCGATTTATACGAAAACTTATTCGGTACTACGGAATATGTCCGTTGTCTAGAGGAAATGTTCTACAGGGGAATTCTAGATGATTCTATGGATACTTTCTGCGCAACGCTGAACATTCTGATGTATACTATGCTTATCTTTGTGGCCACGTTGATGGTCATTCAGTTCCTTGCATCCATGATTTACATTTGCCCTCGCCATCGAACCTACACAGAAGAGGATGTAATGAGTCCCGTGATGGTTATGGTGCCTTGTTATAATGAGGGTGATAATGAGCTGCGTAAAACGATCAAGTCGGTGCTGAACACGTCATACCCAGACGAAAACAAGGTATTGCTTATGGTGGCAGATGGGGTGGTGACTGGTAACGGAGAGGACATGTCAACCCCCGAACATCTTGCCAACATTCTTGGGTTTGACATTGATGAGTTTGAAGATGACACCTTTGAGTATGACTGTATTGGAGTTGTCCATGTCAAGAATCGCGCCCGAGTCTATCACGGAATCCTCCAAAAGGGTCACAAGTTCCTCAAGTACATTGTTGTTGTTAAATGTGGTCTTCCCGAGGAAACCACAACCTCAGCCAAGCCTGGTAACCGTGGTAAGCGTGATTCTCAGCTGATCATCATGGGATACTACAATCGTATTCACTACGGTCGTGAGTTGACTGAGCTTGACTCCGCCATTCAGCGTGCGATGGTTGATCTGAATCTTCAAGCTGACATGGTCCGCTTCCTCATGGCAATCGATGCCGATACTCGCGTGGATACCATGTCTATCACGCACATGGTCTATGGAATGGACAAGAAAGAGAAGGTACTAGCTCTGTGTGGCGAAACCAAGGTTGATAACAAATCCATGTCTTGGGTGACGATGATCCAGGTGTTTGAGTACTATAACTCTCACCACTTGAAGAAGGCTTTCGAGGCCGCATTTGGATGCGTTACTTGCTTGCCAGGGTGTTTCACAATGTACCGGATTATTGCTGACGATGGAACTCCTTTGCTTCCGGGAGATGGTGTGCTGTACGAATACTCTCGTAACGATATTGAAACACTGCACGAGAAGAACCTGTATCATTTGGGAGAAGATCGTATGCTTACCACGCTTCTTTTGAAGTATTTTCCTGATCGCTCATTGACTTTTATCCCTGAAGCCACGTGTTGGACCATCGTACCACACACCTTCCGTATCTTACTCTCGCAACGTCGTCGTTGGATTAACTCAACCGTTCACAACATGTTTGAGCTCCTTAAGGTCAACACGATGTGCGGAGTGTGCTGTGTATCCATGAAGGTAGTGGTGTTCATTGATTTGATTGCAACGATGATTCTGCCAGCAAGTTTCTGTTATGCGGTGTACTTGCTGTTCCTCGTGTTTGTGGAAGACTTGCCGGTATCCAAAGTTCTTCTCATTCTTTACGGTATTATCATGGGAGTACAGGTGGTTGTGTTCATTCTCCGTTCAAGATGGGAATATATTTGGTGGTTCTCTGTTTACTTTATTGTTGGTCTACCGGTATTTTACCTCATCCTTCCTGTGTACGCATTCTGGAATATGGATGACTTTTCTTGGGGTAAGACACGTGCTGTTGGAGGCAATGTTCCGAATAATGCACAAGAAGATGATGATGAGAGTGATAGGCTTGTCAAGGAAGTAGATGAGGGTAGTACTTCTAGTTCAAGCGGAACAAATAGTGCTGGTACATATGGTGAAGAGGATGAAGGGAGTTATTCAGACGACAATGATAGCCAAGGGGGCAGCAGAAATGACAATGGTAGCCAAGAAGATAGGGATTACGACAATGTAACAGAAGATGGAGATGAGGGAAGCGAGTACAGTGAAGAGTACAGTCGAAGCCAGGCAGAAAGCCAATACTTTAGTCAAGCAAGTCGGATGGAGCAAAGTCGTAGATCAAGAACGTCAAGAACAATATTGTGATCTGGGGAAATGTATGAGTTATATATAGGAATTATGAAGCCAGCAGTAGTGTTTTCTGGGCAAGTATAAAGAGAAGTAGTTACTTAGTTACCACTATACTTGGCTTCAGCTTTTGTGGAGATACAAGGGTCGAGGGTATCGATCGTGTATGGATGTCACTGGAATCTGGCAAATCTTCAGTCTTGTGGGGCGGGCCATCGGAACGGAGTCGGCGTTGGACAGCTGCTTTGAGACAGCTGTCTCAGAATAGGCGGGACGGATTTCTACGGTCGGAATAGTATGGAAAAATCGGCCACGTCGTCGCAGCGCAAAAAGAAAAAGCCAGCAAGCCTTGGCGCGAAGACAGCAAGCCAATGCTGTGAGCTTTGTCAGCTGCTCACACTGCTCACGCACCACCATACACTCACTGACCACCTTCCCAAAAAGATTTCAGGATCATTGTTCCAATACAAGTGCTGCAGTCTCATCTCATTGCTAATCGTTTTGCGAAGATCATCATCTGTTGTTAGAAAAGGAAGGCAACACAGTGCATTTCCTTAGCTTCAATTTCTCAAGCACATCTTATCAATGCGAGTTTTATCAACTCTTTTATCTTCCCTGGCTCTTCCTGTAGTGGTTCGTGGTTTCCAGGTTCTTTCAATGCCACCTATTGCGAATGCAGCATCAATGACAATGACAATAAATACAAAATCTGACCAGAGCAAAATCAGGCAGCGTCCCAACGCTAGCAAAGCTGCGCCTCTAAAGTATACAAATGATGTGAACGCCGTGGATGCCAAGTCCATACAGATTCCTCTACAAGTGAATGGAGGATCCGCATCGGTCGCCACCATCGGCGAATCTAGTGATGCCCTTCAATATGCCGCCAAGGCTATTCCTCTTCTTGCTGCTGCAGCTGCTGCTTCCATTATGGTCACAACTTGGCTAGCAGGCTTTAGCTCGCCCGCTGCTCAGGGCGTCAAACTTGTGTATGCTGGTGCCATCGCAGGTATCATCTCACGAACATTTTGTGCGCCTATCGAAATGGTGTCCACTGTCATGATGTGCAGAGGGGACGCGGTTACTTCCATGACTGAGGAATTGAAGAAAACTTGGCAAAAGGAGGGTTTCCGTGGTATGTTCAAAGGTAATGGGGCCAATTGCCTCAAGGTCGCTCCCAGTCGAGGAACACAGTTTCTTGTCTATGAGTTTGTGAAGAGGAAGATGTTAGTGGCAGGCGTTGGCCTTGCAGCAGGTGCCTCTGCTGGGTCGCTTCATGCAGGATCTAGACTGTTTGCGGGTGGTGTCGCTGGTATGGTTGCCGCCGCTATTGTTTATCCTCTTGAAGTTGTGAAGACAATGCTTACCCTTTATCCCGAGAAGTGCAAGTCAATTCCCGGTGCGCTCTCCATGGTATATCAAAGCTCTGGAATTGGAGGGCTTTACCGAGGACTTGGGCCCACGCTTGTTGCCATGTTTCCATACGTTGGAGTTGAGTTCATGGTTTACGAAACGCTGAAGAAGAGGTGGGAAATGGCATTTGGTCCTGTAGGAACAGCTGCCTTGCTTCTGTTAGGAGCTCTTGGCGGAGCTGCTGCTCAGGCATCAGCCCATCCACTTGATGTCATTCGTAGACGCATGCAAATGCAGAGTATGAATGTTGATAAGACTGACGATAAAGACAAGCCAGTCAGAAAGTATTCCAACATGTTTGCTGGGCTTTACCACGTTGGAAAGCACGAGGGAATTCACGTTCTGTTCAATGGACTCGGGCCTGCATGCTTCGAAAAGATTCCAAGCACTGCTATCGGTTATTTTATATATGAGTTTTTAAAGGCGGCGCTCAAGGTGGCATCGGTGTAAGATAATAGACTCGGGATAGGGAGAAACTTAGATTTGATCCTAAAATTCGCACAGGGGAGAACAAAGTGCCTAGTTGGAAAGTGAAAATGTATAACACGGCGCTTCAAGGGAAGGAACATAGAGTAGATGTAGCCACAGCAAACGGCTGTGACGTGTATTGTGCCCATGTGGTGGCATCTTCGATTGGTCATGTTTATAAACATGGATTGCTATTTTTGTGTACGTAACATAGATAAATATTTGTGCTGATTGATACGAGATGAGTGTCTTGGTGAAACGTACACGATGTAGGAATTAAATCATATACTATTATATTATACTGGATGTTACCATTCTTCAAGTATTGCAACACAATCGCCTACTGTCGCTGCACCTCCAGCAAGTGCCTTGGATAAGGCGTCAACTACGTTCTTATTATTCCTCAATAAAAGATCAGCCTCAGCAAGTGCCCAACGAAGATAATCATCCGTTTGATCCTCATTCTCTGGTAACGCATCCAGCAGGGCACTCGCGTACTGCGCATTGATTCTCGCTTGTTCACTGAGACGATTGACGAAACCTTGAGCCTCACACGGATCAGACGACATCATTTGAGGGTACTTGCTCAACTCCATTGCCACAGGTGCAAGAAGCCAAACAAGCATCTTTAGAAATCCAGAATCCGACGCCAAGTTGTCCAGTGATCCTTGAATATTTTGAGCGTCGTCGTCGCTCCTGAGTGACGACATTACTAACGAAGCTCCTTCCAAGGCATTTGGTTGAAATGCAAAGCAAGGCAGTCCTAAGCTATACGCAACGAACACAGCTGCAGCTTCGCATTGACAATCCCTTTCTGTATTGACATTCAATAGCCGACTGAGTCCTCGGACAACTGACCCGGTCAAACTTCCTGTCCCAATCCCTAACGGCATGTCTTCCTTTTGAGGTGCGCTCATATTCTTTGCACCAGCTGGAAGCTTGTCTTCGTTCATCTTAGCCACTGCAGATCCACCCATGACGATAGCATCAAAGAAATTGTCGACAACGACAGTGGTAATTCCTATTCCCAAAATTAGATTTGTAATCGGTGTCAAGTCTTCCATGCCAAACACTCCTGCAAATGCATTCACAGCCACGCAACCAGCACAAACTCCGGAAAACAAAACTGCTTGGGTTACTTCTCCTGCTCTATCATCCTCTGGCATGGCTGGCAAGCTCTGTAACCTCTCGATATTATTATTGTTGTTTCTGTTGCCGAAGGGAAATGTCGAAGCTGAAGATTTTGGAAAAGGATTGATATCGTTTTGAAGAGTACCGTACCTCAAAATTGACCCATTCCTTATTGCTAGCGATAGAATCTTTGCCATAATACGAGCATCTGATGCCAACGCAGTTGCCTTTTCCGATTGGGCGAAAAAATATTCCAAAATCATGAGATTTCAAATCAATGAAACATAAAATACAGCAGCCACAATAACAATTTAAAACACTCACATCAACTAGAGAAATGATTCCTCTTGGGCCAATAGTGATCCCATTACTATTTGATTCTTCCATAAGTCGAATCGGATCCACGAGACCATTCTTTGCATTAGCTGCGCCTCCGTCAATAACTTTGGCGCAAAGTCCAGTAAGAACTGTTTCATATTTGTCTCTGTCATCTAAGGATGAAAAGGCCACGTTGAGTAGTCGATCTCCATCACTAGCTAAAACCATCTCTCCGTTATTTGGTGAATTTTGGAAAAGCATCGAGTTTTGAATTCGTTGCTTTGCAGATATGCTTGTAGATGGAGGGGCAAACGCCACAACAGATTCTGACTGAAGAACACATTTACATGTTGATATGATGATTGCTGCAGACATGCAGCAGAGAGCACGCCGATCTCTACGCAACAGCATCTTATTATTATTCTGCTTCTGAGCCACGAAACTAGGATGTCCAATAGCAGCAACAATCGATTCTATCCGCCTATTAGGTCACCTGCCAACCCAACTCTTCCACCTTCCAACGAACATCAACATCAAAAAGTGAGATCTTGTCACAAGCTTCAATAGGCGGAAAGTGCTCACTGATTTTAGGGGGGCTCCCCGCGATTGGCCCTCTCACTTCCCTTTCTATTCTTCCAAAAGAAGCACACAAGATCATGGCATGGTCATGGTAGATGAAGATGGTACTGTTGGTGGTTTCATTGCACGACTCATCCATCGAACGACGTTTATAATCTTCAACTAATTCTCAGCAAATATAGGTGGATCTGATAGGGCTCTAGCCACAGAGTTTAGCTGCCAAGATATGATGAGTTCCGTCGTCACAAAAAAATCTCTAGGCGGAGATGATACCAGCACTGCTGCTTCTACATTGAAATGCAGCCCTATCACTACGAAACAGAAGAGGCGTTCTTCAGATCAAAATCCTATGCCACAAAAAGATACTGATGGAGAATCCATATGCGTTGAAGGCGATAGTTATCCAGAGACTGCACAGAACCTTCTTCTTGGTGACACATATTCAGAAGATGAAATAAGCAGGTGGATGGAAGAACAGCAGCAATTATCACAAACACAGAAACTTGACGATGACTCATCAGTTACGTCTCGACAACTATCCACATCTAAGCCGCGTTCCAAACGTTCTGCAAATGGATCTTCCGAATCTGAATCACACGCAACAACTTCTTCTTCCTCGAAGCGAAGAAAAGAAGCTTGTAATCTACCTGCGCCGAATAAGAACGACAAAAGTGAAGCAAGGAAGAGGATGGACAAAGCGTTACATGATCGCTATCAATGTCAAATGGCCCTACGCGATTCACTTGATGCTCTTCGGGAAGCCCAAGCCCTCGTACGTGCATGTCGAAAAAGGTACAACGCTGCCAAATGCAATGCTCAAACCGTAGCCAAGGATGAGTGTGAAACTTTGTTGAAAGAAGACTCTAACTGGAACCAATTCTTCCAAAAGCTCAAGGCTTACAAAGAGCGGACTGGTCACTGCAATGTAAAGCAGAATTTTGCAGCAAAAGATAGTAAGAATTGTCCTGAAACGGCGAAACTCTCGGCATGGGTAGGTCGTAATCGTAAGGATGGTAAGCAGAGGAGGCGAGCTGGGCAATCTGCAGAGGATGGATCATCTGGCAACATCATTGATGATGAAGATGACAATGCTTCAGTCTTTGATGAAGTCGAACCTGACAGTATCCACGCCGATCCATACAAGTTAATTGCTCTAGATCAAATTGGATTCGACTGGGACCCCAGGAACTCGCGGTGGATGAGTTCTTACGAAGAACTAAAAGCGTTTAAGCTATTGAACGGTAATACTCTAGTTCCTCATGCCAATTGCGGCCTGGGTTCATGGGTCAAACGCCAACAAGTACAATACACACTCTATACTAAAGGAGATGGGTCCAAGTCAGAACTGACAGAAGAGCGCGTGCGATTACTCAATGATCTTGGGTTTGTATGGAGTCGGCGCTCGAACACTTGGAATGAAAGCTTCCAGAGGCTTTCAAAGTGGAAAGAGGAACATGGCAACTGTAACATCCCAGATGACAGTGATGATCCGGAACTAGTCGCCTTAAATAAATGGATTGCAGACCAACGAATGCATTACAAGCGACAAATTTGTGAAGATGAGGAGAATTGCACTGATGATGCCACAACGTCAGAAAGTATTAGCAACAATGGTGGATCATCGAAACAGAAAGGCAAGAGAAAGGTCCCTAGGTTGAGTGCTGAGAAAATAGCGCAGTTGACAAGTTTGGGATTCGAATTTGACGCTAGAGACGCTAAATGGATGCAAAGGTTAGATGAATTATACAAATACAAAGAGGATCATGGCGATACCCTCGTTCCATCGAAATATCCTGACAATCCTACCCTCTCGAATTGGGTCGCAAGCCAAAGAGCACAATATAAGCTGTACAAGAAAGGTGGGAAAACCAGTTTGACCGAGAGAAGACTCAAACTATTAATGGACGCTGGGTTCTCATTCTCAGGAGTAAATGATACTCGCCAGAAAGAAACGACGGAGGCCTCACAACAAGATGAGATGCATTTGACAAAAGTGATGACAACAAATAATGGTTTGTGCTAGTATTCATCTTAATTAATGTAATCTTTCGATCAGCACATTTTCGCAAACAACTTCGCAAATCTAAGTTGTTAAAGTTAGCATCTCTTTATGCGATAGCATGTCCATCCCCTGGACGACCCTATGACTTCTTATGTGAGAGTGTCTTGTGCTCTCTCACTCGTGGCGACCTGCTCACACCCCTGCTTCTTCTATTTGTGGTTCTTGATTGCATCATTCCAGTAGGTGAAAGCACTTTCTCCTTCTTCTCTTTGACTGGTTTCGCTACTAAAATGTGAAGAAACAACATCGCGTATATGGTGATGAGAAGAACTTGGAGGTTTGAAAGGCAGGCAAAGTATAATGATACATGTATCAACATCTTACACATCATATCACTTAGGAAATAAGGTTAATGTTGCATTACGCTACCTAGACATCATTGAACCAACAATTGGAGTCGTTGATACATGTACTCACCTTCTTCTTCAACAAGGGTTGGATGAATTATTGAGTTTAAACCATTCTCAGTGCTAAATTGTGAGGAGACTGAGAATGTTTCGTCCATGTCATCCTGGGGAAAATCATCTTTGCACAATTTCGGAAGGCTATCAAAAATGGAATTGAGGCTGAATCTGCTCTTCTGTTTGAGTTTGTCGGAAGATATGCTCTTTCGTGCAGCGCCACCTCCGACAAATACCTGAGGATTATTCGCCATGATGATGTATGAAATTGGTACTTGTTGGCTATCGACAGAGAATAGAAGACTATGTACGCTACTGCCTCCTACTCCTTATATACCTTCGACTGAGGCTTTGGCTGGTAGTAATAATACTTTCAGTGGGTATGTAGAACGGTTTGCCGTTGCGTTGCCGCCTCCCAATTCAAAAATAAGACAGTGTCCAGTTTCTCCATGGTAAGTAGTTCTTTTACGTCTGCGTGTCGTTTTCTTGCAAAATTGTACACTAGGAACACGGTGTGACACGCTTGCTCGTAATCGGCATCCAAATCATCTCTATTCTCTCAGATTCTCTCTCATTCTCATCAAGCAAGCAATGGCCGATGGCCGCTGCCATCTCTGCCGATGCTGGACGCTGTACTCTGGACGGACACAAAACAACAACAGCAGCAGCATACTACATTACACAAAAGTACATCATAATCTCCCTGATCAACCTCCTCGCTCAATGAAGGCAATATCTTCCGCTCTGACAGCCTTCTGCCTCTCCAGCAATCGTCATCATCGTCGCATTTCCATCCCCTTGCGTGCAGCATCGGATGTAGACCCCAGCTCTGCCGATAGTTATCAACCCATAAAATCTACACAAGCGTCATCATCGGATCAAGATAAAAAAGATTGGTTCGTAGATGGGAAAGAAACGGCACGCAGACTGAAAATTGAACTTGGACTCATGACTGAAGAAAGTGATGATGTGTCTGCTGATAGTAGTGGCGACGGTGGAGTGTCGAGCACTTCTATTGAGACATCCAGTAGGGAGGATGCCATGGAGAGTGGACGGAAGGCAGCGTTGGAATTCTTAAAGAGCTTAAATGATGACGAGGATGAAGATGATGAGGATAGCACACCACAGACGATTGAAGAACAAACTAATGAGACATCAGAGACAGCCATCGGACAACCATCATATGCACAATTCACTTTTCCATCACGGAAATCACACTGTCTCACAATCTGTCTAGTTCCACCACCATCTGCTACAACGGCGTGGGAACGACTCTCTGATGTACGCCGAAATCTCAAAGATCCAGGATTTTTTAGATGGCCACCACATGCAAACTTGCTCTATCCATTCTTAGAACCAAGTTTTGATAAAGAATCTGATAAAAACAAAGAAGAACAATACGCAGAGTTTCGTGAACAACTTTCAATAAGTCTGACAAGTGTGGCATCTCAGTGCAAACCATTTGATATTGAAATTGATACATTTGGAACTTTTGGAGGAAAGGATCGAGGTGTGTTATGGGCTCATCCAAGAAGCAAATATCCAACGACTGCTGCTGATTGTGAAAGTGATGAAGAGCCTTTGATCGCCCTACAAACATTGCTTGAGAAACATTTCCCGACGTGTACTGATCAGAGAAAGCAGGGATCATTCACACCGCATATGACGCTATCACACTATGCCAATATTACTGATGCATTAGAAGCAAAGGGACGGGTTGAGTCGGAGTGGAAATCTACATCATTTCATGTGCCAGAAATTTACTTACTACAACGTAAAGGGGATGAGGGACAGTTCAAAATATTGGCAACGATACCTTTGGGTTTGGAGAAGGATAATGATGTTGTAAAATTACTGGATGAACCTTTGGCCTTCCCCGCAATGCCGATCGAGGAAGAAGAGTGGGTGTATAATGAACGAATGACCATGAAAAATAGACGCAAGAACAATTTCAAGCGTAGGAGGAGAGGCGGAAGGTCAAATGATAAATAAAATAGATGGGCTACAATACTTTTACAGAACTGCATCTTCTGAATGTCAAGCTCAGTCAAACCTGGATGTACGACTTGGAGGCATCGCCTTGTACTCTGAAACATCCACGCCACTAAACTCTATCTTATCGTGTGTCTTCAATTTTCTTTGGAGATATCTCTGTATTTCCATTGATGCAAATTGTGGTATCTTGTCAAATTCATAATAGGGGATACGGACCACAGTCCAGCCCTTCAATTTCAGCAACCTGTACTTTAGGACCGTGTGACCCAAGACCCGTGGGTTAATCTTGATACCTCTTTCGAATTGATGATAACTGATCTCCAGTTGAAGCCATCACAGTGAAGTGGTGAGGCCCGTCGAATTCTACCGCAACTTTTCGACCATTTTTAATATCAAAGTCAGATTGTGCAGTATGAGTCCAGGCACTGTTCTCTTCTAAAACGATCGCCACATCTACATCTTCGTCGTATTCATTTCTGTGTGAAACTCTCATAAGATCAAGCGTTTTACTGATAGCTTGATGCTTCTTACTGCTCTTTTTACATCTGCTCTTTTCCAGGTTCCATTTGTGCTCAAGGTATTTGGCAAATGATTCAGGGACATGCTTCACCGCTTCTGGACAATCTGCGCTCAAGAGGAAATAAGACTGCCAGAGTTGATGTGCATGCTCTAGTTGAATCACGCCTTCCTCACACGATGATGCCGAGTGGAATATCTTTTGAATCAGAGTTATCACATTGTCATCATACTGCTCAAGTACAGTCAGAGACCACGCCAGATTTGCTCCCTCTTGTGGCGGCATTTTTGAGCTGCTTTTCTCCATTCTTTGCAACAAAGCCTGCGATGCTGCATTAGGGAATTCTGCAAATTCGGTACCAAACTTCTTTGTCAAGTGCATGCGTGCCTGTGACCACAATAAAATGCTAATTTCAGATATTGACAAACCATTTTTGCTGCGCAATCTTCTTAGAGCTTCTTCATAGACAGCACTTAGCACAGACTGGTTGTCGAGACGGCCATGGGCAAGTGAAGTTGCCATTTGGACCAAATCAGCATTTTTCCACCCCTTTAAAGGCTGGGATGGACGGTCGCTGCGTTTGATCCAGTGATCGTTGATAGCGTCAACTAAATGGACGAAAGCATCTCCTACAGATACGTTATCCGACTCCATCATACCTAGTGCCCAAGCAATCTGGACACAGTCTCTGGGAAGAATTTCACGTTGGTTGGATAGTCCATCATGAGATTGCGTCAAACGAATCCTACGCGTTGCCTCCTTGGCGATAAACGTCATGACGGCTTCTGATTCTTTTGATGCATAAGCTCCACGAGTTGCGAAAGACCAGGCAACGTTCGACAGCTCATTCCAAGTGCAATTTTTCAACAGAGTATTCTCTTTCTCCGACTCTATCACTGCGGCACCTTCTCCTTGGCAGAACGCAATCGCAGCCGCATCAAACAATCTACTAGTGACACCTTTGTGCTGGGAATCGATTGCTTTGCCTTTACTTTTCTGAGAAAAATTTTGCCCATCTTCAACAAAGGTTACAACATCAATATCATTGTCGGCACTCGTTTGCTGCTTGTCAGATAATTGCTCAATTCGACGAGGTTGTTCCCAACCAGGTGGACAGTCTCTTGGCTTTGCAGCTGCATAAGCCCAAAGCAACATAGAGAGCTCTCCTGGTTGAGCTCGTTTACCAGTCTTGATCCTATACCTTCTATCACGAGTTTGTTCCAGATGTTCCACCATTCGAAGTGCTATTAAATTGAGAACGTCGTCTATGTGTTTGTCCGTCCCATCTCCACTCATTTGTTGTTGAGATAAGTCCCAGGTCGAGTAACTCTTGCTGCTATCTTTGACAAGTATGTATTTATCGTTCTTCCGAGAGAACAGAGTTGCATCGTATTCCAAATGCTTGGCGATTGCCCATGCCGCGTTGCAAAGTTGTCTTGCAGTCAATCTTTTATCAGTGACAAGAATATTTAGGATATCTATTGTTTGCATCAAAGCAGTCTGCAAATCATCAGATGTTGTGTTCAACTTGTTGTTCACACGCTTTCCTCTACTCAACGTCTTTGCACTTGTTGTCAAGGCGCAAACAACATTCGCCGCATTGCATTCTGACGATGGAATGCTTAGAAAAGTGCTTAGGACAGCCTGTGCAACTTGGACAGGACTGGCATTTTTTCCTCTTAGCTTTGAGGGTACCGACTGTATTTTCTTTTGAGATCTAACAGATGTTGAGTAATCAGCCAGCCACGGCTCTTGAGATTGAGTATTCACTGATATTCGACTGGTTTGTTTTGAGCCTTTGTTTTTTCTTCGATATGTTTTAGAGGCTGTTGCTTGCAGTGAAGTAGAGAAAGAGTGACCGATCCGATTATATTTCACCGACGAAGGGATAATTAGAGCATTGACGCTGCAAAGCCATGCCAAGAAAAGGGTTGAAACTGTTTTGAACACCAACATTGTAATAGGGGTAGCAAAGAGCTCAGATTTTGAATCTACTCAAAGACACAGCGATTATTGTAAATGCGGTCTATTGTCTTTTGCTGCTGCAATACCCGTACCCCGACAATATCTATCGCTGTTCTTTGCACGCTGCATGCTGCCATCTTCTTGCTTGGTTTTGGTGTTGGCTTCGGTGGAGCGGAAGTTCGTGCGTATTGACAGTCCTTGCTAATTGAAAGATATCCTCAACTCACAACTTCTCAATCATTCGTCACTCATAGCCCTACGCGAGGCTGGCGCGCAAGTCTGCACGTCCTCCCAGCCTCCAGCCACTGACGTACCCACGCAAAACACCAGCAACAACAAACACCTCCTCTTCCGCCTTCCGCCGCGTGACCTACGTTGTTCACTACACTCTTCTACTACTCTTTCATACAACCAACAACCGCAACCATGTACAAGATCGTCCTCGCCCTTGCTGCTATTGCCTCCGCCTCGGCTTTCGCCCCTGTTCCTAGGTATGTCACCATATGTCGGATGTAAAAAGATTGGCTTGTGGAATTCTCTTGGGGTTCGGCCTTCCCACTTCGCTGAGTGTAGAATTAAATGCACTTCGCTGGTGTGGTTGGTACCGGCCCCTTTGCTCTTGCGCTCTGTTGAGCAGAGTCTAGAATTGACTTTACTGGACGGTGTTCTGATGGAAACTATTCACATTATTTTCATTCCGAAACATGTACCTCACAGTTCGTTCTACTTTTGTGTTTCCTCTCTAAACCTCTACTACTACAAAAATAAATGCAGACAATCTGTCGCCAGAACTGTTGTCAGAGCCGAGCCCGATTACGATGCCAAATTCGAGAAGCTCCAAAAGGAAGCCGAAGAGAGACTTGACGATAAGGTTGAGGAGCTCATGAAGAATATCGAGACTGTTGGACAAAAGTAAATTTCATTTTGTGCTCTGGATGCAATCTCTTATTGTGGAGGTAGCGTATAGGGGAGTCCTTATCTCTTTGTGTATACAATGATTGAGCTTGTGTAATATCAGGTGATTGCTTTGAGATGATCTCGTTCGGTCAAATACGAATGCACACTCATTCTTAAGCTAGTACAGTAGAGCTTAATTTTGCGACTGCTACCCCTCATGAGTCTTCTTGTATTTTAACTTCTTGGACTGCACATATATGCATCAACATAGCCATTTATCTTAGCTGCAGTTGCGTTATCGCTAAGCAAATTCATCAAGCTTTATGTCACCATCAACCTTCCTTGTTCCTGCTTCTATCTTGTGAGCTTGGTCTCATTAGGAATACGAGTACTTGTCATCTTTGGTTGCATTCACTAAAGTGATCTTAAACAAAAATGATGCAATAATACTTCATTGTTGGTAGATATGTAGTGAAAGTGAACAATGCCTGTGATAAGAGCAGCACATAGACAACAGCTTGATTCTTTCATGGCATTTGTAACTTTTTAGTATGCCTTGTCAGATTGAACTGTGACGCTTTGATACTCATGGAAGCTGATCAATTTTTTGTCTAGGTCGAGAACAAATACTTACGAAGACTCGGACAATGCAGAAAGGGTGGCTCAATCAAAAAGACGAGTCACCTGGATAAGCTCTACGATGTGCAAACTCTGAAACTAACACAGTGCTTTTAAATTACATATGTATCTATTCTCTTTTCCGTCCAGGAGGAGGACTCCCCCTTCAGGTTTCTGTGAGAATTTTACATGCCAATCTCAGCCCTCAATTCCTTGAACCAAGGCAATTCAGGGTTGAAGTGCTTTCCTCCCTTGATTCTTGTGAATTCAATGGCCCTGATAGGGGTACCTTCTTTGTCTTCGTCTTGTCCCATGCACCCTGAAACTCCAGCAATGGCACTTGCAACACCCTCCTTCGCACACTCTTTAATCAACTGACGGTCAAATTCGTTGGATGCAGCGGCACGAGCGAAGTAACCAGACTTTTGGACAAGAGTCTTCTCTGCCTTTACAAGTCCTGCAAGACGTTTGGAGAAGTAAACACCAGGGTTGATCTTGGCAAGACTAATATGTCCAAATGCATCACGGGGAACCTCTTCTCCATTGGCCTCCATTTCGGCGACAATTTCATCTACGCCAGCACCTTCACTGAGGAATACATTGACGCAACCATGGTCATCCATGATTTTCTCAAGACGTGCTCCTTCCTTCGCAATGTCAAGAGAAACTTCAGGAATCCAAACAGCGTGAATATCACGAGATTTGGCAGTAGTGGTGAACCCAGGACAGAATTTGGCAGATTTCATTAAATCTCTGTACTTCTTTGCGGTGGCAGCAGTGAGGTATCCAGAATCACGTCCCATAACCTCATGAATGATGAGCATACGAGGATTAGCAGAGGATTCGCTTACAACATTTTTGAAGAAGAGTGCACCCTGTTCCGCAGCAGTGTCGGCACCGAAAGTTTGAACGATGGGATAGACATCATTATCAATGGTTTTGGGCATACCAACAACTACGACCTTTCCTCCGTGCTTCTCAAGAATATACTTGGATAGTTCAGCA
Organism: Skeletonema tropicum; assembly: GCA_037178625.1. Taxonomy (NCBI): domain Eukaryota; phylum Bacillariophyta; class Thalassiosirophyceae; order Thalassiosirales; family Thalassiosiraceae; genus Skeletonema; species Skeletonema tropicum. The sequence goes on along the minus strand of CM074127.1, from coordinate 2,923,628 downwards.
GCTTGTGTGTTGGTATCGTCTCCTCCGATAGTGTGAATGACATTGATACCGTCCTTAATGAGTTGTTGTGCAGCAACTTCAAGTGGAGTTTCACCTTCCTTCACGAATCCTCTAGCCATGCAATCTTTGACGTTGGTGAGCTAAAGTTAGTTGTGTGTATAATATGATTTGTGTGCGTGTGACAGTTTTCATTAGTGTGTGGTGGGTGGACGTTATTGTGTGGACGAATGAATAGGCAATGAGTTTGAAGCAGAGTAATCAATTGGTGGTGGTGAGTAAAAGTGCGATAAATATATATCATGCGCAGAGAATGTGCCAATAGAAATTATCAAAAAGATAGAACCGTTAAATCTTTGTCATCTTGCTTACCTTAACACGAGAGTTGCCGATGGGAGAACCGCCCAACTCATGCAAACATGAGCAGTCATCGTAGATTTCTGGAGCAATGACTGTAGAGTCGCCAGTAAGCACTCCCTTGTACCCATCAATGTACATACGGATGGTCAAGCCGGAGATCTTGCCTTCTTTCAATGCGCTTGCCCAGAATTCAATGAGGTAGGCAACGGAGGAGGAGAGACATGGAGCCAAACCTCCAGAGGTCATCATGGCGACGTTCATGTGTTGTGCAGCAGACATGGTTGATGTTTTCTATGAATATTTTTGCGGTGGAAAAGTTATGATTGGATCTTCTTCAAGAGCGGTAGCTTTCAAAATTGCATCGCGTCGACGGAAGATAAGTAGATTCCTTCCAATGCTGCAAATTCAATGCAACGAAGAGAAGATCCAAATCACCAAAAAAAGCGTTCGGATTTTTGATGGATCCAGCTGGCTTTGTTTGTCGGCAGGGGCCCATAACCTCAATTCTGTCTGCCTCAATGTACAGGTAGATGAAATTATTTGTACATGCTACGCTATCTACGATGAAGTTCCACGTACGCAACAATTATCATTTTTTGTGCACCAAAAACGTGTTTCATCGCATCACTTCGATTGCTTGCACGTTGACTGTCGTAGAAGCAACAATGATGAGACGGCAAAGGGGGGCAAAGCTGCGGCACTGTCCATCAGAAATGATGATCCTGTGTGTGAGTTTTTTGACTGTGGCGGCTCTTTCTGTATTAGCAACCGACGCACGTGCATTGGGACCCTGGATTCATTGCAATTCACTGTCAAATGATGAATCAACAATACAGAAAGACTGCAATAAGAAATCGCTGCTGTGTCGTGGTGGATATGCTGACTATATAGGTGATGGTGACTTGCCGTGGGCAGATGATGACGATGAGCAAGAATCGACACATCATAATATGCAGCAGCACCAGCAACAACCGAATCGTGGAGATCAGCATCAAATGAATTATCCTCCTTCACACCGACAGCAACAGCCTCGTCATCAAATGTATGGCCAGCAGCAGCAACCGCCACCGCAAACTCCATGGCAACAAAATAATGGTCCACCAATGCAGCAAGGGGGGCAAAGATATGATGGTGCGCCACCACAGCAACAACATCCATATTCACAGCAGCAGCATCACCCACAGCAAAGAAGTACTGATAATTTGCAGCAAAGAGGACCACCACAACAATATCAACGTCCACCTTATCAACAGCAACAGCAGCAGCAACAATATGCTCCGCCTGAGTTTCCGGGAGACTCACCTGGTTTCTCTCGATCACAAAATCAAAACAATGCTCCGTCTAGAATACAGCAACAACAACAGCCACCACCGTACGGATTTGACGAAGAGGATGATGATGATGATTTGCTCCCATCAAGAAGCGGCTTTGGTACAGCAGACGATGACGGTATTGATCTGCAACAATCGGAATCATCACAGACAGGAGGTGGCATGGATCTATCCCAGTTTAACAAAGACATCATCTTTTCAGGATTGAAACGATTATATCGAAAGAAAATTCGCCCGTTAGAGCTATCCTCCAAATATGGTCACTTTCATTCTCCACCATTGAGTCCATCAGATTTTGATTCCAAACCGATGGTATTGCTACTAGGTCAATATTCCGTAGGAAAGACGAGTTTCATTCGTTACTTGCTTGGACGAGACTTTCCAGGTCAACGCATTGGGCCTGAACCAACGACTGATCGATTTGTGGCAATTCTAAAGGGAGATTCCGGAGATAAGATCATTCCGGGAGCTGCCCTATGTTCTCAGGGTGATCGACCCTTTCGAGGATTATCTCCGTTTGGGAATAATTTCCTGAGTCGTTTTGAGGGGGTTGAAATGGATTCGCCAATCTTGAATAATATCACTTTGGTTGATACGCCAGGTATTTTATCTGGTCAGAAGCAAAGTATTGGTAGGAACTACGACTATGAACAGGTGATGAAGTGGTTTGCAGAACGTGCTGACTTGATTATTATGTGAGTGTTGTCTTGATGTTGCTCTACCGCGATGCTTTCAACATATTGGCTCGCTCATCTCGCTATTACTTCATGCTTTCTCGTCTATTTTTACATTGAAACAGTATGTTCGATGCACACAAGCTTGACATCAGTGATGAACTCAAACGAGTCATAGAACTCTTGAAGCCACATCAAGACAAAATGCGTGTGATTTTGAACAAAGCAGATTCTATCTCAACGCAACAATTAATGCGTGTGTATGGTGCTCTCATGTGGAGTCTGGGTAAGGTGATGATGACTCCTGAAGTCTGCCGTGTGTACATGGGCAGCTTTTGGGGAGCACCACTAAAGAATAAGGAACAGGCAGCATTATTGACACAGGAAAAAGTTGACCTGTTTAATGACATTGCACAGCTTCCCCAAAATGCTGTAATGCGTCGAATCAATGAGCTGGTGAAACGTGCCAGATCAGTAAAGGTCCATGCCTATATTATTCATTACTTGAGGAAACAGCTTCCGTACACATGGGGGAAGCGTGAAAAGCAGAGACGACTCATTGATCGACTTGAACGGGAATTCGTCATGTGCGCGAGAAGATATGAACTGCCCAGGGGAGATTTTCCTGAATTAGAACCATTCCGACAAGCACTGTTAGAGATAAAAGATTTGAGTGAAGTACACAAATTAGATAAAAAGATGGTGAAAGAAATGGACAAGGTATTCAGTGTGGATATCCCCAACCTGCTAGAAGCTGCCCGAAATGCATGAGTATATAAAAAATTTCATGTTGCAATACCAAACCATATTAAAGTAGTAAAGAGCAGCAATAATATTGCAACCACAGTAAAGCATAGGACTACAAATAGACCATACATGATGAAATTATGACATTCAGACAGGGGTGTTGAATAAAACGTCAAGAAATGAATTCAATATAACATCAGTAAGTACTCATTCATAACATGAAACAAAGGATTAAAAAAAGAAACTTTCCCAAGACGTCATTGAAAATAAACAACTGCATAAAAATGTTACAAAAACCATGACTAAGAACATAATAAATGATCATCAAACAAATAAGTATAGATATAGTTGAGTGTGATGCTGCCAGATAAGCTACGAAGTTGTAGTTTGAACTTCAGCCGATCAGCTTCTATGGTATCACCGCCGACTATAATGGGCCACTAGAAGCGGCTCGTGCCAATGTAGACGACGATAGATACGATATGGTTGAGTGTGGTGCTGCCGGCCAGCCCAAATGGGACCTCTCAGATCAGCTACGAGGATCTAGCATCACTTCCACGTACGCAATCAGTCTGCGCAGTGCAAATGAGCTTCTATGGTATCACCGCCGACTATAATGGGCCACTAGAAGCGGCTCATGCCAATATTGACGACGATAGATACGATATGGTTGAGTGTGGTGCTGCCGGCCAGCCCAAATGGGACCTCTCAGATAAGCTACTAGGATCTAGCATCGCCTCCACGTACGCAATCAGTCTGCGCAGTGCAAATGAGCTTCTATGGTATCACCGCCGACTATAATGGGCCACTAGAAGCGGCTCATGCCAATATTGACGACGATAGATACGATATGGTTGAGTGTGGTGCTGCCGGCCAGCCCACATAGGACCTCTCAGATCAGTTACTAGGATCTAGCATCACTTCCTCGTACGCAATCAGTCTGCGCAGTGCAAATGAGCTTCTATGGTATCACCGCCGACTATAATGGGCCACTAGAAGCGGCTCATGCCAATATTGACGACGATAGATACGATATGGTTGAGTGTGGTGCTGCCGGCCAGCCCACATAGGACCTCTCAGATCAGTTACTAGGATCTAGCATCACTTCCTCGTACGCAATCAGTCTGCGCAGTGCAAATGAGCTTCTATGGTATCACCGCCGACTATAATGGGCCACTAGAAGCGGCTCATGCCAATATTGACGACGATAGATACGATATGGTTGAGTGTGGTGCTGCCGGCCAGCCCAAATGGGACCTCTCAGATCAGTTACGAGGATCTAGCATCACTTCCACGTACGCAATCAGTCTGCGCAGTGCAAATGAGCTTCTATGGTATCACCGCCGACTATAATGGGCCACTAGAAGCGGCTCATGCCAATATTGACGACGATAGATACGATATGGTTGAGTGTGGTGCTGCCGGCCAGCCCAAATGGGACCTCTCAGATCAGTTACGAGGATCTAGCATCACTTCCACGTACGCAATCAGTCTGCGCAGTGCAAATGAGCTTCTATGGTATCACCGCCGACTATAATGGGCCACTAGAAGCGGCTCATGCCAATATTGACGACGATAGATACGATATGGTTGAGTGTGGTGCTGCCGGCCAGCCCAAATGGGACCTCTCAGATAAGCTACTAGGATCTAGCATCGCCTCCACGTACGCAATCAGTCTGCGCAGTGCAAATGAGCTTCTATGGTATCACCGCCGACTATAATGGGCCACTAGAAGCGGCTCATGCCAATATTGACGACGATAGATACGATATGGTTGAGTGTGGTGCTGCCGGCCAGCCCACATTGGACCTCTCAGATCAGTTACTAGGATCTAGCATCACTTCCTCGTACGCAATCAGTCTGCGCAGTGCAAATGAGCTTCTATGGTATCACCGCCGACTATAATGGGCCACTAGAAGCGGCTCATGCCAATATTGACGACGATAGATACGATATGGTTGAGTGTGGTGCTGCCGGCCAGCCCAAATGGGACCTCTCAGATCAGTTACGAGGATCTAGCATCACTTCCACGTACGCAATCAGTCTGCGCAGTGCAAATGAGCTTCTATGGTATCACCGCCGACTATAATGGGCCACTAGAAGCGGCCCATGCCAATATTGACGACGATAGATACGATATGGTTGAGTGTGGTGCTGCCGGCCAGCCCAAATGGGACCTCTCAGATCAGTTACGAGGATCTAGCATCACTTCCACGTACGCAATCAGTCTTCGCAGTGCAAATGAGCTTCTATGGTATCACCGCCGACTATAATGGGCCACTAGAAGCGGCTCATGCCAATATTGACGACGATAGATACGATATGGTTGAGTGTGGTGCTGCCGGCCAGCCCACATTGGACCTCTCAGATCAGTTACTAGGATCTAGCATCACTTCCACGTACGCAATCAGTCTGCGCAGTGCAAATGAGCTTCTATGGTATCACCGCCGACTATAATGGGCCACTAGAAGCGGCTCATGCCAATATTGACGACGATAGATACGATATGGTTGAGTGTGGTGCTGCCGGCCAGCCCAAATGGGACCTCTCAGATCAGTTACGAGGATCTAGCATCACTTCCACGTACGCAATCAGTCTGCGCAGTGCAAATGAGCTTCTATGGTATCACCGCCGACTATAATGGGCCACTAGAAGCGGCTCATGCCAATATTGACGACGATAGATACGATATGGTTGAGTGTGGTGCTGCCGGCCAGCCCAAATGGGACCTCTCAGATCAGTTACGAGGATCTAGCATCACTTCCACGTACGCAATCAGTCTTCGCAGTGCAAATGAGCTTCTATGGTATCACCGCCGACTATAATGGGCCACTAGAAGCGGCTCATGCCAATATTGACGACGATAGATACGATATGGTTGAGTGTGGTGCTGCCGGCCAGCCCAAATGGGACCTCTCAGATCAGTTACGAGGATCTAGCATCGCCTCCACGTACGCAATCAGTCTGCGCAGTGCAAATGAGCTTCTATGGTATCACCGCCGACTATAATGGGCCACTAGAAGCGGCTCATGCCAATATTGACGACGATAGATACGATATGGTTGAGTGTGGTGCTGCCGGCCAGCCCAAATGGGACCTCTCAGATCAGTTACGAGGATCTAGCATCACTTCCACGTACGCAATCAGTCTTCGCAGTGCAAATGAGCTTCTATGGTATCACCGCCGACTATAATGGGCCACTAGAAGCGGCTCATGCCAATATTGACGACGATAGATACGATATGGTTGAGTGTGGTGCTGCCGGCCAGCCCAAATGGGACCTCTCAGATCAGTTACGAGGATCTAGCATCGCCTCCACGTACGCAATCAGTCTGCGCAGTGCAAATGAGCTTCTATGGTATCACCGCCGACTATAATGGGCCACTAGAAGCGGCTCGTGCCAATGTAGACGACGATAGATACGATATGGTTGAGTGTGGTGCTGCCGGCCAGCCCACATTGGACCTCTCAGATCAGTTACTAGGATCTAGCATCACTTCCTCGTACGCAATCAGTCTGCGCAGTGCAAATGAGCTTCTATGGTATCACCGCCAACTATAATGGGCCACTAGAAGCGGCTCATGCCAATATTGGCGACGATAGATACGATATGGTTGAGTGTGGTGCTGCCGGCCAGCCCAAATGCTGGGACCTCTCACATCAGCTACGAGGATCTAGCATCGCCTCCACGTACGCAATCAGTCTGCGCAGTGCAAATGAGCTTCTATGGTATCACCGCCGACTATAATGGGCCACTAGAAGCGGCTCATGCCAATATTGACGACGATAGATACGATATGGTTGAGTGTGGTGCTGCCGGCCAGCCCAAATGGGACCTCTCAGATCAGTTACGAGGATCTAGCATCGCCTCCACGTACGCAATCAGTCTGCGCAGTGCAAATGAGCTTCTATGGTATCACCGCCGACTATAATGGGCCACTAGAAGCGGCTCATGCCAATGTAGACGACGATAGATACGATATGGTTGAGTGTGGTGCTGCCGGCCAGCCCACATAGGACCTCTCAGATCAGTTACTAGGATCTAGCATCACTTCCTCGTACGCAATCAGTCTGCGCAGTGCAAATGAGCTTCTATGGTATCACCGCCGACTATAATGGGCCACTAGAAGCGGCTCATGCCAATATTGACGACGATAGATACGATATGGTTGAGTGTGGTGCTGCCGGCCAGCCCACATTGGACCTCTCAGATCAGTTACGAGGATCTAGCATCACTTCCACGTACGCAATCAGTCTGCGCAGTGCAAATGAGCTTCTATGGTATCACCGCCGACTATAATGGGCCACTAGAAGCGGCTCATGCCAATATTGGCGACGATAGATACGATATGGTTGAGTGTGGTGCTGCCGGCCAGCCCAAATGGGACCTCTCAGATCAGTTACGAGGATCTAGCATCACTTCCACGTACGCAATCAGTCTGCGCAGTGCAAATGAGCTTCTATGGTATCACCGCCGACTATAATGGGCCACTAGAAGCGGCTCGTGCCAATGTAGACGACGATAGTTACGATATGGTTGAGTGTGGTGCTGCCGGCCAGCCCAAATGGGACCTCTCAGATCAGCTACGAGGATCTAGCATCACTTCCCACGTACGCAATCAGTCTGCGCAGTGCAAATGAGCTTCTATGGTATCACCGCCGACTATAATGGGCCACTAGAAGCGGCTCATGCCAATATTGGCGACGATAGATACGATATGGTTGAGTGTGGTGCTGCCGGCCAGCCCAAATGGGACCTCTCAGATCAGCTACGAGGTGTATCTTGGGCTCCAAAGGAACAACCTGTTTGCGCAGTGCAAATGAGCTTCTATGGTATCACCGCCGACTATAATGGGCCACTAGAAGCGGCTCGTGCCAATGTAGACGACGATAGATACGATATGGTTGAGTGTGGTGCTGCCGGCCAGCCCAAATGGGACCTCTCAGATCAGCTACTAGGATCTAGCATCACTTCCACGTACGCAATCAGTCTGCGCAGTGCATATGAGCTTCTATGGTATCACCGCCGACTATAATGGGTCACTAGAAGCGGCTCATGCCAATATTGACGACGATAGATACGATTTGGTTGAAGTTGAATGTGGCGCGTCCGGCCAGCCCAAATGGGACCTCTCACATCAGCTACGAGGTTTCAGCATCGCTTCTTTGGACGCTAGTCGTCTGAGCGTTACAAATGAGCTTCTATGGTATCACCGCCAACTTTAATTGGCCACTAGAAGCGGCTCATGCCCATACTGACGATGATAGATACGGTTTGGTAGCATGTGGTGCTGCTGGCCAGCCCACACTGGACCTCTCACATCAGCTACGAGGTTGTAGCATCGCTTCTACGGACGCTAGTCGTCTGAGCGGTACATATGAGCTTGTCTAGTATCACCGCCGACTAGAATGGGCCACTAGAAGCGGCTCATGCCCATACTGACGGCGATAGATACGAGTTGGTAGGATGTGGTGCTGCCGGCCAGCCCACACTGGACCTCTCACATCAGCTACGAGGTTGTAGCATCGCTTCTACGGTCGCTAGTCGTCTGAGCGGTACAAATGAGCTTGCCTTGTATCACCGCCGACTGTAATGGGCCACTAGAAGCGGCTCATGCCCATACTGACGGTGATAGATACGATTTGGTAGAATGTGGCGCTTCTGCTTCTGGCCACGTGATGTAATGGGACTGTATCAGGTCAGCTACGAGGTCAGGTTCTATTTCGTTCGTTGGTTACACATGCTACTCTTTGTTGAATTTACATTTTTGTCATTGGGTTTTCATTTTTAGATCACTTACTTATTCTTTTTCTTTACGGGATTGATTTTTGTTGCACTCAAATATATTTTTTTTCTCACTTTTCTTCTCTTGGCCATTTGCATATTTTTCTTTTATCGTTGATCACCCATTGTACTCCTACTGAACAATAATTCTGACTCTTGTTTCTTCGTCTTTTATTACTGGGTGGTAGTTATTCTCGGTTGGTAGAACGTTTCAATGAGCTTGGGTGGAAGTGGAGCAGAAGACGCTTTCATGGCACGACTAGCCTCGCTGACGCTCGTCTAGCCGCTGCGCGGGGTGTCCCCCCCTGAACATTCAAATCTAAGGCAATCAAAGAAAGAGTCAATCGAAAACTCTAAAAACGGGGGGAGGCAAGGGGTCAAATCACCCCCCTGAACATTCAAATCTAAGGCAATCAAAGAAAGAGTCGATCGAAAATGCCCGTGAAGGCCAAAGGACACGCCAAAGGGCCCGGACAGAACGACAGAACGACAGAACGAACGACCGACAGAACGACAGAACGAACGACTTAGCTCCTCTCATTATTTAGATCTATTTAGATGCACGATGTGCTCATGGCTGGATAGGAGAGGGACAGTGGGACCGGCTGTTCCGTCCCGCCATTATGCGTCCTGCTTCGTCCAGCGTCCAGCCCGCCACGCACTCTCATCTCGCGTCTGAGTCAAAACAGATGTGGCCAAAATGTGGCGTCATCGTGCTTTTTGGATGCAAGCAATCTAATGTTGTCATAATCTTATTCCTCTCACAATACTGACTCCATAAGTACTATCTCGTCGATAAACAATATTACAATGAAGTTTCTACTTGCTGCCAGCACCGCACTCCTATCTACTGCTGCCACTACGGCATTTGCACCCGCCACATCTAAGGTCTCTCTGAAGAATGCAAGGAACACACCAATTGGAAAGAATGCTCCTTTGTTCATGGCTGATGATGACGACTGGGCAGCTCCCAAATCCGCTATGATTGGTGGAGCTGGAGTCAACAATGCAGGAGAGCCTCCATTCGAGATTCGTGGATTTTCTCTTGGAAATCTTGTTATCGGTGCAGGAATTGGTATTACTGTTCTTTCTTTTGCCGATTATCTTTCGACTGCTGGCGGTGACGGATTGAGCATGTCTGGTGTGGGATTTGTATACGGCATCCCCATTTTCCTCGCAGGATCAGCCCTCAAATACGCTGAAATTGAACCAGTTCCATGCATTTCAACTCCAGCTGCTGAATCTGTTTTTGAATCAAAGGCGACAGAAATCATCAAGAAGATTAAGCAAGACGTCACTCGCCACAGATATGGAGATGAGGCACATTTGGATACTACTGTGAAGAAGCTTGGTCTCGTAATTCCTGGTAAGGATTATCCTCAATTGATTGAACTCCGTGAGGATGTCACTGATGACGGCGAATTGGCTTTCACCATGGTTTGGCAATCTCTGGACACTCCGTACAAAATGTGGGCCGACGAAAAGAGGAGGAAGAGGTACGAAACTTTCTTTGGCCCAGATGTTGGTGCTGAAGTAGTCAAGATTGATGCCGAACAAAGAATGGTTGGTATTCGCTTGACAACAGGGGGTCCTCTGTCAGAAGAGTATTTGGCCAGCAAGGCCGAGAAGGAAGCAGCTGAGAAGGAAGCCGTTGCAAGTGCGTAATTAACATGTATTAATATTATTTAATTTAGAAGCCACTCTCTATCTTCTTATGTGACCTATCGAATACCTTTCACTGCAAGTTTCACATGCATTTAGCCTTGAAACACTCGCTTGGCAGGTTTCGTCGGAGGCAAATCCCCTCGAACAAATTCCAAGTCTCCGTCAGCGCTTTGCATATTCGGCACGAACAGCAAAGCGCCTCCATCTATGCAGTATCTATGCGACAACAGGATAAGAATCAACATTTTTACAACAAATAAACAATGAAGTTAGCAAACATTTGCTATTTTTCGAAGTGGAAATGCCAAGCCTAACTGCTAACTCACCTCTTTCCAGTAGCAGCCGCAGGGGTGCCTTGAAACAGGAATCCATCGGCAAATACATCGCCGAGGTGGCCTCCACAAGTCCTGCATCTAACCTCAGCACCTGCTAGCTGATACTGAAACGTGGAAACATCTTCCATTTCAACATTAGATACATCTGGGTTCGATTTGCTCATCATAGGAGCTGCAAAGCTAAAGAACAAAGAACTACTTGTGAGCCAGACTAGATAGATGTGAAGTGTGACCAAAACTCAGTTCAAAGAATTACCTAGGCCACCCAGTTCCTGAATGAAACTTTTCTTTTGAGTTGAATAATGGTGTCCCGCAGCCTGCACAAACAAATAGCCCAGCTCTATCCTCTCCTTCGAGTATTGAGGAATATGGGGATTCAGTACCACCCTGTCTCAAGATAAAGTTTTGTTGAGGTGATAACAACTGAGACCATTCAGCTTCTGTATGCTGCACTTCATACCCAGTTGTTCTGGATTTTGTAGATTTCGCATTAGCTGGTGATGCAGATAAAAGAGCACCAAAAGTGACAGCTTTTTGCATCACTTCACGACGGAGCATGGCACTGCCGTCATCCCGAGGAGTTACTGCCAGAGATGTTGATTGTAGACGCTCCCATGAGGACGCAGCCGGAGTGAAAAATGCATTCGCACTCCCAAAGAAGAAGGCGAATAGGAAGTAGATCACCGTACTAGACGCCATTGCAGTTGTTCCGTAGTGCGTGCTAATGCTCATGGTTGCTTGATGTTGCTTGCAATGAGTAAGTGTGTCTATTTCCATAACATATTTTATGACGGATGAATGGTCGTGTGTGTAACACAAGAGATGACATCAGTGTGTTTCGCGTTGGCGAGCGGTGTCATTCCCTTCTCATTGTCATTCTCTCAAGTTCATGCCGACGACCATGAAAAAATGGAATAGAAGCAGTACGAAGGAGTGCAACATAATCGATATTCTACATGCTTGGAACGGCTGCTTAACCAACCAGGCTCATTGGGAAAAATGGTTGAGTGCTTTAGTTGTATGAGCCCTCGTCTTGGCAAAGGAGAGGTCAGAGAAAATGTCTTCCATGACGATAATGACATCGTAGAAGATCGCCGAGACGAAGGTGAGCAAGGATCCGCCGAAGACGAAATGCGAGAAGGACCAAGCCCTTCAAACCACTCTGCCCGCGATTTCGGATTCCAATCTCCAATAAACAGCTCGGACAATGTAGAGGTTCCATTGAAGGAAACCGAATCCAAAATCATCTCAAGACAAGAAGAGATTCTTCGGAAATTGGGCATTCTCTATTTGGACGATAAGGTGACACGCGCCCGTGCACATGACGCTGAAACAGATGAAGTAATTCTACGCGAGGCAGGTATTAACCTCGACAATGTAACTGAGAATGATATGTCGGAGAGGGAAGAGTCCATGAAGAAGATTTTGAACAAATCATCACTTAGCGGACGAGATGCAAAGATTTTGAAAGAGTCGGGTGTGATGGGCCTTATGGGTTTCTCCATTGCTAAGGACTACGAACAAAGCATTACAAAGAAGAAAGATTTGCGTCTAGAGACAATTGAAAACAAGCCACTTCCCGTCATTTCTTCTGATAGCACTACTATGGCCTCAGGAAGCATCAACAGCAGCTATGCAGACAGAAAGCTCCGTAGGAGATTGAGAAAAGGATGGGCTCTCATAGGAAGAGAATGTATGTGCGGCATGCCTGTTATCGCCCTAAATGGCAGTTACGAATGCGTGATTTGCGGTTTGGTTGAAGATGACACGTATTGTGACGAAGAAGAGGACACTGCTCAAGAAGTCGAAAGTCACATGGGTGGAGGTAGTCCAGGTGTCTTCTTGCTAGACTCATACACGGATATGAGTACGCTAGCTAGTGTGGAACACTCAGCCCAGGAAGAAGAAGCACTAAGAGCAGAGTTGGGACAACGTTTATTCTCGGGATGGGTGTTACTTGGCACAAGTTGCCCATCTTGCAGCCTACCTTTGATTGGAAACAATGGCGACACTCCAGCAGCTTGCGTGAGATGTGGATAAGTTTGAGTTGTGATTGTATCGTACACCTGAAATAAGTTATACGTGTAGGATTAGGTTTATCGTTTACATCAAAGCTCATCTTCTTCTCCCAAAATTGTATTCCAATTTGAAGTACCAAGTGCATCACCTATGATACTCATCTCATTGCTGTCCACAAAGATTTTCTCACCACTTCTGATGCGATTCATAAGCGCAATATCTTCTCTCATGTGTACCTCATTAGTTGAACCGTCCATTGGTGAGATCCCTAATGCCATACAAAAGGCGTAGAATAGCTACAAAGTTGCAAGCAAGTAGGAGGGAAGTTGTTAGGCCAATTGACGCATCACTTGCATTTGCAAACAGCAGCAGCAGCAGCAATACTCACCTCTTCTGGAGACAATCCTTTTTCCTTTGCCAGTTCAAGTGCTTCAGGATGACGATAGGCATCACCATTTGCTGTGAGGGTCCAGAACGACTGATACTCAATATCTTTTTCCTTACAAAAGGCTCGTATCTCTACATCATGTCCTGACTCCAAATAGAATCGATTCTGTAATACTTTTGGTTTAATTCGCGAATGATCGTAAGCCCATACCACATCTTCCAATCGATAAAAGTTTGACAGTCCAATCTGTAAAACCTTCCCATCATCTACCGCTTCCTCCATTGTTCTCCAGACTTCGAAATGATCGTCCCAATTACTCTCAGGACCGTGCATAAGCCAACTATCAAGGTACTCAGTTTGTAAATTGTGCAGACTCTTCGCCAGCGACTGTCTAACTCGTGTTTCTAACGGTGCATCTTTATCGTAAGGTATATTGTCTGGAGAGTGCGCACCCAAGCCAGAGAACTTCGTTTGCAGCCACAAATCTTCTCTTTTGAGGTTCAACTCCTTTGCCGCAGCTTTCCATCCCTCGCCCACAAGATCCTCTCTGTAGTGACGAGGTTGGCAGGCTGTGTCGATGTGGCGGAAGCCAGCCTTAATTGCTTGATGCACAAATTTTGCTGTCTCCTCCTTCTTCCAAGCCGTCCCGTACTTCAAAACTGGTCTATCCTTGAGAACGAGCGCATGAGACGCTGGCAGAAATTGGCACAGCAGCGCTCCCATGCGAAGAAATTGTGTACTGGTAGACTTCATGATGTTGGCTCTAACTTGTAACTCTGGTGACAGTTGTGTAAGTAAGAGTTGTCCTGCTAGAACTCAAATAGGAGAACAATGCTTCGATGGCAATCGATCAGCGTCATTTCATCACGCACATCAAATCTTTATGTCCTGACACTGAAGTATCCACTGAGTCACACTGTGTACACTGTCTGTCACCTGTCACAGAGTTTAGTTTCGGTGAGTTAGTTCTTGCTCTGCAAGCTTGCTGCAATATATCAGCAACATCAAACATTGAGATCATTAACCATTTAAAATGCCTTGTGGACACAGTAAGCTCCTCATCCTTCTAGCCGCAGCACTGCTGCTCGTGGCGTCGCCATGTGTGTCCTTCCAAACAAGCAAACTGACGATAAGAACAAGAACCACCAGCACGAGATTAGCAATGACAAAGCAACAGCAACTAAAAGATGATCTTGTTGCACTCGCTTCATCGACAAGTCGTGGTTTCTCTGCAACCAGGAAAGATCGTGATGAAGCCAAAAACATTATCAACCAGCTCTCAAAATTATCCCCTACAGAGGAGCCAGCAGCTGCATACTACTCTACCGATGCACAAGCCCCGATCGAAGATGTTGTTCCTTCACTTGCAGGAAAATGGACTCTGATTTATACTGATGCGCCTGATATTACTTCACTCGATGCACCATTATCCATACAAAAGCTCGGCAGAATAGGTCAGGAATGCAACCCACCTCTCATTAAGAATGTGATTGAATGGAAGAGGCCAACTTGGGCGTCTGCTTTGCCTTTCAGTGGAGACGACGAGAGTAGAATCTTGCAGAAAGTGGTCACAGAGGGAAGCAGCACCCCTGCCACCAACCCCACAGTGGATCTCAAACTTGTTGGATTGGAAATATCGGGATCAAATGGAAGCATGGAAGAAACTAATCCAGGATTGATGAAATTGTTGAATGGCCCAGCAGCTTTGTTCGAAGAGAATCCAATCAAGCTTCAAGGTCCCCTGAAAGGACCGTTTGGAAAATTTGACATATTATATCTTGATGAGGAAATGCGCATAACAAAAACTTATCAGGGCTTCTATGCAGTCAATGTCCGACAGGAAAAAGACAACGAGTGGTTTTGAATAACACACTGTGTAAATTATATAATATGCACGGATTAGAGTAACTTTACTTAGAGTGACCTGCTTCGAATAACTATATAATATCATCCTTCTGATGCCACACCAAACTACGCTACAAATATTGCGAAATCTTGCTGTCTTCAATCAAATGGATGACATAACTTCGTTTTCTTGCATCTACTCATCTAACAATTGAGGAAGCTAGCTGCAACTAGCAGTTCAAGTGCCTTTAAACCAAAATGTATATGAATATTGTTAAATAGTTTCTCATCATCAAATAAAATCTTGTCACAAGGTGCTGATTTTAATACAAAAGGTAGCAGATCAAACTCACCTCTTCTGGTTCGATAGGAAACTCTGGAATTCTCGCAGTGCTATTTGCATGCCGGTCCTTGTAGTGTAGATATCTCACCACTTTTTCTAAAGCACTATCACTGATGTCAGGGAAACGGATAACGCTCTCCTCGCTCTCCCGAAAGTTTCCCTCAAGCATCGCTCGCATGGTGTCCACTTGCAACGCAATGCGCTTCTCTAGGAAAATCTCTGTGCCTTCAGCGCTCACAAGTTTGACGTAGGTTTGCTCACTATCGTCTTCCATGATTATTTGTGTCGTTAAAAAGAATAATCGGAAGCTAAATCAATGGAAGAATCTTGAACTAATAGTGAGTTGTATAATGATGTTATTGATTGATTTGCTGCACCAATCTCCACCTACCACTGCTACTGCTCTCTGTGTTCAATGTTCAAACAACAAACAACAACTTCAGGTTTCAGGTCAATCACGCACCGGCAACCGGCGCCGTGAAAAGTGAACCCTTCAAAATGTAAAAAATATTTTACCCTTTCCTTCGCAAGAGATGATACATAGCGTCAAACTGCGAACCCCTGTGATCAAAATCTCCCATGATTCTCTCAGAGTGAGCCCCCAGCAGAATCAATCAAGGACCACTAAAAACAGGGCCACCTATCGAAGTAAAAGATAGTACATCATAGCCAATCCAAGTTGGTACCAATCATCTGTTCAATCAATTTTTATTAATGCAAGTTATAAGCAAGTTCGAAGTTGAGACATTTGTGATCATTATCTTTCGCCACTATCTGATTTCAGCATACCCACTGCTGATGATAACCCGGTTTCAATTTCGCTCTCCAGTTCAGTCTGTTCTTCTTCCTCCTCTTGCACTTCTTCCATACTTTGGTCATCATCTGTCACCAACGCAACCATGGCCACTCGGCTAGCATCCGCAAGTTTCGCATGAGTTCGAGAACCAACTTCAAGCGCTGCCGAAACAATTCGTTTCGCGTCTAAATCCCTGCGTGCACGAAACCTGTGAGAGTTTCCGCACCCCTTGAACAGAACCCCAAGACATCTCGCTGAATGGTAGGCATCGTGAGGATTCGCCTTGGCTTGACCAAGAATACGGATGAGGGATGATAACACATCAACGCCAAATGCCGAGTTTGTTTCATCAATGAATTTCTTTGTAACGCGGTGATCTGGACTTACGCCTGGCTCAGTAGCAGCTCTCCTTCGAGTTGGTGAAGGTTTGCGGGGCGACAAATCATCTGCAGATGGCTTGGTATCATTGTCATCACCTCCAAATTCATCATGTTGTGTTGACCCCGACGAAGGAAGAGGGGATCCCTCGCTAGCTTCCATTGTATGCAAAGCATTGCTCAAGACAGTGAGGCACAAATTGAAAAGGCTATCATGAAACTCTCTTTCAATTTCTTCATCATCTTCAGAGTATTTCCCACCCCTGTCATCCTCCATAATCATTTCTAAAATTGTCTCTCTAATCCCCAATCCTGCACTCTCATCAAACAAGGCATCGACATCATCTTCACCATCTAAGCCCCCATTCAGGTCTTCCCTGGCCGAACCAAGTAGCACCACCCTGCTGGCAATCTTGGCTGTTTCAATACCCGCACGGAGTGAATCAGTCAGCAACACCAACGACTCCATACCCAACCTTCGCGCATCAACACGATCTTTCTTGATCAAGGAAGCTGCAATATTCAGAGCAACCAAGGCCTTATCGACGATATCATTCGTATTGGCATCGTCAACGTCATGAAGCTGGTGAGTTCCTGCTTCAGAATCAAAGCTGAGATCACCCTCTGTTTTAAGACCCGCAAAGGCTTCGGAAGCGTCATCGGCCGAAAAGGAGTGACCCCGAAGAGACGGCCTTGATAGATTTGGTCTACCACTACTGGCGGTGCTGCTAGTGCTATTACTGGATTCTCTTGTAAGAGATGCAAGGGGCTGGTTGCACCTATCCCTTCCAAAAGGTTTGTCAAGTCCATCTGCTTGATCGAATGCTGTGGGGTTAAACTTTCCTTCTGCGGCATCCAGAAGAAAGCGCCTATAGTTGTGGAAGGTAACTGAACATCCCTTGCGTCGTTGTAGCTCAATGATGATATTAGCTGGAGCAGGTTTTGATGGAGTTGAAACTACTTGACAGAAAAAGTTAACAATAATGCAAGTGAGAAAAATAGACACATGAGGCAGAGCACCCCTCTAGACAAAGGGAATATAATTCAATATCTTACCATCATTCCCACTAGCATCACCCCAATACATACCAATGGCCATCTCAACCCTTTCCATAGTAACCAGCGTAGCCGACGGACACATATCATCCCAATTGACATAAATCGATAAATGTTGGCACGCCGATGATATTCTCTGTGATATTTGCTCAATCTTCCCCTTGTTGTCGTCCAGATATAAACGACGAGTCAACAGTGAATCTAACGGTACAAATGGGGGCACAGGACGTAGCACCTGGTGATGAAGTTTCCATCCCCACTCGTGATTATCATCATCATCGTTATCATTATTATTGTTTCCTGCAGCAGCAGCAGCAGCGGCAGGCACGCCACCGCCTCCCCCCCATCCAGCCTCCACATCACCTCGTATATCCGAGTGTTCCCATGGTGCTGCCGATGATGATTCTTCCCTGGTGCTCATGGTATTATGTGTGGCCTGTGATGACGTTGAAGTTCGAGCCAGTGATGGGCGAGGGTCGTCCATTATTGTAATATTCAGTAGGATAGGTTGTTGCTGTGTATGCTGAGATTGTAGAACTGACTGGTAGATGAAGTTCTAAGTTGTGTTTGTGGTAAAAATTTCTTTGAAAATTGCTATCCAATGTATCTACTGTGTTTTGAATAATAATAGACCAGCCAGTTCGTGGGTGGTAAGATTCGTAAGGAGCGATAGGCTACGCCTGGAGATGAATACTTGTGTGTTATTGTATGTTGTGGTTCATTGCGCAATTCAAATGCTGTACGACTATATCAAGATGAAGAGTAGTAAGTAGTCATGCACCGCCAATGGTATCGTGCCACTCCAACGCGTTGGAACTTGCTTCTCTCCGACTCGTTGCTGGATAAGTAGCGGGGTGTTTAAAATAATAATGAATGCAAGAGCTCGTTGGGTCAGGTCGTTTTTCATTCCCACGGCGACTTTTAGAGGGCGTTTGCGAGAAACGACTGCCTGGTGAAAGAAGCCTTTTACCGAGCGTTGGCTGTGGTTTGCCCTTTCTTTCTTGTGACATTCAAAGGAAGAAGCTTTGGTGAGAAAACCGAGAATCTCGAAAAAATCTTCTTTTGATTTTTGGATTTGAAAAAGACCCAGCAAGCGTGTTCGGTGTTCGGGTAAATGAAAATACAATAACAATGATGATTTAACGGATAGATAAAATAATTAGAAGGATCCCTAAGTGCACACACACCTCATCATACCACCATGGAACCACCCAGCGCAGGTCGTGACGACCATGAGATGGAGATGCAGCCCATCATCCCCCGCGGCGGCCCAGTGGATCCTGACGGCAGGAAAATATTAGGATCCAATAACGATTTTCGAAAGCTCATGATGCAATCCAACAGCAACAGCAATAATAATAATAGGACAATGGCGACAGCAGTGGCGCACGGAGAGTCCATCATGACAATGGCAGATGGTGATGTAAAGAAGAAGAAAATGCTGCTGGTCTTCTTGGGCATTTTGATGGTGGCATTGGCGGGGATGGTGGCTGTCAAGGGCGATGCGGTGGATGTTGAAAAGATTGTGGAGGAGGGGGAGATTGAAGTGGCACATCATGATGATGCAACAGCTGTAGAAGCAAAGTCTAAATCATCATCATCATCTTCACCAGTGCACACTATCGATCTCGATGGATATCTTCCCAAATCAATGGTTCTAGATTCCAACTATGTACTCCCTGGAACAGAAGATGCGCCACCACTCTCTGCAGCGAAGGGTCGTCCATACTACCCAATTATTAACCACTTTCAAAACCGCAACCCAACTGGATTCTATGCCAAAAAGTGGGGCTACTTTGACTTGGAGGACCCCGATCCAAAGTGGAAGGGGAAGATGCGTCCTCAACCTGACTTTGCATCGGCTCCAAATAGAGATGTCAAATCGACTGACTTTCCAGATGGAGCGTGGCAGAAAGACAAGGAATACATGACTAGATTCTTGGAAGAGGCCAAAAAGTTGGTGAACCGGACAATTGAGGCAGTGTATGGTGAATGGGGTGTCGGTATCCCCCAAGATGGTAGTGTCGAACTGACAGATGAATTTATGGTGCATCGGGAAGAATTTTATAAATGGCCAAAGCCAAGTGATCAAAGTTTAGATGGGATGACAAGACGGTTCATTCATCACATCATGACTGGAGACTCCTTCAAGTTGGTACTGGGAGGACATTCCGCAGCGGCCGGTCATGGAGCAGGATTTAATGCTTCCTATGTCCACCAGGCTGGTCTTGTTTTGGAGCCTGTGTTTGCTCATTTAGGTGTCGAGTTCAGGTCCTACAACTTTGCACAGGGAGGTATGGGGACATTCCAGCAAGCACTTGCTGGAATGGACCTGAGGGGAAAGGATGCAGACATGTTGATCTGGGATAGTTCGATGACTGAGAGAAATGCGCCTTTAACAAACTTCTTTTTCCGCCAGGGATTGTTGGCTGGAGATCGGGCTCCATTTTTGTACAGTGGGGGTGGGGCAGATCCCTCCGCGTTTGAGGCCATTGGCGCAAGTGTTGGAGGATATGGAGAGCTGGGCTATTCGCCAATAACGACGAGCGACGAACAAGCGGAGACGTTGCCTTGGGCAGCTAGATATTATAAATGCGGGCCTGGTGGTGCAGCTGCACTGTGTAAGGCAAATGAATACGATGGTAAATGTTGGGTTGAACGAGAAGACTTCACTCCAGAAGCAAAACAAGACGAATTGGTTGGTGGACAGGCAAAATGGCATCCAGGTCCTAGGGTGCACCGAGGGAGAGGTCGTGCTCTTGCGTTATCTGTCTTGTTTATGCTTCAACATGCTTTGGATAAGTGGGAGGAATTGGGTACCGAATCAGGATACCCCGTGGCAGAGGAACATTGGCACGTCACAGACTTTTACAAGAGTATTAAAGACAAAGTGTCAACAGTGGGAGGTTGCTATGAACCTTATAAAATTGGACAGACACGACGCGGGTTAAGGGAGACCGAAGGCCGTAAACTCGACCTTGAAGGAACATGGCCCAATCGTTTGTGCAACGTACCTATGCAGGGGCGAAGTTTATGGGGGCCTCGAGTAAATCCAATGGAAAGTAGTCTATTGTCTATACTAAAGCCGAATGCGTTCGGCGATATAGAACCAAACATTGGAAACAACCCAGCATACATGAAGGGTCCTGACTACTTTCCACCAGATCGAGCAGCCCCCTGGTCTACTCCCCCTGAGCCAGAGGTGAATCCGTGGGAAATTGCAGGTTCGAGACGCTTGCTGGAAAATTCACACGTTTCAAATGCAAAGCAGATAATATACTCGGGCAACATTTCCGAAAATCAGGCCCTTCCATCAGCAGCAAAAGATGCCATGGCAAGAGGTACAGTGAATGCTACGGCGTTACGAATGCTTGCCGAAGACCCTGATGCCATTGTTCCGGGCCTAGGTTTCGCAACGATTTGGGGGCGTCCTGGAGTTTGCGATGGCACAACACATGGTTGGTGCCAAAGGACAAAGGATGTACCATGTTTGTATTCAGGAGCTCAGGACAACAGAGGGATGATATGCTTCACTCCCCTTTCAGGATGGGTTGTGTTTGATGTCAAGAACGTGAAACATGGATTTATCGGTGCTCGAATAGAAGCGTGGCATGGAGACAAGGATTTTGAAACGGTGACGAAAGGCTGGACCGAAGTTAATAACGGTGGAAAAGGTAACTACCAAAAAGAAGGTCTTGAACGTCACCTCTTACAAAAGGAACAACAAGAAAGCGACGCAAGATATTTGGAACACATGACAACTAGAATTCAGGAAGACATCTTCCTTCTTGAAGACTCCAATGGTCGGAGACTAGGAGGAGGACAGTCGTGCGGCTTAAGTGGTGATTACATCTTTGAATTTGCTATCAACGGGAAGATTGTCGCGAGCTGGGATAAAAATGCTTTTTGTGACCATTACACTCGAACTGGATACAACTTGGACCTTATTAAGTTCATGGATGACGAGGGAATGACCGGAGATTTCGAACTGGCAATGAGAATGTCACCAGCTCACAGCAATAAGAAGGGCACCATGTGTATTACACATCTGTATTGGGCATAATTCAAGTTAAAGAACATGTCATTCAATGCAATATTTATATTTGTCACTGTCGTACTTTTCTCCGCTCTTCATCATGTGAGCTGCACCGCACTCAACGGAACCGGAATTTCACGTATGGTAACTCAACCTCTTCGTCAGTATCCAAGTCATTTGCAATGATTTCGAAAACGATAAAGAGCTGGTTGGGCGGAAGTTCCTTCTTGGTCACATTAGTCACAACTTCAGACATCTTCATCTTCATTCGTTCAGCCAGTTTCTTCTTGTTCGCAAAAAATGAAAACAGAATAGAGACACCATGACTGATCATTGACACGTCAAGGTTGTACTCAGACTCGAAAAATCGAATGAATTCTTCGAGCGTGATGTCGCCCATATTCATATCGAAGCTATCCCAAGCAGTCCAATCCCATTTTTCACCCTTTAGCATTGCTGTCGTCTTTGCTGGAGGTGTCGGTTCGCTCAGTGTCATGAATGGTATCGCCAAATTCACAAATCCATTTTTGTATGCGTCAATCTTTAGGTCTTTTTGCGAGGAGCCAATGATTTTATACAATTCAAGACAGATCAAGCCTGTGACAAGAGCTGTCGTTGTGGCGATGGCAGGAATGATTCTACAGCAACGGATGATCACAGAGACAACAGAGGTGAGTGTCAGCATTGAATATATAAAAAGCAGCGACAAAATTGCAATATCTTGGAGATAACTAACCTTCCAGCAATAGCTCTCGAACGATGGGTATCTTCGGTAGGGATAGAGTAGTTGAGGGCACGCAAATTCGAGCAAGCAGTGACGAACAACATATGATCGTCAATATCCTTATCAAATTCGATTGGACTAAGTTTGAAGCCAGCAAGCTCCCCAGGCTTAGGCAATGACTCCAAGATTTGATCAGCATCCACATCAGTAGGTGCAGCAGCTTGAGCATTTTCGGATTCTTTCGCTTCAGCATCTGTTGATGCAATTTTGACACCATCTTTTGGTGTGAAATCGGGCACGATTACATTTTGGAGAACCTCAACGAAATACTCCTCGTCAGTTCTTCCCTTGATACCAAACATATTTGCCCTCAGATTAGCGGCGGCGACAATAAAGTCAAAGTGATTGCGCATTTGCGCATCTTCGCACTTATCAGACAGGTCAAATGTCAGAGCCTTCGGGCAGCGCTTCGAACCAGACCAGAATTTTGTTCCACTAGTAGTAACCTGATCTTCAGGGAAATTGAAAAGAAGCTGCCGAATCTGATTATTGAATAGAGTCTCGAACTTTAACCGTGCCCAAACAACACAATCCTCGAAGCTAGTAGGTCTCTCATCGACCAGAGTCTTGCGAATCGACATAACCGTCTCCAGCTTAGTGCTCTGTCCCGAGATAGAGGCCGCATAATCCGGGGAGCTCAAGTATGCATTGACATCTTCGGCACTTTGTTTGAACTCTCCCTCGAAGTAATCTCTGGCCCATTGGAGTGTGTGCTGAATTTGATTTGGAAAGTTTTTCAACGTGCAAACTGGAATACTCTTTTCTGGAGGATCGCGAGTTGCTCCATAATTCTCAGTAACGTTGGGAATGACGACTTGCGTATTCCCCTTTGTTCCAAGTGTTCCACTTTCCAACATAGGAAGACGATAAAACAGACAGCGCTGATCGACATATAGCCTAGCTTCAACGTTGTCCAGAGCTGTACACACTCCACTCAACTTATCGTAGAAGTCATCCCCAAAGATATCCTCAGTTTCAGCACCAACCTTCTCTTGGTAGGGCACGATATTCATCGATGAGTTCATAACAGTCGCCGCGCGAGCAGCGGTTGCACTTTTGAATTCATTGATATCGCTGTTTCGGAACAAGAATTGCCTAGACAAATTGCTCTTCTCAATTCGATCCATGTCAGTGATGTGAATCTTGCCTTTCTCACCACAAGCGACACCCATGAGTGCCCAATTTTTGAGCATTTCACATCCGATCGCTCCGGCTCCAATCAAAAAGTAATTCAAATCTAGCAGTTTTTGCTGAGTTTCCTTGCCAAACACAGCGATGTTACTATCGTATCGGGATGTTCCCGTAGGTGACACGTCACTAGAAGCTAACGGAGAATCTGGCAGGCATTCATCTGCGTCAAAGTAAAAGAAACCGTTGATGGGGGTGAACTTTCCACTGCAAGATTTCAAAACCTCCTGACCAACGATTCCACCTAATGTTGCACACATGGGAGAAAGAATTGCCCGAGATCCCGACGCCAAGTGAAGAATGATACGTTCCGCAGCTGAGTTGTTGTCTGCCTCTAATAATTTTTCGGTATCCAAAGTTTTCGCCAAAGCCAACACTTCCTTGGCAGCTACCATGTCCCCTGGCATTGGATACGCCATATCGTGAGACTCGGCATAGGAAGCAAGTGCTCGATATGCCAAGTGTAGAAGAGGAGGTCGATCAAATTTGGCAAAGTCACTCATCATGAGCTCTCCATGATCAGCGAGAGCTTCTCTGTACGAACGGAAGGACATTGTTACGGGTGTCTTGACCTGTGTAATGTATCCCTGACTTGCCACCTCAGAACACTGGGACGCATCAACATTAACAAGCTCGAATGTAAAAGGTCCAGTGACCTTAACTTCATAGGTTGCCTTATTGTCAGATAACAATCCGTCCAAGCCCTTCACTCTCGAAAAGGTGACATGATCACCAGTTTCAAGTCCATGCCGTCCCTGATCCTCCAGCACTTTCACCACCGCTGGATTGGATGTGAGGATATTCTCCACTTGACTAGTTGCAGGATTTTCACCATCCTTATCCGAAATGACAAATGACTCACCAAAGTCACAAAAGACCTTGCCAAACACCCCCGTGGTAAGGGAGTAGATGAAGCAGACATTGGAAGCACGGCATTTCTCATCAATGGCACAAAGGAGTGATGTCGAGAGAGGCACCGTGACAACCACACAACTAGCACCCTGTATGAGATTGAGCAAAGAAGCTTCATCAGTGAGAGAAGATACCTGCGTCGCAACCTCCACCTTGACATACTCATTCAACTCGGCCAATTTACTCTGACAAAGCTCCGCCCGACTTTTACCATCAGTTTGTCCCACATCTCCTTCAGTCAAGTAAAAGTTCCCCCCCAGATCAAAGCTATTTGGTTTTTCTGGATCGACCAAGACGACACTGGAAATTCCCGCAAGGATGATATTTTTGGCAACTTCGACACCAAGACCGGAGAGTCCAACGACGACGGCGCGGGAGGACATCATGCGGCGTTGGGCTTCGTGGCCCATGACGTATAGTTGACGTGAGTAGAGCTTTTCATCCACTGTTGTATTTATTCATCGCCGTGGTTCAGTTTGTTAGTTTCATCAGTTCGCATTGGATTTTTGGTCATTGCATTGAGAGAAAGATGGATGGACAGCAAAATGGCGTGAGACGAGCGGTACATGAATTCTAATCATCTTCGTCATGCACTACAAGAGCAAAGTCTCTCAGAGCGCTGTTGGCACCAGTAAAAGAAAAAGATATGATTGTATCTAAAAATAACGTCGGAGCATTGGCCCCCAACCATAGAGCACAACTTACCTTCAGGCTGTCGCCTTGCCATCCATGACGGCATCTGAATCAGACGACATGGTAACTGATTGTTTGATTTTCTTGTTTGTCGCGGTCTCTGTGTTCGCAGCCAAGTCCGAGCCACTGTTGGTTCGTTTCATCTTTGTCCTCGCTCGCTGCACTGAAGATGAAAGATGCTCATCGAAAGATTTGCTTGACATTTTTGATGGAGTTATCGGGTGCTGAGCCCGTAAAATACCTTGTGAGAGCCCCCCCTTTTTGATGCCCGTTCTTTGAGCCAGCAGCCAGCAGCCAGCAGGCGCAATGATTCATTGCACCGAAGCATAGCTGCATTGATGGCTATTGATGGCCACCAGAATGTTGCCAATGTAATAATGTTCACATGTACGAAGTCGGCTTTGCATGATCATCGATGGGAAGAGGTGATACATAGACGGAACACGATGACGATGGCTAAAATTTACAAATCATCCACAACCACTGAGCATCACATGATGTGTCGGATGATGGGACGCATTGTTCGAATTCCCAAGACTATGATGCTACTACTATGCTCTCTATACATCATCTCTCTCCAAATAATGAGCTCGCATGGCTCATATTATGCAGTTGATGCTTGGACTCTACCACCGCCGCGGCATCGCCACAAGCAGCAGCTCTATACTTCAAACAACATCTTCGAAAGAACAAAAGTGCATCGACAGCTTTACTATCAGCAGCCAAATTCTCAACAATCTGCATTAGAAGAAATGCCGGAGCAGCAACAAGTCGAGATAGACCCGACAACATCAGCAGCTGCATCTAACTTGGAATCAACGTCGCAAATCAATCTATCACATCACAAGTTGGACAATCTACGAATACTGCTCATTGACAATCATGATTCATACACCTACAATCTCTATCAATACTTATCAACTATGACCACGCATCCTGTCAGGGTTGTTATGAATGATGCCTTTGCTACCTTAGATGACTTTATTGACTCATTAGATCAAAGTGAAAGTAGACAAAATGGCAAGAAGAACGACTTGTTGCAACATCACTTTGATTGCATCGTCTTATCACCTGGACCAGGACAACCATCTCATCCTTCAGATATGGGAATTGTTCTTGATACGATACGGACAATCTTCGCAAATACCCATTTTGGGAGTATGCCTTGGTCATCAAGCATTAGGTTATGTCTATGGGAAAGAAGTAACGTTGGCACCTTGTGGTCCTGTGCATGGTTTGATGAGTTCAGTATATTACAACTGCAATCAACAAAATGAGATTATCGACGCCCGATACTAGGAGACGATAGCGAATCAATTGAAGCTGTGAACTATTCAGAGGCATACAACAAAACTTCAATGTAGGTACGGTATCACTCCTTGGTAGTAGATTTTGCAGACAGTACTTCCTCTGAAGATTCAGAGATTGAACCGATAGCTTGGTGCAAAGGTCTAGTAGGAAACGACGAAGAATATCCTTTCGATATATGCATGGCATTACGTCACAAGCAATATCCTCACGTTGGAGTGCAATTTCATCCCGAGTCTATTGGAACAGGAAAGGATGGGTATCAGATTATTCGGAATTTTTGTGACTTTGCATATGAGTACAAGTTGAATAATCAGAAGCACGAAACAACCATTGGGGAACGCATAGAAGGTGTTGAATCTTTGATAACGGCAAATACACAGCAACTGAAGTCAAATGACCTTATTGCATCCAAGACATCAAAACATCAAATTTACATTCACAAACTTGCAAGATCATCTTCCCTTCCCGAACAAGTGTTTCAAGAGTTATTTAGCACTAGTGAGAACTCCTTCTGGCTTGACAGTAGTACCGCAAAGACCCAAGTGGACAATGGCAAGGAAAACGAAGGATGCCCAATCATGAGTAATAGCCGGTTTTCTATTATGGGTTCAAACGATGGTCCTCTAAGCCAAAAGATAGAGTATTTTGGCATAGAACATCCTTTAGAGAAGCGTGGGTTGAGGGTCACATCAAACTCAGGCAATACTGAATCATCAACTATCGACACGGATGTTTTGTCGTATCTTCGGGAGACACTTGCTGAGGACGGAGGATTCTCAGATCATGTGCACATGGTGTCTTTCCATGAGATGGACGGTGTTGCTGACCATCAAACCTTACGTGCAGCAGCTGCAGACGAGCTCCCTTTTGATTATCGGGGTGGATACGTTGGTTTTCTTGGCTACGAGTTACGCCACATTACTCAATGCTCTCTGTTTGAGTTAGAAGGAGGTCACGAGTGTACAATCAACGACAGCTGAAGAGTCCGGAGAGAGAACAAATCCCAATGTACCAACAGCTGCCTTCTTTTTTGCGGATAGAAGTCTCTTATATGATCATCACATCTGGTGATTGGTACGCAGTTGGTGTAGCAACCAGTGATGAAGAGGTCACTGCCGATGTGTTAGAATGGATGCAGGCTATGCAATCAAAAATTGACGACATTGGTGAGATACCGTCATCCACATCCAAACCGACTGACATTTCTAATAGCAAGAGTGCAAACATCGATGCCATTGAATTTGTTCCCAATAGACCGAAACATCAGTATCAGATGGATATTGCTCGGTCTCATGAAGAAATTCGGAATGGCGAAAGCTATGAGTTATGCGTTACAAACCAGCTGGAAGCTGAAATCACCTTACCGAAGAGGTGTGAGAAGGAGATCCACGAATCGCCCTTCGACCTCTACAAGATATTGCGGACTAATAATCCTGCTCCTTTCTCAGCATTCATGAACTTCTACAACAAAGATGATGCTTCTTCAGACGTTTCTGCCTCTCTCTCAATATGTTGCTCATCGCCAGAACGATTTCTATCAGTTAAGCAGGACCAGCGGCACCAAAATTTCGTTGTGGAGTCAAAACCCATAAAGGGAACTATTGCACGATATATTGGAACCTGAAGGAGAGAATGAGTCGAGTGACATGGTTAAATCGATCAATGAACGAATCAATGCAGCAACTGAGGGAATCAACCAAAGATCAAGCTGAAAACCTCATGATAGTTGATCTGCTGAGGAACGATTTAGGTAGAGTATGTGAAGTCGGATCAGTCCATGTTCCTTATCTCATGAACATAGAATCCTACGCCACTGTTCATCAAATGGTATCAACTGTGCGAGGGACTCTAGACGGGAATACTTCTAATGCAATAGATGTAATTGAAGCTTGCTTCCCTGGTGGAAGTATGACTGGTAGCTCCAAAACAGCGAACAATGGAAATCTTAAATGAAATCGAAGAAGGTGTCAGCCGAGGGCCATACTCAGGCTGCTTAGGTTACATAAGTTTGAACGGATGCATGGATATGAACATAATAATTCGGTCTGCAGTGTTGACTCCGATACCAAACTCTGACGATAGTATGGAAAGCTGGAAAGCTAGCATAGGATGCGGAGGAGCAATAACTGCGCTGAGTGACTCAAATGATGAATACGATGAGATGTTGCTCAAGTCTAGGATTGTTCGACAATTCAATTTCGCAATGGTCCTCACAACAACGATCATCTACGTAATAATACCTTAATTTATTATTTGTGGTGACGCCTTCGTTTACTTCCAGTCAATCCACCCTTCTTTCCATTCTTCTTCTTCTTGCCGATCCTCTCTAGGGCGCGTTTGTCAGATTTCTCTCTCTTATCAACTAGTTTGATACCCTTTCCACCCTTGGTACCACCTCCCTTCTTGCTCACGACATAAGTCTTTCCGGGCCGAGAGGCCTCTCTGCCACGCATTGCCTTGCTGATGGCCTTCAGCTTCATTGCCTCGCTCATTTCAGAAGAGTTCGCAACAGCCTCAGCTTTCTTCTTTGCAGCAGCAAGTTTATTCTTCGCCATCTTATTCTTGCGTGCACGAGCTTCTGCAACCTTTGCAATTGGCTTGGCGGCTAAGTGTAAAATCTTTGCGTTCATCTTTTCTAGCAAGGCAGGTGGAATTGGAAGCTGAGGTCTGTAATGCTTGTTTTCATCATCAACGAACCAATCTGGCAATGCTTCAGGGTCATTCCACGCGTACCGGTTGTAGGACGCATCGACCATAGCCTTCTCTTTACTCTTACGGAGAATCATGGTTCCCAATGCTAGTGTTTTAGCATAGTCATCACTATCGTAGTCTTCGTTTTCGGAATCGTACTTGCGCGTATCTACGACGGGCACCACCTCAAAAGCAGCAGAATCCTTTCCTCCTTGACCAGCACTTCCCATCCCAGCCTTAATAAGCTCCCTGGCCTTGGCATGTTTTTCCTTCTGAGCATCGGTCATGAACTTTTTTGACTTGCCTCCAGACGCTTCGTTGTCGTCATCACTGACAGGAGCAACCGCGAAGTCAGCTCCATGACATACCTGCTTCACGCTCTCTCCTTGCATTTCGTCTTTCCATTCTTTCAATTGACTTCATACGTTTTTCGTGTCGCTTTTGCTTATCAGTTTTTGGCATTGACGCGATGATATCCTCAGCATCCATCGGTTCATCATCCGAGCTATCTTCATCTTTTCTTGACCTGCTAGATTTGGCACGCTTTTTCGCTGGCTTTTCATCATCGGAATCAAACTCATAGACGTTGTTTTCAGCCGCTTTATCCGCTGCAAACGAAGCCGACCTCGCAGAGTTCTCAATACTTTCAAACAGAGGGTTGCTAAACCATCTTGAGGTTTTGACAGAGATGGGATCTTCAGCCAGCTTAAAAATGAGAGGGTTGCTGGGTTCCTTTGCCTTTTGTTCTGTCATCTCTTCATCTCCAGATGAAACAGAGTCATCGTCATCGCTTTCATCGTCATCGTTTGCCTCCTTAGGAGCATTCTTCTGGTATTTGTCACTTCCGTCTCGCACCACATTCCCATCCACATCACTGTCGTAGTCATCTTCATCAGAAGACGCATCGCTGTCGTCATTACCCTGCAACATCTTTGCATACGTTCTCGCATCTCCACCAGACCCATCTTCATTCTCCTCCATCACCATCTCAGCATCCTCTCTCGCTTGTTCTAATGCCTTTTGCTTCTCAAGCTTCTTTGTTCGCTTGGCCATCCTAGTTCCACTCTTAGCCATGCCATCTCTCGTATTGCTGAGATATCTGTTATAAGCGGCATCAAGCTCTTCCTCAAGACCATAATTGTTCTCATCTTCCTCATCATCGGATGGTGCATTAACCTGAAGCCCATCTTCATCGTCGTCAGATTCACCTGCGCCATGTTCAACCTGTTTAGCTGTGACCTTCTCTAGATCAATTTCTCGTGCCGCCTCAAGATCACCAGCATTGGTGATTGTTGCAAGAGAAAAGATCTTATCATTATCAGGAACGTCAATTGCATTCAAATCCATGCCAAACGCCGCCCTCTTGCGTAGCTTCGCTGCCACCTCGCGCTCCTTCTTCTTCTTGCGCTTCTTCTCTCGCATTTTCTTCCTACGAAGCTCTTCAATTTCAGATTGAACTTGTTCTTCTTCCGCATCCGAGTCTATCTCCCTATCATGGTCAACAGAGCCAGCGTCCGAGTCATGATGCATCGACAGCAGTACTAGAAGCAGCTTTACGTTCAGCTCGGATCTTGTCACGCCACTTTAACAATCCTGTGAAATCTCCCTTATTCAAGACTTTCAGATCGGATAGACAGGCCTTCACTTCTGGCGTTGTCAACCGATGATTCAAGTAAAAGCTACAGTTACACTTGGGCTTTTCATCCTCGGAGGTTCCCGCGGGAGCATCTTTACAAACCACACAGAGAAATGACAACCCAGTACAGTCACTGAGCATTTGGATAGGGTCATTCGTACTTCCGCCTTCCAAAAATCCAGCAACGCTCCCAATACGTCTCATGGAGGCATCCAAATGAGTCAAATCATACCCATTCCTAGCACGTGTTTTCTTCCCAAAGTCCTTGTGGAAAATATTCACGTTTGCAGCCTTTTCTCCAGTCTGACTCTTATCTCCACCTCCTGTCGCTTGTCCATCAATTTGCTCAAAGACACACTTGGGGTCGAACATTCGATGGTCAATCTTATCGGGTGCAATGTAACCTTCACATACCAAGAAAATCTCGGCAGATTGCTTACGACTAGCAGATGGCTTAACTGCCTGTACAGTTCGGAAGAACTGCTTGGCAACCCAAAGATAGGCACTGTAATCAGTACTACGATAGAGCTTCGTAACGAACTTTCCATTCTTTTTCAAGTGCTCCGTTGCACACTTGAGAGCATGAAGTGCGATTTCATTCTGTTCGTATGCATCCTTATCGTAAGATGCACCAACATTAGGTGCACCATCACAAAGAACAACGTCAGCACCGGCACCCTGCATCTCACTTCGAATAGCCGCTTTGCATTTCTCAGTAGTAATGTCTCCGATCAAAGTGATCACATTCTTCGAGTTCATGGATCGGATGGGTAAAATATCGACTGCTAGAATGGTAGTGGTGGAGTTGTTGGGTAGAGAACGCGCGCATACTTGAGTCCACCCACCTGGAGCGGCACACAGGTCAATGATTGTTTTTGCATTTTGAAGCACGTTGAACTTTCTATTGATTTGGGTTAGCTTGAATGCAGCACGGGAGCGATATCCCTGTTCTTTAGCTAACCGGTAGTATTTATCTTTGTCATGATGCTTCTTTCTCTTGGAATGCTCCACCATGGTTTCAAGTACTACGTGATGCTCAAAGTTTCGTTAGGAAGATGTTAGCTGCGAATAGAACTACCTATGTCACCGAGTAGCACACTACTAAGTGAGCAAATGGTTGGTATGGTAGGTTTGTTCTACAAGCGCTTAGAGAGGCTGAGCTGATTGGCAGAGGAGGACAATGAAGCGACGACCAGACCGCCATCACCAAACATACCATCAAGCTACCATCAAGATTCAAGATCAATGCGCAGGCAAGGCACATCAGACAAAGCCAACTCGTCCGTCGCAATAGCAACAACCTTACCTCATCATCCATTGATTGTTCTATCAATTGCTATTACATAGTAAGCAGTATGAGTTCGTCGAGTTCTTCGTCGTCTTCTGGTAGTGATGATGATTCTGTACAGAGTGTGAGCGTAGGCGAAAAGCGCAAGATGGACACATCATCCAAGTCCAAACCAATCAGTTCGTCCATAAAGGTCAAAGTTGCTCCCAGCAACCCTGAATACGATCCTGTTGTCGTATCATTCCCGAGAGGAGTTCCCAGCTCCATCGCTGATGAAGACAGCAACGCTACTCCTCCTACGTTTACGTACTCAAAATTCAAAGAAAGCTCTTCTCGTGGCCGACGCATCAATGGAGAAGATGATCATTGCACCTATTCTGCTGCGGCGGCAGGTCGAGGACACGATGGAAGGCTTAGCAAAACATATGTGTGCATATTTGACAAGAAGAAGAACACATTGAAATTGGTACCCTCGGCAGAGAAGGGCACTGTATTTGCACTTGACCAATCTGTCAAGGAATATTCACCTGCTGTGGCGAATGAAAACTCAATAATGGGTGGAGAGGACAACAACATTAGTGCATCAGATCGGGTGAAGATGCTTGTAGACTCATTTGGAAGTAAGAAGAAACAAAAGGTTATGGATTCGAGAGCTGCAAATAAAGTTAATGTCCACAGTGTTGTGGGTGGAGGTAATTTTGTTCCAGAGAATGTGAAAGACATTAAGATCGATGTGGTGAGTTTGATCTTTCATCTTGCATAGGTTACATTGTCATTAGATTTACCGATCTCACCTCTTTGGATCCCTAATCGCCCTCGACGATACAGGATCCTCAAGAAGCTGCCATTGAGCAAGCTCGTCGCGCCATGCTCCCTCCCTTTGACGCAAACGCTGATGCTCCTCAAAAAGTTTACAACGCACAAGCATTGATGGGAGAAGTTGCATGGAATAAGGTATCAGGAATAGTCAACAGGAAACTTCGTGATTTGAAAGAGCAAGGTGCAGATTCTGGTGAGGCTATGTGCGAGATGTTGGTAGGAAAAAATCACTGCCCCCAATCAATCAAGGCTCTAATGGGATCCATCAGACCTTCAGCGCCAGGATCACCGTATAGATTCAAAGTTGCATTCTTCCTTATTTAATAATGCGTTTCTACAACAAGATTGATCGAAAAGGGTCCCTGAGAGGAAAGACGGTAGATGATTGCATCAATGAATGTCACATTCCCTATGAGCCAGGAGTCAAAATTTTCGACTTGTTCACCACTCCTATTGAAGGAAAAGAAGATGGCTTCTTGCTTAGCAGGCAGCAGAAACAGAAGATGTATATCTATTGCTTCATTCTTTTCATCACAGCCAGCAGTAAGAATATGACTGTTTCCAACATTACTTCCCTTTACAAGGATCTTCGGGTGGATCCTAAGAAGGCGGCTGAACTTTTAAGAGAAGCTGGGTTCCTGGTGAAGAAGAACAGTGCTGGAGATGTCGGTGTTAAGTTGACCACACCTCTTACCTTTCCGCCACCTCGTCGTGGAAAAAGGTCATAACACAGCTTGATAGTAAACAAATGTGATGCATCTTCGGAGTGTTATCTAGTATCTCTAGTAAACATCTATTCCTCACTATGACTTAATTCTCTTCATCTTTCGCGGGTACTTCTCCCATTTTGGTCATTTCTTCTGCGGCGTCGTCACATCTTTTCAACTCAGATAACAGATCATCAACACTGAATGAACCCAAATCGCCCAACTTGCGGCTACGAACAGCTAGTGTCCCTTCTTCCATTTCTTTCACTCCAACCACAGCCATTACTGGGATGCGTCCCTTTTCAGCGTTTCTGATTTGTTTTGCTAAGCGTTCGTTACCCCGGTCTACCTCAACACGCAATCCCATCTTGTTCGCCTTGGCCGCGACCTCATAACAGTAATCTTTAACCGAGTCTGTGACTGGCAGCAACTTCATTTGTGTAGGAGTCAACCAGAATGGAAGTTCTCCAGCACAGTTCTCAATGAGGATACCAAAGAAACGCTCCAATGAACCAAAGATAGCGCGATGGACCATGATGGGAACTTCTTTTGTTCCTTCAGCACTTACGTATTCCAAGCCGAAGCGTTCTGGGAGATTGAAATCGCATTGCACAGTGGAACACTGCCATGTTCGTCCAATGGCATCCTTGATCTTCAAATCAATCTTTGGACCATAGAAAGCTCCACCACCCTCATCTGTTCCATATTCCCAGCCGAGCTCGTCCAAAGCACCAACAAGAGCAGCAGTAGCATCATCCCAAATCTTATCACTGCCAACACTCTTATCTGGCCTAGTTGAAACCATCAATTCGTATTTATTGAAACCAAACCTGGTCAAAATGGATTGTGTCAATTTCAACACATCAACAATCTCGCTTTGAAGCTGTTCTGGCAAACAAAAGATGTGAGCATCATCCTGAGTGAATCCTCGAACACGAAATAATCCATGCAATGTTCCACTACGCTCGTATCTATAAACTGTTCCCAATTCGGCCCACCTAAATGGCAAGTCACGGTAACTGCGAATGGAATCCTTATACATCAAACAATGGAAAGGACAATTCATTGGTTTGATCTGATAAACTTCATTCTCAACGTCCATTTGGTCAAACATTCCCTCTTGGTAAAAATCATAGTGTCCAGAAGTCTTCCAAAGTTCGAGGTTTGCAATGTGAGGGGAGTAAACAAGATCGTAGCCCTTCTCGATGTGTTGTGATTTCCAGAAATCTTCAATCTTAAGACGAACAGAAGATCCTTTGGGGTGCCAGAAGACCAATCCACCTCCTGCATCCTCCTGTTAAATGCAATTCGCACATCAACAACATGTGAGCTGAGCACCTACGAGAGCAAACACAGATCTTTGCACGAGGAAATACTTACCTGAATGCTGAACAAGTCCAACTGTTTTCCAAGCACACGGTGATCACGTTTCTTTGCCTCTTCCATTCTCTTCTTGTATGCCTTCAATTGCTTTGGGTCCTTCCATGCAGTGGCATAAATCCTTTGCAACATTTCACGATTTTCATCACCACGCCAGTACGCACCTGCAACAGATTGCAACGCAATAGCCTTCTTAGGAAGTTGTCCCGTGGATTCCACATGTGGACCAGCGCAAAGATCCCACCATTCTTCTCCAATACCGTAGATAGTAATGGGCTCTGTTTTGATGGAGTCAAGAATCTCAAGCTTGAATGGCTCTCCAAGTTCTGTGATACGCCTCTTTGCCTCCTCTCTCGAGACCTCCTCACGGGTGATGGGATAGTTTTTGGAGATGATCTTATCCATTGCCTTCTTTACCTTCTTCAAGTCAGCATCCGTCAATTTCCTACTGGGGATGACTTCACCAGTTTCTTCGTCAGTGGTTTCAGGGAAGTAGAAGTCGTAGTAGAATCCATTGTCAATCCAGGGCCCGATGGTAGTTTGAGCTTCTGGGAATGTCTGCTGCACTGCCATGGCCATGACGTGAGCGGAAGTATGACGAAGTTTAAGAAGATCTTCGTCAGATTCGTTGGTGGGTAATTCTTCCTCCTCATCTTCCGCAGCTGCTGAGGCGGCGGCGCCCTTCTCGACAACTGCAGAGAATAGACGTGTAGAAGCATTGCTAATTGCAGCAGCTGAGTGGAACCTTGCGTCTGAAACACTCTTGGCACCAGCAGAGTTGAACTGCTTTGCAACGAGACGGCTGCTAGAAGGCACAAACGCCAATACCGATCTGCCACAAGCGGCTGCAAGGATAGATGCCATTACGTGCTTTCCAAACTTCATGGCAGAACAAATCCCGATATTAATTAGTAAATGAACGTGTGGATGTAGCTTGACGCTGATTGAGTAAATCTTTCACACGGTTATTTACTTGCTAGATACTGAGAGTGATGGATGTTTGTTGGAAGCTATCAGCGCAGCTTTATCGTTGTTGATTGATGCGTCATCGAGGAGAGAGGGAAAATCAAGCAGATGCATGTCGAATGAAAATAGAGGGTCTCCCCCCGTCCCCGTCCAGCTGCGCCTCAAACATAAAGGGAAAAGCGGAAGGAAGAAGGAGAAAGAAAGGACAGAAAGGTAGAAAAGGAGAGACATGCAGAGGAGACAGGAGACTTTAGTCAGGGTTGAATTGGTGAATTAATATAGTTAGCAACGTAATCAATAGCTAAAAGTCCAATACACTCCCCACCATCTGATCCCCAAGCTGCTGCAAGTCTGCATCAATCCTATCATCCTCACTGGTTTCCGATTCTTTCATCATCTTGTGATTGTTTGACATGGATGGGAACACACTCGGTTGCAAAAGAAAGTTGGATTGATCGTTAAACGAATATTGTCGCGCTTGCGGCTGTGGTGGTTGAGGTCGTGTAGGAGACGATAGAGATAATGTTGGTCCAGGTACTGCATGATGATGATTTATGGCAGGTGGCGGCGCAAGTTCAAGAACTCCCCCAACTCTACTACCACCACCATGCCCTACAGAATTCATATCGACGGGACTGCCAAAGCCGAGTCCAGGAGGCGGACGAATTACCGGAGGAGATATGGGCGAGTGTAGATTGTTGCGCATCATCGCACCATTGTTCAGCAAGGATGATTCATTTGAAATTTGATTGCTCAATTGATAAGAAGAGGTAAGTTCATTGGTACTAGAAACTCGGAGTCGTTGTTCAGGTTGTACTAGATGATGATGCTGTCCAGTCGAAAGAGTTGATGACGCGGATGGTGAAACCAGTTTGCCTCCAGTAGGTACAGCAGCACCGTTGTTGCCACTGAAAAGAGGAGAAGAATGCACCTCGTGTTCCCTAATGACACAATCAGAAGTGCTTGCTCTCGTGCGAGGTCCTCTCTGCTGCTGCTGCTGCTGGTGATTCAAATCACGTGATTTTTTCTTGGGGAAAAATGGTTGCTGCTTCTGTTTGCGATCATAATTTCTTTCATAAGAAGAGGGATTCTTTCCAGAATAAGATGATTTCGAATGAGTAGCAGTGTTGCGTGACAGGGATGATGATGATTTGGAGTCCTTTGAGATGAATCCAGGAGGTGTACGAACCATCCCGTTAGTAGTTGATGATGTAGATCCTCCACTACCACCACCATTATTGTACTTTCCTCGTGTCCCCCCTCGTTTCTTGGTATTGTTGTTGTTGCTACTGCCGCCATTGTTTCTACCGCGACTACTGGTCCCCCCTCCTCCATGCTTTGGTCCACCATCATTAACCACCACCACCTGAGAACCAGAGACAGAAGACCCCAACGATGCATCTTCATCCGACAATTGAGGCACAGATAAAGAATCGGTCGAATCTGGTCGGAGCTTCGAAAGTATATCACGTGCAGGATCAAGAGGAAGCTGCTGCTGCACTGGCGACGGCGGTTTCTCATTCTCCTTCTTGTCATTATTATTTCTTCCTTCCTTGGATTCATTACCATTTGCTTTATTGTCATCACACCCTGCCACCTTTGGTTTTGGAATCGCCGAATCATCAGTTGTAGTCTCCTTTTCTTCTTCTACAAATGAAGTCGTCGAATCCGTTCGAGAAGTAGTAGCAGTAGTAGTAGGTGGCAATGATCTCGATCTCGAACGTGATCGTAATGGTTCCTGCTGCTGCTGCTGTTGTTGCCGATGCTGCTGCTTCGAGTGATGATGATGATGATCGGTAGTAGTAGAAAGAGAAGAAGAATCTGCTCTAGATATTGCAGAAGAAGAATCGGCAGTGGTAGCATTATCCTTCTTATTATTCCGATGATGATGACCCGAACGATTGTGATGATGATGATTCCCATGTCGACCACTATTCCTCCCCCTTCTCCCCTTTTTCTTTTTCGAAGAGGATGTGGATGATGATGATGATGATGATGTCGCTTGTTGTTGTTGTTGTTGTGCATCCGTAACTGTATTCTTCTTTTTGTACAGTGCACGATACATGATTTTACCCAACATAATTAACGATGCAAGTACTGCACTTGCCACAATGGTGGATAATGTTTCACTACCAATACTACTAGTATTGCCTCCTCCACCTTCTCCTTCTTCATCTTCTTCGGGTGGTATCAACAGTGCAGCAACAATCGCAGTAGCAGCACCACGTAACAATTTAAGTCCCAACCACATCCCCTCACATAATTTTCCCAAAACAATCCACGTCAGTCCATCGGGATGTACAACAAATGCTAGTGCAGTAACCAATGCAAATAATGATAGTGATGGCGGAGTATTATTCATAATGTCGGGCAATGTATCCAATTTGTTCCGAGTGGTTGTTGATGGTATTAGGAGGGATAGTTGATTGAGTATGTGTTTTCGATAGGATTCCAATATTCCAAATATTCTCCCAAACCCTCCTTCTCCTCCTCCTCCTCGTTGTTGTTGTTGCTGTCGTCCCTCTCCACCATGAGTAGTATTGGTGTCTTGACTGTGATTATTCTTCGGCGAATGATCCTGTCGATGATTATGATGATGATGGTGGTGATGATGATGATGATGACTATATGGTCGATTATGTTTCTGATGTCTCTGTCTCTGCTGTTGTTGTTGCCACTCCATCCGTACAGCTATCCTCGTCACGACACGTTCCACAATCCTCCACATGACTCTCTGCACAAGACTTACTCCGTCCACCACGACAAATAAGATTCGAATCGTCACGGCAAGCAATACGTGAAGGACGATACCACAGATAGATAGAAGTAGTGATACCAAGGCGATGACGACACGTGCGAGTGCGATGAGTAATAAGGGAAAGCTGGTGGTGCCGCTGTAATTTTGTAAGTCGTTGTTGCTGCGGCGTAATAAGTCGAGTAGGATGGAGTGTGCAAATGACATGGGTACCACGTCTTCATCAACGGTAGAGCCATCACTATTATGGCCATTGCTTCGGCTTGTTGTTTGCGATTGTTCCTCTGCAGAAGAAGAAGAAGAAGTGAGCACATTGTGATTGGAACCACTACAGTTCGCGGAAGAAGAAGAAGATGATGATGATGGGCCATTCGTGGTCATGTTGTTGGCCCGGCTGCACGATGTGTTGTATTGCTGATCAAACCGGTCAAATGAGGATGATACAAAGTCTGAGACTCTCATGGTCTTGCCCCGACGTTGTGATCCTCGACCGCTTATGGTGGAGGTACCGTCTGTGACGGACGCCATGTTGATTTTATCTGTGTGTGTGTTTTGCGAATTTTTTTTTATGGAGGGGGAGTTCGGAGTTTGTAGTCGGCACTTCACGTGGTTTTAAGTTTCGAATCCATCACGCACGGCACGCAACGTCATTCCTCTAGGAGTGCAGTGACAGATGGAGCGTGACTGGGATGACATTTTTGTTGCTGCTGGCTTGCGTTTTGATTGTAGCTAGCCCAGTCGACAGTGTCATTGTTGAGGATGATGCAATACTTAGAGTAAGTAGCGCTGTTAGTTGATGATAACTTTGGTGGCTTGATAGACAGGCGGCAGTAAATGACACACCGCATTTATAGCTGAACTATCCTCATTAGTCGTCCACGATGAACGTGTCAAGCCACAACAACAATCATCGATCCCGCCATGCCAATCCACAGTATTATCGACGTCGCTCATCTGCCAACAATAACAACAATAACAATAGTAACACCTCCACAGCAGCACTGACTGGAGTAATAGCCTGCCTCTCCGGCCTCGACTTTGACCACAAGGAAGAACTACACGCCATCATAACCCAACTTGGCGGGAAGTACAGCGGAGCACTGGATGCAGGATGCGGCATTACTCACTTGGTCATTGATGAGCCAGAGGGATCGGTCAAGTACAGATTTGTACAGCAGATTCTTGCCGATGAGGAGAAGGGGGAGGATGACATGATGAA
This sequence comes from Skeletonema tropicum, assembly GCA_037178625.1. Taxonomy (NCBI): domain Eukaryota; phylum Bacillariophyta; class Thalassiosirophyceae; order Thalassiosirales; family Thalassiosiraceae; genus Skeletonema; species Skeletonema tropicum. The sequence continues at coordinate 2,883,525 of CM074127.1, read as the reverse complement.
ACGGTGGGCCAAGAAGCTCAAGATTGTCACGAGTGGATGGGTTGAGGCTTGTGCACGGGAGGGGAGACGTGTCGATGAAGGGAGATTTGCACTTGTTTCGTCTGAGAAGCAACAAAACAACAAGAAGCATTTTTCAGACGATACAACAAACTGTATAAATGATGATAATACAAATACACACAACAAGCAACAATCGTCATCGTCAGTATTGTCACTTCCAAAAGAAATACCAAAAGATGCTACACTGGAGGAAGCATGTGAGTGGTTCATTCAACAACAACAACAAACTGATCCATATGGATTACAACAAAACCAAATATTTTCCATGCATTCCTTTCTCCTTGTGGGATTTCACTCTACCGTTCATAACAATGTCGATAGCAAAACCAATACGGAAGGAGTTGGCAATGTAAAAAATAATAATAACATCAACAATGATGATGGTAACCACCAAAAGCATCGTCGGCTACACGCGAAATTATCCACACTGATACGAAATGCAGGAGGTACCATCTACTGGGAACCAAATGAATTGACTACAATAGTACTCATAAATGATGATGTTGACAACATTGATCAGGATTGAAGACTTCAACCAGCAGCAATTTCATCATCGTCATCAAGAGCGATTACTAACGTTCCAAGAAGCAAAGGCGTATTGTCAATATCATCCAAGGGGACCAATTGCAGTTACACCACGGTGGATATTAGCATGTATTCACCGTGATTCGATATTAGACTTTCCATCGTCATTTCCTTCACCGCCACCTATACCAATACCTTCCATGATACCAGTATCTACAAAGAGAAAGGCGTCAGCTGTGGTTGATTCTGCTGTAGAGAATGTCAAGAAACAAGGAAAGGATGTCAAGAAGTCATCATCTGCACTCTCATCCACTGCAAAAGACACATCCATCAATTTTGACAAAAAACCAAAACAACGAAAATACAAACAATCTACCATATTTCAGGGTGATATCTTTGTCGTGATACGACCGCAGCAACTCCCATCATCTTCTTTGGACGCTTCCCTGGAATATACTCAAGATGAAATGGAATGCAAAATTACCCATGCTGGAGGATTGATTCTTTCCAAACGGATATTGGAAGCTATAAAGAAGGATGTTGTTAGGAAACAACAAGAATATGCCATTCAACAGCGAAAACGAAGGAATAATGATGACAGTAGTGACATTGCGGCAACTAATAATAACAACGACGATAAGAGAAGATATTATGTCGTATCATCGGGAGGTCATTCGAATGTGCATCATTCCAAATATCACCCATTGCTTGGAGAGTTGTCAAAGATATTACAGCAATCATCGCAACTTGGCAACAGTAACAAAACAACTGACTTTGTCATCTATCATTGAACCCGTCAGTCCTGTTTGGGTTACAGCATGTATTCAAGAGGGCTATGTCTACAATCCAATCCAATACCCAAAACTATTTCAACCACAGACATATCATCTTCGTCTGTTCCCAAAAGATACAAAATTTCTTGTTAGCGTTACGGGATTTGTAGATGCATCGAGGTATGGGATTATTTGGATGCTACGTTCTCTTGGAGCTGAATACACGGATAGTCTCAAAGCAAAGAATACGCACTTGATATGCTGTACTACAGTCAATGATGAGAACAACAATCGAAACGTTGTAGGGGGTGGTCCCAAGTATATCAAAGCAAAGGAGTGGGGGTTGCATGTGGTAACGTTAGATTGGTTGTATCATTGCATGAGATATGGCTATGAAGAGGGCAGCGAGGAAAAGTTTTTGGCAACTAGATTGGAGGATCAACCGAAGAGCAATATCAAAAAGGAGGACAAGAGGGGTAGTGATATTGACGTGAGTTTTTCGATGGATACAATCAAGGTTACAAATGAAACAGTCCATGAAGACATAGCCGTTTCGAAATCGACCACGGAAGCAACAGCTGCCTCAATCACAGCCACAGCTGCAGTCAAAACAGCAGCCACAACAGCAGCCACAACCACAGCCACAACAGCAGCCACAACCACAACCACAGAGGAGTCACCATCCCATAGTGATTCGCCATCCATGAGTGATGATGAATCATCATCCACTCGTCGTGGTAAACGTGACCGCAAGCTCCCACAAGCTTCGCCTATTGACAATGACTCGGGTAAACGCTTCAAATCTGCACTCCAAACGCTCCAGAGCACGCCCACCGTCGGTACAACTGCGTCATCTTCCTCATCCCGTCGACGCCGTGGGAAACGCGATCGAATCGCCTCGGACAAATAGCAGTCAAGCAAGTCAACAAGGCGAGAATGATGGTAATGGCGGTAGTCCATCTTTATTATCGCAGCAGTCGCAAGAATCAGACTATCCCCAGGCAGAAACTCAGTTCACAATTCGTGCTGATGCTGACATTGGAAAGCATTGGACAGCATTCGAGTGGTTTTGATGACGACGAGGCTCCAATGTCTCAGGTAAACGAAGCAGAAGATAATGGCGAAAGTCAAGTAGTTTGGCTGCCATTTATGAGGAGGTAGACCGAGAATAGCATCATTACAACTAAGTTATATATTATATGCATTATTGAATATTTACTCAGAGCCACGCCTTTCGCTGTTCCACGACATCAAGTTTCTGAAGCCCAGAGATCAGCTTCACGACAGGAGCAATGACTGCCACACTGAGATCACCGACAGAATAGTGATAGAAATTGCAGAATGCTTTCAACGTTTTAATCATGTATTGAATACCACCGGATGAACCACTCTCATCAAATGGGAGCTCTTTTATGACTGCATCTCGGATGCTCGCGGAAGAAGATGACGAATGCTCATCCTCCAGCATCAAATATGCGAGGAGAACGAACCCATTCCCTGCTGTGACAAGATTTCCTTCTTCACCAGCTTTTAATTCGTCACCACCAGTAGTAGATTCTTCTGTTTCGCCTTGAGAGCCAAAGCTACCTTTCATGATTGATTTTCGAAAACCAGACGTTGTTGATACGACCCAACGAGACAGCCATGTTATAGCATTCACTCCTTCATCAGTTACAGCGATGTTCTCAATCATGTATTTTGAAGAATGCGGTACCATTTCTACAATATTGGTAAGAATATTTAGACAGAAGATGGTAGTGTCATACAAATATCTATCAAACGATTTGTCTCTTTCATCGTCATGATTCGTGGATGCGTTTCTCTGTTTTGTTGATGAAACTTTGAGCAAGTAGCTAAATATGATACAGACTCCAGTCGTGGTTTGATCTGATGCAACCATCGCGTTTTCCATTGATATCGGGAGAGAGTTGTCCCAATTGTAGGGCCTCACGAGTTGCTCACAAGCCACTGAATTTTCGTGCGTGAGGCTGGTGAGAGTTTTCAAAGAAGTCAAAATTTCATCTCTAATACTCGTCGAAGCTGCACCCATATTGTTTCCGAAGGACAACTCTGCAATGACTTTTAGTAAGCCAGGGACCAAATATGACTCAGGGCAACTTAGCGCAATAGAAGCTTTTGGAGAAAGACAGCATAAACTGTCGATTATCCCAGAGAGCGAGGAAGCGCGTTTTTGAAGATAAGTGATGCATCTATGGCAGGATGTTGACGGAACTTGACTTTGATCTCCAGCATGATGCAATTTGTGAGCTAGTAGAATAGCTGACAGAGTTGACGCATATGCTCGCGAGTATTCAGGAAGTGAGCCACTCTTTCGAAGCATCTCATTCGCAAACAATATTGGATTCTTCGCAGAGACCTACGTCCTCTGAGTTCTGGTTGCCATCGGCTAGAAAGTCATCATCATCGCTACCACCATCGTCATGTTCATCTATATCTGCATCATCTGCACCATTTCCTGACGAACTATCTTTTCCTGTTATAATGCATTCAGCAGCATCAATAGCTAGACTTGCTGAAGTTATGCAAACATTCCCATGGCAAGATTGAGACGACAAGGCGTCCTTTCCCCAGACCTGACAGTGTTGGCACATCACGTCTTTATAATCATCAACTCTGGACAAATCATTATCATCCTTTGCATCCAACGTTGGTATTTTTGCTCGTGACAACGCTAGTGTTAGCTTCTCTGTGTATTTTTCTACACTATTCAGTCGAACCTTTTTCACGAAGGTGTTTGGCTTCGCACTGCTATCTGCAGAATTGAAGTCAAGACAATTAGATTTTCCACTCTTGGCTGGCGAATTCAATTTAATTGGACTCTCTGAAGACTTGCTACTTGCCATCGAGGGCATGTTGAATTCAGAAGAATCCTTCTCGTCATCATCTTCACGAATTGCCCTCATTTTCTTTCTTTTGCGATTTCTTTGTCTACCTGCCTTGGTAGGATCGGCATTATTTGCTTGTGATTGAGACAGCTCATCAACGGTTTGCTGAGAAGACGCTTTGCTCATAGAGATAGAGCTTAGTGTTGACGCACGGCTACTCTTAGACGCAACGCTACCCTCATCAACGTTATCCATAAGCTGTAATTCACCACCATCATTCAATCCAGTAACCCCCTGTGCCACAGCCATACTCTGCAAGTAGGTGTTGACCACTGGATCGTCTGAAATAAGTCTTGCAATACCTCTCAATGATTGCTGGTGTTGTAGGATATTATTTCGTGCTCCTTTGATCATGTTACGTTCCATCTTACAGTTGGGACTGATTGCAGCTCGACTTGACCCAGTACAATCAATGCTTACAAAAAGTGAGACTATAGACAATGCTTTTGATGCGATGTTATCAAATTTTGTTCTCCCTGATAGCGAACTCAGAGGAACAGCAGCAAGATTATTGTTGTCGAGTTCAAATCCAGTAGCATTGGAACCTTCAACCAGACTGGAAGGCTTCGAGTCACTCACTTCATCACCAATGATTACCTCCTTGCAGACATCCTACCCAATCAACTACGGGCGGAGCGCAAGCAAGAGCTTCCAAAATAGCCCCTAATGCTCCAACACTCCTTACCACCATTTTTGTACTTACTCTGCTGAGCTCGACCACCCGATGACGACGATAGCATCAACAGAGCAGTCCGTGTACCTGATTGAGAAATCAACTCTCCAATATCACACGCAGCACCGGCTGTGATTGAGTTATGCCTACAAACTACTTCTGTCTTTGCAAACCCGATGCGATGTTGTTGCTTACAGTGCAAAATTGCCGAACATAAATAGGATAACTCATCAATGAGCATACGATAATTCCCGGCATTTTGTGCCGCCGCTGCAGCATCAGGTGTGGTGTCAAAGTCACGGGACGAATATCCAATTGATCTCCCGAGAGTTACAACTTGTGTCTTTTCAGGAGATTTGGATGAGGAGGAAGCTGGCGATGAATTCACTGATGATTCGTTATGATGCGAAGAAACATTTGGAGAATATCCAAGTTGAAATCGTCGAGGTTTGTGTCGTTTCTTCCGTGCGCCGTTGCCATGAATTCTAGCGAATGATGAATATGAAATTGATGAATTTGAATTAGATGCAGGCGAAGTCGGTGGAGTTTGTTTTGATGCATTAGTTTTTGTACTTTGTGATGATTTTTGAGGATATATTGACTTTGACCTCAGACATGACGATGGCTGTTGCTGCGTTTGTTGTGGTTTCTTGCCGTTGGCGCTACTGCTACAACTGCTGCTGCTTTCACTTTCTCCCAATTCTCGATGTCTTTCAGCTTGGCCATTGTGGTGTTCTTTTCCCTTTGACGATTCTGCAAACCGAACTGACTTGCTATCCAGACTGCTCTGGCTGCAAGCAAATTCAGTACTGATCTCACGATCAACAATTGCACTATTTATGTTTTTTCGTTCTGTTTTTCGTTGTTTATGTCTCCTCCCCTTCGTTGAGATTACTTTCTTTTCGGGCGATGATTGCCGTTTTATTTGCCCGCTATCATTTGAGGAGGGAGTAGATGCAGCGGCTCGTTTCTTCTTCTCCAAAGCTGCCGCTTTGACGGCCGCAGCAGCTGCAACATTCTGCTCGGCCTGTCTCCGCTTCGCCTGCCCCTCCTTAATAGCCTGTGCACCAGTAAGAATTACCTTCCGCGTTTTTCGATTCTTTCTCCGCCCTCTGAGAGGACTACCGCTGCTGCTAACGCTGACACTGCTATTGCTTGGGCTTTGAGGGCATTTTTTTATTGGGGATGACTTCGAGCGCGATGGTGACTCTGGTGAATCACCATCTGAATCAAAATCAAACTCATCCATACTTTACACAACTGGAAAAATATAATAGCAACGTCATCTAGCACCCAATCCCTAAAACAATGCAACGCTGATCGCTTATTTCAGAGGCAACCGTTAGTTGTTGTCATGGCATGAAAAAGAGAAGAAAAAATAGGATCATCTCTGGCTTCTGGCTTGGGTGAGTACACGTAGATCTAGGTACCCTCATCGACAAAGGTAAGGAATCTACTAGTACGGTAACAATGAGAGGGAGAGAGAGAGTCATTAAATCAATCGTCTGTACAAAAGATAAGTTGTTATGAATTTTATCTAAAGTATGAGGTGTCTCAGCAAGCGAATCTTCTGCTGTCGCTGTTCTTCTGCGTAGAGGCGGACTGGCGTTGCTGGTTCATAATCTTCTTGTGCCTTGCGTATCGATCTCTCGCTGATGCTCTTGCAGTTGAGTTTGATGATGATTGTGAAGCTGTTGCTTTTGGAGATGTCGACTCTGACCTACTCTTTTCCGTCCTAGGTGGAGACAATGGCGACGGCTGAGCTTTAGGTGGTGGTGTGGAGGCAGCTACAGGACTTTTGTGTGGACTTGAGTTTAAACGCGCTTGTCTCCTCCTAGCCATTAATTCCCGGCGTGTTTGAGTTCTGCTCTCTTTTGGAGAGACTTGTGGTTTTGATGCAGCCTGGCTTGGCTGCGATTCCACTTCTGCTTTATTCTGTTCCATCGCGTATCTTTCACTTTCTTGCTGAGCTTGGATCTTGGCAGCGGCAACCTCTCTCGCCTGTTGCTCCGCTTGCCGCTGCAGTTCAATCCTCTCTCTTTCAAGCCGTTCCTGCTCACGATGTTGTTGCTCTTGTTGCTGCTGCTCTTCTGCCAATCTTGCTTGTACTTCCATATCATGCTGTTCCCGTTCGATTCTTTCCTTTTCAAGCCGTTGTTCTTCAGCAAGACTAGCCTCTTGCTCCTTAAGCTGTCGCTCCTTTTCAATTCTCTCCCTTTCCAACTTTTGCTCTTCAATTAAAGTTTGTCCCACAGAAGGCGTCTTCTCTCCTGGCAAGTTAGATTCGTCATCAGGAAAATCAGAAATGGTGGGTGGTGTAGGCTTAGTCTTTACGACCCTCTTTTGCTGCATTTCAGCTAGGACATTGCTCATGTTGGGCTGAAGAGAGGATGCCCTCAACAAAGGTGGTTTATCTTTCTTGGGAGGTGAGCTTTCTTCGATTGTCTTGAGCTTTTTATTTGTCGTGTTAGCTTCTTTTGTTTCGGCTCGTTTCTGTAACAGAAGTGTTTGCAAAGCAAAATCAAGTATTGTTAGAGAATGCATCAATGATACACAAACAGCCTACACACACAAATGCCAGTTTCTTACCTTTGCCTGCTCCTGTCTGTTGACAACTTCGCGGGCAGCGTCGAAGTCGCGAGAAAATGTGTTGATGATTGCGAACAATTCATGAGCATCCATCTTAGCGTTGTCCCCATCTTCGCCAAAGTATTCTAACAGACGAGAAAACTTATCCTTCGCTATATCAACTCGTTCACGCAGCTGGGAAACCTTTTTAATTGCACCCAACGCAAACATACCAATCTTCGTAGACCGCAACAAACTAACCTCCTCTTCAAGTGACATATCTTCGTCGATGTTCAGGTTCTCTGATTCGTCGTCATCTTGAGAACTCTTCTTCTTGGAGATTGAATAGATGTTTCTCTTCGCGTTGGCCTCATGCAACGCCAGCTTACGAACAATCTCAAGCTGCGTCTCCATCTCTTCCAATTCATTGATGCATTGATCCCAGTAGATCTTATCAGCCTTCGCAACTGTTGGGAGATCGTCACTAAAATTCAGCAACTTCTCGTTGTTTCTTTGAACGACAAGAACCACATACTGCAAGAAAGTAGTTTTGTTGTCGAATGCTTTAGCTTGATTCAGCTTGAGTAATGACTGTATTGAAAATGCCCTTGCTTTTCGCTTTTCACTGGGACCAGCTGTGTTGAGGCGATTTCCAACATTCAATACAATTCCAAACAACTTCCTCAACTTGACAGAATTGCTCAATTCATCACAAGCCTTCTCAACAGAAAAAACGTCGTGAGCCAAATCTTGAATACAGCCACGGAATTGCAGCTTAAACAAAAGAGCTCGCAATTTCATCCTCGACTGCTTCACAGAAATCATGGCAATCATAAATTTTTCACATTCACATAATTTCTCAAACTTCTCTTCTGAGTCGCCTGGGCCCGATTTCATGTAGGCACGGAGAGATTTCCTCTCTGTTTGGGATGGCATGTACTCAATAATTCCCTGTACTTGGTTTGCAGTCATTTTAGTTTCGTCAACGGTGTCCACTATCGTCGCCATGTCATCATAGCTCATGCGTAAACGAGCAAGGATAATTCCACCATTGTTAGCGCGTTTTGGGTCGATCACTTGCACTGCATTTCTGGACGACGACCCGCTATTACTCGATTGTGCTGCTGTCGGAGTAGCCTTGATCTCGGCTTGAAATAATTTGGTGAACTCTGTTTCATCGATTTCAATTGACATCATCTCCTCGTCATCAGCCAAGGCAGCCCAAACTGAGTTGGAATTGACTTGTCCTAGTGTTTCCCAATGTAACCGTGTACGACGATGTGTATCCTTCTCCTTCTTTTTCGTCGACGAGACATTTGGCTTCCGTGCTGAAAGAGGCGCATTGTGGTCGCCGTCCATAACTGAACTATCTACACCATCTCTCTCCATGGCATTCTTCACAGCCCCAAGCGGAAGTCCAAGTTTTAACATCTTAAAATATTTCGTGTATGCCGGATCCTCATTCAGCGGCACTGCTGCGGGGGCTTCTGGCACTGGCTTGTTGTGATCTCCCTCTAAAATGGTAGGGTCGAGGCCATCGCGTGTCATCGAATGTTGCACCACAGGTAATGGCATTCCAACTTTCAACATCTTCATATACTTTGCGTATTTCGGATCATTCTTCAATGCCGGACGGCCACTATCAGCAGGAGTGGGGCGTTCATCTTTTGCCTGAACGTCATTTGGTGCTCTCTTTGCTAACATATTCGACAGAGCTGGTGATGCTCGATTCGCTATCGTACTCGAGACAGCTTTGGCTGGCTCCTCTACCTCAGGATTTGCTCTCTTATTCAACATTGCCATCATTGCAGCTCTTGGATCTTTGGCTGGCTCCTCTACCTCAGGATTTGCTCTCTTATTCAACATTTCCATCATTGCAGCTCTTGGATCTTTGGCTGGCTCCTCTACCTCAGGATTTGCTCTCTTATTCAACATTTCCATCATTGCAGCTCTTGGATCTTTGGCTGGCTCCTCTACCTCAGGATTTGCTCTCTTATTCAACATTGCCATCATTGCAGCTCTTGGATCTTTGGCAGGCTCCTCTACCTCAGGATTTGCTCTCTTATTCAACATTGTCATCATTGCAGCTCTTGGATCTTTGGCAGGCTCCTCTACCTCAGGATTTGCTCTCTTATTCAACATTACCATCATTGCAGCTCTTGGGTCTTTCGCTGGCTCCTCCACTTCAAGATTTGCTCTCTTATTTAACGTTGACATCAATGCAGCTCTTGGATCTTTGGCTGGTTCCTCCACCTCAGGATTTGCTATCTTATTTAACGCAGCTCTTGGTTCTGGTGCCGATTCTTCTTGTTCAGACGCAGAGTCCTCCTTAGGGTCAGAAAATCTTCCTCTCTGCTCATCTGAAGGAGGTGATGTTCCGTCATCTTGACTTTGTGACTTCTTTGCAGCAGCTATTCTCTCCTTCATCAGAGTCGCGACATCCTTTTTCGGCTTTTCGGGTTCGTCATTCTCTACTGTCAACTCTGACTGTTGTTTAGCTGGCTGAGAAAGTCCAGTTTTACGGAGCTTAGACTGAGAGAACAAAGAATCCGAGGATGTTTCACAGTCACCATTCAGCTTTTGTTGATTATCAGCAAGAACACGGGATGGTATTAAGGGTGCCCGAACTGGAGAGCCCGCTTGCGAAATAGAATCGTTCGTTGTCTTCCGTTCTCTGCTCGCATCTAAAGCCTCCTTTTCCCTTTGACGGAAAGGAGAATTCTTAACTCTGTTTACCTTCGGAGATAGTGTACGGACAGGAGATGGTGGTGGCAGTGGTTGCTCTTCCTGCTCTGACGATGGCTCACTACGAGCATTCTTCAAAATTTGAGAATGCTTGTTTGTAGGAGTGCCAGGTAATGATAAATGTGGTTCATCACCAGACGTTGTTGTAGCGGTCTTATACTGAGAAATGCGATCCTTAACTGATGGAGACGTTGGTTGTGGCTGCTCCTGCTGTTGTGAATGCTGACTATTATCTCCCTTCAACTCATTGGGTCGCACAATCCTTTTCGATTTATGAAACGTACTCCTATTGGCATTCTTGAACATGTTATTTCCAGTACCTTGTCCCTGCCAATCAGATGTATCATTCGTCAATGAACTTGATTCAGAATAATGATCCACCGAAATTGTATTTGACAACACTAATCCTTTACCAACATCATCCACCTTTGATGATATTATTGTCGCAGAGTCTAATGTCAGCGATTTGGTACCAACAGTGATGGGACTTGTGCGACCTTTCTTTGGCGATGTGGAAGAAGAAGGTTGAATGTCATTTGTATCGTTGAAAATGGCAATGTCAACCCCTGATAATCTCAATTCACTCATTGCGACGTTCACCTCATTGTCAATTTCGGATGAGCCAAATGAAGACACTGAACCGGAACCGGCTCTTTCAGATTCTTTTTCAGATTTTGATATGAGAGAAGATGATGAAACTGATTGTAACTGAGATTGCAATTGTTGTTGATTGGCAGCAGCTGCAGGAAACTCGGCCTTCGCTGCACTTGGCGCAGAAGATGACTTGTTTTGCATTCTCATCCTCATATTACGTCGTGCTCCCGAAGACGACGATGAAGCAGACATAGCAGAAGCCGTCGATGACGAGGGAGGTGGAGAAAGAGCAATTGATTTTGACGGTTGGTTTTGTTGCTGCTGTTGACGTTGCCTACTTTCAGCTACTGATTTCACTCTGCGCCTTCTTGCAGCAACACTCGATGCAGAAGCATCATCGTTCTTTGATAGGCTACCATTGGAGCCGGATGACTCTAGCCTTCGCGGTGGTTGTCTTTGCTGCGTTTGCCGTTGTTGTGCTCTTTGCTGGGAGTGGCTGCGTTGCCCGGACGAAACAAATTGACTTCCTGCAGCAGCCCACACAGCCCCCCCAGATCCCTCAAATGATGACCACACGTCACTTGTACCATCATCCTCGTTATCTGTATTCAGTTTTGCCAACGCCTGAGTCCTTTCTGCATTGCGCCTGATAGTTGATTTGGATCGTTGGTGAGATGGCCCATCCGTGTTACTGTGTTCTCGATAGAGCGTCCTTCCTTGCCTCTTTGGCTTGGATTTCATTTTTTGACTTGTGTCTTCCATGCCATGGAACCTCCTTGGTCTCTCTGCACTCCTCTGCGCAGAAGAAAAGTTTGGATCTGGAGAACCGCCCCATTGCTGACGCTGTTGATAAGATTGTTGCTCAAAGTCGTTCGTTTGAAATTGATTGCTCCCCCAATCAGACGGAGAAGGTTGTCTCGACTGCGGCGGCCGCCCCATATGCTGCTGCTGCTGCTGTGATGAAGAAAATCCAAAGCCATCATCAAAATCTTCAAATTCTGTACTTTGTTGAAAACCGAATTGTTGTGTTTTCATCTCCATGACGACATTGGCATAGTTGTCATGCTTCTTTTTAGACATATAACTCATGCCATCGTCGCCGCGGGGAGATGCGACAGATGAAGAAGCAGAAGAAGCATAGCGCTGCTCGTTGTAGGACATCCACTCGTCGAAATTCTTCGACATTGTTCTCGATTACTAGTGATAAATTTGGGTTCGAGGAGCATGTTACTACCTAGTGCAGATTGCCGTCGAGGATGGTATATTTTTCATCATTGTACACGTTCAAAAAGGGCAAAACCAGAACCAAAACTCGCCGATGCACATGCACTTTTTTCAACAAGAGCGATTTGAAGAAGAGGCCCACGATACCGCTCCCATCATTTAGATGTACCTTTATCCCCGATAGAAGAAAGAAAGAAGAAGAAGTTCGCACTCAAACACGAGAAAGGGAGGCAATGCCAAGCAAAAACAATTGCCTCTCTCTGATGATAAGTATTATGGTGTGGTAAGTAGTAGCCCTCGCCGACGGAAACAATGCGATAGGGACGCTTCGAGCATTTAAATTTGACAGGGGGCGGGGAGCCGGCTAAGGGAGGCAACTGCTGAACAGGAGCGTTTCACGTCAGAGATGTACCAAAGGAGGACAGCGCGTGAGGTGCCTGCATCTCCAAGCACGCCACGCAGAAGTAATGGTACAACTGCCCCCTCTTCTCGGCAACAGTACAAACATTTCAATCTATTGACTGCCTCGCTGTGTCTGCTTGTCTGCTTGGTATTACAAATAGAGCTGCTTGTCTACAAACTTTTCATATCCGATAGCGCTGGAGATGATTCGCCTGTTCATGGAGTACAATCAGTTCTTCGCAGAGGCAATGAGAAGTTGATAACAGCAGAATCATTGCATAATCAGAAGCAGAGTAAGGACCAATCAAAGCCACAGATATCGCAGCACGACAAGGAACAAGATATACACAAAGTATTAATACCAAGCAAAAAACCAACTACAGTGATTCAGCCAACATCAGTTGATGAATCATTATTGTCGTCATATGAGCCTACGAAATCATTAAAGAAAGCTCGTATCCAAAAAGCACGTGGAGAAACGTTCAGACGATTGGATTTTTGGAAAACTCATGAGCCAGAAAAAATCCAACCACCGAGCAATAGCACAGACCTACCTCCTGAAATTGCCTATGTGACCACGCTGACCAAATGTTCGACAAAGCACAGGGGAGCCTTGGATGGAGCAGCAGTTTTGCTGCATTCCATTAGACGCAATTCGTATGGTTGGATACCGATGCATTCACAATCTTCGTCTTCTTCTGTAGAATTTGATCCATCGTTGTGGCCAAAATATGGAGGAACTGGTGGAAGGTATAGATATAAAGCGTATGTCATCGTCGATCCATTTGCATCACCTACGCTAAAAGGGCCTCATGGTGACTGTGCAAGATATATGCAAAGCAGTTGGATGGACTATCTTGCATCGACCGCCACTAGTCCCATTATTCGAAGTCCCCAGTGATGAGATATCAGCTAATCAATCACCAACATTTGACGAGGTAGTAAAGGCAGGGTATGTTGGGATTCAGCGTCCGTCTACTGGTGATACGGCACGACGACCTGGCGAACATCCTAATAAACTCCGCATGCTGATGTACAATGATGGCTGCTGTGGAGATACGGAGCTTTTGAAGTTACATGCCTACGGGCTTGTAGGACATGAACTAGTGGTACATTTGGATTTCGATTCTTTGATACTGCGCCCTATGGATGATTTATTTGACGTCATGTTAAGAAAACAGAAGGATGACAAAGTTGCTGAATCGTTGTCGGTAGCAAAGCTCACACGTTCAAAACCAGTTGACTTCTCCCGTCCAATCGATGCTGCCTTTACGCGGGATTACAACTCAGTAAAAAGACCAAGGTCGGACTCTCCAGTGGGGTACCAAGGTGGGTTCTTAATCGTACGTCCTTCGCTAACAGTGTTGGAAAGATATCGGACGATCCTCCAACGAGGGGAATTCAATCTTAATCCTCGAACGGGATGGGGAAATAAGTACGGGAACTTCTACGGAGACGCCACTTTTCAGGGCATATTGCCCTACTATTATGAGGATGTTGCACCTCCTGGTGAGCATAATGAGTTGGAACTTGATCGTTGTGTCTACAACCAAATGGCGGATAATCCTCGAAAGAGCACTCACAAGTTTCCTCGAGCCACCCCACTTGATCCTGAAGCTATGGGATACAGAGATAAAAATATGTGTCGCGACGGGCGGAAGGATTGTAGTGATACTGATTGCCAACGAACGGATCCAAAGGATATCATAACTGCTCATTTTACTTTTTGCAAGAAGCCTTGGGACTGTTCACCGGGTTTGCCTGGTACTGTAGCGTTGGAAACATGCTTAGGATTATTAAGCGAGTGGTATGGTGTGCGGAGAGAGTTGGAAGATTGGTGGCTACTACCTCGCATTGATCCTAAAGAAGGAGCGCTGGCTAAATCAAAGAGCATTTCATTTAGCCAGCGCTCCTTTTACTGGAACGAACGGACAGTCGATAGAGTTCACGAGAAGCGTCGTGGATCGTTGAACACTGACATTTATAAAGGATATTGTGACGCAACAGGTACTTCGGGATACCTCAATATGATGGGCCCGGATGGAGTAAAGAAGAAGTAGTCAACAGAAATAATAATTTCCACATAGATACATGTCTATTTTATTCATTCAATGACTTAAATTTGACCGAATGAAGTAAGATTATGCACTCTCTTCGATTCCGCTTAAACCGCGGTCTGCAAATAATTGTCTCTCTACCTGAAACGCTTGTTGGGTGAATTGCCATTATACTCTCTTCTGTCGCCGTAGTTATTATTGCCGCCTTCATAATTGTTTCTTTGACCTCCTTCATTGTAGTTACCGCCCCCTCCGTCGCCATTATACATTCCCTGACGATTATCAGTCACGAAAGTCTTGATAAGGTCGCTTCCTGTTGTAATCTTGGTTGTTCTGCTGACCTGAGTGCATTTGTCGCGCCGGAGGCTCAAAGCGAGGGTTAGGCCCCCTCCCTTGCCATTCGTCGTAGTTTCTTCCGTCGTCGTAGTTTTGGGCCGGATAATTTGGCTCCGAGTAATTTTGCCGGCCGTTATTTCTATACTGCTCGTCGCCACCACCGTGTCTCTGTGGTGGTGGTTCAAAGCGATTTGGCTCGAGACGATCGGGACGTTGTTGATGAGAATTACGATTGCCGTAATATCCTTCATGTCCTCCATTACCTGGACGAGGCCCGCCGTCCTGCTGCACATCTCTCTCATTCCTATCATGCATTTCACCTCCGCGAGGTCTCACAAATTGGGGGGCTTCATTATAAGGTTCATCAAGTCCCTCCTGTAATTTGTATTGTTCGTAACCTTGCGCATCAAACACGATTTTTCCTCCATTCCTTTCAACTTCCTTGAGAAGAGCCTGCTTATCAATATGAATACGACCCATGTTGGGTTGATCTAGTTCAGTGACATTCATGAACGAAAGCATGGCACGGACTCGTTTCCTCATACTGTCATCTCCTCTGCGGGCTCCTCTTGCACGGGTTTTTCCATACCCTGTCACAATGTCAATGCTTCTCACCGAAGCAAGCTCTTTCGAGTTTCCAAGGTAGGGCACAAGACATTTCTCAAACCACCAACGAAGCGCAGTCTCGCCTCCCCCTAGTGAAAGAAAGTGCAAGTCAAGCTCCAGCCATTGGGATCCAAGTCGGGAGACCTTGGAGTAAAAGCCTCTCTCGATCCCCTCGTGAAAGATGTCTTCGGCGAGATCAACCTGAGAGCATACAGCATCTATTCAAGAATAGATAACATAAGATGAGCGGAAGCCATTTCTTGATGAAATGATGATGTACATATTTTCAAATGAAGACTTACCTAAAACTGCATTGTATGTGACGACATCGCGCTTAACTCCCACTTCATCCATTTCTTTGAACAACTCAAAGCCCTTCTTCCACAATTTGCACCTCGCACACGCTGAAATGACTGAATTGTAGATGTGCACATTTGGGCGGACTCTTTCCAGTTTCATGCGCTCCATAAGTTGAAAAGCAATATCAGCACGGTGCGATTTCTCCATACATGACATGGCAGCCCCAAAAATGATCACATTCTTGGAAATTTTACGTTCTGTCATTTCATCCAAATACTCTAGGCACTG
This sequence comes from Skeletonema tropicum, assembly GCA_037178625.1. Classification (NCBI taxonomy): domain Eukaryota; phylum Bacillariophyta; class Thalassiosirophyceae; order Thalassiosirales; family Thalassiosiraceae; genus Skeletonema; species Skeletonema tropicum. The sequence goes on along the minus strand of CM074127.1, from coordinate 2,867,468 downwards.
TCGCCATTGGTAACCCTTTTCACAGGCAGAAATGGCACTACCGTAGGATACAACAGTCACCGCCATATTCTTGTATTTCATTTCGTCGAATAAATCAAGAGCGCGTTCCCATTGGAGACCCTTCTCAAGCGCTGTCATGGTGGCATTGTAGGTAACAACACTTAACTTCTCCCCAGACTGCTCGATCTCGCAGAAGAGCTCCCAGGCTTTCTCCCACTGTTGCCCCTTCGACAAGGCTGAAATTGCGGCGGAGTAGGCAATCACATTTGGGCCAAAGGTAGCCTTCATTTCTTCCAAGACTTGAAGAGCGAGTTTCCATTGCTGCCCCTTCTCACAAGCGGAGATGAGGGCAGAAAAGGTTACCACTGTGGGGCGTACTCCTTCTCGTTTCATTTCATCGAATATCTCCAGGGCTTTGCTAGGATTCAACCCCTTTTCGCAAGCAGAAATGGCTGCATTGTAAGCAATGGCTGTAGGCATGATCCCCTTATCCTTCATTGTTTTTAACAAGTCCAAAGCTGTCCTCCAGTTCCCCCCCTTTTCACACGCGCTAATTGCACTAGAGTAAGTGATTTCATTCTTGGGGATGCGTTCATCGTCCATTTGTCTCATCAAGTCCAACGCCATTTTCCAATCTCTGATCTTCTCACAGACGTTGATGAGTGCATTGTAGTGGTACACGTTGCGTGTGATTCCCTGAGCACTCTCCATCCAACGCCAGACTTGCATGGCTACATTCATCTGACGCCGCCTTCCCAATTGAGATAAAATGGCTGTAACGGTACGTCCGGACGTGAATGATTCAGGAGAAGATTGTCTTGCACGGTCAAGCTCTTCAAAAACGTTGGCACGGTGAGCGCAGAGGCGGTCTACTACATCTTCCATGGAGAATCCCCCGTTTGATTTGTTGTAGCGGTTGTTGTTGTAGCTGCCACGTCGATCCTCGTACTTGTTGTCTGTATAATATAAAAGTTTGTAAGATAAGATGTAAAGGAAAAGAATGCGCCCCGACAGAGTTAATTGATAGTTTGAATAAGGAAAAATAGAGAATGCAAGGTTTGTTAAGTGATGTCAGATACGTACAGCTTCGAGTGTATTGTTTGTCGTCATGCTTGTTGTAATTGCTGTTGTAACTGTTGTAGTGTCGCTGCTGCTGATGGCGAGGTTGATAATGATTATTGTGCCTGTCTCCCCCACCTCCAGATTCGGACTTAACGCCAGCGGGGGGCTGCCATTTCTGGGGACCTCCCCCACCTTCGGGTTGCCTGTCAGGGTTGGTAAATCCATTCATTTCTCGCTCTCTATTGCTGAGCCGTTCACTGTACCCGCGCTTGAAGTGGTCTAATGCTTGAGGGGCTTGATCTGGCGGTGGGCCACTGCCGGTAACTGATGGTGGGAGAAATGTCGTTCCGAAGTCGGGCTTCCTAGCTCCGTTGCCATTATCTCCAGCTTGGGACATGGTTTTGTTGTGATTGATTCTATGGATTGATTTGTTCGAGTTGTTAGGAAATAAGTTAGTTGTGTATCATATAATATTTTTGCAGTAATTTGTGTTTATCCCCGTGTGCCTCAACATGCCTCAACCTCACCCGCTTTAAAATTGTTGATTTGGAAAAATTAAGTAAACAAGGTAGAGTAAGATCGAAAGACGATTGTGTAATCCCTTCCCGCAGTGTCGTTGTTGATTGTTGTAGTTGTGGAGGTGCTATATTTGATCGTGGCGGACTCTCAGTGATGGTGGCATGTTGTGGTTCATGCAGCACTACAACTTCTTGGTGATGTCTTGCAGAGCGAGCCCCGCGCTCGCCCGATTTGCGGGGAGGCTTTTCCTTCCGGATGGCGGTTCCCGTGGATGGACAGACGCACGCCTACACGAGAAGTCAATGGATGATGCGAAGAAGGGGCAGATAGGAGAACTTCTGCTTTTGACAGAGCTGATCATATGGTGAATTACTATATATGTTGTAAGTGATGGTGGAATCACCTATTAACTAAACATGGTCGGGTCAAACGCAAACTGAGCCTTGCCATCCACATATTTGAATTTGCCAGCAGTGGACTTGGGTTGGTCCGATTCACTCCTTGAATTTTCAACAGGTTCGTCGTTATTTTCTCCCTCGTCCTCACTTTCATCCTCTTCATCCTCATCTCCTTCACCAGGTAGACAACACAAGCAACTCTTTAATTTTTTTGCTGCTTTAAGAGACCAATCGTCTTTTGGCTGAACTGTGTCGAGAAGTGTCTTCTCTCCAATCAGAATACTCTTGTGGGTAAACACACACTTCTCTATGAGGATCTTTTCATCTGGAGCAAGCTTATGGGATTGAACGGCCTCTTCAAATTCGCTACGCTTCCTTTTCAAAGAAGACTGTGCTGCTTCCAACACCTCCGCAGGTAATGCACGTGACTTTGACCCAGAGATAAACTCAAGGACATTCTTCAAAGCTAATTGGCTCAGATCACTACCATCTCCGTTACCAATGCCCGATCTCTTCATCAAGAATCCAAGACGACACACGAATGGCGTGTAGAAGTTCTTCTTCTCCCTTGATTTCATATCTAAGAACGTGTCGACACTCGCCATCCATGACTCTACAATAGAAGCTTGCGAGCTGTTCAGATTCGCCAATGTATCTGGTAGTGCTCGATTGTGACGCAGAGGTGCCATTGGAATAGTGGCCGAAATTACTGCTGGCGTCTCCGAAACCAGCTCCCATTCTTCCTTCGACGCTTTCTGACGATACGAAGAGCCGTACTTTTTGATCAATCCCAGTCCATACTCAACCGAGTGACAGCAGCCATCATACACAAATAAGTGTCGTTCGTGAACAAATACTTTTTGGATCAACGGAAGCAGGCGTGGAACACATGCTTGCCCAGGTAACGCAAACAGAACGGTCCGACTCACACCTGTGGAATCTCTTACCCGAAATGCGTCCAAACGGCAAAGAGCAAAGATGATAGTTTCAAATTGTTGTGTGGTGATGTTTTGTGTATTGTTGGATAAGATTAGTGCAAGGGTTGTCATCCATGCAGGATTAGAGATTGTTGCCTGCATGGTAAAATTGTGTATACAGCATGTGTATTAGTCAATATTGTGTATACAACATGTTTATCAGATGTGTAGCTAAATGAACAATAGATTCCAATGACAGCACAACTTACCACTCCGTGGTTGCAATCCTTGACCACATCTACAAGCATCTCTGAACCCAACCCAGAACTTGCATCTGCTACAAAGCAAAGAGCTGTGCTTGTCATCTGGTCTTTGAATGCTTTTGCCAACCTATCACAAAATGCTATGAGTGGAACACGGATCTTTTGATACAGATTTGGTGCCGCTAGGTGTCGATACACCAGCGCTTGCTGGTGGGAACGCTAGAAACAAATGATAATCGTTCGGGATTGTTGTCATCTTCTAGGTCTTGCTCAATTGCAACGATAACAGGCGTAGCCTTCTTTGGATCCATAATCTCTGACAGCAAAGTGTCCATTTCCTCCGTGTCGCTGCTTCCTAACTTCGTCCAAGCAACAGATTCTGCCTTCGGATCATATAGCCCCTTTCCTCCACCAACATGCTGCCTGATCATCAGCGAAGTATATTCACTCCCCTGTTCAACTGCATATTTGTACTCGCGCCGACGTTTTGCAAGTAAGCTTGCTGGAGACAGAAACCACCGAGATACGCTATCAAGTTGCATCGCCAATATAGTAGAGAGACCCATTGCGACCACTGCTGTTGCTCCGTAGATGGCAAGATCTTCGAACGAAGTAGAGTTATTTGTGCAAACACCACCAGGGACGGAGCAAGAGGCAGCATCCATTGGTGGATAAGTATTACTGCTGAAATTCATGAACATTCAACGCAAAAGCGAAAGCCTTTCATCTTCCTCGCCTCGTTGCGTTCGTCGTTGCCGCTTCCTTCACCAGCGGAAGCCTCCGCCTTGACGAAAAATAGCGATGATTCGACGGCATCTCTTCGACTTGAGAGATGAAAATTATGAAGTGGCCACAGGGACTTGCTGAGAAGAACAGTAATTGAAATTGTGAGTGTCACCTACAAAAAAATATCTACAGCCCCCCGCCCCCCAAGTAGATAAAAGTAAGTATGTAGGTAGAATAGATTATCTTCTACAAGATCTATCTTTCTACAATACCTACCTTACAGCTCATGTTCTAGAGAGAAGGAAGACTCAAGACTCGCAACCTCGAAGAGATGATAATAAGTAGATGCATCAGCAATGAATCGTGATCTCTTTGCATTCGTTCTATCGCTCAAATGATACCACAAGATAGAATGCTGCTTCGCAAGAGAAAAAGACTGTGCGTACAACAAAGATTATACATATCAAATGACTTTACCGGAGAATGTCTTCTCTCCATTCAGAATACTCTTGTGGGTAAACACACACTTCTCTATGAGAATCTTTTCATCTGGAGCAAGCTTATGGGATTGAACGGCCTCCTCAAATTCGCTACGCTTCCTTTTCAAAGAAGACTGTGAAGCTTCCAACACCTCCGCAGGTAATGCACGTGACTTTGACCCAGAGATAAACTCCAAGACATTCTTCAAAGCTAATTGGCTCAGATCACTACCATCTCCGTTACCAATGCCCGATCTCTTCATCAAGAATCCAAGACGACACACGAATGGCGTGTAGAAGTTCTTCTTCTCCCTTGATTTCATATCTAAGAACGTGTCGACACTCGCCATCCATGACTCTACAATAGAAGCTTGCGAGCTGTTCAGATTCGCCAATGTATCTGGTAGTGCTCGATTGTGACGCAGAGGTGCCATTGGAATAGTGGCCGAAATTACTGCTGGAGTCTCCGAAACCAGCTCCCATTCCTCCTTCGACGCTTTCTGACGATACGAAGAGCCGTACTTTTTGATCAATCCCAGTCCATACTCAACCGAGTGACAGCAGTCCATCATACACAAATAAATGTCGTTCGTGAACAAATACTTTTTGGATCAACGGAAGCAGGCGTGGAACACATGCTTGCCCAGGTAACGCAAACAGAACGGTCCGACTCACACCTGTGGAATCTCTTACCCGAAATGCGTCCAAACGGCAAAGAGCAAAGATGATAGTTTCGAATTGTTGTGTGGTGATGTTTTGTGTATTGTTGGATAAGATTAGTGCAAGGGTTGTCATCCATGCAGGATTAGAGATTGTTGCCTGTATTGTATAACATTCATATACACAAATGTTTATCAGATATTTGTAGCAAAATAATCAAGAGATTCCAAGAAAGTACAAGACAGCACAACTTACCACTCCGTGGTTGCAATCCTTGACCACATCTACAAGCATCTCTGAACCCAACCCCGAACTTGCATCTGCTACAAAGCAAAGAGCTGTGCTTGTCATCTGGTCTTTGAACGCTTTTGCCAACCTATCACAAAATGCTATGAGTGGAACACGGATCTTTTGATACAGATTTGGTGCCGCAGGTGTCGAGACTCCAGCGCTTGCTGGTGGGAACGCTAGAAACAAATGATAATTGTTTGGATTGTTGTCATCTTCTAGGTCTTGCTCAATTGCAACGATAACTGGTGTAGCCTTCTTTGGATCCATAATCTCTGACAGCAAAGTGTCCATTTCCTCCGTGTCGCTGCTTCCTAACTTCGTCCAAGCAACAGATTCTGCTTTCGGATCATATAGTCCCTTTCCTCCACCAACATGCTGCCTGATCATCAGCGAAGTATATTCACTACCCTGTTCAACTGCATATTTGTACTCGCGCCGACGTTTTGCAAGTAAGCTTGCTGGAGACAGAAACCACCGAGATACGCTATCAAGTTGCATCGCCAAAATAGTAGAGAGACCCATTGCGACCACTGCTGTTGCTCCGTAGATGGCAAGATCTTCGAACGAAGTTGTGCCGCTTGTGCAAACGCCACCAGTGACGGAGCAAGAGGCAGCATCCATCTTCGAAGTATTTACTGCAATTTCGTCGCAATCATAAAGCTTCCAATGCGTAAACAGCTTTCCATCTTCCATCGCGTCAAAGGTTGCACATACTGGCCAACCGACATCCTTTGCTACCTCATCGATATCATCTACTTCTAACAACATCTGCTCATACCATCTGCTGGGAAGGAAAGAATGTGAGCGGGTAAAATATTATGGCGCCGGCGGCAGGGGAATGGGAACAAGCGATAACTTGGCGAGTTGGGAGAACAATTTTTCATGCGTTGCAAGTTGCAATACACAACTTTTGCGAGACTTTTGCGTTTGGGCTCATAAAATCGTTTTTGTTTGTGCCGTTGCTGTTGTTGAATGGTGGGCTTCCATCTTCCATCGGCGGACTAATACTGAGAGTGGAGACAATGAGCAGGAGTAGAGGGTCCCCTCGAAGGAAAGCGCTGGCTGACGCTACAGCTGGTGTCGTCGGATCGCTGGTCTCCATGCTGTGCTTCTATCCGGTAGATGTGTGGAAAACCAGTCTTCAAGCTGCTGCTGGGCAAGCATCAACGACTGATGCTGATAATTTGCAACATCAGAAATCATCTCTACAAAAACGACGATTATATGATCTGTTATCCAAACTGTCGTCTATACCAATAGCTGACTTGTTCCGAGGCTTGCACCATAAAGTGGCTCACACGATAGTGTCCAGCTTCACATACTTCTTTGTGTACTCCCTTGTCGACACGAAATATCTGGCTTACCGTCAAAGGAATCAACCGTCATCCACCTCTGAAACATATAAAATGTCTACAGTCGCAAAGCTTTTACTCACTGCATTCTCAGCGATGATTAACACTGCAATTACTTTGCCTTTTGACACAATTTCATCAAGGATACAAGCTGGTCATCGAAGTAATGTATTACCAAAGAAGGAAGAGAATAAAAATCGATGTACTTCGAGGCGAGAAGAAGAACAACAATACATCAAACAATATTCACTAAATACCAATCTTCCAAAGGAAGCATTTGAAAGTAGGAATACTACATCATCTGATGATGAGGAGAAACGAAATATACAAATTCGATCGATTTTGTCTCTTTGGAATGGGCTTCTACCTGCTCTTTTACTCTGTTCAAATCCTGCTATTCAATACACAATGTTTGAGAAACTTAAAAGTGCCTTGCTGCAGCATAGATCGACACAAAAGCAACCCAGAAGCAAACAGCTGACGATGGGTGAAGCATTCGTATCAGGACTAATTTCAAAGTTCTTTGCTACAATCATAACTTATCCATTGATTCGAGCTAAAGTGATGTTGATGGTGTCATCTCCTGATATATTTGAGAATGATGATTGCAACGACGTTGGTAGCAATGGAAGCACGGACAGGAATGGAGGTATTGGAAACGCAAACTCAAAAAATGAAACAGGAACGAAGAAGTACCCACGATCGCTGCCGTCACTACTCATCTCAATTTTTAGAAAGGATGGAATGGCAGGTCTTTATCGTGGATGTTCTGTACAGCTGCTGCATACTATCTTGAAGAGCGCATTGATGTTGATGATCCGAGAGAGGATTACTTCTGTATGTCATCAATTTTTCCTGCAAGACGCGGCATGAGCAATACATCGGTATTACTGCTCGATTATTTCGGATATAATGGCTACTGTTAAATTAGTGTTTGGAAACTCATATCTCATTTGTGATGTTATGCAATCAACTTTGTGCTGTTTGCTTTTGGTTTGTTCTTTCGCAGCTTCTTAGAGTTTACTTTACAAATTTGACCAAAATATATCTCATGCACGACTCTGTCATCTAGATGGAAACATCCAAATAATCATCACCACTTGCCATGTCTTCAGCATCAAACATATCCAATTTTTCTGGGTCTTTCTCTTTCTTTTTCAGCTCAACACCAGCAATTCTTGCCACTTCAAGCAAGTCACTTGCCTTTTTCCTACGCAGTACCTTCCGCTCAGCATTCACACGCTGCATAAATTCACCTCTATCTTCAATTTCGTAGGTGTCATAAATTGGGGATCCATTAGCGCCACCAAACTCTTCGTCGAAGACGGCACGTTCTTGATTATTTCCCCATCCACCGGCCATGGAAAGGTGTGTTGTTTTGGTTGAGCAAGTTTGATGCTGTGTAGTAAATGCTTCTATTGAACTCAACGATGAAAATGTAAATGCCATCGTCAGTATTGAAATAATTTTGGAGGTAACGTTTGTCATGATTAATCGACGATAAGTATAGTATTAGAGCAGACTCAACTACAATATATGTATCCGTTCCTGGCTATGGAAAGAACAACATGGTCACATCGCGCCCAGCTGTTGAGCAAAGGCGAGGTGGTGGAAAAGAGCGATGTAATGGCGAGGCTTACTGGGGACATGAGAAATAAGCTGCCCTCAACTTGAACACTTGAATGCAAAGATCTGTGACTGAATTTGATTGCTGCGTAGAATTTCAACATGGGAATAGTATTATCATTGAGACTGTCCCGAGTAGGCAACGTCACAGAGCCCAGCTCTTGCTACAAAACAACCCACCATACCGACACCATGATGAAAATTGCCGCCCTCTCCCTCCTCGCCGGTTCGGCTGCAGCCTTTGCACCTGCCCAAGTGGCAAAATCCTCCACTGCTTTGCGCGCTGAAAAGAGCAAGGCTCTTCCCTTCATGAACAGACCACCACTTGTGAGTTGCTACGAGACAAAAACGCTGCTGTAGAACAGTCTTCTGTGCCGTTTTGGATTGCATAGTTAGTTTCGCATTCATTTAACTCACATTCATTGGTTCGTGGCGTTTGCTCTCAACAATATTAATTGTACAGCTCGATGGATCTATGGCTGGAGATGTCGGTTTTGACCCTTTGGGCCTTTCCAACATTGACGATGTTGGAATTGACCTTTACTGGCTCCGTGAGGCTGAAATCAAACACTGCCGTGTTGCTATGTTGGCAGTCACTGGTTTCTTGCAAGTAGAGGCTTTCGGACCTGCTCCAGGATGTGAGGCTGCCACCGCTAAGTGCCAAACTGATGCATTCTGGCAAATCTGGAACTCCCACCCACAATACATTGCTGCTGGCTTGATCATGATTATGATGATCGAGGCTGTATCTGGAATTGCTGCCACCTCTGGCCGTGAGTCTGGCGACCGTGCTCCAGGTGACTTTGGCCTTGATCCCCTTGGTTTCATGAAGGGTGACCCAGAGAAGGCTGAGAGACTTAAGGCACAAGAAGTTGCAAATGGACGTCTTGCTATGTGGGCCGCATCTGGTCTCATCTTGCAGGGCTGCCAGACCCACATGGGTGGAATTGAGGCTATGACCAGCTCTTTGAATGACAACATGTTCTAAGCAAATAATATCTGAGCTACTCCCACTCACATCATCACACACCTGAGCATCCGTTGCTCTTGCGCGAATCCTTTCGGTTTGAAAACTTGAAGGATCACCCATATTATAATATAGGAACTCTATTCAGCGTAAGTTCCAGGCAGAGGCCAGTGGTTGGATACACCACCTACACATGATGACAATCATTGAACACAAGACATTCACGCAAAACGATGTCTTTGTGTTGGTATCTAGACACAACATTGTTAGTCAATTGAAAGTAATAATATAGGAATAATGATTTTGGTGTCCACATGCTGTCTCCTGCTCTAGTAGGTAGTTCTTCGAGAATGCAGCAATGAAGAATTGTTCTTGCCAACACAAACTCTCTATGAACACGCCCTCTGCGGCAAAGTATTCCTCCTATCATGCAGAATCCGTCTTTGGAGGTGACTTGGACGAGCACAGATACTTGAGTATGATCGTTCTACAAATATATCACAAAGTAAATTTGAATGCCACCGCCGAAGGAGATTACTTTCCTCCCTCATGAATGTTGAAGAATAACTTCAGTTAAGCCTTTTATCTTACAATCGAGGCAAAGGAGAATTATCAAGCATTAGAATTGCCCAATTATTCACAAGCATACAGCTTTCTACTCTATTATTACCTCCCTCCCTCCCAAAAGACAACAGAAAAAGAATTGTTTCTTTTAACTCATTCTCTCAGGAGATTTTACAAATCCCCTTCCATTCTCCCACACAAAGTTTACAACGAATTTACTTTTTGAGGGTAAATTTACTTGTTGAGAGTATCCTTGAACCACTCCCTGTTCTCAATTTCCTTCTCGACCTCCTCAGCAATATCAGGGTAAATTTCCTTCATGTCACTAGTGGAAATCTCAGCGGGTTGTCCTGTTGGTACGAAGGAAGGCAATCTCCTTCTCAGTATCCTCAATCATTTCCTGGGTAAATGCCAAACCGGCCTTGGCATCCTCAATCAATTGAGCCTTGGCATCTTGGTCCTCCTTGCTCCACTCGTAAGTCAATGGGGGTGGAGAAGATGATGTGTACATCTTTTCAAGTGATTCAACGAGGGCAACGTCACGGACGGATTTTTTAGCCGAGGCAAAGTCAATGGGTCCGGGAGGTGCCGAGTATTTCTCGGCCATGGCATCGGCTTGGGCGGTCCAGGCGCGGAATCCAGCCACCATGGAGGATAGCTCGCTATCACCCTTGAAGACAGGGGAGGACCTGTATGGATAGTAAGATAATGTGACGATATGCCGAAGTAAATTGTGAGGAAAACGTTGGCGTTGGATTAATATTTAATGTTCAGCATTTTAATTGATTGGCTGTGAGTGCTTTCATGCTTGATGACAAAAATGATGCAACGCCACCTGCAAGAAATGAATTATTTCGATATAATGCTAGAGGATACTTACCATTCTACTTTGGATAGGCGCTGGGCCGTTCGTCTAATAGCACCGGAAAAGGCCATGGTTGCGGTTATGTTGTGGATGGTAGCGAATCGCCCGATAAAAGGGGGAAAAGGATACGGAATAGCAGGATCGAAAAAGCGGGAATGCCCGAATATATTGATGATGTAACCTCTTCCATGTTACAACTCAATAATTTCGGTTACAATAGCGATACACGGCAACATCAACACCTACACAATGTCGGAGTCCACTTCACCAGTCGCTACACCGGTAGCGAAGAAAGCCCGCAAATCAATCGACGTCTGTGCACCTAACGATGAGAGGGTGGGGCGCGCTGCTCGCATGATGATGAGCAACCCCGGTTACTCCGTGCCTCAGGCGATGTTGGCTCAAGATTTCACGTGAGATGTCATTATTTTGCATCAATTGCAAGTCTTTGCATTTGTATTTTTCTAACAACTTCAATTGTATCTGTATTTCACAGTGAAGGAGAGTCCAAAGATAGAGCGTTGCAGCAACGCGTTCGTCGTCTCCATGCCAAGCTAGAGAAGTCAGCTACTGCAGGGGTCGATGCGGATGTCAACCCTGCTGCGGCAGCGGTGGTAACGGCTGGCAAGGATTTTGCTTCGCATGTCCCACTCTCGCTCAAGGCGTGTGATTTCCTAACAAAATCGACTGATCCATTCTTAGCTGTCCAGACTTGTACCGACGCATTGGATGCGGCTGGGTTCATCAAGATCAGTAAGCGAGAGCCGTTTGCTGGAATTCTTAAACCCGGTGGGAGCTATTACTACACCATTAACCACTCTACTCTTGTTGCATTTACTGTTGGGCAGAAGTTCAAGGGTGGCAACGGATTCAAAATCATTGGAGGGCATACAGGTAAGTGTGGCAATGTTCTGCCGTATCTATCATGAATCACATCATAGGTTAAGCATCTCACGCGTACGCTATGTTATGTTACAATGACATGTGATTAGACTCACCTCATCTAAAGGTGAAGCCTATCAGTAAACGTTCTGGATCTGGATGTGTGCAGCTTGGTGTTGAGTGCTATGGCGGAGGTCTCTGGCACACTTGGTAAGCTACTGAATGTTTTCATATTTTACACAGTTTGCATCCATCTCCTTTCCAACACCTTACTGTGTTTGTCGATTTCTGTAGGTTTGACAGGGATCTGGGCGTTAGTGGACGTGTCTTAGTTAGAACGACCGATCCGGAATCTGGAAAGGAAAAGATTGAACAGCATATGATTAGAGTTACCAAGCCGATTGCACGTGTGTCAACGCTTTGTATTCATCTCCAGACTGCCGAAGAGAGAGGGGCTTTCAAAGTCAATAAGGAAGAGCACTTGAGTCCCATCCTTGGGACACAAACATCGCTTGAGTACGGTGCCAAAGCGCAACTTAATCAGTTTGATGATGATGATTGGAGGAAGGCACAGGAACCAGCGTTATTGAAGTTGATCGCATCAGAGCTTGGTATTGAGACCAAACAGATAGCCAACTTCGAACTAGGCTTATTTGACATTCAACCCGCAAGCTTGGGTGGCATTCAGAATGAATTCTTGAATTCTGGGAGACTTGACAACTTAGCTACTTGCTTCGTTGCAATGGAGTCCATTTTGGAGTATAGCAAAAGTGAAGACTTGGCTAACGATGACATGATTTCTTTGATTGCACTCTTCGATCATGAAGAGATCGGTAGCCAGAGTACACATGGCGCGGGATCACCTGTGATGGCTGAAGCCGTGAAAAGAATCACCGCGGCATTTTGCGACGTTGTCAATGTCGAGGCGCATTCTTCCGCAGTGCGCAAATCTTTCGCGTTGAGTGTTGACCAGGCGCATGCTGTCCACCCAAACTATGCATCAAAGCATGAGAAATCGCATGGGCCGAAGATGAATGCTGGTGTAGTCATCAAAACGAACCAAAATCAACGGTGTAAGTCCTGCCTTGCTTCTTCTCTCGTGTAGTGTGGAGCTCTTTTGTACTCATACTTTTGTTTTACTGTCGTCTGTCATCTTTCTCGTTAGATGCTACCAATGGAGTGACTGGTTTCATTGCCAGAGAAATCGGTCGGAAAGCAAACATCCCAATTCAAGAATTTGTTGTTAGATCAGATTGTCCTTGTGGTTCAACTATTGGGCCCATTATCAGCGCGAACACGGGCATCAGAACTGTTGATCTAGGTATGCCGCAGCTATCCATGCACAGTTGTAGGGAAGTCATGGGCATTGCCGATTTGACGTATGGGTTGTCCTTCTTTCGTTCTTTCTTTAAGGACTTCAATGAAATCGATGAAAGCTTGGAGGGGTGAGATTTATTTTGAAGCGGCTAGCTAGGATCTGGGGAAGTAAAAAGTATCTACAATTACCTAAAGAAAAAAGTTATCAAATTCAAGCCTTCCACGATCATCCGGCCAAGCAAATTATCCTGTACATTCAGGATCTTCTCCGTAAAATTGAAGCAAAATGCCCCAGTAAGGAACTTCTTCAATATCACAATAATGTGTTCTACGCCAGTGCTCTTCATTGTCAAAGACATTATTATGTATAAGAATTTCCAAACCAAGTTGATGCGGCTGATTCAACGAACGAGGCCAATGAAAATCAGGTAAAGCACACCCTATGCACTTGTCTCTCCTTTGCGTTCCAATCAGAGTTGATACTTTGACATCTGATCCATCAAGCTTTGAATGAAGGCACTTCACACGTAAATTCAAGCCGCTTCTAAGGAGTCTAATCAAATCACTCTCTTCTGGTACTTTTTTAGGATTGAATTTCAAAGATATCATCCAGTCAAGAGCATCCGGGTATTTCTTCCATAGTCTTCTTGAATCTTTCGCGTACATCTTGGCCTCGTCACTGCCTCCCAAAGAATAATACCCATCATTGCTATCACTGTCCTCATCATCTTCATCCACGTCGTCGTCATCATCAAACCCATGTAGCCTTGCCAAAATATCTGGCACGTATGGATTAGTCTCAATTGCCGTGTAGAGTGCAAACTTGACGTCATTTTCAACTACATCATCTTTCTTCCACCGCTGATATTGCAGCAACACATCAGTGTATGCCAAAGAAGCATCATCTTTTGTGTTAAATTTGCGCAGCAGATTCGTGCATCCTTCGGTATCTTTTGATTCAAGGAACCACGAGCAGAGCATTTTTCGCACACCTTGGTTGTCACCAGGATTCAGTCTCAAGAGCTTTTTGGCTTGACGGATTGCCTCCTCTCTCTTTCCAGTGTTTTTCAGACACAGTGCTCGACCGAGAAGAGATCTCATGTATGGCCTATTTCCTATTTCTCCCCATGACAGCTCTTCACTGCGATCATCAGACCACGTAGGGTTGAGTTTCCTTGCACAGAGGATAGCTGTGTCATACATTTTCAGGGCCTCGGCACAGGACAACTTCTCACGAAATCCTTCAGGATCAATTTCATACTGGTAAAATTGACCAAGCATATTCCATGCCTCTGTTGAAAGAGGGAACGTATTAAGAGCACTAAGAATTTTCATCAGCTTTTCTGCCGATCCCTTTGTCATCTCCATCGCATCATAGCACAACTCTTGGGCCGCCCCTTCCTCCAAGATTTGACCTCTTTCGGCCTCAGCTTCTGTGGTCATGAACATTCCAGCATGACGAGTAGTGTAGTCGCTGATTCTAAATGAAGCAACTTTCTCTTTTGCCTTCTTTACGGCCTTGGGAAGTTTGGCACAGAAAATCTTGTGGCCTGCTTTCCAATCTTGTGTTTGGCAATCTACGCCGCAGTAATCAACGAGCCTACACTTTGTGCAGATTTGCAGATTTCCTTCGCCGCCACACCATCCACACTCCCGAGCTTTCGTCTTCATGGTGGATATTGGTAATGGAAACGTCACCGCTCCTCGCCACTACTCCTATGTTGTGATGGGCGGGTCTCTACTCTCTACCGTCGCTATTATTTTTTATCGTCCAATTTCGGGGGGGGAGCTGGCGTTTTAAACGCCAGTAGACTCACCGTCGCACTTTTTAAAGATTTGCCGAGCACTAGATAAATTCGCATAACGCTAGTAAACATCTCAATCATTCCGACCTCCGATGTCAACCAAAACTCAACCGACCGATCGATCCAATGATTGTAACGAACTCTCCATCCAAAACGGTAGGGGAACCACCCCTATTGCAGAGTCGGGGGTGGTCAACTCATCGAGCATTGAGGCTCCAAAGAAGACGTCCCGAACTGGTCGAGTGTTGAAGCCGTCGGCGAAGCAACAAGCTGCGAATGATGCGAGTGCATCGCGAGTCAGCCGCATCACGGGCAACGAAAGTCAGTCTTATAATTTGACATTCATTAGCAGCGTTAAAGAGACTGACGAGTACTATGCGGCGGAGGAGAAGTCTAGGGAGAGAGCACCGAAAGTACAAACAATGGAGCAAGTTCTTACCAATCTTGGTTCAGCTGTTACAACTCAGACTCGGCCTTTACGTCCTAGGAACTAATTCACTATTACAGATTGTTATCATGAATATGTGTCTCCCTTTTCGCGTAGATGCTTTCCTAGAGAGAAGAACTCCGACTCCATTAGCTCCTTTCTGGATGCATGCGTCACACGATTAGATTCACTCTGTCTCGTCAAAATTCCATCCTTCAGCTCTTGTGCTAGCTTCGGATAAGCTTTGAACTCTTTTTGACGCCATTTGATAAGGAACTTAATGATAATATCTTTCTTTGTGTTCAAATTCATCTCGTGCGCTGGAATTTTCACCTTCTTTTTCGTCCTCGCTTTATCTCGCTTGATCATGCGATCTATCTCTATCAGAAGCAAAGCTTTTTTGCACTCTCTTGGCTTTAGATCTTGTGCGCTTGTTGTAGTTGCAAGTTTCGTATCCAATTCCACTGCTGCCTTTAGATCTTTCATCGTAGTCTTTACCTTTGCTAGGCCTTTCTCAGATCTTTCAACAGCATTATAATTGTCGATGTAGTATGTGATAAAGTATTCTTCCAACCTCTCATCTCCAGTACCCATGATTGAAGACAGAGTCATCGCTGGAAGGTTGACTCCTCCGGGCAGAGTGATAATATCCGAATCGCATGGAACTTCTGTGTTTGCCTTCTCTCCCCTCATTACTGGCGTCTCATCTGGCGCCCAAAGCTTCATATCAGTGATCTTCTCCACTAGCTTGCCAAGGTAGTCATTCAATTTGATACCATACCGATCCGACTTCCTAGAAGTAGCATCTTTTTCTCGTAACACCCGGGCATCGTTGCTCTCGCAATTTTTCTCAGGAAGGGTGGCTGCCAAATACTCCAACTCGGAACACAGCCCCTGGTAAAATACTTTCCCCGTGAACTTCCGAAGATCCATTACGGATAACTCAACGAAGTAATCATGGAAGATAGATTTACCATTCACTGTTGTCTGGGTAAAGATATAATTTTCATAGATCTTTCGTTGTGCCGGAGATGCACAGCAATAAGTCACAACCAAGGCACACATAATCAGTCTTGTATGTGAGGGTGAAGAGTCTCAATGCAAATTTGAGTGTTGTGAAGAAAAGCTGCACCCCATCCTCTTTTCCGACACGTTCGGAGTTACGCATCATCTTTGCTATTGCTCCCATTCGTATCTGTAACAGAGCAAAAGCACATGTTGAATATTCCGTGCCCCTTTGTATCATGAATTCGAGTACTTCTTTAGCGGATGCAGCGGAACCTTTGAATTTTGAATACTCATACGATGCAACCACATTATGGGCCAAGGTCACTAATGGATCTTCCGCCAAGCGCTGCCCTGGATCTTTAGGGAAAAGAAACCAATCCTGTTTATGCAATGAGTCCCTAATTGCAGATATAACTTCTCTGAGCAGTGCTTCGAAGAACTCGCCATTGGCATTGAGAGTCTTCATAACAGTGTGAAGTCCACCAAAAGATACAAACGTTTCCTTTGGGAATATAGCGCCATTATCCTCCCGAAGGATCTTGCTAGCTTGAGCAGCCGGCTGCCCATCTGTACCTAATGGACTAATAATCTCTGCAAGGGGTGGCTCTGCGGTGGCGTCGTGATCGCTCTTCACCTCTTCCCATTCCTCTAACTGCTGCTTTCTCGAGTCAGCAGCATATTTCATCAACTTCTCAACAGATGTGGTCTTACACAAGTCATCCTGCACCATTTGCAGCTTTGTATTGTTTGTATTGTAGCGGTTGCGAGGAGCCTTCTTGTCTCGGTTTGTTTCTTCATCGTCGCTATCATCTTCTAAATCAGAATTGTCGTCGCCAATGTCGCTTACGTTGCGCCCCAGTACATTACCACCGATTTCATTCTCCACATTAGTAGGCGCACTATCTCTAGGCATGAAGTCTACATGCTGAACGGAGCTCGACAATGTATCGTCTTCACCACGGCCACGCTTATCCTTTCGCTCCTCCATTGCCTCCTTCGTTGCTGCGTTGATGATGAGGTCCAGCCTCGGAAGGATTTTCCCGAGCCCGTAGTTGCTGTTCATTAGATCGTCTTGGTACTTCACTGCAATTTGGATATCATTCATTATACATTCCGCCAGTTTATCCATGTCCGCATCCGTGACACCCACAACGGCTTTGGCCAATGCCTTTTTCATTGCTACATCTTCTCCACAAGCTCTAATATTTTCTTCCCAGTCTACACTTGGCTGACGCGATATTTGTTTGGACGGGTCATCGTCGTGCATGTAGAAACCCAACTTTTTTAGGTCGGCTTCCTTTATCACAACAATATTTACAATGATCAATTGGTCATAGGAAGCTTGGCGGCCCAAAACTTTGTATCCAATGTTGTCGAATAAAATTATCACCAAATCACGGGGACCAGGTTTGACCCCCTTCTTCATCCTTTCCACGACTGCATCATGTCGTTTGTTTATCTCATATGCCTTACAAGGTGCGATGTGCAGAGCAGAGAAAAGGGCATGACACTCACTAGTCACCTTTTGACGATGTACCACCTCCTTCATTGTCAACTGGAACTCCAAGGGATGGTTGACACTTCCTCTCATTATAACGTCCGATGACACAACAGCAGCGGCGAGAAATTTGCTCTGATGATCCTGCTGTTCTGGCTTCAGAATTAAATCTGCGTCCACTCTAGAATTCCCAGTGGCCAAGCCGTAAAGGAATGTATCAATCAGTCTCATATTTGCGATTCGGTATTCCAACAACTCACGGGGAGATAAAACAGGACGGTGCCTACTGGTAGGCCGGCTTGGATCAATAATGACTGGATGAAGAAACGCACCAAATTCTCCAATCGACTTTGCTGATTCATCCATTTCGTTTATGTCAGCGTCCTTGCTAAGGAAGTGTGTTGATACAATCGAATTAAACTCCAATTGTGAATTATTATTCGTTGCAACTGCGGCGAAGAGGACGTACGCTCGTCCTTCAGGTTCATCTATCAAATTGTCTTCATGATCCTGTAACAAGATGTCGATTGGAAAATTTCCCCTTACATAATCCTCGCTGTGTGTAGTGTTAATCAGTGTCTCTCTCTCATCACGACAACTCACATATCGGCACCCACTCGTAATATTGTTATTGCATGAGACTACAGGGCAGCAATGCTCATTACGACCACGAGACGTATGAGATCTGAGCGTACATAACGTGCACAGGTGATGCTCGCACGGAGTAATGATGACATGATATCGGTATTTGCGATTGCCTTGTTACAGCAGGCGCACTCCAAGCCATCATGGGGAACAGCAACTTGTTCAGATTCATTTGGAGGGGGTACACTACTTCGCTCCTCCGCTGCAGCCGACCTAGCACGAAGACGTGCCTCACGATCAGTCAATTCCTGATCATTGCGAGACCTCTTACTTCGAGAGCCTCTACCGCCCGAATTACGCCCTCCCCTCATGGTTGATAGGGGTGGTGTCCCTACCGTTTTGGATGGAGAATAGATTCCTACCGCTACTTTTCTCCGTAGGGGTTCCGATGGATGATTTCCAGAGGTCTAAAGTCAAGCTTGTTTACTAGCTTTAAGCGATTTTTACTAGCGTTCATCAAATATTTAAAAAGTGCGACGGTGAGTATACTGGCGTTTAAAACGCCAGCTGTCGTACGAAATTTATCGTCGAATAAGTACTGTGTACGGTCAATACCTACGGACGGATACGGACAAGCCGAAACATTTGAGGAGTCCCAATACTCTCCTACGCCGACACACTCTCACTCGCTCTCACATGAGGCGAGGTGATTCATCATGTCAATGCATGAGGGAATCATCAAGAGGCAGCTGAAACTACCCCCGACGACAATCACCATCTCACTAATGCACTGAATCATGTCGAGGCTATTGGGCATCGCTGTCTTCTTTTCTGTTGTGACATCATGGGGCAATAATTTGCTGGTATCCTCGTTTGATATAGCTGCATTACAACGTTATGCTCATGCATCTTCACTATCATATCTTAGCATGGAGAAAATGCAAACCTCTGAGTATTTGAGCTTGTCTCGTCTAGAGCCACTTCTACAAGTGATTGATCCTGAGTCGGAGAGTGGTGCGACAATATTCAAAGACAATAGCAGCGGCAATAACATCAAGAGGCTAATTGTTGCATGTCGAGGAAGTGCTAATCCAAAGAATTTTGGAACAAATCTCAAATTCAAATTAACCCCAGCCACAAAACTATCACAACCAACTCCAGCCGGTGCAATGGTCCATGAAGGCTTCCAGGATGCGTCTTTGGGTCTTTGGAAGGAGTTAGCGCAGCCTTTGTTGTCTAGGATAAAAGAAGAGAAGGATGTCAATGAGATCATATTCACGGGCCATAGTCTCGGTGCTGCCAATGCTCTCCTGACAAGTGTGCATTATAGAACATCAATGCCTTCATCATCATCTTTATCGAGTCCTTCAATTGTTACCTTTGGAGGCCCGAAGTTATGCAATAGTATCTTGGCAAGGTATATACGTAACGATGCCTTGGAGGATTGTAGTATTCTACATCTTGTACATGATAAAGACCCAGTATTGGCGAATAATCAAAAGTTGTGGAGTGATTTGGGCTTCGTTGATGTCGGTATTGAATTGCAATGCGACCCAAATAGTCCAGCAGTACATACTGCAGCGGAAGATAAACCGAAGTCGTTTTTCTCGAGTTTTGCATGGAATATTCTAGATCATTGCAACTACATGGGTGTGTATATTGGACCAAGAGCATGATGGATGACACAAAGCCTTGTATTATTTTCATCAGACACAAAGCTAAGCTATTGTATTATTTTTCACGCTCAAACGTTTTCAGATTATCAACACTAACACGAATCACATAGAACGAAGAGTGTTTCCTTACTTTTCAGTAACCTTCGCCAAGTATCTCTGCCCAGACACCATGAAAGCGAGGAAAGTAGCAGACTGGAACACATTTGTTGTTTCTATCGAAGGTTTGTTTTCCTTCTGGCGGTTCCCCTGCATGTAGTTGGCAGCAATACACACAATAGTGCAGCCAAGTGATTCTAGTACATGCATTTCATTCACTCGACCTTGATTATCGCTTGTATCAGTATCTTTGCTTGCAATTTTCGTTACCGTTGCCACCACTTCCGCATCCTCCCGTTCAACCTCACTTTCGATGTGTGACACTGCATCGAAATTAGTTTGTAAGGATTCTGAGAGATCCTGAGCCTTACTGTCAGCTGCTGTCGAAGAAACAGCTGCATCATCTGATAGTGAAAATGTTGTGTTAGACAGAGCTGCATCATCTGGTAGTGGTGATGCGGCAGACACTGGTGATTCATTATTACTGCGATCACTAGCAACAGTGGTTCGAGACGCAATACGCGATGAATTCTTTTCCCTCCTATCTTCGAAGGCAGCATCTGCCTGCACAGCCATTGCCTCGATCTGAGCTACAAGAGCATTATCTTCCATTGTTTCAGTGAATTTGAACTGCCTGGGAGAAGTTTTCGTTCTATGCTTTTTTCTTGTTACTATATTTCGAGGCATCTTCGCGGATGTCCGGGTAGCATTGGAGCTTGACGTACGATGGGTGTTTTGCGTAAAAAGAGACCTTGCAGAGACAAATGTGTCGTTGTCAGTGTCATAGTTGTTGTCGATTCTACTATCTTCACCATCATCGTCGTCGTCGTCGGCATCCACTGCTACAATTTCGACGTTGTTATCGGCAAAAATATCTTCGATGGTTTGTGCCAGCTCCATCGCCAACGACGTTTTCGGCCCAATCTTTTCCCCCTCTTGTCCCCTACCATTCGATTGATCCAAGTCAGTAGCCACGCTGTGCTGCTTACTGCAATTATCATTTGCTGGTAAGACGGCCCCGTCTTCTTCCACTTCATGAAGTTTCATGTGACAACGTTTCCAACAATTTGCTCAATGATGTGGGGTCTTCTTTGCGTGAACGCCGCGGCATTGCACCACTAACAACACTGCAGTCGTCAGGAACATATATGCCACTAACAACACTGCAGTCGTCAGGAACATATATCTCCTTCGTGGGAGAGTTCAACTTGTCGTTGTGTTTCTTCTTTGATTTCCTCATTTTCTTCCTTGCAACTTTGTCAGTAGCAGATTGTCGTCGACGTCTACGGATGATATCCATGAACTTGGGATTCTGTAGGATGGGTTTACTGATTTCATTCATTCGGGAGCAAGTTGACCCTTTCAGAATTGCAACCAAGACATCGTTCTCGTGGATGAATTCAAAGGGGGTATTGTCTTCCCCTTGCCCTTCCTTCCTCGGTAGGAATGCAGGCGATGCCAGGTCAATGAACTCAGTACGATCGGCTGGACGGCACAGCCCAATGTATTTCTTTTGCAATAGTCGTTCAACAGTGATGTTACGTGGAATGAGCTTGAGAACGTCACCAACAGTTGAGTCGAGAGGTGCATCCGAAACTTCAATCACTTCAAAGACGCGACTTTTGGGGCACAATAACAAGACAAAGAAATAGATGCGTTTGTCAGTGGTAGTGCTGGTACAGATGCTGTCATTGCTATCAACCGCTTGATTGCCACTGGCGGCGCCTCTTGTGTCAGGACCAGGAGTTGTAACTCCAAATTGTTCTACATCTGCAACGCATGTTGGTGATGGAATTTGACCTTCTTTTTTGTTCAAATCGCTACAGCTGCTGCTGCTTTTGTTGCCGCTGCTACTGATTTTAGAAGGAGTCCTGGTAGGAGTGCTATCATAAAAGACAATGGAGCTACAATTTGTGCTTTTGGTTGGGGGTAGTTGCCGCTGCCTTGGAGGAAGTCCGATAATACTTTGTCCTTGAGAAACAGCTCCATTATCTCCCAATGCTTGAGGTTTTGATTGCCTACCAATGTGATGTTGCCACCTTCTTCGCTGTAAATGGGGGGGAGCACAATATTTGAACTCAGTAGTGTCGATTGTGGCTGTTTCTGATAAAGACTGAAACCTAGTGGATGCCTGTGAGAGGATGCGTTGTTGACGTGCAGCAGCTCGTCTGCGTGCATCGTCTCTGCTGGGAGATGTTGACCCAGTCGACTCGTCTTCTGTTAGCTGTTGTAGCGGTTGAGGCACACAATATTCGATATCCTCCTTCAGATGTTTACTTTCCGTTGCCTCATTCTCACCGTCAAATTTTGCAATCTTTTCACGGACAGTCATTTTGCTGCAACATGCCTCTTCCTCCTCCTCCTCTTCCTGATATTCGACTGACGAGCACGCCACCGTGATGGGTGTGATGACAGGCTCCTCGCGCTTGGCATCATGATGTTGTTGCTGTTGTTGCTGCTGTGAGGTAAGTTGTAGCTCCTCCTCACCTACGCCGCCGCCGCCAAAACTATTTTCGTGGTTGCGATCCTCATCGTCGGACGGAGGAGACGAAGATGCCCCCTTCTGATGAAGCTCATAGGGATATTGTTCACTCTTATGGGGGCTTTCACCGAGGACTGTGGGGCGGTTGAAGGAAGATGAAGAGCCGTTGTTGGCAGGGGTGTTGTTGGGTGCCGTTCCTCCAAAAGGTGACGTATTTTTGTTGGTGGAAGATGATTTCTTTTTTCTGTTCTTACTGCTTGACGGGAAGAGAGACCGTAACAGGCCTTTACCTAGCTTGATCCTCCTCATGGTTGCCCTGCCGCCCCAACGCGATGACTGTTAACGAAGCCGCCTAAATGTTACTATTGACAGCTAACTGGCCATATTATTGACTTCGACATTGTATATTGACGGACATTACAGAGAGTGCTTTTGAATTCAAACGTGTGGGCTTTCGGTCATTTCCGTGCTACGGTAAACTAAGTATCAATCGTGTTGTAAACAAGAAAAGCGTCTTGGGCTGAGAGGAGGCTGAGCGGAGCGGAGAGATAGCTACTCCGAAAACACATACATAGGTACTTCTAAATACGGAAGTATTGGGTAATACCCATACGTATTTTCTTCTGGGTATGTCGAAAATACGTTAATGGTTACGGTTTGGTACGGGTAGGTAAGTCCTATCTACCTATTTCACTTTTTTGAAGAGTTTTGGCCTTTTCAGGAGTAAATTTCAGAGAGAGGTTGCTTGGATCAAGAGATCATTGCAACTACATGGGTGTGTATTTATTGAGAGCTTGACGACACAAAAGCTAAGCTATTGTATTCTAATTTACGCTCACAAGTATTCCAAAGATCGAGCATCTGCAAATTATTCACACTAATAGGAATCACATAGAACGAAGAGTGTTTTCTTACTTTTCAGTAACCTTCGCCAAGTATCTCTGCCCAGACACCATGAAAGCGAGGAAAGTAGCAGACTGGAACACATTTGTTTTTTCTATCGAGGATGTGATTTCCTTCTGGCGGTTCCCCTGCATGTAGTTGGCTGCAATACACACAATAGTGCAGCCAAGTGATTCTAGTACATGCATTTCATTCACTCGACCTTGATTATCAGCCACCATTTTGGACACTGTTGACGTAGTTGCGTTAAGGAATGTTCTGGTATCAGCATCTTTGCTTGCACGTTTCGTTACCTTTGCCACCACTTCCGCATCATCCCGTTCACCCTTTGCAAGGTCCTGAGCCTTCATGTCAGCTGCTGTCGAAGAAACAGCTGCGTCATTGAATGTAGTTTGGAAGGATTCTGAGAGGTCCTGAGCCTTACTGTCAGCTGCTGTCGAAGAAACAGCTGCATTTGCATCCAACGTAGTTTGGAAAGATTCTGAGAGATCCTGAGCCTTACTGTCAGCTGCTGTCGAAGAAACAGCTACATCGTCTGATAGTGGTAATGTTGTGTTAGACAGAGCTGCATCATCTGGTAGTGGTGATGCGGCAGACACTGGTGATGTGTTATTACTGCGATCACTAGCAACAGTGGTTCGAGACCCAACACGCGATGAATTCTTTTTCCTTCTATCTTCGAAGGCAGCATCTGCCTGCACAGCCATTGCCTCGATCTGAGCTACAAGAGCATTATCTTCCATGGTTTCAGTGAATTTGAACTGCCTGGGAGAAGTTTTCGGTCTCTGCTTTTTTGATGTTACTATATTTCGAGGCATCTTCGCGGATGTCCGGGTAGCATTGGAGCTTGACGTACGATGGGTGTTTTGCGTAAAAAGAGACCTTGCAGAGACAAATGTGTCATTGTCAGTGTCATAGTTGTTGTCGATTCTACTATCTTCACCATCATCGTCGTCGTCGTCGGCATCCACTGCTACAATTTCGACGTTGTTATCGGCAAAAATATCTTCGATGGATTGTGCCAGCTCCATCGCCAACATTTTCGGAGACATATTCAACGCAATCATGGAAGAATTATCATTTGCTGGTAAGAAAGCCCCATCTTCTTCCACTTCATGAAGTTTCATTGACAACGTTTCTAACATCTTGCTCAATGATGTGGGGTCCTCTTTGCGTGAACGCCGCGGCTTCGCACAAGTAAGCCCACTAACAACGCTACAGTCGTCATGGACATATATCTCCTTCGTGGGAGACCACAACGATATGAACTTTGGATTCCGGAGGATGGGTTGACTGATTTCACTCATTTGGAAGCAAGTTGACCCTTTCAGAATTGCAACCAAGACGTCGTTCTCGTGGATGAATTCAAGGGGGGTATTGTCTTCCCCTTGCCCTTTCTTCTTCGGTAGGAATGCAGGCGATGCCAGATCGATGAACTCAGCACGATCGGCTGGACGGCACAGCCCAATGTATTTCTTTTGCAACAGTCGCCCATCAGTGATGTTACGCGGAATGAGCTTGAGAACGTCACCAACAGTTGAGTCGAGAGGTGCATCCGAAACTTCAATCACTTCAAAGATGCGACTTTGGGGGCATAATACCAAGACAAAGAAATAGATGCGTTTGTCAGTGGTAGTGCTGACATAGATGCTGCCATTGCTATCAATCGTGCCTCTTTTGTCAGGACCAGGAGTTGTAACTCCAAATTGTTTTACATCTGCAACGCATGTTGGTGATGGAATTTGACCTTCTCTTTTGCTTAAATCGCTACAGCTGCTTTTGTTGCCGCTGCTGCTGTTGATTTTAGCGGGAGTCCTGGTAGGAGTGCTATCATAAAAGACAATGGAGCTACAATTTGTGCTTTTGGTTGGGGGTACTTGCCGCTTTTGCTGCCGCTGATGCCTTGGAGGACGTCTGACACTTTGGCCTTGAGAAACAGCTCCATCATCCCCCAATGCTTGAAGTTTTGATTGCCTACCAATGTGATGTTGCCACCTTCTTCGCTGTAAATGGGGGGGAGCACAATATTTGAACTCAGTAGTGTCGATTGTGGCTGTTTCTGACAAAGACTGCAACCTAGTAGATGCCTGTGAGAGGATGCGTTGTTGACGTGCAGCAGCTCGTCTGCGTGCATCGTCGCTGCTGGGAGATGTTGAACTAATCGACTCGTCTTCTGTTAGCTGTTGTAGCGGTTGAGGCACACAGTATTCAGTATCCTCCTTCAGCTGCTTACTTTCCGTTGCCTCATTCTCGCCCTCAAATTTTGCAATCTTTTCACGGACAGTCATTTTGCTGCAACATGCCTCCTCCTCCTCCTCCTCCTCCTCCTCCTCCTCTTCCTGATCTTCGACTGACGAGCACGCCACCGTGATGGGTGTGATGACAGTCTCCTCGCGCTTGGCATCATGTTGTTGTTGCTGTTGCTGTTGTTGCTGCTGTGAGGTAAGTTGTGGCTCCTCCTCACCTACGCCGTCGCCGCCAAAACTATTTTCATGGTTGCGATCCTCATCGTCGGACGGGGCGTCTTGGAGAAGCTCATAAGGATGTTGTTCATTCTTACGGCGGCTACCACTGAGGACTGTGGGGCGGTTGAAGGAAGATGAAGAGCCGTTATTGGAAGGGGTGTTGTTGGGTGCCGTTCCTCCAAAAGGTGATGTATTTTCATCGGTAGAAGATGATTCCTTCTTCCTGTTCTTACTGCTTGACGGGAAGAGAGACCGTAACACGCCCTTACCTAGCTTGATTCTCCTCATGGTTACCCTGCCGTCCCAACGCGATGTCTGTTAACGGAGCCTAACTGTTCTATGAAAGAGTTATGTGCGTGGGGCCGCCATACTTGAATTCAAACCCATTCGGAGACAGACTCATGAGAAGGAAACGGCCCGGAGAACAAACGGTCAAATGGTCCTTTCGACCAATTTTTCGGTGGTTCTCCAACCAGAGACCTTTCTACTGGCGGGAAGAAAGTGGCACCAGTGCCAATCTCAAAACTCACACAATCAAAACACTAACAAAATGAACGAAGTCATAAATATGGCATAATACTCGACGAAAATACATAGAGCAGCCTAAACTTAGAACCCCAAACAGTATATATACATTATCTGAGGCAGAAGAGATTAGAAGTCATCGAGAAAGAGCACCTTTCGACGAATTTGGGACCAATAACTGCTATTTCGAGCTAGAATGACGCATGCCTACGGCATATCTGCATGCCTGTGCTGCTGCTGCTGCTATGCGAATATACTACATATAACGTTGACCAGTGGTTCTATCGAAAGCTATTAGTCTCTTCTATCATATTATTGACGGAGATGGGGTCAGGAGGGCGATATTGACACGTAGAACCACCATTGTAGGGGTGTTGAATCGATGGTGGTGTTTTGTTAGTGTTTTGTGTGAGATTCTAGTTGGTGCCACTTTTTTCCCGGTGAAACTTTTTTCCCGCCAGTAGCCTTTTTCGTCAAATAAATAACACGGACAGGATCAGACAGGATCACTTCCAGCATGAGAAACCATCAATCTCTTGCTTCCAGAGCACCAGGAACCATACTTTTACTTGAACTTACGAAGTAAATAGGATGGAGTACTTCTCAACGATGATGATTTAGAAAGAATAAACACAAGTGCAACGTAGCTCTCTAGAGAGTATTATTACAATAAAATGGTTAGAGAATCATATAATACAATTTGCAATAGAAACATCTCTTTTGCATGTACTATATATCATGTTGAGGCATAATCCCTTCCTCAGCAAGCAAAATACAGAATCATTGCAACCAACAAAACTAAAGCACATACACCAAAGGTCAAAAAAATTGCCCTATCCACCTTTTTCTCCTCCCCATCCAATCCAATCCGATGAAATACCTTATGATACATTGACAAATTGCGATACTCATACTTGTCAATTCGCTCTGTATCTGCACCTACAATCTCTTCCTTTGCAACATCATTGAAAACACCCCTACCCGTCGAAGGAGGTGCGTTACCACTCAATTCCAACAACCGTGCACTCCGTTGACTCCCTGTTCGACTCACAAGTGTCCCAGCTGATTTTGATTCATCCTCAAAGTCAGCAAAAATTTGACGAGGTGCAGCAACATCTTCATCCTCAATCTGTTCCATCATCGTAAAAGATGATAATGATGAAATTGAATGGAGGGAAGTCACAGAGGCGATGATTCCTCCCTGCTCTATGTCACTATCACACTCATTCTGACACAAATGGTGTAATTCTAAAGTAGCCGCCGCAGTCTTATTGCCTTCAGCCAGCTTATTACATTTCAGTCGAGCCTCAACGCGGCCAGTGGCAGATGAGCTTGGACTGTCGGTATTTACAGCAGCGAAGGCGATAATTCCTCCCTGCTCTATATCATTATCACAATCATTCTGACCCGAATGGTGCAATTCTACAGTATCAGCGGCAGTCTTATTGCCGTCAGCGATCTTTCTTTTCAGTCCATCCTCAACATGGTCAGTCGCAGATGGGCTTGGACCGTCGGTATTTACAGAAGCGGAGGCTATGATTCTTCCCTCTTCGTTCTCACCATCACATTCATCTTGACCCGAATGGTGCAATCCTCCAGTAGCTGCCGTAGTTTGATTGCCTTCAACCAGCTTTCTTTCCAGTCGATCCTCAAAGCGGTGGGTGGCATCTATACCATCAGACAAGAAAGCGGGCAAAACCTCAGACGATGAAATTTGATTTTGATTAGCCTCGCTGGGGGAAACAGTGACTGGTGAGCTCGTAGGCTCGTCACCTGAATTGCCTGGTTCGTCGTTGCTATCGTCAGAACTATCACTGGCTGTATCCTCGTCACTGGAATCGTCCTCACCACTGGAACTATCCTCCTCCTCGCCAAAACTTTCACTTGAAGACGAGCTTCCTTCACTCGCCTCTTCACGGGGAGGAAACTCACTCTGATTCTTTATTTGCTGACAGCTGTTCGATGCCATTTGCCTGTTGTTTTCTTTTTTCCACTCCTGCTTCGTGGCAGCTTCTTTCGATTCAGATACACTCTGCTCAGAGATACGCTCCATCTTTCTATTTTTGCTCTCAAATGCGCGACGTTCATCATGTCTGAACAGTAGCAATAAACCCAGCACACCCATGACACCGATGATGATTAGAATCGCCATCAAAAGAGCTGCCTTCGATTTACAGACCTGTGGTGGTGCAATGGTAGCAGGACTTGGGCCGGGGACGGCTATGATTGTAACTTCAAAAGTACCATTATAAAACTTCGCCAAATCATCGTCATCGAGATTCCTTGCTTTCGCTTGAGGTTCCATCGTTTGCAGTAGCAAGGGGCTTGCACTTCGAGCTTTCAGCTCTTGCATGAATGCCGCGGCATTCTCATATATAGAAGATTCTACGACTCGTCCAAGACCATGAGGTTTGCCGTGAGGTGAATAGTAGTCACCGATGATGACTAAGTAAAATTCAATTGCCGATGACTGACTTGAAAGGAGACGATTGTGCTGGCTGCCATCCCTAGTCAAACGACGCTGATTGCAACGGACTTTTGCCTCTACCACGGTTGAGCTCAAGTTGTAAAAGTATTCCGCATCTTTTCCGTTTGAAACAGTTTGTGTAACTTGTTCCCTGACAGCATCATGTACTTCGCTGGGAACTGTTATTTGTTTGGGATCACACTTGAGAAGCGGGAACGACAAAGCAGCCTCTGCTCCAACTGGTTGCGCTGGTGGCGTGGGAGTCAGAGTTGGAATATGACTTGTGGTTGGAGAAAATGATGGAGGAGATGAAGATGTTGGCTTAGGAGATGTGCTGGGACTCATTGAAAGACTTGGTGCCTCCGTTGCACATTCAGTTTCGTAGTAGAATTTTCCCACAAATTGTCTTGCCTTATACATAAATTTGGTGTCCGAAAAGCCACAGGTACCTTCTCCTATGAGCAACTTTGGAGCCGCTGGATCATTGATTCCCACTACAAGTTGCTCATCATTAATTTTCCCGTCAAACATCGGATCTGCGTAAAGCAAGGACGTGCTTATATAAAATGAACGTACGCCTCCATTCGATGGGATCTCTGTCGCAGCAAACATGTCAAACGGAATTTTGTAGAACTCCGGCTCTTTTGCTTTTGAATTTGTATCACTCTCAATCAAGTCAGACTTGCGTATTGTCCCATAGGAAATCGTTTCCCATTCGCCAAGCTGTGAAATCCCACGATAATCATAACTAACACCCTGGTTTAAAACGTCTCGATTTGGATCTGCATAGTATCCATTTCGTTTTAGGGCGTAGACTTGAAAGTCGACATTTCGACTCAATGCAGCCGGTACGTGAAATCCAAAGGATGATATTTTCAAGCCATTGTCATCAGAATCTTCCGATTTCATGGCAAAGACAATACCTTCACCTTGAACGAAGTTATCTACCTGGGATTGATTGGTGCTCGTCCCAAAACGACATGTGAATGGTGGCCCCTCATCGACTAAATAATCTTGTGCTTGTAGCTGCCGCAGCTCTTGGCTCGTGCTCGTGTACTTTCTGCTGTGCACAACTTGGAGAATGATTGCTGCGGCAAACGTTGCCACAAATAATCGGCCACAGCGACTTAGTCTTCGAAGGCACATCATAGACATGGTGGTAAGCTGTTCTCTTTGCTCAGTGGATATAATATCTGGGATAAGAGTTTGATGAGAGTGCTGCTTTTTTATCTGATGAGAAGAGACATCGTTGCTGACACATTAAGATTGTCACCACCCAACTAGTACTTCAATATCTCACTTCCCTGCGTAAATAACAGTACCCGTTTCTCTCTCCAATAGGAACAAAAGTAGTGCATGCTCAATGTTCAGCTCTGCATGACATGACTGCTGGATGCTGCAATACATCATGTTGCTGTTTGCTGTTTGCTGTGCATTTACACAGGAGAAAAGTGAGACGCATTGTGACATTCACTATGCATCACTTTCTCACATCTCTCATCGCCATCCATCATCGCCCTCGCTCGGCGCCGATCATTCACAGCCATTCACCAAATGATTCGATCCCGATGCCGATGCCGATGCTAATATGCTGATGCCATTATGTTGTATCCAGCTAATCAAACCACCAACCAACCTAAACGTCGTCAACGCAACAACAGCAAAAGTCCATAACATTGAGAATGGCATCAACTACAGGAGGCGCCTGCGCCTCACCAGGCTGCACCAACGTAACCTCCAAGCGTCTCGCATGCCCAAAATGCATGCAGCTTGGTTTACCCCCCGTCTACTTCTGCGGTCAAGCGTGTTTCAAGAAAAACTACAATCAGCATAAACAAATCCACACAATTGCCAAACAAATGTCAGCCACTGCTGGCATTACATCGACACGAAAAACGCCACCGGATGGAATCACTTGTCCACTAGACTCATCGGTTGAGATGAAGACGTCCCTTCCTTCTTGGGCGAATGATTATTCGTTCACTGGACAACTACGACCGGCACTACTGTCACCGAAACGTCTTGTTACCAATAAGAATGTCAGACTTCCCGACTATGCAAAGCATCCGGCTGGAGTGTCTGATTCAGAGCAACGCGATCGTGCGTCTAACAATAGCATTCGTGTCTACGGCCCGGAAGAGTTGGAAGGAGAGTGCAACTTGCGGTATGCATGTGCCATGGGACGAGAGGTATTGGATGCGGGGGGCAAGGCATGCCGTGTGGGCGTCACTACAGATGAAATTGATCGCGTTGTCCATGAAGCCTGCATGGAGCGTGATTGCTATCCATCTCCTCTTAACTATTACAACTTTCCCAAGTCGGTATGTACCAGTGTAAATGAAGTTATCTGTCACGGCATTCCTGATTATCGCGAAATTCAAGATGGGGACATTGTGAATATTGATGTGACAACTTACAGTCGAGGAGGATACCATGGCGATTTAAATGAAACTTTTTGCGTTGGTAATGTCGATGCAGATGGTCGTCGTGTCGTCCAAACGGCATTTGAATGTCTCCAATCTGCATTGGCAATGGTGAAGCCCGGTACACTTTACCGTGACTTGGGCTCAACTATACATCGTGTGGCTCAAGCAAACAAGTGTTCTGTGGTAAGAACTTATTGTGGCCATGGTATTGGAAGTTTGTTTCACACTGCCCCGAACGTACCGCATTATCACAAGAATAAAGCAAAAGGAGTGATGAAGGAGGGCCATGTCTTTACAGTTGAGCCTATGATCAACCTGGGTCACTATGATGATACGACTTGGGGTGACAATTGGACGGCAGTAACCCGTGATGGGAAGAGAAGTGCGCAATTTGAGCACACTGTCTTGGTTACAAAGGATGGCTGTGAGATTTTGACAGCAAGAGAAAACGAACCAGTGATGAAGTGGGATCCTGACTTGGTCCAGAGGTAGAAAGGGTGCATTAGTGTAGGTGAAGAATGGGAGAATACTTATCATCTCTTTACTGAGTACCCACTAAATAGTAATCCAGCAAGAAAATATCAGAGGCCAAGACCACATTGTGTGAATCTTCTTGAAGCTACTAGAGACAAACAGGTTGATGAAGAGCACCCTTGAGACAGGAGCAAACCGATCAGCCAGCATCATTTTATTTCGCCTATTCTTCTACCTCTTAGCATAGGTATGTATGGAGGTACTTACATCTAAATAATCTATCTATCTATCTATCTTCTTTAGATAGGTTGTACCATACCTCTATTCTGTAGATACTGAGAAAAGCGGGCGCCCCCATTCTCCCTTCTCACTATTTTTGGCGGGAATCACCTCCTTCAAAAATTTTGAAATCAAAAATGACAGCATTCAGATTTATTTTGCTTCACATGAACCATGCCAAGTGAACCTTCATCTCAAAGTACATCTAATGCAAAAGGAAGATAAATACAACCTCCATCAATTGACTAACAACTGCCGTGGCAGAATCATAAACTGCATATAAACACTAAAGAAGACTTATTCACAACATGAGCACTGCCGCCACTCCAAAACTGAAATCAGAAGTTCACTCGGCCTTCAAATCCGTCGGCGCCGAGGTCACAGACTCATTGACAACACGCATCGCAGCACTCTCTACTCAGCTACGACTATCTCCTCAGAAACTTGCCGAGGCGTGGGAGGCGCATAGTCTCACGAAGAACGTGAACGTGCTGGATGACGTATCATTTGCGGCTTATCGATCTTCACTTTCAGGATTAGCAGGAGAGAACAATAATCGTGTAGTAGGC
Organism: Skeletonema tropicum; assembly: GCA_037178625.1. Classification (NCBI taxonomy): domain Eukaryota; phylum Bacillariophyta; class Thalassiosirophyceae; order Thalassiosirales; family Thalassiosiraceae; genus Skeletonema; species Skeletonema tropicum. The sequence continues at coordinate 2,834,895 of CM074127.1, read as the reverse complement.
ACCTCTTCTGCTAAACGTAAGGCTGGACCAAATAGTGTTACGCCAACGCCCAATAAGACAAAGGTCAAGCGCGAAAATGAGCAGCAGCAGCAGCCGGCCACTCCATCTAGCTCAGCTCTAGCTGGAAAAAATATCCTGATTACACCGACCAAAACACCCACCTACAAAGAACGGACCAACCAAGGAGCAGTTGTTTCAACTTACAATCCACATAATCTTCCAGCTGCTGCAGCTAGTAGCAATGGCAGCCACGTTTCTGCGTCCATCCAATACCACCCAGCCGCCTCTCATCCTACAAAAAGTTACCGTCACATGTTCACTCCATTGGAGGCCAGGGCGCAAGTTCTCGAGGATAGATTGGCCACTATGACTGAGCAAATACAAGAGGCGAATAGTGATGATACTGCAGTAAAGCAAGAGGCAGATGCTTTTGCTGCAAGTGTTAACGACTCTACAGAATGGGCACCGGTTGGCGTTCCAAGGCAGAATACAGTGCGTTGTGTTGGAAGAATTTGTAATGAGGTAAGAATGCTGTTGCTCTCATGACAAATGTTTTATCTTGACTTTGTGTTTTATGTCATACTGATCTCAGTCATTTTTTATATTCTACTTCAGGCACACGAAGGAAGGCTAAACAAAGCGTCTCTTCGCCTTGAGGGCTCACGCCAACACTCTGCTGGATCTCGCATACATCTCGATCTTCAAGCATTCAACAACAAAGACGTGAAGAGCGAAGATAAACGAGACTTCTCTCTATTCCCAGGCCAGATCGTCGCAGTTGAGGGAATTAATTCCTCTGGACGCACCATGCAGGCCACTCGCTTGATTGAGGGTGCTCCTCCTCCTTCTGAAAAACATAGAGCTTCTGACCTGTTGGATTATCAGTATGGTGCAGAAAAGCAAGATGGCAAACCGTTGAGTATCATGTCACTCTGTGGACCGTTCACAACCAGAGACAATTTGAGCTATGATCCATTGCAAGACATTATATACAAGGTCTCTATAGATAAGCCGGACGTTGTCATCATGTGCGGGCCATTCGTGGATGGGAGACAGCCGATGCTCAAGGGTGGAGATGTTACCACGGTTGATGAAGATGGCAATGAAAAGAAGTCTACCTATGAGGAAATTTTCTTGCAAAATGTGTCATTGTTATTGGAAGATTTGTATGCAAGTGATCCAACAATAAAAACTCAGTTTGTGCTGGTTCCCAGCGTCGAGGACGCGTTCGTTGATTCAGTTTACCCTCAGCCTCCATTTGTGGAGAACACTATGAAACAAAATCACAAACACGAATATGGTGACTTGGGATTGCACTTCGTGGAGAGTGCTGGACGCGAAGAAGAGAAGAGTCGCAGCAACCGTGTGCACTGTGTTTCTAATCCTTGCACGCTCAAAATTAACGAGCTTACGATTGGTGTCACTTCCAGTGATGTTCTGTTCCACATTTCATCTGATGAGTGCAATGCCAACTTGCCTCCAGGAACACGAATGACTCGTATTGCTCAACACCTGATCCAGCAAAGGAGCTATTACCCTCTCTTCCCTGCGGCTATTGGTGCATCGTTGGATCTTGGGAAGGCCGATGAGTGGGAGATGCCATGTCAGCCCGATATTTTGATTGTTCCATCAAAATTAGCGTCTTTTGCGAAGCCAGTGCTTGATAGGACTATCGTTGTCAACCCAGGTGAGTTGACGAAGAATACGACTGGAGGAACGTACGCAACAATCGATGTCCACCCGATTAAGAGGGAAACACTAGAAGATGCTGTTGAGGCGGATATGGAAATGTTCAGCGGTATCCAAGATCGTGTTCGCGTTGATATCAAGCGCATTTGAAGTTAAAGGGAGAAGCTAATTAGAGGAATTTGTGAGTGTCCTTCATCAGAGGCACTCGTCTAATGAGGAGTGCGGTTCAGACGTTCATCATATTTGGTGTCAAGATTCATGAGTAAAAATGTTGGATATGTCCATTAGAATAAACTAACAGAGCATCTAAAAGCTTATAAATGAAATGAAGAGAATATCAAGGTAGTTGAAATGTCGAAATCCACCAGTGACGAGTTATATCAATTTCGGTAGATGGAGGGACATCAGCTCCATCGCCACACATAAGAAGACATTATCCCAATTATTGATCGCAGTTCCCTCCACCAACGCCGAAGTAACCCCAATCGCAAAAAGCGGCCTCCATTCTAACAAGTCTATGTTGCATACTTTTCCGTATATTACACATGCAGCAATAGTCAACAATCCGCACCCAATAGACCCTTCTACCGACTTCTCTCCCCCGAAAGCTACTTTGTATTTGTGCCGCCCATATTGCATCCCTACAACCGCTGCGGCTGCATCACCAACGAATGATGCCATAATTATTAAGCCAGTGTGTGTCATGAATTTCGTGAGACCCACGTAAACCATGATTAGAGTCATTTGCAGAGGACCAAAGAGGAGTTCCGATGGAGAACTTGTACGTGACATTGTGTGGACATCTTCATCTTCTGGATCTTTTTTGACGGCGCCTTTATATATCAGCCTTATAGCCATACATGCCGGCACGGTAATATTCAATCTCCAGCCCCAGTGACTCGTATCGAACAGTGGCCACCAAACAACAGCGGAGCAAGCACACAAATGGATAAACTTTCTAGACAATTCTGGATGTCCGTACTTAATTCTGATTAGAGCTCCCAATTCCATTACACATTTGACGTAGACAACTGTTAGTAGCGCGGAGGCTACGTTATTGTGCAAGGGGGAGAGAGGCTCGGTGATGATAGAATGGCTCACGAGGAATGCCGACAGTTGTCCCGATGATGAGGGGTTGCCTACCATGGTGTTCACTTGCGTTGCAACGAAGAAGTGTCAATAACTTTACCGTCGGGCATCCTCGCGTGTTTATGATCTGTCGGGCGTCATTGTGGGTTCCCCCCTTTTTCGACTGTTTTTGTGGGTTTTCGTGGGCAATCGCTAGATGATCGCTAGAATGAAAAGGGTGCAGCCTGCCCCTACATGATGGACCGAGTCCGAACTTGCGCCGAGTAATGAGCAACCTCGTCCTTCCTATATATGATGTAATAGTGCCATGTGTGTGCGCAAGTTGGGAAGCCTTTGTAAGCAAGCTATTGATTAATCAATTTCAAGTCATCTAGATTTACATGTGTGAAGTCAGACATGAGATGTGTTGTTCTTAAAATAATGGTGTATTCATGTATTTACACCCTTTTCACTTTCCCATTTCGTTTTGCTTTTCCCTTCGGCTTTTCCCAAGCTTTGTTTGCAGGACGAAATACTTACCATCATTGTTATCAAGCCGTGTTGCCCCTGTCCTTGGGCGAAGATTGCTGCCATGTGTCTGTGTCGTCGTTCAATGATATATGTACAACAGTAGCATAGATTTCGTCCAAGCAATGTTTACCATCGAGTTTATTGCATCCTTCCTCCTTGATAGCTTTCAACAGTTGGTTGAAATAAATAACAGTCTTTTGTTCACCCCTTGCTGCCCAAACGTATATTGTCCCGCAGATTCAAGACACTTGTTTAGTGCATGCATCAAGTAGTTGATCTCATCCTCTATTAGCCTTTACCAAAGCTGCTCGTACATTGTGACCAGAAACACCGCCGCCGGCATCTCCATCTCCAGTAATTGCGGTCACTCTGAAACCGTATAGTCCAGAGAACTCCTCAAGCGACTTCTTGACTGCGTCCAGTGCATAACCATTAGCGCCATAAGCACTTGTGTCCACACCAAGACAATGTAATTTAGTTGTCTTCTTTAGTCTTTTTCTCACCTCCCAACCAGCCCAAACTAAAATATTGACGAGTGTTCAAGCCCTGCTCGTTTGCCATAACCAGTGATTAGGTTAAAATGCTTTGCCCCCTCATCCATGATTTCTTACAAGACAATAATCATGCAATCAGCCGCAAGACTAGCCTCTTTTCGATTATGAGTCCTCCTAGATGGGCATCCCTTGACAATATTAGATACATCAATATCTTTAATGTCAAGCTCATGCAACAGCGCTTTCGTCCAGCCAACAATAATCATCTCAGTTGCTCGTCCGATGCACCGTATCGTGAGTTGATCACAGCCGCAATGTGGAGTGCACCCTTTCCGAACGTTGATTCTTCTGCACCAAACAGTGCTTGAAGGTTGTGATTATTGTCATGTGAACAACTTTCCTTTCTCAATTGATGTTTTTTTGCTACGGAAGTTGCTCCCTAGGGTAGAAAGAACTGGGTCACACCATAATTATGTCTCTCGGAAACCTTGCCTCGGCGTGTCTCGCTGCAATCGTACCCATCGCCGCAGTTATGGGTGGTGACGCTAGTTAAATCTACTAACAAAACGAATTTTGGAATTTCACTGTAACACTGCTCAGACAGCTTCGGTATACCCCTAGGACCAATGAACTGCAAAGGGAGCCGTTTTTGCACCAATATTTATGGAGTTATCTAGATATTCAGTTTGTTAGTGACCCACTAGTTAAATGCCCCTTTTGTGCTTATAATGGTCTCTGTAGTGATCAAATCTTCAAATCACCGCCCGATCTCGCCAAGATTGGTCCATTGAGGTCATTTCGTGCCATTCGTATCGTTGGATTCGTCTTCATCGGCGATGTTGGTGGTCGTAGGGGCGTCATTGTCAACTCCTCCAAGGGGCCGAAAATCGGTGAAGTGATTTGGCGCGCTTCGCCATCCGGCCTCAAAATCACACAGAACAAACATCACCAAAACTACCATGTTCGACCGCACCGTGCATCATGTTACGAAACCCATCGGAGGACAAACGATGGCTCCATGTACAGCTTATTGTCTATGTATTCAATATCTACAGTCGCTATTTTGCTCGAAATAGGTCTACTTAGTCGTAATGCAATTTGAAATGGGGCGTGGAAAATTGCCATCTTTCGGCATACCTTACCCATCGTGGTCGATATCACAACATTACGAACGTTCTAGTGCAGTGAATACATCCTCTGGTGTTATATAAGGATTGGGTGGGTCAGTTTTGTATCGTGGTCTGATTTAGAGTCTTCAACTTTGGCAAACTCGGCCCAAATATCCAGCTTGGTTGCTTTCGCCTTCTTCAACTCGCCTGCCCGACGCCGACGCTTGGTGCTGAGGGTGTTTGGAGCCTTTCTATCTGCAAATCTCGAACAGGCTTAATGAATTTACCGAGATTATTCTTTTCAGTGCAAGTTGGAGTTGCTCCTCTGCATCACAAAACACTTGGTCTTATGGCTCACTGCAAGGTTGTAAAAGCGAGGAAAGACCTTTTCGAGTTCTTCAAAGAAACGATTCACTGGGACATCTTCCCAATGCCTCTCCTTCAAGACTTTGCCAAGTCACTTTGTAAGCTCAATTGTATCTCTTTACTTCCACGCCAAATCATTGGCTGTCTTTAGCGTTGCAGCTTCTTCGATTTGATCTTCCAATGAGGTCTGACTGTAGGTGGTAGACGCCCTTCCTTGCTGCAATTCCTTCCGCATGGGCTACTTGATTTCAAGTTGCCTCTTACCGACGTATGTTTCACGCTTCACAATACTGTTAATGCTAAAGCAAGAGTGGATTCTTGCATTTATTAGGTGGATGTCCTAGAGTGACGACGGCTTGCTTAACTTGTAGGAATGACACCATCGAAATCTGGCACGCTTTGCTACGATTCAACTCAATCTATCTATAGCACCTACCTAATAAATCGACACGGCACGGTTTTATGGATGAATATATTGCTGTTGGTAGCAAATATGAACCAAATGCATCGCCGACGTGTGAAAGCGATCTCTCTATTGCATTGCCCAGTTTAGACGCAGTATTACGCAGCGAAAAGAGTTATTCTAACCTAGCACAGCCATCGGCTCGCTCCAATAGGTCTGCTAGAAGAGCTCTGCAAGTGGAATGGGTTGAATCGACCGCTTAGTTGCCGAGAATGAACAGCTTGACGGTCAGAGGTCGGATCGTCTCTGCGATTCAAAAAATGCTAGCAAATCGCTAGTAAAACGAACGAAAAAAATTTGAAAATGGATTGAAATGATGTCTCATGGAGTTGTCGATTCAATGGCTCTGGGGGGTCGAATGCTGTCGTGAAGGCAAGCACTGGAATCCTGAACATCTGACGAATCGAATGCATGCCTTCACGACAGCATTCGACCCCGCAGAGTGTGAGAGAGCCGCTCCAAAGTCAGACAAGCGTTAAACTTTGGACGATTCCAACTCGTCTCATAGTCGACCAAATTGCACAAACAACACATGAATCATGAACTAGAGGAGATAAGCTTTCCAATGGTAGTCTTGGTTTCATCGTAGAGTTACTATTCGCTTACTCTATCTGTTTCCAAAAAAGTAGCCATTTTAAGGTTTTACTTAGGCGCGCTTCTAGCGTCACCACCCATAGCAGTCCATAAGAAGTAACCCATCCTGAATGTCATTATCCAACACACATGCCACCTACCCGCTCTTCCATCCAACATGTAATAAAGACGTCCTATTTCGGTCAAAGGGTTGCCTACCCGCTCATCATTCGATTCGAACTGTCCGGCAGAAGTAATACATGGTGGTTTTGGAGGCCTGCGCCCTTCATAACGAAGTAGGTGTGTGTGTCGCTGTCCACATCCCCTCATAGGGGTGGTAGGGTGGTGGTGTCGTTTGATTTTTTGGAGGCATTACATAATTCTCCTGTTGTCACATGAATCCCCTCATCATCCAGACTTGCTGCTATATTGCACATCACGGCGAGCTTGTCGATGGTAAATAACTGGTTTAGGGCGTCATTATGATCCAGCATATGGACGATTGCTGCTCGGAGTGGTGCGTGGACTTCAGATAAACGCCATGGCACGATGTTGTGAGAGATGTATCAATTTAGATGGCGATTTAACCACACAAAAACAAGGAAACCAGTCCGCAGCCAATAATACAAAATCTAAGGCTTCCCAACTTGCGCACGAGGCAGTTTCTGAACTAGTAGGGATAGTAGGGCATGGCGGAACACCATTTTTCGGAATTGCACCATGGTGTGGTGGTGGGGAGAGAGGCTACGCTGCACACGCGTATTTCACACACATCACTGCACACACCACTCGAATTGGGAGTGCCACGTCATATATGACGTGGCAATATATAGCTTTTGTTTTTGGAGGGCAAAGCAAGGGCAGATTTTTTCTTGGGGCAAGACCCCTTTCTTGCCCCAAGGACCAAGCTAGTCACAGAACTCTCATTTTCGCACATTAAACTTTTGAATTTTGATCGAAGCCTTTGTCATTTTTTTTCTACCATATATTACAATACTTTGTTTCACGTGAAGGTGAAGATGTCGAAACCACCGCCAAACGAATGGCAAGCCCCCTCGCAAGCGGAGAGGGTGGCACTTGGAACAATGCATTATGGCGCAGCTGCTGGTAATCCACAGCCACAGTTTCTGTCACAACAGCAACCTAATCAATATAATTGGCTGCAGCCAGTGGGTTATTATCTACCAACGTGTCATGTGCAATATCATCCACTGATGCCACAACCGCAATCAGATGTCCGCAGTGCCACCGTCGGAAATGGCAATAATGCTGTGCACGAGAATGGCAGTGACAGTCACGGTCACGGCGATGACAATGACATCAATATGGATGAAACGACAACAGACACAGTAGCAGTAGCAGTAGGAGGAACTGGTGGTGAAAATGTTAATGATGATGAAAGCAGTAGTGTCGGAACAGATGACGACGGTATGGGGATGTTACGGGAGGGTCAGGTGTTTGCAGACGTGGCTGCTTTTGACACTGCAGTCACGACATATTGCACACTTCGTAATTATGATGTCAATAGAAGTAGTTCAACAAACCAACGTACTCATGGAGTGTCTGTTGAATACATTAGGTATTACTGTGTTCGTGGCCGCAAATTTAAATCCGTTTCAAAGGGTGGCCCAGATGCACGTAAGAGGACATCTCTAAAGGTTGATTGTGGGTTTAAAATCTGTGGTCGTCGCGCTACCCCTGCAGAGATTCTCAAGAGCAATGGACATCTAACCAGTGCATCCATAAAAATCATCTCACTGGAATTGAACCACACCAACGGATGCAAGGGTGCCGACGAATTAGTTCGAGCTACAAATAAGCAGCTGAGGGGTCGAGAATACTCAAACGTAGCTCTTACTTATCTCCGAAAGGAATGCAAATCTGGTCGATACACCACCGCAAATGTTCAGGATTGGCTAATTGAGCAGGGTATGAATGATGTTACACTTAAAGAGGCAACCAATCTTCGTTACCGTCTCATGAATGATAAGCCTGTGAAAGGTATGAATATCCATCCGAAGAAGAAGATGGACAGATGACAGACTATCTCTTCAATCACGACTTGGAAAGTGAAGTGTCTGACGGTGGACAGAAGAGTATTGATGCCTTGGTTTGTGTCCATAAAGGATTGTCTTCACAAATTCCAGGGTATGATTATAGGATGACTACAGACTCAGAGAACCGGTTCTCCGGCACAGCTTGGCAAACAGGCCGAATGAGGAGGCGCCTGCGCGATTATGGAAAGATAATCTTCGTTGATGATAGCAGAAGTGGAATCAATAAGAACGGATTCTGTTTTTGGAACGTAGTTGTCATTGATCATAATGGAAAGGTTCAAACTGTATTGGGTGCAATGACAATGAGCCCCACCAATGAAGCCGTATATTGGGTTCTATCAAGTATGGTACAAATGACACCAGAGGCAGCTGATGTTGTGAAGTGCTTGATGTCCGATCTTGGTAAGAAGTGATGTTTTTGGTTTGAAATTGATATTCACTTTTCCTCCCGACTCACATGTCCCTATATCATTGATCACCAGGTGTTGGAGAAGAGCCTGTTCGAAGAGCCCTAAGCAGCATTCAATTTATTGGTGCTTGCGTATGGCATATAATGGTAATTGACTTTCCGAAGAACCTGGGACATTTACCTGACTATGAGTCGTGTAAATCTTTTGTTTACAACAAACTTGTTCGCAACACAGTTGACAAAAAAGTGTGGGAGGACTTGTTGTTGGAGGCATGCCAAAAATGGCCTGATGCAGCTACATATTTGCATGAACTCGCCACGGCAAAGCAGCGCTGGGGTGCCCCATGGCGTTTAGAACATTTCACCTGTGGATACGAATCCAGCTCACCAGTTGAGGGGTCGTTCTCTGCATTCCAGAGATCTATTGGGCCAGAACCACTAACATTTGTAGGTGTAGTGCAACAGCATGTGCGCAAAGACCGAGAGAAACTTCAACAAGAGAAAGTCCGTACAATGCGTGAAGGCATCAATTGTTTGGATCCAAGAACTGTTGCGGGGCGCACAATTGCTGCAAATGAGTGTGGGAACCTCTTTTCTTCTAAGGCTACAGAATACTTTGCGCAAACCAATCAGGACAGCCAAAACTACATCTGTACACCTATTTCTGTTTCTCCGTCACAGTCTGAACAGGGTGCTACTGAAGCCTTTGAAGTGACTAGGCGCAGCATTGCGGAGGATACTAGCAACCCACCAAGTCCAAGAACTGTGGTGAAAATTAATGGAGTAATGCGCTGTGACTGTAAGAAAGACCTTAATTGGGGCATGCCTTGTGACCATATTCAATGCACTCTCCAAGGGGGGTTTGTGGAGCAGCAGTTCGACAACCATTGGCGTATTCGTGATGATGTAGTGGAAGATCCTATCGTGCGTCACGGTCATACCACAGCCTCAAGTGAAGGAATTGTGTACGATTCTTCAGGAGATGTGACCTTCCCTACTCAAAGCAGTCAAGGTAGTGTTGAAAAAACTGTCGTCGGGAATGTTGACATTGGAGAAGAAAACATTTGTAATGGTGCTCGTGATGGAGTTGGAGTGTTTGTGACTGACTATGCACCAACCGGCAGTCAAAGTATTGTGAAAGGCAGTGCTCGTGCTGTCCAGAGGAAACGTCGAAAGAAGAAACTTGATCACACGCAGAAGTATAACATGGTCGTAGAAGAGGGGAAACTAATTGCTGCCATTGTATCGAGTGATAATGAAGATCTATTATACAAGGCACTGGGAGTAATGAAGTGGTTGAGAAGTAACATCCAAAACAGATCCACAACAGAGATAATCACTGCTTCTGCAGACTACGTGGGAATCGAGTTGTCTTCTTCCTCGAACTTGAGTGATGATGTGAACGCTGATGGTCCGGAAATCTTACCTCCACTCACAAAACGTGGTGCTGGATCAACATCAACCAAACGTTTTCGATCTGGTACGGAAGTAGCAGCGACGAAAAATACCAAATCAACTTGCAAATTCTGCTTACTCGTTGGACATAAAATCAACAGATGTCAAAGAGCGAATGAAATCGGATGCAGACTAACAAAATCCAATTGGGCAGCTGAGATGGGAACTGTCAAAATATTACCAAAGAAGAATTTGCCACAGCAGTTTGACACTGCTGTGCCTCGTGATGCATTAGGTTTACAGCTTGTTGGATGTGTCTATGATGGTCTCAGGTCTCAAGCTAACGACCCTTCAAAACGTATTTACTGCGCAAATGTTGTGATCAAAGGAATGGTTCTAAAAGACTGTCGTGAGTTGTGGTTTACTCGTGAAGTAATTGATGAGTGGGCAGGAAAAGGGAAGAGTTCAAGTCGCTACGTTTTTGTGAAGAAGAATTGATTGGAGTCATAAATGTATTCTGTGGAAGTGAAAGGATATTTATAACGTAAAAAAGTTAGTTAGACGTGAGACTGATTGCATTCAGAGATGTCATCAACTTATGTACTAAGTTTGTACTCACTTTTATGGTCACTTTCTTTTTCTGCAACTGAAAAACACGATGTCCTCGTGAATGGGAAACTTCCTCTCTCCCATCTTCAGATGAAATCGATCAATAGTGCCCTGGCAGACTCCCACCGCAGATGTTGCTTCTGCATCTCCCTCCAACGATGTAAATATAAGAGACACATCAAATCTCCCTCCAACTTGTCAAAGGCCTTAGCCCCTTCTCCTCGTCCTATGCCAGAGGAGGGGATTGGATCCGTCGCGAAAGGATAGGGTAATTTTGAATATGTCGATGAAGACATTCCTTGGGCGAAGTCCCAGGAAAAGGGCAACCTGCAAATCTCGTGGGAACTGTGCAAGCTTGTGCAGACCAACTAAGAAGTAACTGAGTTTGAGTAGAAATGAAAAGAAATATTGCTTCGACCATATTCATTTGGCTTCTCCCCTTCTAATCGGAAAAGTAGTGCCAGACATCACAATGGGAGGCTTCAATTCAAATCTTCTCTCCGTCAATCATTCGACGTCGATCTGCGTCTTCCGTCCATTGCTTGACCATGACGAACATCGCCGTTGTACGGTGGCTATCTATTGTTGCGTAGAAAAGAGATAATTTCTCCAGATTTCCAGCAAGTCGAAGGGGGCAGCAACGACACCTTCGAGGGGAGCAGCCGAGATGATACGAAGTTAGAGGAAGCCACTCATTACAGAATGAAAAGCAGTCAAACAGGATTAAGCCATGGAATAGCTTGCCCCCAAGACTGCCACCCTTTCCTCCTGAATACTGTCCACTATCCATCGCCCCCGGAAATCTTAAATAATATCAATAATTTCTTCAGAGAACCTCATCTTTTGCCCTGTTATCAATGACGCCTGACAGCACAATGATAAATTGACGCTGATAATAATTCATTAGAAAACGCTGATGCCAAAGGAGGAGATCGGGATAAGAGTATTAGGCCTGTGTGCGGAGTTGTTTTTCGGAAATTATTCAGTAAGTAACAACATTTTTTGTGTAGAGCAGATAAAATAATAGACACTGAATATTTACCTGGATTTTTTACTCGTAAGGAGACGGTGTGCTGATAGGATCAATGATGATATGGTAGTAGCATGAAATAATTTTCGTATGAAGTTGGATGGCGTCATGGCTGTAGGAGATATCTGCCATCATGGTTTTGTTGTTATGTGTCGGTTTAAATCACTGGCGGTTTGGGTTGGGGGCGCCGGCGCCAGCCAGGAAGTCGGAAGCAAGGACGTGAGGCAAATGTGCCACGTCACCACTTACAATTTGAGTGGTGTGTGCAGTGGTGTGTGTGAAATACGCGTGTGCAGCGTAGCCTCTCTCGGTGGTGGGGAACCTCAACGCACATGTGTGTCAAATAGTTAGCGATTACCTAGCTATGAAAAAGGGGGCGACAGGGGGCAAACAAAGGACGCAGGCCCGCTAGATCATAAACACGCGAGGATGCCCGACGGTAAATCACAGGTAGACTTGGCCCGCACGAAATCGGATCTCGTCACACCTGTCTTTCTCCTTCTCTTTCTTCCGGCTTCTCGCATCGCTCTGGTCGTTAGGGACAGACAGAAGGGATGTTGAGAGAGAGAGAACAGCCATGGACATTGTTCATCAAGCACCAATATCGTGTAGAACAATCCTATAGCTGTTCATCTTTTTTATTGCTACCATGTCGGTCCGTACCAGCAGTAGTCATTTAAAAGTCAGCATAGTAAATCTGGCCTCTATCAGCCAACCCCTATCGGTCTATACGGCCCCAATATCTCGGCAGTCTGCCAATGGCCTCTATCAGCCAAACCCTATCGGTCTATACGACCCCAATATCTTGGCAGTCTGCCAATGGCCTCTATCAGCCAAACCCTATCGGTCTATACGACCCCAATATCTTGGCAGTCTGCCAATGGCCTCTATCAGCCAAACCCTATCGGTCTATACGACCCCAATATCTTGGCAGTCTGCCAATGGCCTCTATCAGCCAAACCCTATCGGTCTATACGGCCACAATATCTCGGCAGTCTGCCACTGGTATCATCGGTCCATGCGGCCCCAAAAAATCGTCACGATACCTGCCATATCTCGATCAGCCTGGTCAGGCTTTCTTCTCGGCATGATATCTGCCAATTCTCTATCGGTCCGTGTGGCCAGCTATTTCTGACCTTTCGGTCCTTTTTTAATTCGTCGGGGGGACCGCAGCGACCTTAGGGGTTGGTGGCGCCCAGAATAAATATCAAGGGAGATTTTTCGGCTTCTAAAATCACGGTCATATGATTCATCTCGAATATTTCTCACCTCTTATTTTCTCTCAACTCTTCATCGGCTAAATTTTATTTCTTCAGCCATTTCTGCTATCGGAACGGGAGGTTCCCTCACGGCCTCCAGAGACACATTGTCAACCCCTGCCTTCAATAAAGCAGTTCTCCGCCCGTTCGGAGGGACGGATAGGGGGCGCCTCGCCACCATGACTGATTATTCATTGATTTGCTTTGTGGCATCTCCTTGATCACTATGTTATCCGACGGTTCGCTCGAATTAACTCATGGCACCCTCCCCTTTTACGATCCGGAGGGCGACCAGTTCGTGGGAAACTTAAGCACACGGGCTAAAAAGGATCAACCAGCGGTGGCACCTGTCAATATTTGCAACCTCTTCTACGTTGGGATGATGATAGCGAGTTTCCATTGGGTTCGCCGTTCCTTGGGGAATAAATTTCCTTGTTTGGCTTCTCATCTCGATGGGGGAAAGATGTACGTTATTGTTGTCGCTAATATCGGTTTTATTACTGGTTGGGGAGCGGAGTTTGTCGTCACGGGGAAGTTGTCTGATGATGTTACTGAGTTTCTGCCAACATCGGCCTAAATGGCCCCAATATCTCGGCATCTATATGTCAACATCGGCCTAAACGGCCCCAGTATCTCGGCACTATGGCCCCAGTCTCGGCACGTTCTAATGAACAGTCTGCACTCTCTCGGCCTGGTTTGGCCATCAATCTATCTCGACTACCTGCCAAGAGGGCAATATTACGGGTCGTGATATCGATGATTAAGTTGAGGTGTCTTTTTGGATTTTCGACCATAACAATTATCATGGACGGTGTTTTTCGTTGACAAGTGTTTTTTGCGAGGGCGGCCGAGTTGTGGTTATATCGAACGGAATTGGTGGTTTCATTGTTATGGTTTGTTACCCCCTCTGGAAAAAATTGGATTGGGATTTGGAGCTCGACCCCTAAAAATCATTCATCTGAAAATCAATCGTCAAAAACATCTATCATCTGAAATAAATCAGTGGCCTTATGGCAATACATATCACGGTCGCACGACCAATCGTCCATCGAGTTAATTCTCAGCAATTCATTCGCTCTGCTCAATTTAGTTGACTGGCCTGACGTGGGCTAGTCTTCTATCGTTCTCCCTCTGTGGGACTTTTCTCCGCCCCCTCGGGGGATTTTACTCTATCCATCCTCTTCGGTCTTTTATCTGGTTCTCGATTCATTGCTCGGCAATTAATTCGACATGATTTTAGTGTCTCTATGGGCAATTCTTCTATCTATCCCTCTTCGGACTTCACTCAATGCGGGGCAAGTCATCTATCTGCACCTCTGGAAACATGACCTTATCATCAGGGCATCATTCCTTTGGCTCTCTTCAGCACTTATCCGCACGCTGGAACGGACCAGAGGCCTGGCACTTTTACTTTATCCCATGACTCCCTGGGAGTTATATCTCGCTCTTTGACGGGCCTATCTATTTCTCGGTTGTTCAGCGCTCAGCGTCTCCTCTAGATCTTCAATCCACTCTCATCGAATTCAGACTCTTTATCCTCCCCTCCCGGGGTGGTCTCTCTTTCTCTTGCGATTATCCATACCACAATCGGCCCATGGTGAGGTGCCATTTGCCGCAAACTTCGCAGTAAAATCTTCCTTCCAGACGGCGACGATATTTTACTCTCCCTCATCATCTTCACTCTCATACATTTTCGGGTGTGTGAGGCGTTGAACCAGGGCGTCCCTGCTGGGATCTCTCTCTGAGTCTGTGGTCGTATGTACCTTGCTAGGGCTAGGGCACCTCGGTCTCTCTCAGGATCCCTCTGCTTCTCACCTTCTGGGCCTCTAACCATATCCCAGTTCAGGGATTGGCTGAACTTTCTGTCGTCTTGTACGACCTCTTTATATCACCTGGTCTCTTTATCAACCACAGACGATAGTCTCGATAATTCCCTCTTGGCTAATGTCAATCTAGGGTTGGGACAGTTCATTGAATTCTTCTGCGGTCAAGTGCTCGTTCAGCACGGCAATCTTGGCTGGGGTGACCCTGTACTTGTATAGCCTCTTGGCCCACCACAGCTTCCGCTTGCACCTGCATATGGGAGTGGAACCGATGATATCGGGGTAAGCGACAGCTGTACCTTGGGCGCATCATTGGCGCTTGCGGATTAAATACAACCCCCGATTGTAGGAAGGATATCTTCATCTCGGCGCCTTTATCGGCACCATCCGACATTGCACACGCAATACTTATTCTCGCATCATTCAGCCAGCAAGCTATGTTTACGTCTACATATGATCGGGTTCCATGATGGCTTTGTTTTTCTCGCATCATTCGGCATTTATTGTCTACTCGCAACTCGATTGCATGGGAAGGAAACTTCTCCCTCTCTTCATCTCGTTCTTCATCGGACCTATCAACTTATTCGCTGTACAATTCACATTGGGTGGAGTACAGTATCGCACTCTCTGCTTCGCTTCGCTCCTGCCTTTCTGGTGGTGGGCTCTTGCCACAATTGTCTCTATTCTTCAATCCCTATCTCGCTCGTTGTCTCGCGTTCCGGCCTTGACATTTGTATTCTCTTCGGAGACTTTCCTCTTCCCTCTGCGTACAGCTCTCTCGCGGCTCTACCGCCTCCTGGCGCATTCAACACAATCCGCTGGATCCTCTCTGCTCGACTTGACCAACTCCAAGTCATTCCCCTAATCAATAGTACTGGGTCATCCGTGCTTGTGATGTTTCTCCGCTATAATTGTCCCGACACTCTCTTGTCATCACAATTCCTCACACCTCTCTCGACTGTCGACTCCAAGTGTTTCAATGTAGTCGTCATTCCCACTCTTAACGCCCTCCACATACTGTGATCGCAGGTGGATCGATTCTCAATCACACATCCCCCTGTTTGTACGAGCCACAACAGCTCCCTTCTTTTTTCGCTCACATTCTCAGTCCCAACTGCCAATCGTTGAAACCGGTTTGGCGTTGTTCGGCATGTCAAACGTACATATTTCTCTTCCACTTTGACCACTCGATCGCACACAGCGCACGTGTTATCTCTCATCATTTATATTTGTCTCTCCTCCGACGAGTGGGGGCCTTTAGCTACACTATATTCTCTCAGCATTGGGTTCAAATTGGTTGCACTTTTCTGTTCTGGTGTCTCTCCTGCGAATTGGAAGAACTAGTTCAAAGGTTGTTTCAAGATACAACTCTTCGCGACTAGCATCGTAAATATTTGGACCCTTTTCGGTGGGATGTCTCTTTAGAGTCGTCACACACCACGCGATTCGTCCCGAGTCAGGAATTCCGGTCGGTACTCCACATGGCTGTTCGTATATAGATATAGGTGTACTGTTGGATCCGCATTGAACAGGCCATTGCAGCGTCTATTGAGTTTATGTTCATCCCGTGAGGAAAATCTGACCTTTCTCGACACAGTCTCTTGGGATAAGGTGATACGTTTGATGATTTGATGAGGCCTCTTTATCAGCCGAGGAAGCCCTACTATTGGAATCACACAGCCAAAGAATGGATAGTGGTTTCGGAACCCGCGCAGCTCTTCGGTCATCATCCATCTTCCCCTAGTAGTCTTGATCCAACCTTTCTGGCATGGAGCGACGAAATTTGGGTGTGTTTTCTATCATAATCATCCGGATCCGGATCTCATCCGCATCAATGTTTTAGAGTTTTCAGCCAGGTCAAGAGC
The DNA here is from genome assembly GCA_037178625.1 of Skeletonema tropicum. Taxonomy (NCBI): domain Eukaryota; phylum Bacillariophyta; class Thalassiosirophyceae; order Thalassiosirales; family Thalassiosiraceae; genus Skeletonema; species Skeletonema tropicum. Next base: position 2,818,155 of record CM074127.1, on the reverse strand, counting down.
GTCTCTCCGTCATTACAGAGACATTATCGACAGGGCAACTATTGAAAGGGAAACTCGTCGATCCACTGCGTCTAAACCGCATCGTACTCGAAAATCCAGGATCATTCACTACCTGAAGTTTTGTGAAATGGTCGATGTTAAGGATCCATGCATGGAATCGGCCCCTCTTGAGGCTCGCCATCTCCTCCTTGCATGTTATACCGTCCATCTTATCCAAGGCAATACCATCAAGTCTATTCGCATCAAGCACGCTACCCTTCGCGGATATCTCTCTGCTGCGATCGGTCTTCACAGTAATAGAAATCTACCTGACCCAACGGACCCAATCTTCGTGAAGGAGGACTTGGTCACTCCTCTTCTGCAAGCTGTCAAGTCATACGAATCTGTCAAGAATCGGAAAGAGACGATTTACGACTCTATGCTAGCCAATATGTTGAAGTTAGTCCGTCTCCAGCAACCTCATTCGTTAGAGTCCTCTATACTGGATTGGATTTTGCTTGGCCGCTTCACGGGGGCACGTCGCAGTGAGTGGTGTCAGGACGGTCCAGGCATCGAAATGACCGAACCCACAATTGCTCAGGACACACCTCAACCAAAGGCATTTATAGGGGAGGATTTTCGATTCTTTGATAAGTCTGGCCATCGCATTTATAATTTGACTCCGGCTCACGTTACTGTGGTGGACGGAGTCAAGATTTGTTGGCGTTTTCAAACGAACAAGGACAATGGCCAAGTTATTCCTTACAAACGAGATTATGAACGTCCTTCAGTTTGTCCGGTTCTAGCAGCATTTCGTATTGCGCTTCGAGCGTCTGCTCTCAACGTCTCTGCTTCTATCCCATTAGCAGTGTACGCAGACCCTTCCTCTCCTACGGGTTATGCCCTTATCAGGGCTTCACAAGTGGCGAAATTCATTCGGGGTTCCGCTCAAACAACCTTCAACCTTAGTCCTACCGACAAATCTCTCCTTAACTGGACGTGTCATTCTATTCGTGTCACGGCAGCGAATATTCTTCACAGGGCCAATATGTCCGATTCCTACATCCAAACCCGCCTTCGCTGGAAAAGCAACACATTCCTGATGTATCTCCGCAATTCATTCTACTCGGCAGATCAACATACTGCTGCAATGCAGATATCTAATATCAATCTCCCTCCTCTGCCTACTACGGACGGCAAACGCTATCGAGATCCCGAACCTCATGAGCTGGCTTATACCAAACACTCTGCTCTAACCCGAGCGGAATGAGGTGCGCTTCTTTTTTTACACCATGTTCCTCTGTGTGGTCATTTCACGCCTATTCCCTACGTTCATTCGTCGTCTTTGTGTTGACACGAAGTATTCGACATTCTTCACACCTCGTGTCATCACATCTCTCATGGTGGCTGACACTGCCGAATTTACTTCGGCTTTCGAGGCTGGGTCCAAACTTAGAGTAGTTTGTACCTGATTACTAGAGACATCTTTGCATACACATAACGTAGTCTGCAATAAGCAGCTCTAGTACCTCTTTTTCTAGCGTGACAGACCACACAGGAGGACCAAGGCGCGACGCCGGTTTTCCGCAGGAAAATCACAGGTAGACTTGGCCCGCACGAAATCGGATCTCGTCACACCTGTCTTTCTCCTTCTCTTTCTTCCGGCTTCTCGCATCGCTCTGGTCGTTAGGGACAGACAGAAGGGATGTTGAGAGAGAGAACAGCCATGGACATTGTTCATCAAGCACCAATATCGTGTAGAACAATCCTATAGCTGTTCATCTTTTTTTCCCACCCACCCGACCCGGCTGACACTGCCGAATTTACTTCGGCTTTCGAGGCTGGGTCCAAACTTAGAGTAGTTTGTACCTGATTACTAGAGACATCTTTGCATACACATAACGTAGTCTGCAATAAGCAGCTCTAGTACCTCTTTTTCTAGCGTGACAGACCACACAGGAGGACCAAGGCGCGACGCCGGTTTTCCGCAGGAAAACTTCTTCAAGCGCAAAATCCAAGACAAGATCAGAATTTTGTTAGCTTCTCGTTTCGTTCAAACGTTCTCGTCAGCGAGAAAGTTAGTGTATCTTATCTCATACATCAATGTACATCCTTATAACTGTTATGCTCACGTTCTGCTTAGACCCTCGAATGGCTCCATCCAAGGTCTCTTGTCCGCACCATACCATTTCTTTCGATCGGAGAATCCAGTTCTTTCACCACTGTCTTCCCTTTCTTCGTCTGACGGGTAATCTCTGTGAGTGCAGCGATAGTACTTTCCACCCTTGTATCTTTGAGTCGGTCGAGCATTGCTTTCGTTGTAGTGGACGCTGTCCAATCTGCATGTATTTGGATCAACGTGCTCAAATTGAATGTTTCTCAGTTGTCGAAGCTGTGCTTTTGTTATCTTGAAAGGTACGTCCATAATTCTCCATGTAACCTTTTGTGAGCAGGGAGGGAATGTCATAGAACCTGAATATCCGATGAACCACTCAGAATGCCAAATATCATCGGGATCATAGAATTTTACAGCAAGACTACTTCTCATATCTCGTTGATCTACGAAGTTGAGAAATCTTGTCTTGACATTGTGATACAGAGTGCTCTTGGAAGATTCAAGTTTTTGCACCTCATCGTCTGATCCAAATGGGAGATTCGCCTCGGTCTCCACTTCCATAGAGCCGGGTTCATCTTGAAGAGTAGACATATCCGCCATTCCTGGCTCTTTAGTAGCACGGAATAAAGCTCTTGCTCGACGTTGCTTCTCCTTGCACGCATTTTTATCTCTGTTGGCCTTCTTTTCAAAGAAATTCAGAATTTGTTGGAAAGTGCGATTGGGCTTTGTCAAATCTTCATCAACTTCTCCTAACACAGCAGCCGCTTCGAGTCTCCCATACCAATGCAAGTAGATATATTGCAGCTCAACGTCGTACCGCTTGCCGCATATCTTGTGTTCACTCTTTGTTTTTATATCAAGGAAGATCAAAGGTTGCGAGCCACTGTTATATCCGTTCATTGAAAAATCAGCTCTTGGAACGTCGGGGTACCTTCTTGCATCTTTATCCAGATAGCCGTTACTGCGTTCTGGAAATCTCAAACTAAGCTTGTGAGGTTTGATCTCGGCAATTGGAGTAGGGACTTGGCCTGATTTTAGGCCGAAGTCTCCTTTCTGGATGAGAGAATTAGTGAGTTCATGCTGTGGAAATATTGTCTCTGACATACATATAAAGTGGGCATAAAAGATGAATTTTACTTACTCCTCTCCTAATCTCATGTTTTTCATCACATGCGTGTCTCGTCCGATCACCGCAAAGATCCCTGGGGCTCTGCCTCGTTCCACTACCGCACTTGTTATCTGTTCTGTCAGTCTTTAAGTTTTCCCATATTCTCAAGTCCGTTGTACCTTTACCTTTTCGCCAACGGTCAGGGCCATAATCTGAAGTCGGGTCGTAGTTGAAGTAACGCGAAGGAGGATTAGTGGGTACTGGATTATTTTCCCACGTTTTCGTAATCGTTGGTGACTGAGTAGGTTCATCTGTTCCAAACGTTTCAGCCAAATCGCTTTGCTCCGCTGGGTCATAGGCTATGTCGAAAATCACTCTAGGTCCTTTGATACCTTCACGTGAACTCCAGTCGACACCGTCATCAATATCGGAGGTAATGCGTACGCTGAAAGTTGACGGCAGTGGCCTCTTCCTAAATGCATCAATAATATCCACAGAATACGCCTTGTCTCTAATTACTTTTCCAAACTGCCCAACATTTTCGAATGTCTCTGTGAGGTTAGCCCAACTACCATCACTGTCCGTGTCGGCGGTTGTTTCGTTAAAGTCGAGATTGTAATATATTGAAACCGACCCACCAAATTCAGAGCCAGTCAATGCATTCATTCTCAATTTTACGCCGTGCACTGACAGAGGCTCCTCGTCCGTCCCACCGTTCAAACTTGATATGTCAAATTGAATCAGAGTTATACATTTGGGATCTGCGTCCACACGCAAACCTGTAGCATTGCCAAAGGTTTCGTTAGAGCCCATTATAATGTAAGTGTCCTTCACTGCTTTGAACACTTCACTCCTCAATGTCAATCCTTCTAAATTAACAGATGGAAATGAAGACGGTTCAGCAGATGCAGTTGGAGTTGAAGAAGGAGCTAGTGTTGGTGTTGCTGAAGGCGCGGATGACACTGTCGGATCTGTTGAAGGAGTTAATGTTGGCGTTGAAGAAGGCATAGATGACATTGTTGGTAAAGTCGAAGGAGTTGACGATGGCGTTGCAATAGGCATAAATGAGACAGTTGGTACAATCGAAGGTAATGATGAGGGACTCACAGAATGAAGAGCCGAGGGAACATTAGATGGATGGGAAGTAGGAAGAGATGAAGGGACATTTGATGGATTAAAACTAGGTGAGATCGAAGGAGACGCATTTGGAGACACGGAAGGTACGTTTGAAGGAGCAGCTGAAGGCGAAAGGTTTGGTGATAGTGTTGGTGTTTGAAGGAAGTCATTAGTGATGTTCGCTAGTTGTCTGTGTAGGGTTAGGTCTTCCACTGCATCGTCAGCGGAAGATAGAATGATACATATCGCCACTACGAAGTTGCCGAGATAACTCTTCATGGTTGCAGGAGTATGTATCAGCATTTTGTGCTTTGATCTTGGTGCTCTTATGTGAGCGAAAAAGAGCCTTTCGTTTCCTGTAAAATGAAGTTTAAATCACTCAAATTGTGATGCCCCGCGCGCTAAAGAATGCGAAGAGAGTTTGTGTAGGAAGTACTGATTCCAAGGGTGGAATGCCCCCTTTCGGTAATTCTTTACTTTCTCTCCTTTGATCAGAAAGCTCGCTGTATGCTACATATATATTGAGCTTGGAGCTTGGATGGAGCTAGCTTGGAGCTTATTGGAGCTTGACGGATTGGGAATTGGGATTGGCAATTATGGCAGGTATTAGGTGGCGTTCAGCAGAGGTGTTGTTGATAAGTGGAAGTAGGTGCGGTTGCCATTATTAGACCATCATCATCCCAGCGCAGATCGATTGAATATGAATTCAAGAGGGCCACCAGGTCGTGGTAGAGGTGGCGGTCGGTAAGTATGCTGTTATCTAAAAATAAAATCGTCCATATGAAAAGTATCAACCCATCACATGATATTGACCATCATTTCACTGATTCATTTCACAGCGGCTACGGAGGTCGAGGTCGCGGATATTATTCTGGTGGTGGAAGATATAACAATCATCGTGGCAGAGGAGACTATGGTGGTCGTGGCGGGCGATTCATTCCGCGCGGTGGTGGAGGAAGGGCTCCGAGAATGGGCAGCTATTCTTCCATTGGACGGGGTGGAGGAGGTGACGGAAGAGATCATGGTAATCATTTAGATAGAAGTCGAGATAATGACAATTCTCGCGGTGTTGGAAGTTATGCTGACTTGGCAAGTTCCATACCAAGCTATTCGGATATCGGTCGATCTGTAGGCGGTGGTCAGGGCGACCGGGGGGGATACGATGGAGGGGGAGGGCCGATGCAAAATAATCACAACAGAGATGATGTCGGGATGAGCAGCTATGCACAGCTGGGGGAAATGAGTCAACCGCCACCTTCTTTGGGCATGAAAAGGGGGCGACCGCTAGATGATCGACCGCCTCAAATGATGGGTTCTAATAATAATAATTATGGTGCAGATGATAATATGGGGCCAAGAGGTGGAGGTGGACCTCCGCCATCATATCGTGGCCACAATAATAGGGATGACGGAATGTCGCGTGGTCCACAACCTCCACATAATGACTACCGCCAACCCCCGGATATGATGCAAGATAAGAGGTCTCAGTTATCCCACCAACCAATGCCCCCAGATGATCAATTTGGTGGGAGGAGGGGTCCTGATTGGAGAGGACGATCAGATTCGCATGAAGATCAATTTGGAAGGCAGCTTCCACCAAAACGACCTAGCAGTGGTTATGGGAGAGGGCCGCCACCTGGTCGTGGTCATCCTAGATTTGTTCCGGATGCTAATAGGGTTGATAATAATATGCAAAGACCTGAATCGATATCGCCCCCTCCGAGGAGAGACAGCAGCTATCACAGATTTGATGGACCCAGGTCATCTTCTCATGATGCTTCGATGCCGTCATATGCATCCATTGCTGATAAATCGACTCCTCCCCAACCTCCTGTCGAAGAACGCCCAACAAAACAGCAAGAAAGTACAAAGAAGGATGATTTAGCGGTTGAAGTTGTGAAGCGGGATGAAGCAAAAGTGGTTGAATCCAAACGCCGTTCGAGCACACCTCCTCCTCCTGTTGAAGCACCTGCTGTCGTTGTTCCTCCATCACCAAAGTCACCTTCTCCTGCTCCTCCTTCAGCGTATGCACTGGCCATGGCTAGAATGGTAGAAATGAACGCGGATATGGAGTTTGCTTGGGTTCGAATGCAAATGCTGGACACAGAAGTGAAGCTAATCGAGGCAAGGCTTGAGTGTATGGAATAATTGAAGCTCGAAATCGTTGATTAATAACTCTATTTTAGACCTCACAAACCGGTGCCAAGTATGGGAAGACTCTAAATATTGTAGACCTCCTTCATCAAACGCTTAACATTGCCTGGCATCTGGGACTCAACTTGATTCCAACTGTCTTGTCCTGCAGACGTTTTGAGGTCAGTTAGTAATTGAGTCAATAACTCCTTGAGCTCAACAAACTCACCAGGGAATGGCTGGAAACCATAATTACCATTCAATACATTTACTCCTTGTAACATATCATCAGGTGCAACGTGCCACGAAACAACCGCGAATAAGATTGAACCAATTGTTTGTGAGAGACCTGGTCCTGCACTTTGGATACTTTGAGGATTAGCACGTAGCGCTAGGACAAACCCATTGAACGCATCTCTGCGTTCAATAGGATTGGAAATCTTACTCAAACCGTCACACCAACCTAACAGAAATCTCCCGAGTTCTGGTGCAACGAAGGCTGGATTGACGCACGCCTAAGCGTCCCATTGTGATTGCAGCGTTTTCCAATATTCCAGGCACAGGAGTGTCAATTGGGTTGCCATCGATATCAATAGAATTTCCCATCAACAGGGGAATTAAATTCTGAAGAAGATCTGCCGCATTGGGATTCAATGGACCGGCATTTTCTCCACACCTAACGCAGATTTCGCCTAATGCCCAAAGTGAATTGTTACATGCAGCTGGATGCGTAGGGTCAATCGATGATATTGCCTCCGATAACAATGTTGGCAAGCCGGCCTCGATTAAGGTTGGAGCTTGTCTAGCGAGATCTACCAAGTACGGCAAAGGCAGCTTATTCTAACACCCGGAATGTCGTGCGCCACAATTTGTTCCAGTAAATTAGGGAAGGTCGGTCCAAACCTTGCGCTGCCCGCCACGAGAGTTGCGAAGTTTGGTCCTAATCCTTCAATTAATCCATCAATTAAGTCAATGGCACAAATCATAGGATCAGCGAGTTCATCATCGACATCACTAATATCATTGTAATGCGAAATAATCAACATGCAACCTTCAATCGTAGACATCGCCATTTCAAATGTTTCAACAGCCCAAGGTTGGTAGTTCATACCACAAACAACAGTGATGCTACCTAAACTTTCCATGAGAGGAAGCAGAGAACGATCCATTGGATTCTCCCTGCCGATATCATTCCAACGCTTTAGAATCGGAGGCACGTACATCCCTGGCAAGGGACCTTCACCAATAGCAGCGCCAATATTATCTGCCATAACGCCTAGCGTGTCAAATAGGCATAACATGCTTCGAGTTCGGTACAGTTGTAGAGCTTCCACCAAAGCTCGGTAAACTGGTTCTAGGTATGGCGTCATCAAATCTCCCGCTTCCTCGACATAAACACCCAACGCTGAGCAGGTTGCTACCTGAACCTTTCTATTTCGATCGAGCAATCCTCCCAACAAGAGCTTCTATCGAGCACGCTACCAATGAAGGGTCGTCAGCAGTGACTGTCCATGAGGCATATCTTCCCAATGCCCACGCAGAAATGCATCGCAGTTGAGGTAGTAGAATCTTGAGCCGTAAGCTGAGACAATAAAAATGGATGTAACTGAGGAAGATGCGGCGTGATTTCCGCCATACATCCGTCGCTTATCGCTCCTAATGCTAAAATGCTTGCTTCTCGGAACCATTGGTCCGTGTGTCGAAGCCCCTCTTGTAGTGCAGGTAAGAGTGGTGGCAGTATGTAAGATGCTCCGAATATCCCTGCCAATGAGTCTAAACTTGCTGCCGAACACTTACGGAGAGACCATTCACCATCATCGTCGTCCATATCATCACCGTCACTTCCACCATCCTCTGAATCATCATCGTCTGAATCATACTGTCCTTTGGTTTTTGCCGAGTGAAAGACAGGAGCCACGTCCTGTTGCCGATCGTCTCCACCTCTTTCATCTATAGCATTATCCTCCAGCAATTCTTCTATCTTATCTGGAGGATATACCATACCTTTCAGTAGCACAGGCAACAACTGTGGAAGAGATTGAGCCACACAACCCATCATTTCGTCGTCGTAACTATCTTCATCCAATGAAGCAAAAGTTAACCAGAAATCACAAGCCTCTAGAGCGACGCTTGGATCGGCATCGGATGTTGCCGTCAACATGAACGTCACAATTGACGCAAAGTGGGGTTTGATATATTCTGCTCTCTTGCTGAGCAAAGAGACGATGCCTTGACATACTAATTGTCGAATTTCTGCAGATTCATCAGAAGCAAGGGCGCTCAATCCACCCAAGTAACTATCCATATTTGCAATTAGAGAGCCTGGCATTGGAAAGATGAATACATTTAAGCATGCCAAAGCCTCCTTTCGACGTTTTTGTATAGGTGATTGAAGGCAGGTTAAGAGTGCTGGCACGAGTTCATGGAAGGATGTTGACGGTGCCTCGGCAGCAAGACGATTGGGTATGTCCTCCAATAACTTTCGTAACGTGACTAGTGCTCCAATTCCAGCATGTTGTTCAACACTGTCTGTACTGCTGCTAGTTTGTTGCGTAGTATTTCCAACCTGAACACAATGTAGAATGAAGGGAACCAATTCCACCCAGTTACCAACGCTAAAAAAGATACCCATACTTTTTTCCAAGTATACAGCAGCAGTACAACATCTTGCAATGGCCGTACTTGCAACACCTCTTATGGGTGATTGAGCATCTGTAAGACATCGCAACAATGCGTGCTTAATTTCTGTAGCTGCCTCTGGAGATAACTTCATCCTCTTCGTCTGCGCAAGAGACGAAGGTGGTGGAGGAGAAACCAACGCGTTCTTGAGCAGCAATCCTGCCATTTGACGTAGTGTGTTCCACATCATCATGCCCTGATCTCTTTGTGCATTGCCGCCACCATTGTTTTGGATCCAACCGCAACATTTGTGAAACATGTCCGTATCTCCAGCCAAGCTGTCATGAAAGTCTTTGAGTACCTCCATCGATAGTAGTTCCGGACTTTGGCAGCACAAGACACGACAAAACTCCGTGCACAAGTTGCTGTAAGAATCGTTGGACGACGATAGGGCATCATCTCTTGCCTTGAGGGCGAGTGCGTGGCGAGCATGGGCATCCTGTGATGAAGACGATGATGGGTTGGAGAGCGTAGAGAGCAGGGCGAGGACTTGCCCCGATGGAGACGGTGACTGCGGGGGTAGCTGCAACGCCGATGCCATGGTTTTTATCGGATTTTGGGAGATTTTGAAACTGAAATTGATTTTGTGGTCGTGGAGGCAGGCGCTTTTGGGGGGCTGATGGGGGGCCCCTACACCTCCGCTACGATTTTTAGTGACGCACATCGCCATCCACATCCAAACCATGAAGAAGCTCTCTAGCTCATTATAGCACTTCACAGTTCATCTTTGTAACAATCTTGGACAACGATACAGTGCTACTTATATGATGGTGAACAATACGCTAGCGGTAATGATGTCGATGCTCTCGACAATAATGATATTGTCTCGCCGTAGCTGCGTTGTTTCGGGTCGACGAAACAGTCCTGCTTTCGTGGCTGGTGTTCATCGGCAGCAGCAGCAACAACAACAGCAGCAACAACAATTTACTACAGGTCTTTTTTCAGTGAGTAGTAATCAATTGCAACAGCAGCAATCGAACCAGCGTTCGTCGACATGGAGCAGCAGTAGCTTGTTGCGTCCCAAGATGACAACCGTGCTGAGCATGTCCACTACTGCTGAAGATCAGGCACAAACAGTCGAACCAGCATCATCCACATCAACAGCATCATCACTCGTTGGTATTGACTGGGTCCGTGAGGTGGTAGCCACAGCACTTAATGACATCTTCGACCCAAAAGAGATCGCAAAGAACGCCGCCATTGCCAAGTTGGATGGCAAAAAGAAGAAGAAGAAAAATAAGAAAAAGAAAAATGTAGATGAATCGGCAACAAAGCAAGAGGAAGAAGAACAAAAGCCCAAAATGTCCGAGGAGGAACGCAACTCCATTATTCAGTCGGCGATAGATGCAGCACAACCATTCTCAACTCGTGATGCCATGGTCACACCAGCAACCAAGCCTGAATTCGGTGATTATCAGTGTAACGCTGCCATGTCACTTGCCAAGTCGGCTGGATTAAACCCACGTGATTGTGCGACAAAGATTGTGGACCAGTTGCGACCACTTATTCAAGATTACATGGAAGAACCGGAGATCGCTGGACCGGGATTTATCAATTTCAAGTTTAAGGAGGATTATTTGAGTCGAGCTTTGGGGGTTATGGTGAAGGATTCGATGGGACGTTTGGGTGTACCAGAGGCTAGGTGAGTTGATTGATGTTTGTTTCGAACGAAATCTACTGTGATGTTATAATTGTATTTGTTACAAAATACTAATACACTCAAAACGCCACAACATTCACACAACAGTGAAAAGAAAAAGATTGTAGTTGACTTCTCCTCACCAAACATTGCCAAAGAAATGCACGTGGGGCATCTTCGCTCGACTATCATCGGTGATACTCTATCGAACTTACTCACTTTTTCTGGACACGATGTTTTGCGTCTCAATCACGTTGGAGACTGGGGTACCCAATTTGGAATGCTTGTGGAACATCTCCGCGATGAATTTCCTCAGGCTTTGAATAAGGAAACGTCTAAGGATGTCGAGCTGGGAGATTTGGTCACATTGTATAAGGCAGCAAAGAAGAGGTTTGATGCTGATGATGACTTTAAGGTCCGTTCCAGAGAGGGTGTAGTAAAGCTCCAGGCTGGAGATAAGGAAGCTTTGGCTGCATGGGAATCTTTGTGTGCTGCTAGCAGAGTGGAGTATCAAAAAATATACGACGTCTTGAACATTGTGGGACTCAACGAACGTGGAGAATCATTTTACAATCCCTACCTCATGAATGTTATTGAAGACTTGGAGGAGCAAGGACTTGCTGTCGAGAGTGAAGGTGCTACAGCTGTATTTCTTGAGGGATATACTAATCGTGATGGTTCACCACTACCCATGCTTGTTAGAAAGTCAGATGGCGGATTCAATTATGCTACTACTGATCTGGCTGCCATTTGTCATCGCGTTCAAATGGAGGCATCTGAGGGTGGAGAAAAGGCTGACCGTGTGTTGTATGTCACTGATGCAGGTCAATCGCAGCATTTTGAGATGGTATTTGCCGCTGCCAAGAAGGCGGGATTCGTTGCAGATCCTGTGTCGTTAGAACATGTTCCTTTTGGTCTTGTACAGGGTGAAGATGGCAAGAAATTTGCCACTCGTTCTGGAGATACTGTGAAGCTGAAAGATCTCCTGGATGAAGCTGTTCGCATTGCGGGAGAAGATATGAAGTCGAGAATGGAAAACCCTGATGAGGACTTTACTGATGCCATTGCTGATGTTGCCAAAACAGTTGGAATTGGTGCTGTCAAGTATGCTGATTTATCAATGAATCGTGAGTCGAATTACAAATTTAGCTACGGGAGAATGCTCAGTTTGAACGGTAACACTGCACCCTACATGCTTTACGCATACGCGAGAATTTGTGGCATTGTCCGCAAAGCCACAGGGCAGCCGGATGATCAGAAGGTGGTGTGGCCAGAAGCTAGTGAAATTATCATTTCACACGACTCTGAAAAGCAGCTGATTCGTAACCTGATCAAGCTACCCGATGTGTTGAGCGAAGTTGAGTCGGAACTCTACCCCAACCGCCTCTGCGACTACTTATTTGAAACAAGCCAGAAATTCAACCAGTTCTACGAGAACTGCTCTGTCAACAATGCTGAAACTCCGGAATTGAAGGCTAGCCGCCTCTCCTTGTGTACAGTATCTGCAGCCACAATTCGTTTGCTCATGAGCTTCATTGGAATAGATGTTGTAGAGAGGCTTTAAACTAAATCTATATAAAGCTAAGAAATTGAAGAGTTGTCTATCTTTCTTTCACTTGGAAGCATAAAAGTGTCGCAACGGGGCCGGACACAAAAAAGAAAAATCGGACACACACTGCTCAAAAAGCGTCCACTCACTCTTCACGACACTCACGGTGGAGACACTGGCAGAAAGTAAAAAATTGCGCCTATTGATAACACTATTGTCCTCACGCAGGAATGATTATCAAGCACGAGTGGAGAGCGCAGCGATAAGTGTTGGGGTAAGGTAAATTACTTAGTTCGTCAGGCGCAAGTGCGCTGAGTTAAGTCTTGGTTCATCGTTTGTGGCCGCCTTTTGAGCAGTGTGTGTTTGTCCGATCTTTTTTGCGCTCGGCCCGAGTCACGACACAGTCAGTTCGGGCACTCGTGTTCATCGCGCTGATTGTTTCTCACACCGTCGCCCGCCACGACACAAAACTCGTGACCTTATGTCTTCACTCGCGGCAAGCGCTCGTGAAGACATAAAAAAATCACTTGTTTGTGTCCGCTCCCGCACGGACGGTGTTCGAAAACGACGCCGCGCAACTCACACTAGTGCAGACCTTTATAGTGTCGCTATGACCAGCCGAGTACCGAGTCGCTCTTGTCAAAATAAAATGCTTGCGGCGATGAACGAAGAAGACGAACGCTGCCGCTACTTATGACCGGCCAATGAAGTCTCGAAGGGTAGGATATCAAGCAACAAGTGTGTGCACTAAGAAGTGTCAAACAAACTCACGATGATTATGCAGCCGCGTGATAACGATGTTGATGATCCGTTTCACCACTTGATGGCAGGGAATGCTGATCAACCATCTTCGAAGGAGGAGGATGAGCATGATGACAATAGCAGTGATGCTGGTGATGCTGACAACAGAGTTCTCGTTGAGGATGTATCTATAAGTACGACTGATGAGGAGGATGAAATAGAGGAGGGAAGCGATAACCACAAAAATGTTGCCATTGATGACGAGATGAAAAAATCATTTGTTGTTGAAGAGTTGTTCCCAACTTCAGCGCACAAGGCTGCAACTAATGAGAACGATGGAGGTGACACAGAAGCCTTGTCAACTTCCGGTCATTTCGAGCCTGCCAATCCCACCATTGATATGACTGTAGGACATGATGGTGCACAAGACCTGCCTGCTTCCGCTGCAAACGATGGCCCAGCAATTGAGCCACATGTTGGTCATTATTTGGACAGTATCTTAAATGCGACTGCAGCTGAGTGTGATGCAAACGAGGTGTCAAATCAAGACCCTTTCAACGCCGATGACTCGGCTATCCAACAACAGGAAGTCAATCTAGATGCACATATTGATGCACCTACTGAAGCTAAGCCTCTTGTTGATAACGATGGTGTTGATGATAAAGCAGGTTTTGATGATAAAGCAGATGATTTACTTTTATCATTTCTTGATGACGAAGCCGTCGCATCAAATCTTCATCAGACTGACCCTCTACAGATCAATTCATGGCAGCAGGAACAACCAGCACCACAGCAAAATCAACAAGATAATATGCTAGCACAAGAGAATCTCCTAGACATTCCTCTGTCAACATATGATCACAATCATTCGTATCAACCTCCAGTTGAGAGCTTGATTGAGAGAGTTACTGATACTAATGTTGGGCATACCATCACCGATCATCATCTTCACAACCCCACTGATGTAACCATCGCAACAGCATCTATCACAACAGCTGAGTGGACAAGTGAAAATGAAAACGTTGAGGAGGATTCTAAGGCAACCCAAATTCCATCAGCGTATGCTTACAAAGTTGATGCTGGCGGAAGTGCCCATGGTACGAATGAAGTTGGGCCAACAAGACGTGATTTGGAGGTAAACTATGCCATCGATAACGAACTAACACGAGCAAACAATGATAAATCGGATGAAGAATATAAGCGCCTTGATGGACACAAAACCTCTCGAAAAAAGAAATACAAGAAAAGACGCGTGAAGCCAACAAACGTCAATAATTTTGATGAAGAGCAGGCTGTTACTGTTCTTCCAGGAATGGTAGCTTACACCCATCTCAACGAGCAAGATGATGATTATGGACGCGTTCACAGCAAAAAGTCACCAATGAAAGTGCCTCAAAAACGGCGAAGGCAGCGCCGATGCGTGGCGATGCTGTGCATTTTGGTAGTCGTGTTGCTTGGTGCAATCGTAGGGTTGTTGTACTATGTGATAGCTTCTCCTAGTGTCAAAGTATTGGCAGGTAATAATGACAGTGGAAAAATGGAACTGGGTGAAGGTATTGAAGACGAAGGCAACGTGAATGACATTGCAGGTATTGGAGGAGGAGTGCATGATGGCCATGTAGCTCCAACCTCCGACTCCAACCATGACTTGGACACGTCATTGGAAAATGGTCATGGCCCAATGATTGACAGTAACGATCATCACTTCCAACATGACACCAGCTCTGATGATACTGCAAGTTCTGCAAACCACTCGTCAGTTGAAACAATGCTAGATGAGACCCAAGATGATGTCAACATTACTGCAAGTCCTGCAAACCACTCGTCAGTTGAAACAGTACTAGATGAGAATGAGAGCCAAGATAGCATCAACATCACTGCAAGTCCTGCAAATCACTCGTCAACTGGAACAACATCAGATGAGAGCTCCGTTCTGTCGAGTAATACAACTGATAGTCTGCATTTGTCGGATTCTTCAACTTTGTCACCTACAAATTCCTTTGGCGAAGACGTTCTCCATCACGAAAATACTTCTTTAGCTAACATTGAGATGAGCCTAACGACTACAAATGGAGAAGCTCTTGTTGCTGGAATATCCAAGAGCTATGGAATAGTATTTGATATAGAGAGTCTTGTTCCTTCTTTGACCGTCACTGGGATGGATTTATATCTTGATACATCCTTTTCAACCCGATACGAAGTGTGGATTGCACAGGGCTCATGGAGGGATGGAGCTGAGTTTGTAGAGATTGCTCACGGTACGATAGACGGTACGGGTGTTTGTCATGATGTGCATCTCGATAATTGTGAGTTTGCTCCTATCCCTGGTGATGAATTTGATAGAACAACGATAAATGCCGGGCAGAGAAAGTCGTTCTGGGTAACACTTCGAGATGATGACTTGGTCTCCCATAACCGTTTCGTCGGTCATGAGCAAGACAACCGTTACGTCAGTCATGATCAAGACAACTTGGAAGATACCGATACAGTGTATACAACGAATACAGAGATGAACGTGTATTATGGAACTGCTATCTTACGGTATCCTATCCAACTTGCTGACCCTTTAACAGACTATAGAAGTTCGCGAGGATTCATCGGTAGGATCCGTTACAAGGTGGGAGGTGATTTGGGCAATCTGGCTGAACCTTCTGATGTTGATGTTGTAGAGCATACACAGATGCCAGTAATGTCGAAGTCTGATATTCCTTCGGCACAACCTTCGATTCTGTCCACAAACGCCCCCGAAGAACCTGTCGAAAGTTGTCATTATGTCACAGAAGAGTCGTGTCGAGAAGCAGCGTCCTCTCTCGGTTTGCATCTCGGAGGTGCAGGTTGGCCCTTTGCTGGCCAATATGCTCGGGCTGGCTGTCACTTTTATTCGTGTTCAAATTGTTTGTATGGAGGAATAGCATATTTTGGTTCGAAGGGAACTGTAGCAGATTTCCAGTCAACACACTCGGTTCATTCTGAAAAACGGCTGGACTGCAACACAAATCTCTACTCCATTGAGGATGAATCACCATTTTGGTGCTTTTTTCCGACTTCGAGGTGTGCTGGATGTTAGAATTGCTTGATTGATGGTTGCTCGATTGATGGTATTTATTTCTACCAATGAATACTTAACGACTTGTAGTGAAATATGGTATACATACAAACATTGTTGCGCTAGTTAGTTACTGGAAATTGTTGGGCTGCAAGGCAATCAGCATACGCTGTTGGGAAGCTCATTTCCTCTCAAGCCGGAAGCGAAATTGCAGAAGTTTTCGAGCGTCGTCGAAACAATCTTGTCAATCGCCTCTCTTGTGAAGAATGCCTGGTGAGCAGTGAGTACAATGCGATTGTTCCCTAGCATCGCAACTAGCCTCTCGTCTTGAATACTTTTGGAGCTGTAGTCCTGAAAGAAATATTCGCCTTCATTTTCATAGACATCTAAGCCGCAGCCACCGATGATACCTGATTGCAAACCACTGATCAAAGCATTTGTATCAATCAGTCCACCTCTGCTTGTATTGATTAGGATGACTCCCTTCTTCAGCATTGGCAATACTTCTTCGTTGATTGTATGCCTGGTTGCCTGCAGCAATGGCATCATTAGAAATATAACGTCAGATTGTTTGTATATTTCTTCCTTTGATACATACTTGCCACCCAAACTCTTAACTAATGATGACAAAGCGATTGTTGAGATTTAGACACTTCCTGAAGATGATATTTCGTGAGGTGGTGAAATGAAGAGACTTACCTTCATCAGATTCAAACACGTCATATGCCAACAAATTGACGCCAAAGCCAGAAATAATTTTGCAAAGTATTTGTCCAATCTTTCCTGTTCCCATCACGGCGACAGTTTTGCCATTTATATCCATACCAAGAAGTCCAGAGTCGAGGCTGAAGTTGGCCATCTTCACGCGCACACTTGCTGTGTGGATCTTTCTATTTATAGCCATTAGAAGTGCAATGGCGTGCTCAGCGACAGCGTATGGAGAGTATGCTGGAACACGACAAACAGTCAGCCCAAAAGCCTTCGCCGCTTTCGTATCAACACGATCAAACCCAGCGCAACGCATTGCAATGAACTTGACTCCACCCATAGATAAAACCCACAGCGCATCAGAATCCGCAGTATCATTTACAAAAAGACAAACTGCATCATACCCAGCTGCGTACTTCGCAGTCTTCATATCCAATCTATCACTAGTGTAATCTATCTGTAGCTTGATATCTTTTCCTTCATTGTTGAATTTCTGGACTTGACTTTCAAAGTTCTGTGTGCACAATTCATGTTTATATTCAGCAATGTATTTTCATCAACGGCAATCTTCGCATGTCGTAGAAAGGATAAGCACTCACCTCTTTCACCCACGACGTAGTATCATAACACATGATCTTAAGTGTACGCCCAGTTTCCTCTACGTTAGCACCACCTACCCGAACGTCAGGACCCCGCAGAGTTGCGCGTACAATCTTGGAAGCTTGCCTCAAAATTCTCGTCAGCATCTTCATCATTTCGTTGGCGTGTTGTGGCTTATCCATGATTGCTCGGAAGTCTTCACCTCGGACAATCCATATTTTGGCATCTTTTCCCGCTATTACATTTGCAAATGCCTTGAATAAGAAATTGAAATGCAAGCAATCAAGTGAGAAGGGAGTGCAGAAGGATTCATAATTTCACAACAACAAGAACAAAATTTTTACGCTTACCTTGTCATCATCGTGATGTCCTAACACATGCAAAAAGCCAGTTACTTTGCCAGCTCCCACTTCATCGAGAGGGAGAGGTGCTCCATCTGCCCCAGTTGACTTAGTTCGAATGAGAGTGCCAGCCTCCACAATAATGAAACGATTGATGATTTCACCTTCCTTGAGAAGACAATCACCTTCAGAAGGACAAACTTGCGCCATAACACCTACAATGTCATTCTTGAGCGGCTCGGAGAGTTCGCTGAGCCACTGGGCGTTGTCTAGTGCAAACTTGGCCATTTTCTGTATCGCACGCTATCTCAACAATTAATACGGGTGGGAAATGTTAACTGCCTACACTTGCCTTCAACTGTAGAGGCGAACCTACACAACATGTTGTGAATACATAGGCCTTCTCTTCCGCCGTACTGCCGAGCGAGCCAGGAGAGTGAGAGTTGGGCCTCTTCGGCCTTGAGAAAGATACTTCTTTGTTTTTGCGTGGATCATATTAATTCCTACGTAAGTGAAAGTAGCAAAGAACAAAAAGAAGAATCCCCTCCCAAAGGAAGTCGCACTCGCAAAGGGGGTTTTTAAATTCACACGTAGATTTAAATTCCTACGTACTAGGGTGATCTGCTAGTACTAAAATCGCGATCCGGCACTGATTGAACTCATGCAATTTTGATTAACATTATTGATTGTTTTTGCCCTCCACCGCCATACGCCATAATTGAGATCAATGGTAACTAACCATGGCGTCCGAAACATCACTATCGGCCCCTCCCCTGTCTCATCAGCCATTGGTGCATTGAAATTACATGGCATCGACTAGTAGACGGTCTAAGAGATCTCGTATATCTCCTCCTCTTCCACAGTCTCATGAGGAGCTACAGATCATCTGTGGCGGATGTCACCATTATCATTAGATTTGTGCAACTCCGCCTTCGCCTCACTACAATGTGGCCACAGCATGTGCTTTGAGTGCTTCGGTGCTGCTCAGGCCAATAGATCCACCGATCTCAGAATCAAATGTACTCATCGTGCTCCCAATGACGATTGCACCTGTGAAACAGGTCCTTATGTCTGTGGGGACGGGTTGCCAACTTTTGGGTTGCATGTTCGGTGAATACATCGACGGGACATATGGAAAGGATGGAGGCCTACTAAACCTCAGCAAGATTGGGTGTTTTCTCCAGGCGATCCGCGGGGCAGGTCGAGGAGCTGATACTGTATTATTATGGAATGGTGGCTGGCGCAGTTGATGCAGTGCTCAGGAGAGAAGAGCTGACGGTGGTGGTAACTCGGAAATCTCCGCTGTTGATGTGTACGAGTTCATGAAGAACGCAGCTCAAAAGCGTGCCATAGCCCAGGTGATTCACAATGAGTTGCGCTTTGCTGAGGTTATATTTCTGATACACCGAGCAGAGGAAGAGAGTAATGCTGAGATGTTTGTTATGGCTGTGAAGTTTGCATGCCTTCTATTCACTACAAACCATGCAACAAAATTCACAAACATTACGGCGGAGTTTCATGTGGTGGCACTTTGCATCTCCTGCAGAGAAAGTATTCTTTGAAAAGTGTATACTAACAAGAAAGACAAACAGCGGCAAGCGCATCTTCACTGATCGTTTCATGGAATGGTTGATTAATGATCCAGATGGGACGGATGCTGCTCTTGATAGACAGGTGGCACTCCTGAATACACAGAAACGATTTGAGGCATCTCTGAATGCGAACAAACATAAGGGAGATAAGAAGACAGACCATCACATTGGAAAAGCCTTTTGCTGCACACTTGCTTACTATGTGTGGAGAATCAGATTTGGGGCGGACGAGACGGTGATACAACTAGTCGAGTTACGATGGAGGCTGACGGTACACCAGTCAACACTGAAATGATAGTGCTCCGGTTGCAGGTGAGAAAAGGATGGGCGAATACATTAGGGTGAAACATATCGACACCGTCATGAATGCTGCTTCGAGAGAGAAGGAAATAACTGCACTATTGAAGAACATCCAGCCAACAGTTGAGATGCAGAAAGAGAATGACAGGAAACATCTCGATCGAAGTATTTCTACTGATGTCGCGTATGTGGAGAAAAACTATGATGCATCTGAGTTGAAGTCAGCCTACGCACGTGTCAATGACAAGTGGAATCTTTTGAGCACACGGTGGGCATAACCTTGCACAGCTACCGAAGAAGAACTGCAAGTAAGTATACAAAGCTAAGGTTGTTTGTGATGCAAGGAGGTGAGACGAGATGGATTCAGAAAGATCCAGCTTTGATTTAGACTGAGCAGACAAGGATCCGAAGAAATAATATGGAGTGAAGGGATAGAGTAGACAGCACGGCAACAAAAAGTAGACTTGACGAGATGTTGCTGTCCCGCTTCTTCAATCTTATCGGCAATGCCAATCTTTTACAAATCTTTACTCTCAGAAGAAGTATGATGTTTCTACATAAGTGGCGGAGGTAGCAACAGGAATGCGAGTGCGATGCAATCAAGAAAAAGTCTAGCGCGTGCTCTTTAATTACATAATCATATATCTAAGCATTTCATTATCTTTATTATTATCATGTGGGTGTTCACTAGCTTCCATCATCTAATAACAGAAGCAGTGCGTGCTAGTTGCTTGTGGTAATCAAATGGATTCATCAACCCTCTCCGTGCAATGCATCGTTGCGCCTGATCTCAGTGCGAATACTTCATTTAGGTGCATTGTTCTCCCCGATACCATAAAAATTAGCCCGGACGTTAGGGTTAGGACCATACTCGTGTCGGGTTGTCTCGACAGAAGCTGAATTGTTGGTGCATTTGCAGCACGGGGATCATAATGCGAGTTGTCCCTCGCAGGGCGACACTCTCCACGTATATAAGGCCGGCGTCGCTCTTGCTTTGTGGGCCACCTTTTATGTTGTAGGGATCCAACTGGTTACTAGTTGAACGTGAGCATAACAGTTATTAGACGTGGCATCCAGTGCGATCAGATCCTTGAACGGGGTAGTACGTAGTGTCATAGCAAATGCTGCTGTCTCGTGAGCTTTCCTCACAGCTACATTTGCCTGAGAGTACGCTTGTGTCCCGACTTCGCGTTTCTTACCACTCTTCCTCCTTTCCTCCTACACTCCTTGCATCTATCAAGTCGTCCCTCACTTCACTCGACGATTTAATTCCAACGTGATCCACCGCATCATCAGTAGTATTAGACGCACTATGTCTCCCCCTATGCCGACCAGGATCAGAAGGGTAGGGGCAGTGTATGGTTGTCCCTGCAACGGGTCTGAGTTGGGAAGAACATACCCCGCTCCTGTAGAGCACCCTCAATTGCAGAGGGAGACGCCGCACGACGCAAGGCAGTTTGCTCAAGTACACGCGTAGAGGATCATTGACGAGTAGCGGATGACACATGAGGCACAGCCACTGGCTGCTGAACAGAATTATATCTTGTTGTTAGACAAATGTTCTTGATTGAAGCGGAGGAAGAGAAGACATTGACATCGGGCAACGCCCCATCTCTTTACATTATTGGATTTGATAGTCCTCTGCACATGAGATTGTTATTGTTGAGGTCGACAATTTGAGCAAGGCCATTTACTTGCTCCTTCCCAAGATTAAGAGATAATGGCGCAGCATAGATGCGGCCGGAGGCGCATCAAGAGACCAACCGGCACGGCATCATCCTCGATAATCATTTTGATCAAACGACACAGAACCGGGAGTTCCATCCCTCGCTACGGCCACCGCACGCTCCGCTATTGCTAGCTCTAGCGGGTCAACCACCGATAGAAGGGGACACAGGAGGCAGGGGAGGGGCCGATAGTGATGTTTCGGACGCCATGGCTAGTTACCATTGATACACAATGAGGGTAAAGGGCATAACAATCATTAATGTTATTCAAAATTGCATGAGTTTATATTAGTGCCGGATCGCGATTTTAGTACCAGCAGATCACCATAGTACGTAGGAATTTAAATCTACGTGTGAATTTAAAAACCCCCTTTGCGGAGTGCTGGACTTCCGATGAAACTAGGGTGCACCGTGTGCGAATAAGTAAAGAGAGATACATAGCTAGGTGCATCAACCTAGAGGAAGTCACAAAATCTTTGGCTCTCCCAAAACTTCACGGCGTAAGTTTGGAGGGCGATTATTAGTATGAACATTCGGCACTATTGTGCACCGTGCACCGGTGCAATTTAGAGAGTACATAGTGTCGAGAAGAGGTAAAGCAGATAGATAGACGCATGCACGCCAGCGAAATGAGTGGCAATTTAGGAAGTCACAGGTATCTGATTTTGAGTTTCGAAAGCCGACCCCATGCCTGCAAGATGCAGGCGATGGGGTCGGCGGCAGATTTGTCTCAATACTCATTAAATGCTGCTAGCTGCTAAAAGCTACTAAAACCTTTCTTCGCATTGTGCCTGGCCAAAGCTATGCGTGGAGCAAGGATCATAGCTGTGCGTGGAGGATTGCCTTATTCGATCAATCTTCTTTCTCATGATTTGATAATGAATTGCACGACAGTGCTAAAACGAATCGCTGTAATTCTGTCTGTGCTGCAATCTTCGCAGTTAGTAAGACTCGGAAGCTGTGAGAGTAAAACTAATAATTGCGTCAGTATCAAATCATCTTCTTCTTGAATCTTTCCATCACTTTCCACTTCCTCTCGATTATCATTCTCATCCTCTGAGCAAGGCGAGCATTCCGTTCCTCTTCCTCTTGAGCTATTCGATCAATCTCTTCAGCTCTGGCACGTCTTCCTCTCAACGAGGTCCTGCTGACACTTCCTGTCGGGCAAGCTGGATTACGCCTGCCTTCAGTTTCTAATTTATTCCACGCGGCATTGGCATGATCATCAGTTCGATAGACTTCCGTTCCTCCAATGGTTGTATAATATTTTGACATTGCGTTTCGAGCTCCAAAAGCACGGCCAAAATTTTAATGTGTATACTATGTCGTCAAATTCTAGAGGCAAATGATACATTTGATTAAAATTGAAGCAAAACGATTCACACGGCAATCTTCTCCGCTTTGTCGACTGACGGCCATGGACATGGTAGCTTTCGATTGAGTCAAACAATGAACCACGAACGATTGAACATCGAAAGTGCGAGTATCGTTGGGTGCGAGTGCGATCATATTATCAATCGAAAATGAAAGACGGAGCGAGAGTTTTGGAAGGTTGCCTCCCCCTAAGTATTGTAAATGGAGTCCCGCAATTCGGAAATTACCCCCTTTAAGGATTTCCCGCAATTTCTCAAAACGAATTCGAACGAATGTGAACAACCCTGGATTCTTGAGTATTCGTTTTTTCTTGGCGCTTCACGGGTCCCTCCCCGTTCGCGATTATTGTGAGTGCCTTTCGAAAGAATCAGGGAAATGGTGTGGCATTCTAACTAGGAAAAAGTCTACCATAAGTCACATACTTGTAAAACATCAGAGTATGGTCTGCATCAGTAAGTCATCAGCTCTACTTATTTCAAGTGGGCAGCTTAATTCAACAAGGACTCATGACGAAATCATCTGCGTACTCGCCTCAGTTCTGGTGACTTTCATTACGTTGAGAAAGTAAAATCCAACTTTGACTGAGATAAGTGAAAAATGGTTGAACTTTATCAAGAATGCAGTTCACCGTTCTCTTTTATACTTGTGGTGACT
Source organism: Skeletonema tropicum (assembly GCA_037178625.1). Classification (NCBI taxonomy): domain Eukaryota; phylum Bacillariophyta; class Thalassiosirophyceae; order Thalassiosirales; family Thalassiosiraceae; genus Skeletonema; species Skeletonema tropicum. The sequence goes on along the minus strand of CM074127.1, from coordinate 2,794,753 downwards.
ACTCTGTAACACTGAGCTGAGCGTGTCGACGGCAGACTTATCTTTGACAGAAAGCTCAGCAATTGTACAAGGGTCCGATGTGATGCTATTGAAGGCAGCATTGATACGACTTCTTAGCACTACCAGCGCTGATGCAATATTTGGATCGCATAGGAAAACTAACCAATCATCCACGGACAGCAATGATTGCGTGGTTGACTTTGACGTCTCGGTTGCAGCAAATGTGATGGGGCGGACATGAAGCTGCCCACATAAGAGGAGCAATGGCAGAGGTGACACTAAATGCGTCGTGTTGTTCATTGTGAACATCATTTTACCCTTCACTAGCTCACCAAATACGACAAGTTCGACTTCGTTCTCAGCAACCTGGCACTTGGTACTCATTGGTTGCGACTTCACAGCATTTACACTGCTTAGGTGTGTCTTAGCTTTTTGACGAGTTATTGTTGAAAAGTTAACATCACCTCTGCGCCTCTGGAGCAAAAAGTATTGTGAGTGTTTGAGCGATGCGAGAAAACGATCAATACTTTGAGCGACTTACCCATGCTACATTAGGGTAGAGTCCGGCACAGATTGAAGCTTGAAGGAACGCAGGACTATCACCATTCCTGTTGTGGTAGCCTTGTTTAGAGCAAGGTGGAAATCCCAAGGATTCTAATTCTCGAGATACGTGTGATCTCAAATTTGATATCTGAGTCAATGAGGAAGCATTAAGATAAAATTCTCTGCAGAAAGATGCCAGAGCAGACATTCCACGCTTTGCAACAGCATCTCGTTTATGAATCACGTTGAGGAATGTGATCTGATCGCTCTCTGATCCCTCACTCAATTTAACTTTTGCACTATCTGATGCTTTTCTCAAAGACGGCGGTGGAATAGTGAAGGGCGATTTTGAACTCATTGCTACTGCCATGCACGCTGCTTCTCTTGTGCACCCTATCAAGTGGCTCATGATTAGCATCTTCCCTACTTTCGGCTCCAAACTTAGCCCAGAAAGGCACACTCCCAAATCAGTGAGCTCGTTTGTTTCCTCGTCCATTGCGCCTAAGTTCACAAGCAGCTCTATCGCATTAGTAACAGACTTTGAATGCGGTGGCGACATTGCCTTTGATAAGAAAGCTGGTATACCGTCGGGATCATCAGGACCGCCAGGGGCCAAGTTGAGTCGTTTCGTCTGCAAACAAATCTCTTCCAAAGGAGTCCTCAACAGCTCACTTTCAAGGAATGCCCGCATGGAACCGTGTCTCCTTCGTGAAAACAAGTGAAAGCACACACCTGAAGCACAATAAGATGAGACGATAAAATAGCATATAAAATCGTTTAGTTGTATTCACAGCTGGCTCACCTGCCTTGCACCGCCCAGCTCTACCCCTTCTTTGTTTTGCTGATGCCTGACTTATCCACGAATCTTGAAGCGTGCTAGTCTTTAAATGAGGGTCATAACTCTTCTCTTTCGCCCGTCCTGTATCAATGACGAATGCCACATCTTCGATGGTCACAGACGTTTCAGCAATATCTGTAGAAAGGGGCAGTAGAGGGTGAGTGTGAGGATGTAAGCACATATCTCAGCAAAAATATACTGAAACAGGTATGATGCACTCACTTGTAGACAAAACTATCTTCCGAACTCCATTTGACGGCTTTATGAAAACCTTGCGTTGATCTTTGGATGGAATGCCACTATGAAGCAGATGTATATTGTATTCTGTGCGATCATTGAATGGAGGCGTTGTCTTTAGAAGGAGATCAAACTCAGAGATTTCTCGCCAACCACTGAAGAATACTAGAATGGCTCCATCGCCGTAACTTGATTTATCAATGTAGCGAACAAGCTCCAACAAAAGGTCGTAGTTAACCTCGTCGTCGTCATACATGGTCTGATAACGCATCAGACTCTCCTCCTCTGTCAGCGTAAGTTTATTAGAAGGACCTCCATCTGTGACAAAAGCAGACTCGCCATCCCAAATTTTGACGAGTACTTCATCGTCAATTTCATCATAATCTTCAAATTCATTTTCGATTATATCAAAGAGATCATCTCCACCGCCTCCTGCTGCTTTATCTTCTGCTTCAGGTACAGGTACAAACGAATCAAAATTTGATGTGCCTCTTATACGATCTTCGAGGTCCGCCATAGATTCGTCTCCACTTCCACAACACATAGCAATGTGCGACCCTAGTTCTTCAGCAGATGAAAACCCTGATTTATTGCACATGACACATTTCAACGTGCTGTCTATCAGTGTTGGTGTCGAAGTAGATGCACCAGTTATGGAGAATTGATTCGTAGCACCCAACAAAGACATAAGATCTGCATTTATTTGAAGCATGTCTGGAGCATCTGTACTATCATCAACGAAGCCTGTCATCTGCAATACATCTTCAAGAAAGAACTCTTGCACTGGATAAGTTCTTCCAGGAATGTTGATCTCGATGGGCATGAGTCCCTCTTCTCCCCAATCACTGTCGACTGAAAATGAATTGCAGCTGTCCTTTTTGCGTGTCCCTACACCACGCCAATACTCTGCTAAGTCCCTAGTTGGCATAGTTGCTGACATTAAAATCAATTGTAAATCGTCCCTCTCCTCGATGAGGTCTTGTAGTGCTATCATGAGAAATTCAGTATTCTTATCCCGTTCATGAATTTCATCCATGATGATAATATTTGTCATCCCTAATCGATTATGTCCCCCTCCTGTAGTGCTATCTGAATCAGGATGCAGCTTTTTCATCAACACGCCTGGAGTGACGAACAACAATTGAGTCTTCTTCGACATGCTACTTTCCAGCCTAACTGAAAATCCGACGGACTTCCCTGCAACCTCACATCGTTCCTGAGCGACACGCTCGGCGACAGAAATTGCTGAAATTCTTCTTGGCTGGGTGACAATAATGTTACATGTTGGGCCAATCTCAGGGTCATCTAATAAAAATTGTGGGACCTGCGGGTATTGTGATGAATGGATGCAAGATTGACAAAGACGACTATGAGCAATCACTTCTTCCTGACCAAACCAAGAAACAAGGACCATAATTGTGAAATCTTACCTGCGTGCTCTTGCCGCACCCTGTATCTCCTGTCAAAATGATGACTCTGTTATTCCTATTTCTCACAATGCTACAGATATCAGTCGCATATGCAAAAGCTGGCAGCTTCTTTCGCTGCTGCATCATTTGTTTGTATTGTGGATTAGCTTTCATCTCGTCCTGTACCATTCGATGGTTGGAGATGCGCTGCTGCAGTACTCTTTCATGCGTTGTATTCTTTTTTGGTTGTTGTTGAGAGGAGCTCTCTTGTAATGTTTTCAGTAACTCGTTGATAGTTCCATTGTCTTGAACCATACTATCATCTTTCAGTAACATGGAAGATCCAGTTTCTCTCGATTCGGCCTGTTCAACTGGTGATGGTGGGAATAACTTCAAATGTCGCCTCAGTGCATCTTCACCACTTTTGCCAACGACAATTCTTGGGACATTTTTGTAATCTTCCGCTAGGGGGAGATCATTATCGCTTCTCTTCCCATTTTGGTCGTTACTCATACTGCCCATCATGGAATTATTCGTCCCCGCTCCAGCTAAAACTTTACTGATAACAACTCGACGTTCTTCACCTTTGCCATAAGATTTACTTTTTAGTCCCAATCGCCTTGATAATTCGTGAACAAACTTTCTTTGTGTATTTGTCAGATCTGGAGGCATGGTAATGGAGTCCTGATTTTCTGTCTCGCGCAGATTCATCAGAACTTGAGTCAGCTGAATGCGATACTCCTCAGAGACTTGAATGGATGCAAGATTGACAAAGACGACAATGAGCAATCACTTCTTCCTGACCAAACCAAGAAACAAGTACCATAATTGTGAAATCTTACCTGTGTGCGATGCCGCACCTAGCTCTCCATCTTTTTTGGCAGATGGTGCAGTAGCTGCTCTTTGGCGGGTTCTAGAAGGGTTCGAGCTATTGCTGCCAGAGTGTTTGGGGGTATTAGATCGGCTTCTGTTTCCTCTTCCACCGTCGTTACTTTTCGATGGGTTGTCTCCAGACCTACCTCTTCCTCTACCTCTACCTCTTCCTCCTCTGCCTCGACCACCACCCCTGCCACCGCCACCTCTATTATCCTTAGACCTACCACCGCCACCGCCTCTGTTATTATTCATGTTGCTCATCGTCACAAGAAAAAGTGGAACCAACAGAGCATGCTGGGAGCCTTGATGGGGAGAGAGGAGAGAGGAGAAAGAAGAGGAGGGAGGAAGGAGAGGAAGGAGATTGAGAAGGATCCTACGTTGGAATCAATAACATAAACAGATTTGCAAAACAGATGAAAATGATGAATTAAACGATGCGCACTCCTATCCTACCATAAGAAGCCAAATACAATCAGCATAACCCACTTCAAAGTGTCTAGTGGTCCATTAGATTAAGAACGATAAAGCGAGGGACCAAATTAGTAATACCATGACGGATTGCCATCGTGGAAGCGATGCTGCTCCCCCGTTTATGACCTGATGAGGTCCAACTTGGACAGCTGGAAAGCAGCACTGCGTTCACCAAATCATATCCTTCTTCATCAATATGGGCATGAATCACGTGCTATTCAGTTCGATAGATTGTGTGGAAGCGGAACTAAAGCATCTTACATGATCTTAAAGATCAAATTTGGGCAGGCCGGCAGAACAACGATCAACCAAAACTTAACTATTGTCGTAATATGAGCAAGAGCACCTTCAAGTAGCCAAACATACTTGGAACCTATAAAGAAAAAGTAGAAGAGCACTGCTGGATAGGAAAGATTTACCAACATTAAAATTATTGTAAGGTACCTAAGAAAGTTGAAGTCAATTGCAACATGGCCAGAAGACATAATTCACCCATAACGTATAGGGCTGGCCCGCAGCACCACATATAGCCAAATCGTACATATCGTCGTCAATACTCGCATGAGCCGCTTCTAGTGGCCCATTATACCTGGCGGCGATACTATACAAGCACATTTGCACTGCGCAGACGGATGGCGCCGGTAAAGCCAAAGCTACAGCTTCGTCGATGTCCTGGTGAAGTCCAATTGAGGCTGGCCCACAGCACCACATAAAGCCAAATCGTACATATCGTCGTCAATACTCGCATGAGCCGCTTCTAGTGGCCCATTATACCTGGCGGCGATACTATACAAGCACATTTGCACTGCGCAGTCGGGTAGCATACAAAGAAGCAACTTTACAACGTCATAGCTAATCTGAGAGGTCCAATTGGGGCTGGCCCGCAGCACCACATAAAGCCAAATCGTACATATCGTCGTCAATACTCGCATGAGCCGCTTCTAGTGGCCCATTATACCTGGCGGCGATACTATACAAGCACATTTGCACTGCGCAGACGGATGGCGCCGGTAAAGCCAAAGCTACAGCTTCTTAGATGTCCTGATGAAGTCTAATTGGGGCTGGCCCGCAGCACCACATGAAGCCAAATCGTACATATCGTCGTCAATACTCGCATGAGCCGCTTCTAGTGGCCCATTATACCTGGCGGCGATACTATACAAGCACATTTGCACTGCGCAGTCGGGTAGCATACATAGAAGCAGCTTCTAATTGTCATAGCCGATCTGAGAGGTCCATGATTTATTTGGTCTTGCCCGCAGCACCACATGAAGCCAAATCGTACATATCGTCTTCAATACTCGCATGAGCCGCTTCTAGTGGCCCATTATACCTGGCGGCGATACTATACAAGCACATTTGCACTGCGCAGACGGGTGTCGCCGGTAAAGCCAAAGCTACAGCTTCGTAGATGTCCTGATGAAGTCCAATTGGGGCTGGCCCGCAGCACCACATAAAGCCAAATCGTACATATCGTCGTCAATACTCGCATGAGCCGCTTCTAGTGGCCCATTATACCTGGCGGCGATACTATACAAGCACATTTGCACTGCGCAGACGGATGGCGCCTGTAAAGCCAAAGCTTCAGCTTCTTAGATGTCCTGATGAAGTCCAATTGGGGCTGGCCCGCAGCACCACATGAAGCCAAATCGTACATATCGTCGTCAATACTCGCATGAGCCGCTTCTAGTGGCCCATTATACCTGGCGGCGATACTATACAAGCACATTTGCACTGCGCAGACGGATGGCGCCGGTAAAGCCAAAGCTTCAGCTTCTTAAATGTCCTGATGAAGTCTAATTGGGGCTGGCCCGCAGCACCACATGAAGCCAAATCGTACATATCGTCGTCAATACTCGCATGAGCCGCTTCTAGTGGCCCATTATACCTGGCGGCGATACTATACAAGCACATTTGCACTGCGCAGTCGGGTAGCATACATAGAAGCAGCTTCTAATTGTCATAGCCGATCTGAGAGGTCCATGATTTATTTGGTCTTGCCCGCAGCACCACATGAAGCCAAATCGTACATATCGTCGTCAATACTCGCATGAGCCGCTTCTAGTGGCCCATTATACCTGGCGGCGATACTATACAAGCACATTTGCACTGCGCAGACGGATGGCGCCGGTAAAGCCAAAGCTACAGCTTCGTAGATGTCCTGATGAAGTCCAATTGAGGCTGGCCCACAGCACCACATAAAGCCAAATCGTACATATCGTCGTCAATACTCGCATGAGCCGCTTCTAGTGGCCCATTATACCTGGCGGCGATACTATACAAGCACATTTGCACTGCGCAGTCGGGTAGCATACAAAGAAGCAACTTGAAAACGTCAAAGCTAATCTTAGAGGTCCAATTGGGGCTGGCTCGAAGCACCACATGAAGCCAAATCGTACATATCGTCGTCAATACTCGCATGAGCCGCTTCTAGTGGCCCATTATACCTGGCGGCGATACTATACAAGCACATTTGCACTGCGCAGACGGGTGTCGCCGGTAAAGCCAAAGCTACAGCTTCGTAGATGTCCTGATGAAGTCCAATTGGGGCTGGCCCGCAGCACCACATAAAGCCAAATCGTACATATCGTCGTCAATACTCGCATGAGCCGCTTCTAGTGGCCCATTATACCTGGCGGCGATACTATACAAGCACATTTGCACTGCGCAGACGGATGGCGCCTGTAAAGCCAAAGCTTCAGCTTCTTAGATGTCCTGATGAAGTCCAATTGGGGCTGGCCCGCAGCACCACATGAAGCCAAATCGTACATATCGTCGTCAATACTCGCATGAGCCGCTTCTAGTGGCCCATTATACCTGGCGGCGATACTATACAAGCACATTTGCACTGCGCAGACGGATGGCGCCGGTAAAGCCAAAGCTTCAGCTTCTTAAATGTCCTGATGAAGTCTAATTGGGGCTGGCCCGCAGCACCACATAAAGCCAAATCGTACATATCGTCGTCAATACTCGCATGAGCCGCTTCTAGTGGCCCATTATACCTGGCGGCGATACTATACAAGCACATTTGCACTGCGCAGTCGGGTAGCATACATAGAAGCAGCTTCTAATTGTCATAGCCGATCTGAGAGGTCCATGATTTATTTGGTCTTGCCCGCAGCACCACATAAAGCCAAATCGTACATATCGTCTTCAATACTCGCATGAGCCGCTTCTAGTGGCCCATTATACCTGGCGGCGATACTATACAAGCACATTTGCACTGCGCAGACGGATGGCGCCGGTAAAGCCAAAGCTACAGCTTCGTAGATGTCCTGATGAAGTCCAATTGAGGCTGGCCCACAGCACCACATAAAGCCAAATCGTACATATCGTCGTCAATACTCGCATGAGCCGCTTCTAGTGGCCCATTATACCTGGCGGCGAAACTATACAAGCACATTTGCACTGCGCAGTCGGGTAGCATACAAAGAAGCAACTTGAAAACGTCAAAGCTAATCTTAGAGGTCCAATTGGGGCTGGCTCGTAGCACCACATGAAGCCAAATCGTACATATCGTCGTCAATACTCGCATGAGCCGCTTCTAGTGGCCCATTATACCTGGCGGCGATACTATACAAGCACATTTGCACTGCGCAGACGGGTGTCGCCGGTAAAGCCAAAGCTACAGCTTCGTAGATGTCCTGATGAAGTCCAATTGGGGCTGGCCCGCAGCACCACATAAAGCCAAATCGTACATATCGTCGTCAATACTCGCATGAGCCGCTTCTAGTGGCCCATTATACCTGGCGGCGATACTATACAAGCACATTTGCACTGCGCAGACGGATGGCGCCGGTAAAGCCAAAGCTTCAGCTTCTTAAATGTCCTGATGAAGTCTAATTGGGGCTGGCCCGCAGCACCACATGAAGCCAAATCGTACATATCGTCGTCAATACTCGCATGAGCCGCTTCTAGTGGCCCATTATACCTGGCGGCGATACTATACAAGCACATTTGCACTGCGCAGTCGGGTAGCATACATAGAAGCAGCTTCTAATTGTCATAGCCGATCTGAGAGGTCCATGATTTATTTGGTCTTGCCCGCAGCACCACATAAAGCCAAATCGTACATATCGTCTTCAATACTCGCATGAGCCGCTTCTAGTGGCCCATTATACCTGGCGGCGATACTATACAAGCACATTTGCACTGCGCAGACGGATGGCGCCTGTAAAGCCAAAGCTACAGCTTCGTAGATGTCCTGATGAAGTCCAATTGAGGCTGGCCCACAGCACCACATAAAGCCAAATCGTACATATCGTCGTCAATACTCGCATGAGCCGCTTCTAGTGGCCCATTATACCTGGCGGCGATACTATACAAGCACATTTGCACTGCGCAGTCGGGTAGCATACAAAGAAGCAACTTGAAAACGTCAAAGCTAATCTTAGAGGTCCAATTGGGGCTGGCTCGTAGCACCACATGAAGCCAAATCGTACATATCGTCGTCAATACTCGCATGAGCCGCTTCTAGTGGCCCATTATACCTGGCGGCGATACTATACAAGCACATTTGCACTGCGCAGACGGGTGTCGCCGGTAAAGCCAAAGCTACAGCTTCGTAGATGTCCTGATGAAGTCCAATTGGGGCTGGCCCGCAGCACCACATAAAGCCAAATCGTACATATCGTCGTCAATACTCGCATGAGCCGCTTCTAGTGGCCCATTATACCTGGCGGCGATACTATACAAGCACATTTGCACTGCGCAGACGGATGGCGCCTGTAAAGCCAAAGCTTCAGCTTCTTAGATGTCCTGATGAAGTCCAATTGGGGCTGGCCCGCAGCACCACATGAAGCCAAATCGTACATATCGTCGTCAATACTCGCATGAGCCGCTTCTAGTGGCCCATTATACCTGGCGGCGATACTATACAAGCACATTTGCACTGCGCAGACGGATGGCGCCGGTAAAGCCAAAGCTTCAGCTTCTTAAATGTCCTGATGAAGTCTAATTGGGGCTGGCCCGCAGCACCACATGAAGCCAAATCGTACATATCGTCGTCAATACTCGCATGAGCCGCTTCTAGTGGCCCATTATACCTGGCGGCGATACTATACAAGCACATTTGCACTGCGCAGTCGGGTAGCATACATAGAAGCAGCTTCTAATTGTCATAGCCGATCTGAGAGGTCCATGATTTATTTGGTCTTGCCCGCAGCACCACATAAAGCCAAATCGTACATATCGTCTTCAATACTCGCATGAGCCGCTTCTAGTGGCCCATTATACCTGGCGGCGATACTATACAAGCACATTTGCACTGCGCAGACGGATGGCGCCTGTAAAGCCAAAGCTACAGCTTCGTAGATGTCCTGATGAAGTCCAATTGAGGCTGGCCCACAGCACCACATAAAGCCAAATCGTACATATCGTCGTCAATACTCGCATGAGCCGCTTCTAGTGGCCCATTATACCTGGCGGCGATACTATACAAGCACATTTGCACTGCGCAGTCGGGTAGCATACAAAGAAGCAACTTGAAAACGTCAAAGCTAATCTTAGAGGTCCAATTGGGGCTGGCTCGTAGCACCACATGAAGCCAAATCGTACATATCGTCGTCAATACTCGCATGAGCCGCTTCTAGTGGCCCATTATACCTGGCGGCGATACTATACAAGCACATTTGCACTGCGCAGACGGGTGTCGCCGGTAAAGCCAAAGCTACAGCTTCGTAGATGTCCTGATGAAGTCCAATTGGGGCTGGCCCGCAGCACCACATAAAGCCAAATCGTACATATCGTCGTCAATACTCGCATGAGCCGCTTCTAGTGGCCCATTATACCTGGCGGCGATACTATACAAGCACATTTGCACTGCGCAGACGGATGGCGCCTGTAAAGCCAAAGCTTCAGCTTCTTAAATGTCCTGATGAAGTCTAATTGGGGCTGGCCCGCAGCACCACATGAAGCCAAATCGTACATATCGTCGTCAATACTCGCATGAGCCGCTTCTAGTGGCCCATTATACCTGGCGGCGATACTATACAAGCACATTTGCACTGCGCAGTCGGGTAGCATACATAGAAGCAGCTTCTAATTGTCATAGCCGATCTGAGAGGTCCATGATTTATTTGGTCTTGCCCGCAGCACCACATAAAGCCAAATCGTACATATCGTCTTCAATACTCGCATGAGCCGCTTCTAGTGGCCCATTATACCTGGCGGCGATACTATACAAGCACATTTGCACTGCGCAGACGGATGGCGCCTGTAAAGCCAAAGCTACAGCTTCGTAGATGTCCTGATGAAGTCCAATTGAGGCTGGCCCACAGCACCACATAAAGCCAAATCGTACATATCGTCGTCAATACTCGCATGAGCCGCTTCTAGTGGCCCATTATACCTGGCGGCGATACTATACAAGCACATTTGCACTGCGCAGTCGGGTAGCATACAAAGAAGCAACTTGAAAACGTCAAAGCTAATCTTAGAGGTCCAATTGGGGCTGGCTCGTAACACCACATGAAGCCAAATCGTACATATCGTCGTCAATACTCGCATGAGCCGCTTCTAGTGGCCCATTATACCTGGCGGCGATACTATACAAGCACATTTGCACTGCGCAGACGGGTGTCGCCGGTAAAGCCAAAGCTACAGCTTCGTAGATGTCCTGATGAAGTCCAATTGGGGCTGGCCCGCAGCACCACATAAAGCCAAATCGTACATATCGTCGTCAATACTCGCATGAGCCGCTTCTAGTGGCCCATTATACCTGGCGGCGATACTATACAAGCACATTTGCACTGCGCAGACGGATGGCGCCTGTAAAGCCAAAGCTTCAGCTTCTTAAATGTCCTGATGAAGTCTAATTGGGGCTGGCCCGTAGCACCACATGAAGCCAAATCGTACATATCGTCGTCAATACTCGCATGAGCCGCTTCTAGTGGCCCATTATACCTGGCGGCGATACTATACAAGCACATTTGCACTGCGCAGTCGGGTAGCATACATAGAAGCAGCTTCTAATTGTCATAGCCGATCTGAGAGGTCCATGATTTATTTGGTCTTGCCCGCAGCACCACATAAAGCCAAATCGTACATATCGTCTTCAATACTCGCATGAGCCGCTTCTAGTGGCCCATTATACCTGGCGGCGATACTATACAAGCACATTTGCACTGCGCAGACGGATGGCGCCGGTAAAGCCAAAGCTACAGCTTCGTAGATGTCCTGATGAAGTCCAATTGAGGCTGGCCCACAGCACCACATAAAGCCAAATCGTACATATCGTCGTCAATACTCGCATGAGCCGCTTCTAGTGGCCCATTATACCTGGCGGCGATACTATACAAGCACATTTGCACTGCGCAGTCGGGTAGCATACAAAGAAGCAACTTGAAAACGTCAAAGCTAATCTTAGAGGTCCAATTGGGGCTGGCTCGTAACACCACATGAAGCCAAATCGTACATATCGTCGTCAATACTCGCATGAGCCGCTTCTAGTGGCCCATTATACCTGGCGGCGATACTATACAAGCACATTTGCACTGCGCAGACGGGTGTCGCCGGTAAAGCCAAAGCTACAGCTTCGTAGATGTCCTGATGAAGTCCAATTGGGGCTGGCCCGCAGCACCACATAAAGCCAAATCGTACATATCGTCGTCAATACTCGCATGAGCCGCTTCTAGTGGCCCATTATACCTGGCGGCGATACTATACAAGCACATTTGCACTGCGCAGACGGATGGCGCCTGTAAAGCCAAAGCTTCAGCTTCTTAGATGTCCTGATGAAGTCCAATTGGGGCTGGCCCGCAGCACCACATGAAGCCAAATCGTACATATCGTCGTCAATACTCGCATGAGCCGCTTCTAGTGGCCCATTATACCTGGCGGCGATACTATACAAGCACATTTGCACTGCGCAGACGGATGGCGCCGGTAAAGCCAAAGCTTCAGCTTCTTAAATGTCCTGATGAAGTCTAATTGGGGCTGGCCCGCAGCACCACATGAAGCCAAATCGTACATATCGTCTTCAATACTCGCATGAGCCGCTTCTAGTGGCCCATTATACCTGGCGGCGATACTATACAAGCACATTTGCACTGCGCAGTCGGGTAGCATACATAGAAGCAGCTTCTAATTGTCATAGCCGATCTGAGAGGTCCATGATTTATTTGGTCTTGCCCGCAGCACCACATAAAGCCAAATCGTACATATCGTCTTCAATACTCGCATGAGCCGCTTCTAGTGGCCCATTATACCTGGCGGCGATACTATACAAGCACATTTGCACTGCGCAGACGGATGGCGCCGGTAAAGCCAAAGCTACAGCTTCGTAGATGTCCTGATGAAGTCCAATTGAGGCTGGCCCACAGCACCACATAAAGCCAAATCGTACATATCGTCGTCAATACTCGCATGAGCCGCTTCTAGTGGCCCATTATACCTGGCGGCGATACTATACAAGCACATTTGCACTGCGCAGTCGGGTAGCATACAAAGAAGCAACTTGAAAACGTCAAAGCTAATCTTAGAGGTCCAATTGGGGCTGGCTCGTAGCACCACATGAAGCCAAATCGTACATATCGTCGTCAATACTCGCATGAGCCGCTTCTAGTGGCCCATTATACCTGGCGGCGATACTATACAAGCACATTTGCACTGCGCAGACGGGTGTCGCCGGTAAAGCCAAAGCTACAGCTTCGTAGATGTCCTGATGAAGTCCAATTGGGGCTGGCCCGCAGCACCACATAAAGCCAAATCGTACATATCGTCGTCAATACTCGCATGAGCCGCTTCTAGTGGCCCATTATACCTGGCGGCGATACTATACAAGCACATTTGCACTGCGCAGACGGATGGCGCCTGTAAAGCCAAAGCTTCAGCTTCTTAGATGTCCTGATGAAGTCCAATTGGGGCTGGCCCGCAGCACCACATGAAGCCAAATCGTACATATCATCGTCAATACTCGCATGAGCCGCTTCTAGTGGCCCATTATACCTGGCGGCGATACTATACAAGCACATTTGCACTGCGCAGACGGATGGCGCCGGTAAAGCCAAAGCTTCAGCTTCTTAAATGTCCTGATGAAGTCTAATTGGGGCTGGCCCGCAGCACCACATGAAGCCAAATCGTACATATCGTCGTCAATACTCGCATGAGCCGCTTCTAGTGGCCCATTATACCTGGCGGCGATACTATACAAGCACATTTGCACTGCGCAGTCGGGTAGCATACATAGAAGCAGCTTCTAATTGTCATAGCCGATCTGAGAGGTCCATGATTTATTTGGTCTTGCCCGCAGCACCACATAAAGCCAAATCGTACATATCGTCTTCAATACTCACATGAGCCGCTTCTAGTGGCCCATTATACCTGGCGGCGATACTATACAAGCACATTTGCACTGCGCAGACGGATGGCGCCGGTAAAGCCAAAGCTACAGCTTCGTAGATGTCCTGATGAAGTCCAATTGGGGCTGGCCCACAGCACCACATAAAGCCAAATCGTACATATCGTCGTCAATACTCGCATGAGCCGCTTCTAGTGGCCCATTATACCTGGCGGCGATACTATACAAGCACATTTGCACTGCGCAGTCGGGTAGCATACAAAGAAGCAACTTGAAAACGTCAAAGCTAATCTTAGAGGTCCAATTGGGGCTGGCTCGTAGCACCACATGAAGCCAAATCGTACATATCGTCGTCAATACTCGCATGAGCCGCTTCTAGTGGCCCATTATACCTGGCGGCGATACTATACAAGCACATTTGCACTGCGCAGACGGGTGTCGCCGGTAAAGCCAAAGCTACAGCTTCGTAGATGTCCTGATGAAGTCCAATTGGGGCTGGCCCGCAGCACCACATAAAGCCAAATCGTACATATCGTCGTCAATACTCGCATGAGCCGCTTCTAGTGGCCCATTATACCTGGCGGCGATACTATACAAGCACATTTGCACTGCGCAGACGGGTGTCGCCGGTAAAGCCAAAGCTACAGCTTCGTAGATGTCCTGATGAAGTCCAATTGGGGCTGGCCCGCAGCACCACATAAAGCCAAATCGTACATATCGTCGTCAATACTCGCATGAGCCGCTTCTAGTGGCCCATTATACCTGGCGGCGATACTATACAAGCACATTTGCACTGCGCAGACGGATGGCGCCTGTAAAGCCAAAGCTTCAGCTTCGTAGATGTCCTGATGAAGTCCAATTGGGGCTGGCCCGCAGCACCACATGAAGCCAAATCGTACATATCGTCGTCAATACTCGCATGAGCCGCTTCTAGTGGCCCATTATACCTGGCGGCGATACTATACAAGCACATTTGCACTGCGCAGACGGATGGCGCCGGTAAAGCCAAAGCTTCAGCTTCTTAAATGTCCTGATGAAGTCTAATTGGGGCTGGCCCGCAGCACCACATGAAGCCAAATCGTACATATCGTCGTCAATACTCGCATGAGCCGCTTCTAGTGGCCCATTATACCTGGCGGCGATACTATACAAGCACATTTGCACTGCGCAGTCGGGTAGCATACATAGAAGCAGCTTCTAATTGTCATAGCCGATCTGAGAGGTCCATGATTTATTTGGTCTTGCCCGCAGCACCACATAAAGCCAAATCGTACATATCGTCTTCAATACTCGCATGAGCCGCTTCTAGTGGCCCATTATACCTGGCGGCGATACTATACAAGCACATTTGCACTGCGCAGACGGATGGCGCCGGTAAAGCCAAAGCTACAGCTTCGTAGATGTCCTGATGAAGTCCAATTGAGGCTGGCCCACAGCACCACATAAAGCCAAATCGTACATATCGTCGTCAATACTCGCATGAGCCGCTTCTAGTGGCCCATTATACCTGGCGGCGATACTATACAAGCACATTTGCACTGCGCAGTCGGGTAGCATACAAAGAAGCAACTTGAAAACGTCAAAGCTAATCTTAGAGGTCCAATTGGGGCTGGCTCGTAGCACCACATAAAGCCAAATCGTACATATCGTCGTCAATACTCGCATGAGCCGCTTCTAGTGGCCCATTATACCTGGCGGCGATACTATACAAGCACATTTGCACTGCGCAGACGGGTGTCGCCGGTAAAGCCAAAGCTACAGCTTCGTAGATGTCCTGATGAAGTCCAATTGGGGCTGGCCCGCAGCACCACATAAAGCCAAATCGTACATATCGTCGTCAATACTCGCATGAGCCGCTTCTAGTGGCCCATTATACCTGGCGGCGATACTATACAAGCACATTTGCACTGCGCAGACGGATGGCGCCTGTAAAGCCAAAGCTTCAGCTTCTTAGATGTCCTGATGAAGTCCAATTGGGGCTGGCCCGCAGCACCACATGAAGCCAAATCGTACATATCGTCGTCAATACTCGCATGAGCCGCTTCTAGTGGCCCATTATACCTGGCGGCGATACTATACAAGCACATTTGCACTGCGCAGACGGATGGCGCCGGTAAAGCCAAAGCTTCAGCTTCTTAAATGTCCTGATGAAGTCTAATTGGGGCTGGCCCGCAGCACCACATGAAGCCAAATCGTACATATCGTCGTCAATACTCGCATGAGCCGCTTCTAGTGGCCCATTATACCTGGCGGCGATACTATACAAGCACATTTGCACTGCGCAGTCGGGTAGCATACATAGAAGCAGCTTCTAATTGTCATAGCCGATCTGAGAGGTCCATGATTTATTTGGTCTTGCCCGCAGCACCACATAAAGCCAAATCGTACATATCGTCTTCAATACTCGCATGAGCCGCTTCTAGTGGCCCATTATACCTGGCGGCGATACTATACAAGCACATTTGCACTGCGCAGACGGATGGCGCCGGTAAAGCCAAAGCTACAGCTTCGTAGATGTCCTGATGAAGTCCAATTGAGGCTGGCCCACAGCACCACATAAAGCCAAATCGTACATATCGTCGTCAATACTCGCATGAGCCGCTTCTAGTGGCCCATTATACCTGGCGGCGATACTATACAAGCACATTTGCACTGCGCAGACGGATGGCGCCGGTAAAGCCAAAGCTTCAGCTTCTTAAATGTCCTGATGAAGTCTAATTGGGGCTGGCCCGCAGCACCACATGAAGCCAAATCGTACATATCGTCGTCAATACTCGCATGAGCCGCTTCTAGTGGCCCATTATACCTGGCGGCGATACTATACAAGCACATTTGCACTGCGCAGTCGGGTAGCATACATAGAAGCAGCTTCTAATTGTCATAGCCGATCTGAGAGGTCCATGATTTATTTGGTCTTGCCCGCAGCACCACATAAAGCCAAATCGTACATATCGTCGTCAATACTCGCATGAGCCGCTTCTAGTGGCCCATTATACCTGGCGGCGATACTATACAAGCACATTTGCACTGCGCAGACGGATGGCGCCGGTAAAGCCAAAGCTACAGCTTCGTAGATGTCCTGATGAAGTCCAATTGAGGCTTGCCCACAGCACCACATAAAGCCAAATCGTACATATCGTCGTCAATACTCGCATGAGCCGCTTCTAGTGGCCCATTATACCTGGCGGCGATACTATACAAGCACATTTGCACTGCGCAGTCGGGTAGCATACAAAGAAGCAACTTGAAAACGTCAAAGCTAATCTTAGAGGTCCAATTGGGGCTGGCTCGTAGCACCACATAAAGCCAAATCGTACATATCGTCGTCAATACTCGCATGAGCCGCTTCTAGTGGCCCATTATACCTGGCGGCGATACTATACAAGCACATTTGCACTGCGCAGACGGATGGCGCCTGTAAAGCCAAAGCTTCAGCTTCGTAGATGTCCTGATGAAGTCCAATTGGGGCTGGCCCGCAGCACCACATAAAGCCAAATCGTACATATCGTCGTCAATACTCGCATGAGCCGCTTCTAGTGGCCCATTATACCTGGCGGCGATACTATACAAGCACATTTGCACTGCGCAGACGGATGGCGCCTGTAAAGCCAAAGCTTCAGCTTCTTAGATGTCCTGATGAAGTCCAATTGGGGCTGGCCCGCAGCACCACATGAAGCCAAATCGTACATATCGTCGTCAATACTCGCATGAGCCGCTTCTAGTGGCCCATTATACCTGGCGGCGATACTATACAAGCACATTTGCACTGCGCAGACGGATGGCGCCGGTAAAGCCAAAGCTTCAGCTTCTTAAATGTCCTGATGAAGTCTAATTGGGGCTGGCCCGCAGCACCACATGAAGCCAAATCGTACATATCGTCGTCAATACTCGCATGAGCCGCTTCTAGTGGCCCATTATACCTGGCGGCGATACTATACAAGCACATTTGACTGCGCAGTCGGGTTCCTTCGTAAAATCTATTTACATAACAATGTCATAGCCGATCTGAGAGGTCCAATTGGGTCTGGCCCTTAACTCCTTATTTAATCATATTTAGAGTTAGAGACTTATTCTACTTTATTCCTGATGTCGTCGTTTTTGATTATTTCTGAATTGACATCATTTCCCCTCTCTCACTGATTTTTGTTTGAGCATACTCAAATGAACTTATTCTTTCCTTCTTATAGGGCCCACCAGACGATATATTATATGTATTTATATATGATTCTTTGGCTGACATTTTATCTGGTTTTTGTTGGAGAAGGTTTTGGTATGGAATT
This sequence comes from Skeletonema tropicum, assembly GCA_037178625.1. Taxonomy (NCBI): domain Eukaryota; phylum Bacillariophyta; class Thalassiosirophyceae; order Thalassiosirales; family Thalassiosiraceae; genus Skeletonema; species Skeletonema tropicum. The sequence goes on along the minus strand of CM074127.1, from coordinate 2,776,801 downwards.
GCTTTATTCTCTCATAGTTTCTGGGTTACGTATTTTGATCTAATGATGAGTTAATTTGAATGGTTACTATCTGGTAAACACTCTCTTGTATAGTGCTTCCTTGAGCAAATCTAATTCGGACGTAGTATCTCCCAGCACTGCGCTATTTTCTGCAGCACGTCGAAGAAGATAGGGCATAACTTCCTCAACTTTTCCATATGGTAAATACTTGAATACGTTGTATCCTTTGCTGCCAAGGGGAAAGGTAATATTGTCACGCATTCCAAATAGTTGTGCAAAATAGACAGATGGGTCTTGAGGCTCTAAACCAAACTGTTTCATCAAAGCAACCGCCTTTTCTATGCTTGCTTGGTTATGTGTCGCAACCATAATCTCTGTTCCACATCCATTCTGCCATCGATAACGAAGTAAGTACTCGACAACGTCATCATAACATTGGTGCGTATCTTCAGCTGTGTCATGGATTGGACACGGATAATTCAGGTTCTTCGACCTTTCGCGCTCATGCTCCATGTATGCTCCTCTCACAAGCTTTGCTCCAAGATGGAAGGAATATCGTTCTGATCTTTTCATGTCCATTTCAACTCTCTCCAGCGTATCTTTTAAGTAACACTGATACGTAGTGAAGACGATTGGGCGATCTGTTTTGTCCTTGGCATTAAACTTTTTCTGTAGCTCGAGAACAAGGTTATCAATAGCTGGTTGATACTTCCAATGTTCTGCGTCAATCAAAAGCCTTGTACCATTTTGAGCAGCATCTGTGGCAAGAGTGTGCAAGCGCTCACTCATGCGCTTCATGAGAACAATTTCATCCGAAGAAGGAGTTACAAGTGCTAATGGTCCAATGCTTTTGCACTTGAGTGTGAAGTTAGGAAGGTTGTATGGGGTGAGCATCTCAGCAAAAGAGATAAAGTCAACCACTCCTGAATCGTTGGGATCAAGGGACTCGATCACGTCTTTTAATTGGCGTTCGTCTACATGGAAGTGCTGCTGATAGCACTGAGCAAATTTTTCTCGACTTATCAATCCTCCAGATCCACTCTCAGGCTGAAACTTTGCAAAGAGATTCTTAACCTCTACAATCATCGTCGACATGCGCTCCAATAATTCGGGGTTTCCCAAAGCAGTTACCTTCAGCGCTGCAAATCCAACAGAAGAGACATCATGGACAGAATGTATGCACTCTTGAAAGATGGAAACATGCCTTTCGCATTCTTCTTCAGATTCGTAGTCATACACTCGAGCCGGCTGGTTGAACGGCGGCTGACTGACGATTCCTCGCAAGTCAGTGACTGCCTCAGACGAGTCCGCGTTGTCATTCTCAGCAGCATAATCAAGTATTGGGCCTATGTTATATCTTCGAAGCATTTCAATGACAGGTTTGATATCATGACGATCTTCACCAGCACAAAAGTGTCGAAAGAAGGTGTGCTTCATAAGTGCATTTGTTATGGAGTGTCCAAGGAACTTGTAGGACAAATCAAGGAAGTACTCAGCATTTCGGATCAGGAACGGGAGTCGACAAGATGAGAATACACCAATGGCTGTCACTATCTCAAGTGTAGATTTGGAGGCATGAGCTAACTGAGCGTCGGAAAAGCTGCAGCTCGCGTGAAGATCACCAATGTCGACGTCGTGGTGCTGATTGATAGCATCTTTATCAACATCAACGACTACATGAGAAGCCGCGGCCTTTGCGCTTGATGTAGAGGATGTGATGCATCGAAGACGACCAGCAAGCAAATGAGTTCGGTTCGCATGTAAAGATGGAGCTTGCAGAAGAGGATGCATCATTTTTGCATCTCTCATGAAACCGACGCAGCGTCTGCAGATGCGCACGCTGGTGCATAACATTTTTCTCTGTGGTTGAGGTCTGTATAAAAAGTGATACAATTGCTTATATTATTATCGTTTTATTATGCGGCGAGGCAGGTGCCAAACTATCTAACGGTCTTGACATTATTCTGAAACAATGCCCAAGAACGAACATCACGCACATCATCGCAGTCAATCTGCTCTTCGAAAAGTGTTCTTTTTCTGCTGAGCTTTTTTTTGAGAAGGAATGTCGTCATAGAGTGTCATATCTATCGCCAAATTTCGCTCCCTTCTCCTTCTCTCAGCTAAAACTTCCCGCTTCCCGCCATATCCCATACTGTACGTTTGCTTTCAAATCCTACATAAAAGTTTGAAAACCACTTTTTGTAGCTTCCAGAAGGAATTTTTCGAAAATTCTTTTCGACATTACCTCTGTCGGAACTAGTAGAATGCACTGTCGAAGCCCAAAATTAATGATTTTGCACTCCTCTACTTCAAAAGTGGTTTTCAAAGCTTATTTTACCATAATCGAGAAAGATCAGTTTATTTTGTCTGTGTGACAAGAACTGGCACCCAAATACTAATTCCTACTTATTTAAGGTAAAACTAAGTCTTTTGCCCTGACTCACCTCCGATTATGTCATCTAAAACACACAACCATGGTGAAATTGGGCTCCCTACGACTAGCCATAACTCAGTAAGTGCTAGGATGTTGACCCTATTTCAAAGCGTCAATGTTATTCATATTGTCCGTAGAAGCTCATTGATACCTCACTTGTCCACTAACTCCCGTTATTGAAGTCAAAGGTAGGATTTGAGAGCAAACGTACAGTATCCGCCATCTTGAAGAAGCTACATGCGGTACCGCTATTTGTCAAAAATGTCTCACCCAAGAGCCAGCCAGGAAAATGACCAAGAAGCAACCATGCGTTGGCAGCTGGAACAAGACAGAATTCCGCTAATGACCCCGGGAAACACTATTGTACATAACCTCACTGTGTCCGTCTGGAGGCTCCTTTTTACATGGGCACGCACACAGAACACAACAGCCGACACAGCCACAACCAGAACAAACATTACCAACCGTTTAGTACCGAGGATTCCTTGGGCAAGAACTATCCCCTATCTGTGATTGAAAGAAGAAGGCAACTACATCTTACCACTGAAGAATAATAAATAATTGCCCATAGCAGAAAATAAAACTATATTTCTCCTGCTATTATTTCCTCTTGGGCCATGTCGACATTATTTCCATGCCTTCTCCTCCTCACGTCGGCACTCCTCCCCCAAGTAGTGACCTCCGAATGTGCCGATTGTTATTGCGGAACGAGCTGGCCGGATGCGAACAGCAACTGCCATAAACCCTGCCCCACTGAAGCTGACTCTGAATGTGAAGATCTGGGAGAGGGCTTCACTTGTCATGGCTTCACAGTCTGTGAACCGGCGGATGTTGACCCGACGGCCTCACCCACCCAGTTTCGAGTGTCGACGTCGGAGAGTGCTACTAACAATTTTTGTGGCAAGACGTGGGTCCATGCCATGTTGACATGCAATCGGCCCTGCCCCACAACCACCGAGTGTAATCTTGACCCACTCACTGGCGAAGAGCGACCCTTATGTGACTACGTCACGTATATACCGGGCTTGTCGAATTGTATTGAGGAGCAGGACGTGACGAAATGCTTTGCTGCCACGAATTGCGATCAGCCGCTGGAAGAGCTGGTTTCAAATATTATGACGACTTTGATCGGTCCGGATGGGACTATGGAGAATGAAGACAGCTCCCTGTTTGAAGGGACGATTTTCGACTACATTGAAGAAGTTGCGGCTGGGTTAGGAATCGGTTTGGGCGATGTGTTGACTACCGGGCAGAACGCTGTGAGCCGGAGGGAATTGGAACACCGTTATTCATCCAGAGAACTCAAGGGGTGGCACAGAAGTATTGTTGTAAATAATATCACCCAACGAATGTTGCCAAGTGGATCATCTGCTTTGGATGTTTCCCTGGTTGTAACGGGGGATTATCGTCCACCTCCATTTCTAGATTTGGATGTTATCGCTGAGGATTCCATTAACAGGCAGGGAGCAAAGGTTGTTAGTACACTACGCGAGAGGGGAGAACGGGCGGGACGAGATTTCTTTTCTAGGGTCGAGGGCATTGAGGCTGTTGCTGCCTCTGATTTGACTGCGAGGCCAACTAGGACGCCAACGGGGAAGCCTACGCCAGCTCCGACAGGACCACCGGTGAGTATCTATTGCCCACATATTTGATTCTCTCATTTTTTTTGGTATACAAACTTAAATTTGGATCGTCGCATTTGCTTTTCGTTCGGCTCACACATCCTTCCTATCTCAGACCGCCACTCCAAGTTCTGAACCCAGTGTAGCGCCAAGTGGTGAGCCTTCGTCAGAACCGTCTCGGTCTCTCGATCAATATATCATGACGGGATCGCAACAAGATTTACAATTGGGCGGAAAAACAACTTCGTCGTACGGATTTGTCTTCAATATTCGAACCAAGCCGGATGCAAGTGTCGTTGTCATGACGGGATTTGATTTCTACACGGAGACTACAGACGATGTCACCTTCGAGTTATGGAGTAGGGCAGGCAGCTATACTGAACACAAGGGAGCGTTTGAGGGCTGGGACTTGATTGGTAGCGGAACTGTCAAGGGAAGGGGGATCGGTAGGTACACTGCAATCCCCCCCGAAATGTTCACCCAAGTCTCCATTCCCGGCGGAGGAGGGGAGAAGGGTACGCGGGCTTTTTATCTGACTCTAACAACTATCAACTTGGTGTATAAATTGGGAAGTGGCGGAATCATACCGGATGCCAAATACCATTCTGATTCGCCAGACATTGAAATTTGGGAGGGTGAGGGAGTTCTGAAATATCCTTTCCCTGACCCTGAAGAGGCTAATGGAGTTTTCTATCGTGCTCCACGTCAATATCTGGGCGCTATCTACTATGATATTATGCCTTGTAAACCTTTTAGCATGTACGGACCAGTTATGGAACTTCCTTGTCCTCTCGTGCCCACTGGAAGGTGAGTTATCTTATTTTTTGTTGTTTGGTATTAAGTATGGTACACGGAGCTCTCTAAGACCCAGTTTTCACCCTTTTCATCTCATAGCCCAACTCTGCCGGCGCCGACCAAGTCACCTGAAACCGAACCACCAACTTTGACACCAACCACGGCTGCACCTGTAACTGGAGCACCTTTCACACCTGCCCCTATGTATCCTACAGAATCTCCAACAATTGAACCGACGTCGTCAAGGTCTCCCACGTATGAACCAACAACACCAGCGGTGAGTTTACGACATTACGAAGTGTTCAGTTAATATTCTTTTCGACATTTTTCTTCATTCATTCATTCATCTTACTCGAATGTTGATTTTTGCGCTGCAGCCGAGTGACGCTCCTGTAGTTCCTATCAGAGCTAACATGATAACTATCTTACGTAACGTGCCTGAAAGATCTCTAACTCCCAGGGAGCTGGAAAAGTTTCTCGAAATTGCCCTCACATTTTTACGGAGACACACGGAAGACTCGATGACTATTGAAGGGTTGGACCTGTACCATCAAAAACTGCTCAAGGTGGATGCTGCAAGTTGTGATGAAGTCACAGCGCAAGTCTCTTCTCCGAAAAAACAGGCCAGAGCTTTTACCATGGAAGGGGAGACAGCCAAGGGCAGTAAATGCCAAGTCTGGGGTATGGAAGTTACTCTAATTGTGAAAGTGTCCTTTGCTTTTCTCCCTCATAACCTCCTTGGAAGCATGGCTGCTGTAGCCTTCGAAGAACACGAGCAGGAATTCTTGGATCTTCTTCATGAACAGCAAGCCTTTTACACCTTTTTCAAGATCATGGACGGGGTTTCAGCAGTCGGCGTTCAAGAACTAACTCCTCCCCCTACAGAGGCACCTACTACATATGCGTACTTCTTGGAAAATCAAAAAGTTTTCGTTCAAGAAAACGTGACCATAACCGAAGAATCAGACACTGGCCTAGGATTTGGTGTCTTCGTTGGAGTTGGCATTGGTTTTCTCTGGTGCTGCCTCACTGCCATCAGTATTGCATATTTGATGAATGCACGAGGAGAGATGGAAGAGCAGAGAGATTTGGAAAATCTACTCAACGCTGAAAAAGCTGGTCCAGTCTCAGCAGCAGCTGTGGGCGGTGGTAAGGATGATGTTTCGAAGAAGACATCAGATCTCGACGATACTAGTTCCAGTGATTCTGATCGTGCCGATTGGCCGAATGATACAAGGTTAAACACAAGAGCTAGAGTGGGCATGTCTCAATCTGTCAACGCCACCGGAGCTCAGCGAGTCGAGACTGCTGTTGCTTCTCAAAGAGTCCATTTCAATTCCACCGACGATTTGAAAAAGGTTCAATTCAAAAATAGCACCGGCCAACGTCCTATGGCTCAATCTGTCATCGTTACTAATATTGAAAGCAAAAGAGTCCTGGGTACAGATAAGAATGACACCCAAGTGCAACCACATTCATTGTCTCAGTCAGCCGTTATGTCAATCCAGGAGAGCCAAGATCGAGAACTATTCAACCAGTCAGCTCCGGAGTTGAGAAGGTCTTCGACAAGGAAGAAGGGATCGCGAAAATTGAGCCAGAGTATGAATCAAGCATCTCTGGAGGAGAAGTTGGCAAGGAATGATCACAGAGCTTTGAAACGAAGTGTTCGATCTTCTATGAAGGTGAGCAGTGGGGACTTACGGTCATCAACAAGGAGTAATGGCTCAATGAAGGGGTGCAGTGGTGGCTTACGATCATCAACAAGGAGTAGTAATGGCACAAGGAGTAGCAGCAGAGATTCGTTGCGCCATTCGTCAACCAACGATAGCAACGAAAACCTCTGCAAGCTACGTGGCTCCAGCAAGGAGACCACAAAGCGTCCCTCAAATAACAACAGGCAGGATGGAAGCTTACGTCACTCTGAAAACGAGATTGAACCAGGTCGGCGGAGATCGAACTCAAAAACCTTGCGTTCTCAGTCAATGATCGTTTGATTGATCTTTGATTTGAGCGCAATTCTATAGTTGTTTGCATGCATGTATCATTAATATTTGAAAACAAATTACATTGTAGGGACGTCTATTACTTAACCAATGCTAATTCAATGCCCTCAGATAGACCCTCCTTTATTAGTCGAGATCTTACTGGGTGGCATCATAGAAATTGACGTAACACTTGACCTGAAGAGATATGGTAAGTAGATGGGACCTACCTACGCAACTACACTTCTTCGCCGCCGTAAAATGAAACTCTGAGAAGAGGCCTTTTAGTCAATAAAAGGGAAGCGAAGGGGGAGCCCCCCGATATTGAGGGTTCTCACATCGTCTAAACTTGGGTGAAAGTCCAGTTTAGCCCATTCTGGCAAATAGCCAAAATCACGGGAGTTTTTAGCTTTCTTGCCTTCCCCAACTTTTCCTGGGGGGGAATTGGGGGGACAGCACTACATTATCGGTTTGCCAGCCCTCTACAATATCCAAAGGCCTGTGCGAAGCGAAGACCTCCTCCTCCCTCGACCCTCGACCCTCGACCTCCCTCGACCCGAACGGAAAACGGAATACTCTGGATCTGGAGCACACCACCAAACCCTTCATGCCTTCTTGCTCTACCATACTTAGAGAGAGAGAGAGAGAGACTGATCGAGATAAAAGAGGATAGGGAGATCCTCACCGGAACCTGCATAGTCAAATTCTCGTTACAATAGTGCAGAACATGCCCTGGCTAATTAGGTCTACCCCAGGCAATGAAGTGCCTATCGGAGGCCATCTCTTCTTCGTCCACGTTCCCAGATGCGGAGGCACCAGTCTTATGCAGCACTTTGACGTACCACAGAAAGTGATTGAAAGTCGCGGCTTCGTTGGAAAGCTGGCAATGTCTTACTTTTTCATGAGATACAAGCAACTGGAGTCAGCCAACTTCCCGATGAAGACCAAGGAGAATGCAGTATGCTCAATTCTGGTGCTGGTATCTTTTTTGTTGCACCAGTATCTTGATCCCATCCCAACTCTATTTGGGACATCGGTATTCGTGTATTCGGCATGCATCGCTCTCTTTGTTTCACTATTCACTACCTTTATTGCTACGGCACCGGTCATTGGTCGGATCACACCGGTTCATCGCTGGTATCTGTGGTTTGTTCACTATCCATTGTGCAGAGTATGTGAATCGATACAGTGGTGCACGGGAACAAACAAACATGGCTACATCATGCATTTGACAGCTCCAAAGTTGCTCGGTTACGGATATGTTACTCCAAATCAAATGGACAATATGTGTTCTCTGGCCATTGTAAGGAATCCTTACTCGAGAATGGTAAGCATTTACATGTATAATCGCTTTGGGGAGTCTGAGTCATTTCCAGCGTTTCTTCGAAGATGGAAGAGATTAATGAGACATTATATCGAAAAGGGCGAGAAAGAGGAATGGTATACTCCATGCCACTTGCTGCCAATGTTTGAATACACTCACCATGACGGTAAGTTGTTGATATCTGCGTTTTCTGATGATCAGTTTGCTTCATAATGCGAAGAGGAACAAAGTCTATTGCTAGTACCTAACGATGTCAATTCTCTCGCAACATCTCCACTTGTAACAATCACAAAATAGGAAAACAGATCGTACAGTCGGTCGTCAAGCAAGAAGAATTGAAGTTATTGAAGACCAGAGATGGGGCTAAAGAAGCTACGAAGCAAGACAATACGATTTCTGATTTACCGGACTTGGTACGAGACGCTTTAGTGGGAATGTAAGTTCAATTTGCTTTGAAAGAATGAATTCGATCGCATTGCCGCCTACTAACAACATGGTTAAATGAATCCTGTATTAGGCCTCACACGAACAGTCGCAAAACTGGTCAAAAGTGGTGGGACTTCTACGATCAAGAGACAATGGAGCTAACTTTGGAGATGTACGGGATGGATTTTGCAGTCTTCGGGTACGATCGCAGTATTGAACAGCGGCCTGATCTTGTACCACCAAAGAAGGATCGTAGATTCAGTATGAAAATGGCGAAGTTTGATGTATTCAGTAGAAACTCATTGCGTGATTCTACTGGAGCTCGAGTCAGCCAACGAGGTTTATTCAGTTCTGTGCGATCCTCAGTGAGAAAGGATGCTGAGATCGCAAGGAGCCGCACGCTGACGCAATCGTTGATGGAAGGGGATACAGACGAATTACTTGGCGCATTGGTTCGATTTCGTTTTTGTAGCGAGGTTGAAGAGGAGCATGACGAAGACAAGCTGGAGTAAGTCACTTCAATCGTTGCGTGAGCGATTTCATCAGGTTGTAAAGCTGAGTTGGTCAACAATAGAATCAGAAAGAAAAATGATACAATACCCATCAAGGCAGAGACTTCCAGAACTAACACATGATGCGACTAATTCCAAAAGTAACTTTAATATGTGTCTTCATCCTTGCAGAGATTTAACTTCCACGAACCCTCTATGGCTCTTCGCGATAACTACTGGCAGCACTTCCACCCAGAGAAATAGTGAAAACACCCAGTAAAATACTAAAACCTAATAAGACACCCAAGCCAGGAGTAAAATTCGGCTCCACAACATTGGTCACAAATTCGTCCATGCCATCAGGCAATTCATATCCTGTTGCCTTACTACCAGCTTCAATGGTAATTAAAATACCAGCGGTAATAAATGCTACCGTGGTCAATCCAAGCCCAGTCTTTAAGAAAGTATCGATCCCACGCACCACGGAGGGCGGAAGCATGGCAAAGAAATCTTTATCCTCGGGCCATAACTTTTCGATACTTCGTAATTTTTCGCGTTGTGACGCCTTTGCTTCTGCCTCTTGGATTGCACGATAATCACCCAAATCGGCTTGTTGCTCCTCGTAGGATTTGAGGCCAAATTTTTGACGAAGGATAGCTTTGGAACGAGCTTCATCACTCAAGTTTGGGTCAATATCAAGATTGTCACTGCTACCAGAAGTAGATGCCGCTGAATCAATTGATTGTAAGGTACGAGGGACACTGCCATTGTCATCTTCGTTGCTAAAGCTGTCACTAATTGATTTCGAAGGACTTTCGCTGATAGCAGCTGCTTTGCCAAATCCTTCTCCTGCACTTCCACGCGATTTCTTTTTCTTGGCGGACAACTGTGTTGTGGTCCTCCAAGTGGAACCAGTTGGGCACACGAATGCCGACGATGAGAGCTGTTGAGCCAACACGAGCAATAGCGGCAAATATTGAGTATTTTTCATGATGATTAGTTAGTTTTATACAACACCGTCGGTAATTGTTGTGGAACGTCTATCGGTTCAATGGCATCGATGTCATGTCATGCCATGATCATCATGAGCGAGATGCGAGATAGAGTCAGAATCATCAACGAAGTAGTCAGTAGTCAGAGGGAGAAGGAGGATGAGAGATGAAAAAGTTCAAGTTAGAGACCTATTGATGAGAATCCATCTCAGATGTACATCTTCTTTCGGGAAGAAGAGCAAGCAAGCGAGAGCAAGCCAAGCGAACTCCAAGCGAACTCCAAGCGAACTCCAAGCGAACTCCAAGCGAAGCGCTGAAGCAATTGTGTGCGGCAGCATATAGCAGCAAGCTTCGGCTCGAAACTCCAGTAGAGACGGACTCCCAAATTCAAAAATTATCTGACGAAGGAGGAGGAGGAGGAGGAGAAACACCGCAGCAAAATTTGAGCCCACCTCCCTCTATCCATCACCACCATTATCAAAAGAATGAACTACAGCTCTAATCTTCTACCGAAGCTTGGATAAAGCGAAGCGCAAAGCAGCAGATAGAGCCCTGTTGAAAATGACGTTGTAGATGAACCCTCTCCCTCTCCCTCTCGGTACGTGTATTATTATGAAGAGCTTGGCAATAAGTAACATGTTGTGCTTTAAAATAGATTCAGACCTACAGTCATCATCATTACCCCAGGCAATCATCAGAGTCAATACTTGGAGTTTTCAAACACTTGGTCAGCATACCTCTTCCTTATGTCTTCTTGCAGATCATGTTCAAGCTTCACTTCCAAAGGATCTTCAAGGACAGATGCTTCGTCGATGATGCGATCGACACCAGTCAAGTGCTCCTCCACATCTTCCAAATCGTGTTCTCCATCTGGAGCATCAACAGCAAACAAGCTCGTGCCGAAAACAGCTTCATGCATTTCAGTTATGGCATCGGCATCTTCCGTAACAGCAGCGACGTTTATAATGCGATTCACTCCTTCCATGTGTTCTTCAACATCTTCGAGGTCATGGTCGCCATCAGGTCTGTCGACTGCGAATGGTGCAGAGCTGAGGAAGCGGCTGGCGCATCGAGTCACGGCAGCTTGAGCTAATGGGGCCCTGCTAGCACTAAAAGCGACTGCCGCTGGAAGCTTAGTAGCTTTAAAGCGGATTGTGGTTCTTACAAGAGAAGACAACATGGTGGTTTGGTTTGATCCGGTGGCTCCTTTTTATCAATCTTTGCTCTGCACTTGGCAGAAGATACTTTTTAGCCGAGGGTTCTCATCTTCGTGACACGGTCATGATTCATGATGTGAGAACTCAGAACTCCATCACACACATCCACCCACGACGATCATTACATTTGGATACAAAAAGTGCGAAGAGCAAACCGAAAATTGAATCAATCATGTTCTTGTCATCACTTGCACGTGCTACCGCTACAAAACTTCCCACGGCAGCCGCATTTGCTGCTAGCAGGGCCCCAGTAGCTCAAGCAGCCGTGGCTCGATATGCAAGTCGCTACCTCAGTTCCGTGCCTTACGCAGTCGACGCACCTGACGGCGACCATGATCTTGAAGATGTTGAAGAACACATGGAAGGAGTGAATCGCATTATAAACGTCGCTGCTGTCAGGGAAGATGCCGGTGCCATAACTGAAATGCATGAAGCTGTTTTTGGCTCGAACTTGTTTGCTGTTGATGCTCCAGATGGAGAACACGATTTGGAGGACGTGGAGGAGCACATGACTGGTGTCGATCGCATCATCGACGAAGCATCATTCTGGGAGGAAGCAGAAGAGGTGAAGGAGCAGCAGAAGTTGAGGGAAGAGACGTTCAAGGAGCAGAACAACATTTACGCACATGATATTTAAAGCAGGGTGAATAGTAGAATTGGTTGTTGTTGAGATTAAGATAAACCAGGATTTTAGATTTCCAAAGCCTGTTTTATCATCTACTCTGCTTTTTAGTAGGAGTCCTTCTCATTCTCGGGTTAGGAGAGAAAAGCTCAAGGAAATCCTGGAAGACCTGAACACGATTTCTGATTGATCACAAGAAGTATCTATTGAACATAAGAATCACTTACTACTCCAGGTATATAAGACGGAGACAATGTACGCTGGTGGATTCAATCTCAATCTCAATCTCAATCCTTATGAACGTCCTTTCCTTGGTCATGTTCCTCCAACGAAGGGCAAGCTAGCACCGACCGCGGTGACTTACATACTAGCACAATAGGTGGAAGGTGGCTGGATAAGTAGCAGGAGCAGCGGAGGCAAGCTCTAGAGAGGGAGACACCTGCCTGGGAGACCTCGGGGACCGAGCTACTGGCGGGAAAAAGTTTCACTGGGAAAAAAGTGGCACCAACTAGAATCTCACACAAAACACTAACAAAACACAACCATCGATTTTAAACCCCTACAATGGTGGTTCTGCGCGTCAATATCGCCCTCCCGACCCCATCTCCGTCCATAATATGATAGAAGAGACTAATAGCTTTCGATAGAACCACTGGTCAACGTTATATGTAGTATATTCGCATAGCAGCAGCAGCGCACGCATGCAAAGATGCCGTAGGCATGCGTCATCCTAGATCAAAATAGCAGTTATCAGTGCCAAAATTGTAGATAGTTGCTCTATATGGATGAACTATAGTTTCTTCTGAAGCAGATAATGTATATATAATGATTGGTATGGTATCTTGAGGCTGTTCTATGTATTTTTGTCGAGTATCATGGCCATATTATTTATGACTTTGTTCATTTTGTTAGTGTTTTGTGTGAGATTTGAGTTGGCACTGGTGCCACTTTTTTCCCGCCAGTAGCGAGCGACACGCTATCGGGAGAAAAGATGCCAATCGCGCTGCCACTGCGCGCGCGAGGCGCTTTTCTTCTGAATTTTGTTTTGAGTTTGAATTTTGAGGAATCTTCTCTGCAAGAGACGACAGCTTGCAGACTGCAGACAAGCCAAGCCAACAAAACAACAACAAACAACAAACCAACCACCAACAAAAACCTCCGCAGCACTTCCCGTGGTGCTTCTATCTAATATCCAGAAGACGACATTTACGCCAGCAACAGCAGTGCGGCAATGGAGCGTTTTCCCCGGTTATTCACGTCGTTTCTGGCACTGTCACTCACAATCATTCGTGCAAGCAGTTTAGTCAGCAACGGTTTTGCCCCAGCTATGAGGACGCATTTACCCATAACGACTAGAATAAAACAACACCCGCAGCTGCTTCAGATACAACGCAGCAACAAATATGATGCGTATGATCGAACAATAAGACAGGGTAGCTGGAGATATTACTCCACAAACGAAGCAAATGACAATCGGGACAGTGAGGATTGCGAGCAAAATATTCAAACTGTAGAAGTAACCGCGGATTCACTCACACCATCTCAAATCAAATCTTTATCGCCGGATTTTCAAACATCATCCTTTTGGGGGGCGCTGAAGACATTCTTTTCCAACAAGAAGAATAAATTAAGCAGAGAGTCATTAGGGAAACTGGGCATGAGTGCACTACTTGCTTATGGATTTGTCAGCAATGTCAGTGGTGTTATTGCTGTTAGTAGCGCGTGGTTCATTTTTTGTAAGTGGGTGAGTCGTTCATGCTTGCTATCTTCTGTGTACATTTCTCGCTTGTTTTGATGTTGTGCGTACGTGCCAGCTGAATAGCTTCCTCACTGATCAATCTGTCTCCGTCTCACCGCTTATCTATCCATCAAACAAACAATACAAACAATTATTAGACGGGTCTCTCTCCACTAGCACCTGGGCAAAAAACAGCATTTCTTGGAATTTACGCCGGATTTACAGTAATGCTCAACGTAATCCGACCTGCTCGTTTCGCCCTATCCATCTCCATTTCACCATACTTTGAGAAAATCAGAAAGTTCTTACAACGAAAATTTAATGTTAGTCCACGTGGTGCCGCAGTATTAATGATTATATTCATCAATTTGTTGGGGACGTGTTCGTTGATGTGTTTGGGTGTCTGGATTGCCAGTCTTCTATCGGGTGTACCTGTATGGGGCGGGATGATCTGATTGCAAATTGAATGTCGATGTATATTTTGTGTCGTAATTGAATAGAGTTGAATGTTAGCAGAGAATGAGATAGTTGTGTTTTGGGAGACAATGAGTGGAGACTCGGCCGGCCATTGCATTTATGCTATGTACCTTGATATGGAACGCAGCTACATATTAAACGCTACTTCGACTCCAAACTCTTGCTCTTCTAAGCAAAGTCTGAAACAATGTGATTTTGAGCGGAAGTAACGAGCAAAACTTTCAGAAGAACTAACTAATGGAAATCATTTGCACCACTACTGAGTCGATAATCTTCTGCTGCGCTTGTCTGTTACCAAGAGTACAAAATGTGTCATGTTGCATGGACAAGATGGGTGTCCTTTCTATTTCCCGCCAAAACGATTTGTTAGCGTTTTGTACGGAGGCTCGATTTTGCCTCGAAAAGAGCTCATGGTGCACTGCTAGATTAAATTGATGTCGGCGTTATCGAATGGGCCAAAGGGATGAATTCGTCTCTCATGGTTATGTAGAGGCGGAAACCGTCGGGTTTCGGTGAATTCGAGCGATAAGGGCGACATCTATTGCGTCGAAAGGCAGTCAATTGGAGTCAATTGGCATTCGTTCGAATCGAAGAAGCAACCTTTCGCTCAGCAATTTTTAAATGAGGAACCAGGACCTATTTGGCGGGAAAAAAAGAAAGGACACCCATCTTGTCCATGCATGTCACGCTGTAGTCCTCGGTATTGAGATCCTACGTGAGAGTATTAAAAAAAATAAAAAAGGCGCGTTTATGGTTTGGCGGAAAGAAATCACGGATCTCTATAACCTCTGGACCGCCGTGCACAATTTTTGTCCCCTCAGATGCCAAAACATCATTTTGCAATGATATTGCACCAATATCGGTCGATTATGATTGCCAAGTATTGATGGAAATGCGTCCCTGGTCCGTCTCGGGGTCGTGCTGGGTAGGGGCTGACCGCGACGGATCGACAACAGAGGCAATTATGGCCGAACGAATGACAGAAAATGAGCATTGGAGGAGAGATGAAAGTGTGCGAATAATCTCGAGATAATGTACAGCCTTTCTGCAGTTACGTAGCTCGTCATTGAATACACTTTGGCCACGAACTTCTTCGCTCTATAGAGCAATCAAACGAATTGGCCCTGTGTCGAATGAAGCTTTCAAGAAGTCGGTGGATCATCGGCAATTGGTAACACAGAAAGAAGTGCATTCTTCAGCTCAGGATAGCTCAAGATATTCGTCTCGGAGCTACCATTCGCTTGCGTGTTACCTCAGAGGGTGGATGCACACAAAACGATTCCGTGAAACAAGAGAAGATGAAGTCACGGATGAGTTGTTCATTGTCTTGCCGATAGCGTCCTCTTTCTTCATTATTTGAGCCAATCGAATGAAATGAGAGAGTGCCGGGCTGATGGGAGGGTTGCCGCGGGAAAGTTACGGGTAGTAGTGATGACATTCGGTAATCAACACATCGCATTGCTCTATTCTGTCGGCAAAGGGGGTGAACACTTTGCAAAATGATGTTTTGGCATCTGAGGGGACAAAAATTGTGCACGAAATCCCAGAGGTTACAGAGATCTGGCCGTCCCTCCAAAATTAAAACCCTCGCGCAAAAAAATAATTTGGGATAAAAATTTCGAATGATCTCTGTTCCGAGGACTACAGCGTGATGCATGTTGCATCCCGAATCCCGACGCCCCGCCAAATCGTATCACGATACCTAAAGCGAGATGGATGGGTTCAAAATCATCATCTTGTCATTTATTCCATTCGTTCAAGGGAATAACTAATTCGTTCATTACAACGTTATTGAGTGGCTCGACTTGATAGAAACGGTCCACGAATCGAAGATGGCACAATACGACATTTCAGTGGAAGAGCGGAAAGACCTGCTTGTCCTTGCTCAGCAAAAACTCGATGAGATGAATCAAGGACGAGGCGGCTTCTTCACAGGCAATTCCAAATCTTCATCAAAGAAGAGCACTGCTGCATCTCTCCTCTCAACCTTGTTATATATGGCTCTAATGGCGTTCAAGGTAGAAGATATGAAAGCGATGCTCAAACACATTGATTTTGAATCTTACGAGGTAAGGCATTGCTTCTCACTCACAATCATCCACACAATGACATACTCAAACGCCATCTCCAACACTAACTGCAGCAATGGGACGCCCTTTTAGCCGTGCTTCACTCTCCCGAGTTTCACGTCAAAGAGAGGTCCCTACAAAATAAAAGGGCAGCCCGGACATTCGACAGAAAAAATCATTACAAAACGAAAGCCTCAGCTCTCAACGATCAATTGGATAAAACATCCTGCAAATTAGATGAAGTGCAGAGGATATCAAACGAGACAAACAACGAAATGAGTAAAACGATCAATGCGCTGCAGCAAGAGGTGTCTGAGCTAAATAACAAATTGCACGCCGCTCACGAGAAAATTGAGCTGGAACGAGAGACAGTCCAATCCCTGAAGGACAAGGCGACGAGCAAAGACATTGTCATTGACGGCCTGAACCAGCAGCTAGACACTGCAAATCGAGACGTTCATGTTTTGCAACAAGAGGTGTCCGAGCAAGATATCAAATTACAAGACGCCCAAGAGAAGGTTGAGCTGGAACGAAAAGCAGTCCAATCCCTCAAGGACAAGTTGACAAGCAAAGACGCTGCCATTGATAATCTGAACAAGCAGCTTGGCGCTGCAAATGCTAAGATACGTGATTCTGCAACAGAATTATGCGAAAGCAAGTCTCGTGTAGAAAATATTGAGTCGCAATTCGATTCTTACAAGAAGGAGAAAGAGGCACAAGTCAATGAGCTACAGCAAAATCTCATCAGGGCAGAGACCCAGAACGAATCATTGAGTGGACAGCTTGCATCTCTCTCCGACAACTTGAAATCAAAAGTGCATGCTCTCTCTGACAGAGCGAAAGAACTACTGGAAGAATCAAAGAAAGGATCAAATGCTCAAATTGAAGATAGGAACACTCTATTAGGTATTAGCAGTCGCTCTCAAGAGATACATGAGGTGTTACTACAAGTAGTGAAAGAGCAGGAGAAGGTTGATTTAGATGAGATTCAGAGGACGATAAAATCGACCATTTGCGATGAATTGAAAGTATTGCACAGCACGCTTGACGAAGTGCATGAAAACAAGGGGGTCGAGGAGACAAATGAACCAGAGCACAGCGGCGCTACTGCATTATTTGTACAAAACGTTTTATCTGAAGCAGTTGTTTTGAATGCGACGAAAGTTCATGCGAAAAGTGGAATTTAGTTCCCTAGCTATGGTAGCTTGAAACTACTAATCATACAGGCATCACTTGCTTGCCTTTTGAACCTCAAATTCATAACGCTAAGTACTCGTTAAGTCGATTGCTCCAGCCTCGTCATCTTCTTTCAACCGTTTGAAGGTCTCGACAGCGTTCATGGCAATAGCGCATAACTCTTGACTCTCTTTCTTGCTGTTCTTTTTGCCATTCTCCTCCATGATCGCCTTGTTCATTCTAGCTTTGCGCTCCTGTATAGAGTAAATGTCCTCATCAACTGTACCTTTCGTGACCATCTTGATAATGGTCACAGGTTTCTTTTGTCCGATCCTATGACATCTGTCTTCTGCCTGTAAATCATTGAAAGGATTGAAATCAAGATCATGAAGAATACATACATCTGCTGCCGTGAGATTGAGTCCCATTCCACCAGCTCGAGTCGATAGCAAAAAGACAGGGATAGATTGATCGTTGTTGAACTCATCAATCAATTGTTGCCTCTCGGACACAGGAGTGCTGCCATCCAATCTCAGACATGATAATTCCAATGACTCCAACAAATTCAACATTAGATCTAGCACTTTCGTCCATTGACTAAAGATGAGCATTCGATGTCCCTTGCCAATCAATTCGGGGAGTAACTTTTGGAGGCGAACAAATTTAGATGATGAGAACAAGTCATCCTGTACAAGAGTGAACCTCCCTAGAAATTGTCGGCGCGAAGAGTTTTCACTTATCATCTCTTCACAAGCACAATGAATGTCGTAGTCACTGAATTTATCTAGCTCTTCTTTCACCAGTTTCAACGTGAGGCTTGCATCATTTCCGAAGTATCCATAATTCATGAACAATTGTGCAAGATCATGTTTTTCTGACTCAGCCATGTGACGAGTACGGAGTAGTAATGGGTGATTAGCAGCTTTTCTCAGCGAGGTAAAGAGATGTTGTTGGGCGGCAGCATTGTTCTGACGTGCCTTTAGATGCGTCGAGAGGATGTTGTCGTAGATCCGTTGAGCCGAACTCTCCATTGGAACGAGCTCGGTCTCTCTCTTTTTCGGAGGCATTATCTGACTGAGAACATCAGCTTTTTTCCTACGAAGAACGAATGGTGCAAAGAGCTGTTTCAGTTTCCTGTATGCCTTTGCATCTCCCTCACTCCCACCGCCTTTACTAGATGATTCTATCTGAACGAAATATTCCAACATCCTTTCGCCACCATCGTCGTCGTCGTCATCATCATGACCTCTCCGTTTCTTCGACGCCCTTTTCTTTCTATCAAATAGAGGCATGAGAAAGCATAATAGCGACATGAGTTCTTTCGCATTATTCTGGCAGGGCGTCCCTGTGAGGAGTAAACGATGCTTGGTTTTGAACTTATTCAGGTTTTTGTACCTAAGCCCTTTCGGATTCTTAAGTGTGTGCCCCTCATCCACCACCATGTAGTCAAATTGAAATTTCCTAAGAAAACTCCTGTCAGTCTTATTCTCTGAGCTAAAATAGGAAAAGGTCGTCAAAACTACATCAAGCTTTTGCACCCCTCTCAGGTAGGGACCCATGTCATCTTGAATTTGTTCCCTCTCCTTTTGACTTCCGTGATACTTCAGTACTGTATAGAACAAAGATTGAACAATAAGAAATGAGACTCCAGTGTAATTTCTACGGACAGAAACTGATACATATAATTATATGTACTCACCTTTCATCTTGGGTGCGAACTTCTTGAACTCGTTCATCCAGTTGGAAAGGACCGATGCAGGGACCACAATCAAATGAGGTCGCTGTATGGACGATGACTGCGTCGGCATGTCTTCGTCATCATCGCTATCATCAAGGCCACTATCGTCAGCATCGTCATTACCGCTGTCTTTTTCGTCATCACAAACACTGATTACCTTGCCATTGCGTTGATGATTGAGCCATGCAAGAAATGCGATTGTTTGTACAGTCTTCCCCAGACCCATCTGAAAGAATATCGAATGCGTTGCGATTAAAAAGTTAGCCAAAGGAAAACAAAGGAATCCACAGACGAATAACGTATCATACCTCATCTGCAAGTATTCCATTGACAGCCACTCCCATATCTCCGCTGCCAGCCGTTTTCTTCGATCCTGTTGATCCAAAAGTAGTCCGATTCAGCAGGGCCATCCAGTTCACTCCAAGTAACTGATACTCAGCCAACTCAACGTTGGGCAGCACTTGCTTCATAGTCTCTTTAGATATCCACGATTTATCACCTCCGCTCTTGGCTCCACCACCATCACCGGTTCCTAAATTTAATGCACCATCATCCTCACCTAAAATCAATCCCTTTACCTTCCCTCCGTCTCCACCACACCATTCACTTACAACTTTGACAATTTTAGAGCTCAGTGCATTAGCTTCTTTGAGTACCTCAGCGGCTGTTTGTTCCTCTTCGTTCACAACCTCAAAGACATCATCTTCATCCTCATCTTGACCCTCGTCGTCGTCATCGTCTACATCGATGATGCTCTCCTCATCTTCAAGATCATCCTTGTAAATTTTCTTCTTCTTCTCCTTCTTTTCTTTCTGACCAACGGACGCCAATGAGTCACTACGTCCCCCCATCTTTTTCAGACGTTTTCTCTTCTTTTCGTCTTGGATGCTATATTTCATTGCCTGTTGAATGGCTCTAGCTTCTTCTTCGTCCACAAAATCATCATCACTAAAAGATTGATATTTCCCCGTTGTCTTGGCTGGTGTGTCAGCAAGTTCATCTTCGTCATCATCATCGAGACTTGAAGCTTTTGGGCGCTTACTCATTTTGATTGAACTTTTTTGATTTTGTCGTGACATGTCATCATCGGAAGATTCATCCGAGAATATCATCCTACGTTTATTTGAATTTTTGTTCCTACTTGCACCATTGTTATCCATCATGTCAGACTCGTCACTCTTACTGGCAACGTCATCATCGTCATCCTCTTTCTTTTCATCAAAGCCAGAGAAGTAGGGAGACTTTTTCGTGTCCTTTCCCTTCATCTTCTTCTTTTCTTTGCTGTTACGGACTACTAGTTCCTTTTCATCGTCATCAAAAATATCATCCATAGACGTGTCAACAGCTCTTCCCTCGTCATCTGTGGTGTCATCATCATCAAGATGGATGATTGATTTTTTGTCATTTTTATTTCTTGCTGCCGCGTTTCTTCTGTTCCGAATATCACTACGCCCAGCCGCCGCCCTAGCTTTTTTATTGGATGGTTTCTTCTTGTTGTATTGAAAGTCATCATCGTCATCCTCTTCAGAAAATTCTACCTCTTCCTCGCTGCTTTCCTCACCATTCCATTCACCTTCATCTTCGGTCTCGGATTCCTCAACAATGAAATCATCTTCCTCCTCTGACGACTCGACCATCCAGCTGTCATCGCGACTCTTTCCTTTCTTCTTCTTACTGTTGTTGCTGACACCCCTTTTACCACCGCCTTTTGAACCCTTCTTCTCCGTCTTGCTAGTTGTTGTCTTTTTGCCCCGACTATTCTTGCTCTTCCGAGCCTCTCGCGCAGCATCGGCAGACTGTTTTATCTCTTCTCGGGATTTACGTGTTGAAAGCCATCCACCAACGTTGGTGCCGCCGTTCCTATTACCGGCGGCATATGATGCAAAGGGATTTGCCATGATGGCGAGGTTAACGTGAAGTTCTGTGGACAACAACGATGGTGCAGGTGCATCAGCATTTTTGTCATGGTCACTGGTCTCAATCCCTGAAAAATGGTTCGCCTGGGGGTGGTTTAGGGGGCGCTGTCCTCATCCCCGCCCGAGATTTGTCTGCTTTCAAAGAGAAGAGAAAGTAGGAGTAGTAAGTATATAGGTGCCATTCAAGACAAAGAAGACGATGAATCCAAGGAAAGACCATGGCGAACACGGCGACATCTTATATACAAAGACCAGGACTACTAACAACTCCTTGTTTCCAGTACGTTACAAAATTGGCAATGACTACGACTACGTAACTCTCGTTTGAGAATATTACTGTGAGGTAGTCTAAAGTTGAGTGAGTCGCTCGCTTACACAACAAAACCAAGCTTCTTGGTCAGTCTCATTGCGTCATCCACTGGAAAATCTCCTTCAATTCCGACCAACTTGCCATCAAATAGTCTGGAGGCTCGATCTCGATCTGCATTCCAACGCACACCGTCGCCGACGCGGATGTCATTGGAGTAAAAGCTAACATCTAATTCGCCATCTGCATACTCATAAACACCGGGCCCAGATTTGATACCACCGGACCAATTGCCTCTGAATATATCACCCGACTTCGAAATATGAAATACCCCAAACCCATGTCTCTTACCTCCTTTCCACATTCCAATATAGACGTTTTCACTGGCATACCTTGTGGTGCCCTTCCCGTCTCTCTTATTATTCTTCCATTGTCCTTCATATTCGTTTCCATTGTCGTATCGCATTTTACCATTCCCGTGTTTCTGCCCTCTGCTATTCAACTGCCCGACATATTCTCCACCGGGGACCTTGATCACAGACGGATGTGTAGATTCTCTATGCACCGAAGTAGGATTACCTGAAACTACTACGCTCTCTTTCTTGCAGCCAACACTTTGATTTGCGTCAACGTTTCGTTTTTCTACACTAACATCTGCTGGAAGGTAGCCTTCAACATATTGCTCTGGCTCAAGCTTCTTTACGGACGGTTCGTATGACACAATGGTTGAATCACCAAACACTGAGTTACTGTCACCATGAATCGGTGGCTGCTTATGATCGTTCCTTTCCAAATCATCAAGCCGTAGTGATTGTGGAAGTGAAGTGGTTGCAGTTGTATTGGACTTTCGGCTTTGGCTATTCCCACCGGATTCATCAGGATCAAGCGTTGCACGTCCGCGAGGCTCATGTTGGATCGAACGAGAATGCCCCGAATAAACGCTCCCCTCGCGGATGGCGTAAGAACTCTTCAAATCCGCGATACTCTCCAATAACTTATTTCGTTCGAGCAACTCTTCCATTTTCGATCCAAGCTCTGAAAGGGTCGACATTGCGAATTCTTTCTCTGCCACGGCTCCTCCTAGCCTCTGCGCTAGGTTGGCATTCTCGACAGTCAGGTTCTGTATCTGTGCTTGAACAGCATGATCTTCTTGAGCTGCAACTGCACTCTGAGATATGGAGGGCTGGTGTGCTGCAGAAGTCAACATTGCCACGTTACTGTTGTTCAGCAAAACAGAGGTATCTTTTTCGAGCTTAAGTTGCCCATCACAGTCACTGTGTCTCCGCTTCAATGGAGCCAAAGCCACAATTTCTGATAACCGTTGCGTAAAAACACTTCTTTCACTCATCATTTTCTCAACTATTGCTTTGTAATGTGTCAACTCAGCATCCGTGTCTTCTATCTTCCTTTCATCGCCAGAACCTGCTTCGAAGGGAACGAGTTGATTCTCAGGTTTTGAACCTACTTCTGCGTAGGGGACTATTTGGTTGCTGTGCAGCTCAAGTGCATTACTTTTCAACTTTTCATTGTCACTTTTGAGCCTTTCGATGATTTCAGCCGCGGCTTTCTTCTGTTGTCGCGACTTGCGCATCGACTCAACCAACTCCTTATTCCTCATTTTTAGATCGAGCACGATGTACTTGATCTCCCTGGCTGCGTCATTTTCAGATTGCAAATGATCAACGACTTGACGCAGCTCGAGAGATTCCTCCTTGAGAAGATTCTTTTCAGCTTCCATTTCATCCTGCTTCTGCTGCGCTTTGGCAAGATCTTTTTTGAGCTCTTCTATTGTCTCTTGCGCATTATTGTGCTTCTGTTCAAGTGACTCTAATTCGTCATCTTCGTCGCAACTTGATTTATCCTCTAACTTCTCTTGTAGGTCACAAAGTTGCCGTTCCAGATCGCTTACACGGCAGTCGTATTCCATAGCCAACTCATCCAGCTGATTTTCCATCTCTTCGTTTCGAACTAGCATTGTCTTTGCCTGGGTAGTAAGATCAGCCAACTTCGTCGCAAGTTCCTCGTTTTCTGCCTCAAAATCTTCCTTTTCTAGTTGTAGATCCTCCAGACCTCCTTCGAGAACGCGGCATCTGTCTTGCGCATTATCGAGTTCAACCTTAAGATTGTCAATCTCTGTTTGGGAGTTGACGGAAGTTTCGTTTCTGGTCGTATTCGGCGTAGCTGTCTTGTTTGTTAGTTCACTGTTTACTTCTTTCAACCTCTCAAGTTCAATGTTCAGCTGCTCAATTCTGTCGTCAAACATTTGTCGCGAGTCGATGCCACTTTGTTTCATTTGATCCATCTCCGTGGAAAGGTCGATCTTCTCTTGCTTCAACTCGTTATTTGTAGAAGAGAGCTCACTTAGTTTGCTTTCATAATCTTTGACCAAATTCTCTTTTGACTCTTGTAATGCGCTTAATTTTGTCTCTAATTCTTGCTTGGCAATGTCACGTTGATTCAACATTTCGCGCAGTGATGATCCCTCTTTCTGAAGAGTCTTTGAAGTCGATAATATCTCACACGACGTATTTTCATGGGCATCTATACTCTTGAGCAATTCGTCGCGCTCTTTGGTGAGAAGGTCAATTTGCCCAAGCGCGTGTACCTTGTACTCTTCTGCTGTCTTGTCAAGACTCGATATCTTCTCATAGAGTTCGTCACGCTCCTTCGTCAAAGCAGCAATCTTCGTATCACATGCCAACGAGACCTCATCTTTTTCGGAAATTAGAGCATCCACCTTTTGTGATTGGGCTGATACAATCGCCTCTTTTTCGGTAACCGCAGCACTCAGCTTTGTTTCTAGCTGGATATTTTCTTCTTCTAGTTCTTTGATGCGCACAACTTGCGAGTTGTTTTCAAGCTCAATCTCATCTACCAATTCCTGTAAACGATCGGCATTCTCTTTGTTTTGGCCTTTGAATGCGTTTTGCGCTTCTTTTAGCCCATCAATCTCTGAAATTAGCGCACTAATCTTCTCTTCGTAATTCTGCACGGCTTTTTCATGGGAAGCTGAGGCTTCACTAACTTTTGAGTCAAAAGTTTCCTGCCAAGAAGCTTCTGATGATACTATTTTGGAGCGCAATTCTTCTATTTCCTTCTCAAGCATCTGTATCGTCGATAGTTGATCTTCCTTTTCGCGTGTCACTGCCTCACGCTCTTTCGACAAAGCCATCAACTTCTCCTCCCCATCATTTAACTCAGTTGATAATTTGTCTCTTTCTTCCGACAAGGCTTTTTGTTTGGCTTCCAAACCTTGAATGGCACTTCTGCTTTGCTCCGCTTCTTCTGTGACAGCTTTCAACTTTGTTTCAGTCTCTACGCAGAGTTCTTTGATCTCCAAGTTTGACTGCTCCAGTTTCTGTCTCTCTTCTTCACTGATTGAGATATAGGAAGATAGTTCGCTGTTATCTGCTTCTAATGACTGCAATTTCCTTCGCATTTCTTCAACGCATTTCTTTTCGGCTTCTTTTGCCATCTCTAATGCTACATTTTTATTCAGATATTCCTCATTTTCAATATTCAGTGCCTCGAGCTGCTGAAGTGTTGTAATTAGCTCTTCTTTCTGACATTCATATTTCTGCTCTAATTCATTGTGCTGGGTGCATAATGTATCATGATCCGCTTGAAGTTCTTCCATTCTATCAGAAATGAAAGAGGCATTGGGAGTTTCAACGGCTTCCAACTTACGCATGCATTCCTCGTTTTCAAGGTTAAGCTGCTCCAACTGTGACAGAGTTGTTTGAAGTTCTTCGTCATTATTGTGGTACTTCTGTTCCAGAGCGTCCATCTCCTTTTTGAGTTTGTTGTATTTGTCGTTGTGATCCAACTTGCCATTACGGAGGCTGTCAATTTCAATCTGTAATTCTCGAATCTCCTCCTTGTGCTGCTGGACAAGAGTTTCTTTGACGCTTGATTGCCTCATTTGCAATTCATCCAGCTCATCCATGGCACGTCGGTACTCATCAGATAATTTCCTAATGACTGATTCTCGATCCGAAACTGCAGACTCCAACTCAGTCGCACGTGCTTTCTCGCGATCCAACTTCTTTTTGTACCCATCCCGCACCTGACTTAGTTGCTGCTGGCTAAGAAGTACCTTTGCTTGAAATTCTTCTTGCTCTTTTGTCCAGCGCTCCCTCTCTGCCTTCACCTGCTGCAGCTGCATCCGAAGATTTTTCTCAATTTCAAGCTGAATCGGTGCTCCCTCACCACTTGTCCCAATAGACTGAGATTTAGATATCTCTACACCATGAAACGATTTACTCTTGTTTGTCACAGATGGCTGCTGCAATGACGATACTTTGTATTCCTCCTCTAGTTCCTTTCGAATTTGTACTTCCAAAGCCACCTTACTCTCTTGCAATTGTTCTGCCAGTCTTGATGCTAATCGCTGTTGCATTTCTCTTTCAAGCTGATCGTGTATTTCATCTTTCTGTGCAGCAGAATCGCTGTAATTTTCAATCTCATCTTGCAAATCTCGGATCTTGTATTTGAGTGACTCATTTTCGAGCAGTAATTCGTTGTGCCCATCTGCAGGAGTGTTGCTATTGTTTCGTTCTCTTTTCAGTTGTGCAATGGTCGATATTGAATCTGATAGCTTGGTTTTCAATTGACTTATTTCTTCTCCCTGTTGCTGAATATTATTCAATTGAGACTTCATAGTTTCCTGTTCCCTCATGAGTGAATCTTTCTCGCTCTGTATTTTAGTAATAGTTTCATTGGCTCTATTCTTTTCTTCAGTCATACTCAAAAGAAGAGCTTGTAATTTGGCATCATAACTTCCGCGCTGCTTTGATTGCTCTTCAAGCTTTAGGATTTGCTCCTTGTAGCTACTTGCCTGTTCGTGTAGCAGCGCTAATTTGTGGGCTAGCCCTTCTTCTTGAGTTCCATCAAATCCATATTCATCCAATCTATTAATCATTTCCTTTCTCTCCATTTCATACCGCTCAACATTTTTAATTGCCTCCTGTCTACCCTCCTCCATTACCTTCAGTGCCTCTTCTAACTCCATTTTTTCTCTGGTCAGACTCTCAATAGTCGAACTAACTACACCGACACCGACATTGCCACTTGCGCTCTCTTTCAGTACCCCAATTTCGACATTAAGTTCTTTTATCTTGGTCTCGTTTGCACTCTTTTCTTCCTTAAGATATTTGAGTAGTTCGACTGCGTCGTCCATTTGTTCCTGCAGACTGAGATGTTCGGAGTAGAGCGTATCATGCGCCTTTTTCAGCGTTGTGACATGCTCGAGCGTTTCAGCGTTGGCATTGGCGTGTGTTGCAACAGATTGGCGAAGAGCAGTGATAGTTTCCTGCAGGTCTTCTGTAGTTTGTTCATTTGCAATTGATGAAATGGTGTTCTCATCGGCGTCGGCATGATGTTGTAATTTGGCATTGGCCCCGCTACCCTGCACCGCACTGAAGGAGCGGCTCTTTTTTATGGTTGTGAATGGGCCCATATTGGCAGCTTAGCGCACTGAATGATGGACAATTGCGAGCAAGAAGTAATAGCTGGATTATTATCTTCTTTCTAGACTCTAGAGTAGTATGAGGTATGGTACATCATTGCATGGCTACTCCAGCCTCCATCCAATCATTGAGCAGCGAGGCAAAGTGCGAAAGAGTGGTAAGTAGCCCGGCTGTCTGGGCGGGTGTGGCCGGCGGGCCGGTTTGTGCGGTGATAAACTCCTGTCGCGGGTTAACCTTTTCAAAAATCGTGTCGTCAATCAAGTTAATCCCAGATCTTGAGAACATGAGACCCTAGACTAGAGAGAGGTAGTTGATTCTCCCTATCGGAGCACTTACTGCTAATAAAGAAGCGATCACAGCTCGTCTACCCGCCGTGAGAACGGTGGTCGAAAGAGTCGGTTCGGTACTCAAAACTGTCCATGCAATTTGTTTACCCTTGACTACCTATATACGCGGCTTGGTTTCTTGCTTTCTCTTGACAATAACTACTCTTGAGAAGAAGGATCGTCACTCGTCCGCGAGCATCGCACAGATTAGGCCTTTGCTTTGAGGTTGAAGTGAGAAGCGAAAATCAAATTGAAGTCGCTTCCGCCAGCTTCCGGCTCTCTCTCTAGATCGTTGGTTCGCACCAGGGATCGCAGAAGTTTCAATTTTTTGTCTTTGTGCACGCACGGAGAATGAAGTCCTAAGTACCTATATACTCTCTCTCAGTCTCTCTCTCTCTGTCAGTAGGTACTGACTAAGGAGATGTACGACCAACCGACCAGCCAGTAAGGGCTGGGCCTTCTGAATCTACACAGTTCAAGATGTTTTCGACCAAGCGGAAAGGCCAGGACAACATTGCTGAGGTGACGAAAAATGCATCGGTGTGGGAATCACTGATTGAGGATCTCTCAGATGATACCTACGCGGATGACTCCTCCAGCGAAACTCTGACGGCCGCTGAACCAGTTCATAATGATGCGATGCCACTGCCACTTATGGTTTCTGGGTTTGCCGTCGATAGGACGGATAAGGCAAAGTCGAGCAATTTATTTTTCTTCAACAAAAATGCATTTGAGAAAACGACAAGTTCCATTGATAGTCCACCGCGTGAAGGTAACGTTAACGTCAGCAGGCAGCAAGATGTTAATAATTCCGTCACCGAACTGAAATATCCAGCGATGCTTCGTGATTGGATTCGTTACCATGCCTACAAACAACCAGCGACTGTGAATTATATGGGGAAGAAAATGGATAAAACATACATTCTTTCTGCCACCAAGTTGGCTCTTTCTTTGTCAAAGAAACTGGGGAGACAATTTGAAACGAAAGATTCCTCCTTACTCATAAACTGCTATGACATCAAAGTTGATGATGTATTTGTGACAAGCGCTCAAGATTGTGATGCTTACTTTTCGTCAATGGAATGTTCACCGAGGGAGAGCAGTGATGTCCAAAAAAGTTTCATGTCAAATAATTCTGAGAGGAAGCAGATCCTCGCTCTAGGATTAATACTCTACGAAGTATTCACCCAAGGAATCCTCCCTCCGCAAAGATTTTCACAACTAAATCAATCTGCTGGGGAGTTGTCTTTTGCTTCTTCGTTACGAATTTCAAATGACGACCACAGCGTTAGTATTGATGATAATAAACCAGTTGAAACTGCCCAGTTTTCACGCAGACAACGAAGAAGATGCGATGAAGGTAAAAAAAAAAGCGTTGCTACCATGTTACAGCTAGCGGGTGTACCAAGCTCGATATGCAGATTAATTTCAGACATGCTTAGCAATAGAGACGACGCTGAGTTTGGTACTTTGTTCCAGTATGATAAGTCTGCGTCATGCTTTACGGACGTCATTTTGGATTTGAATCAAAAGGCCGAAAAGCCAGTTGACTTTCTTTGGGATACTGTTCGTCTGAGCGCAAAGCCTACCATTAGAAATAAATTATACTTCAGAGAGAAAGAGCTGGAACAAGGAATCGCGTTAGCAGAGCGTGCCACCTATTCTCGACGCGGGAGAATGCTCGTCGAAGAGGACGGATCACGCCTTCAGGCGGAAGCACCGATTAAGCAGGAAGTGCTCTTGATAACAGGGCATTCGGGGAGTGGAAAAAGTTGTTTGGTTGAAGAACTGATTGTCCAGCTGGGAAAAAATGGATGGGACTCTCTCCACTGCAAATTTGACCAGTTGGCGCGGAGGAAGCCTCTCTCAACAATAGCATCTGCGTTTGACCTCCTTTTCTCGTCGCTCTTAACGAGAGAGAAGGCACGGGAAAGTGCCCGATTGGAAAGCATCAGAGCCAATATAATGCAGTCTCTTGATGAAGAGAGTTTGTCTATTCTATTTGAGTATATACCAAATCTGAGACACGTCATGACAGATGATGATTCCCAAAAGGAGCAAATCGAATATATGTTTGATGCATGTGATACAATTGCATCCAAATGCAGGATGCACCATTTGTTCTATTCACTTCTTACGTCTATCTCTCGAGATACTCCAGTGTTGCTTTTCCTTGACGACTTGCACTGGGCTGACACAGCATCGTTGGAACTGATAACTTTCATTGTGGACGAAATGGGCGCAAGTATCGCAGATGATGCCTCATGTGCCGAGAGCACTAACGTGTTCATTGTAGGAACCTTTCGATCAAATGAAATTGATAACTCAAAAGGTCTTCAAAGTTGTCTCCAGCAGATTCAGGGTTGCTGCAACGTTTCTGTGACCAAGATTGCCGTTCAACATTTATCTTCGTCAGACGTTAACTTGATGATTTCGGAAGCACTCTGCTATTCTCAACGACTTACTAGGTCGCTCGCGGACATCGTGCACCAAAAGACGGTCGGCAATCCCTTCTTCGTGAAGGAGTTCCTGAATGACTTGACAGTGGAAAACCTTTTAGTGTACAGCTTCTCGCAAAGAATGTGGGAGTGGAATGAGGATTTAATAGAAAGCAGGACCATCTCAGATGGTGTAGCTGAGATTCTCATCCGAAAGCTGAGGCGACTACCAAAGGATCAGCTATCGGGATTGACGATGCTGTCGTGTTTTGGCTCGGAAGTGTCTTTGGAAGTTTTGAATTTGGTGAAGAACTCTTATGGACGCTTAGACATACTGCAGAGTTTGGATTGCATTGCTCAAGCTGGTTTGGTTAAGCGTACAGATGAAAAGTATTGCTTTGTTCACGATATGATATTGCATGCAGCTAGTACTATCGATGAAAACGAGCGAATGATTATGATGAAGTGGTTGTTGCAGACTTTAGTAACGAAGACATCGGAAAATTGTGACGACGCTATCTTATTCATCATAGTTGATCTGATTTCTAGAATCGGGCCGAACAGAATTCACGATGCTGAAAGTCGGTTGCTATATGCCAATTTGAACCTTACAGCTGCCACAAAAGCAATACAGGCGACAGATTTTGCTTCTGCATCAGCTTGCATTGAATTAATTTTGTATTTATTTATTTATGGTATATCATTACTCGATGTAGGTCACTGGGAACACAGCTATAGGTGAGCTTGGTTCATGTTGGGAATCTTTCGTTAGTTTTACGTGCTTCTTCCATGCTCACCATTTCTTCTTCTCGTATAGGTTAAGTCTAGACTTATTCACCCACTCTGCCTTGGCCGAGTGGGCTCAGGGAAATACTGAACGAATGACAGAGAGTATCGATGAGGTCTTCAATAACGCCAAATGCTTCGACGATAAGCTGCGAGCAGCAGAAATTCAACTTGACTACCAAGGTATGACCGGAACTATTGGTTTCGAACCAAATGCCTTAGGTTTCGACGGTAAGAGCAGTTTCTCAGTATATCATCATCCCCTGCGTCAGATTGGCTATGTTACTAAATATCTCTTCACTTGCAACCATAGTCCTTGAACAACTTGGCGAATGCTTTCCGTCGTCGCTCGAAAATGAAGTCATTGTACAGGAGCTTCTAGACACGAAAAAACGGTTAGGTGGTTTAAGTGAATCGTCGTTGGAGAGACTGCCAATCATGTCAGATTCGAAGAAGATCCAAACAATGGCATTATTAGAGAATGCGGTAATACGCTGCTATCAGTGGCATTCAAAATACTTCTGTCTTATTGCATGCCGAATGGTCCGCATCACTTTGCAATATGGATCGTCGAAGTACTCGTCTTTTGGTAAGTCCTTCTTTCCTCGTGGTCTTCCCGATTGATCAATATCAAAGTGTAGCGCTCTAACATCTTTATCTGCTCGACAACTGTAATCAGGCTTCTCCGCTACTGCGTTGTGCTTTGTTTCAGTGTTTGGTGACTTTGCTGGAGGATCAGCCTTGGCCAGAATGAGCCTGAGCCTGCTTAAAATACACAACAACAGCAGGTTACTTACCGACACTTATAACATGGTATATGGCACAGTCTTGTTGTGGAGGGACCCCATACAATCTGTTCTCCCGCACTTACTAGAAGCTTATAGAATAGCCGAAAAGTCTGGGTACGTCGGCACCACAGGTCATGCCTCTGCGATGTTTTATTCGTACAGGGCCTTTTTTTCTGGAACACAGTTGTCCTCACTTGGCAAAGAAGTGGCACAGTTCATGCGCAAATCAGAGCGCGACAAGCGCCACGTCATGACACTAAGCTTCCTGCCTGTTTCGAAGGGTGTATCATACATGGGTGGCAGTACAACTCAACATACAAATGATTCTATTGCGGAGGAAGAATTGGATAAAGTTGTCAATGACCAAGGATTGGTTGTGTTGGAATGCTACTTAGTGGTTAGGCTATGCTGTGATATCGTGTTTAGAAAATTTGATACATTGAAATCAGTAGCGCGAAAGTATCTTGAATACCTTGAACGTTGTGGTAATGGGATTGCCCAATACGTCAACATCCCTCGCCATTTTTACGGTGGCTTGATCTCGTTTCATTTCTATCGAGAGACTCGTGATCAATTTTGGTTGGACAGAGCTACACATTCTCTCTCAAAGTTGGAAACTTGGGCGGCAGAAAGTGTTTGGAATTTCGAGAATAAGCTGTATTTATTGCAGGCAGAGAATCACTATGCATTTTGTGAAATGGAGGACGCAGCAACAAAGTACAGACTTGCGATTGAGTCATCTCGTAAGCACCGCTTCGTTCAAGAGGAAGCCGTGGCTTGTGAGCAAGCGGCTGCATTTCACATGGAGATTGGTAACAGCGACTTGGCAGATGATCTTCTGAAGAGGGCATTAGAGAGCTATCGAGCGTGGGGAGCAGAAAAGAAGGTCGTCTTACTTGAACGACAATTGACGAAAAGAGATATATAATTAGTACGCAGCAGCTCGACCGGACGCGGGACAGAGGAGGTGGGGACGGACCCTTTTTTCCGGGAACCGTTCGTTTGGCTTGATCAGTCCTATGAAGAAGATCTCGTCTATCTCTCCAGAGCCGCCCCCACCCTATTCAGCTATCTAACTTCCGCAGATGGCGATACATCTCCAGCCTTCTATTACATTGTTTCCACACCTCCCATCATGCTATTGGTAAAACTCCTCAGTCCTAATGCCACTATGCCAACTCGCTGGTCACCCGAATCTGCTGGGTTTGATTTATGTGCAGCGGAGCCTAAAGTCGTACCTGCTGGGGGGATGGCAGTTATTAAAACTGACTTGAGTGTTGCCTGTCCAGAGGGAACTTATGCCCGTATCGCTCCAAGGAGGCAAGTCCGACAATGCTCGATATTGTGTGCTATGTTATCATGCATTCATATTAATTCCTGCGTTTTGTTCTGTTGTGTATTATGTAGTGGTGTTGCTGTTAAGAGAATGATCGGCTGTGGTGCTGGAGTTGTCGATGCTGACTGTAAGCTAAAATTGAAGTACAAATTAACAGCCTCGCTTATTTCATTGTAACCCATCTCAAAATTTCATATTCATATATTTTTTAAACAGATCGAGGAAATGTAGGTGTGGTTCTCTTCAATTTCGGTCATGAGGATTTTCATGTTTACATTGGAGATCGCATTGCCCAATTAATCCTCGAAAGAATTTCAATGGTTCATGCAGTGCAGGTTGACGAATTGACAGAGACACAACGTGGTGTTGGTGGATTTGGATCGACATCTGCACCCAGCAGCAGAAGAGACAAAAGTGATTTACCTCCGTGATAGATTACGAAGAGAGAACTCTCACTGTGAAATTGTTGGATTTATTGCGTGCGTCTTTCCCCATGTCATCTATCAAAGCCATTGCAAAATATTGTTCGGGTTAAACATGTGTCGCCCTCTCTCGCGGATCAACTAACGCCAGGGGTGCATTCCGTCCAACCAACACTGCCACGGCCACGGCTCCAGCACCAAATATACATATATATAATTTATAATATCATTCGTGTTACATAGATGTGGCACATTTTGGATAGGTAAATGGCATTAATACATAGTTACTTCTAGCTTGTGCAGCTTCTCTCAGATGTCTTGCTTGTTTTGGTATTCAATCAAAGTGGCAGTCATTGCAAAATATTGTGTAGGTTAAACTATTTAGTGTTGTTGATCGCCTTCTATTCGTGTTACATAGATGTGGCACATTTTGGATAGGTAAATGGCATTAATACATAGTTACTTCTAGCTTGTGCAGCTTCTCTCAGATGTCTTGCTTGTTTTGGTATTCAATCAAAGTGGCAGTCAGTTTCGAAACTTGTGTCTTCAATTTTTTAGCTTCTCTGACAAGCTTCAATGAGGATGCTTCAGGTCTACCTTTTCGGAAGTAGCACGTGTACGAGTCTCCATTCGACCAAGTTAGGCAGCCCCATCCGTGTTCGAATCCATCGCGGAACAATCCCGTGTATTTTACATCGCTCTTGAACTCGTAAACGCCCCATCCGTGTGGAATGAAACGGTGCTTTGCCATGCCCTTTCCTTTTCCTCTGCTGTTGCGCAACTTCGTCTTACGAACAGAACCGCTGTATAGTCCACCAGAATAATGAATCTTCATTTTGAAGTTAAGTGAAATAATACCGACAGATGTTGATGACGATGCAGCCAATGATGTCTTCTTTGAGAACAAAGCAAATCGGATTTATGAGCCAAGCTCGGATCGGCCAACCCCAAATCAAAGCAAGCAGCATATTATTCAATAGTAGTCCTAAGGTAGGGTTCTCACCCTTTGTTTTGATTCTGGGGTCTGCTACCTTTTACAAGATGTACAGGGCGGAAGTGGTGTGAACTTTTTTCAAATTGAGTTTTTGGGACTCAGTACCATCAAACCTGAGTCCACGATTAACTTCAATTTCAAATCTACCTTGGACGGAATTGGTATGAACTTTTTTCAAATTGAGTTTTTGGGACTTACATCAAACCTAAGTCCATGCATCAGGGAAGTCGCTTGGCCTCTCTTTTGTGGCAACAAGTACAATACCTATTTGAAGTCCGATCACAGGTTCCAGTCAAGTGCTGTTTTGGTGTCATGGTTGCAAGAGATGTCGGATATTATACTGCTGAGGCTTATTTCATCGGCCTGATTGAGGATCCAACTTGTGTGCTATTGATATATTCAAATTTGATGCTATAAGCGTGAGACTAATATGTCAAGATCGTATACAACAACATAAACTAAAGAAAGACTACTAATCAGCATTCAGTGATGATCGAACAGCGCACTATATTAGGGAGATATAGGAGTAATTCAGAAGTCTGCGTCGAGGCTGAACACTTGATCCTCCTGGGCTACACCAACACCACTCTTAGCATACTCTCCAACGCGCCTCTCGAAGAAGTTAGTTTTCCCCTGCAGACTGATCATCTCCATCCATTCAAATGGATTGGCAGCTCCGTATTGCTTGGGGCATCCAAGGGCAGCCAACAAACGATCAGCACAGAACTCAATGTACTGGCACATGAGGTCTCCGTTCATACCAATCAGGGAAACAGGAAGGGCCTCCACCACAAACTCCTTCTCGATCTGGACAGCATTAGTTATAATCTCGTCAATACGGATAACAGGCAATTTGTTCACGAGCTTGCTGTAAAGAAGGCAGGCAAAGTCACAATGTAGACCCTCATCACGCGAGATAAGCTCATTGGAGAAACAAAGGCCAGGCATGAGACCACGCTTCTTCAACCAAAAGATGGCGCAGAAACTGCCACTGAAAAAGATACCCTCCACGGCTGCAAAGGCGATGATACGTTCGGCGAAGGAAGCGTTGTTGGAGTCGCACCACCGGAGAGCCCAGTGAGCCTTCTTTTGAACACAGGGAATGGTCTCGATGGCATTGAGAATACGAGACTTGGTCTTTTGGTCCTTAATGTATGTGTCAATTAACAACGAATAGGTTTCGCTTTGAATGTTGTGTAGATTATAATGTATGTAAACATATACCAGAAACCAGGAAACAGGTGAGTGTCAATGGTGTATGTACGAGCCAATGTAAAAGCCTACACATTTTTTTCATCTTGTTACCTATGAATATTTTCAACCGCAATTTGAAATCCGTAGAAGAAGCGTGCCTCAGGGCTTTGCACCTCAGTAGCAAAGTTACTGGAGAGGTTCTCGTTGACAATACCATCGGAGGCAGCAAAAAAGGCAAGGACGTGGGAGACGAAATGACGTTCGTTGTCGGCTAGACCTTCCCAATCTTTGAGGTCGGAGGAAAGGTCAATTTCCTCGGTAGTCCAGAAACAAGCTAGTGCCTTTTTGTACATGACCCATATCTCTAGTACGAAGACATACAGAGGGAGGTGAGGCAGAGTATGCAAGTAACATTTGGGCAAATTGCATGTCCCACCTACCTCGTTATCTTGGATGGGGAACAACACAAAGCGGCGTGGGTTGTCCCTTAGTAAAGGCTCCTCGTCTGCGACCTCGGCTATGATATCTGCACCGCCATTATCATTATCAAACGAACATTCCAAAAACGACTTCATCGCCGTGGATTTTATTGTGGTCCAGCTCTAGCAGTTAAAATATAAGTTGTATGTATCACCAAGATAGATACTCAGACCTTTGCCTGTGGGCAGAAAAAGAGATTTAGTAATTTTCTCTTTTCTCAGCTTTTATGGCTTGATTGCATCCCGCCTCTCTAGCAGTGCTAATATAGCCAGAGTCCTGCCCGAACGAGGCGGCCATTGACCGTGCCTCCATTGATACTGCCGTTTGTTTACCCAGCGCGGGGCTGATTGAGAATTCAATTTTCTCACGCCTATAATCTTCACTGCTGAGTCTTAGAGCACGCTGCCTTATCATGTTCAAATTACATCAGCTAAAATAGTTTATCCTACAACAGCACAAGTTACAACTCAGAGATGTCAGTGTCAGGTACAGTTCACTTTTCATTCACAGGGACAGGGTATAGAAAGGCGAAGTGTCAAATCCATTTCGGTCAAGATTCCTCAATTTTGCTCTACGGGCGGGAGAAGGCAGGTTCTTTCGGTGCAATAGCTTTACCCTCTTCACCGTGTCACTGGTATTGACTTGCAGCTTCGGCTTCGATACATGACTGCGCTCGTCTTTGTATCTGGGTGGCGATGGGGCACTCTGCTTTTGACTTAGCTCGTCAACAGTGATACCGGTATCGGTGAAATGGAATCCCTTCTCGCGATACTGCTTTTGATTGAGCTCATCAACAGTGATATCGGTGAAATGGAATCCTCTCTTGTTGTACTTTACTACACGCTGCGAAATCTTGACTAGCATATTGTGAAGGATAATGCAGTATTTCACACTAAGTTCTGGCTCATCAATGGACATCGGTGAGAAGATCCCATCTTGATTTGGGAGGTCGCCACCACATTCCCTTACATCGCTGAAAACAAGCTCCGCGAACTTAACTTTCTCTTCATTCGGGTTGAAGAATGAAATCTGTTCCAGTTCATGGAGGGAGAAAGCATTCAGATACATACGCATGTATCTATTCAAAAGCAACGTCCAATTTGGACATCTCAGCATTGCTTCTTTTCTGAGGATTCGATGCAAGTTTGGAACGCAGAAATCGATCCCATTGAAGTGCGACATACAAGGCATTATATCAAATTTGTGAAGAGTATCTTTGACTGTCGCCGAGGAGGTTACAACAAGATCGATTTGTTTTCTGAGGCGATGGTTCCCTGGAGCAAATGAGAAGTCCAATGGCATGACATATGGACTTCTTGCATTGACGACGAAATCGTGCCTTGAGGCAATGAAACCTCTCCTCACAGCATCTCTGACGGGCATCCTTCTGATGTGTGTGTGAGCCGGCGGGAGTGAATATGACTCCACATGATGAATCTTGTGGTCCATAAACGTGTAATCAGAAGTTGATATGCCAGTGAAAACAAAGCCAAGTGAATCTAGATGACGTCTCGTATACGGAAGGGCCATGACGGTGGTATAAAGGTCGATGTCGCTCGCAACGAAACCATCACCTTGAGCACAACTGCCATTGTTAGTTACCGCTTGAACGATTAAGGACCCGGCGATGACAAGTTGGTCCCTGCCATAAATATGTGCAACACATTTGAGTCTTTCAATCAATGGCACTGCGAGATGCTCGAATCCTTCCCGCTGCCTGATGACCGACATTAGAGAGTGAAGGAGTGATTCGTTGATGAAACCAGCTGGAGTAGATTCTTCAGACATCACAACTGTTGAACTGTTAGTCCAGAGGCGCTTGGTCACTAAAAGATTGAACGCATCTGTCGGTGTTAGAAACGAGGCCAGTTGCAGAGAGAGTTCACGTATGCTCATGAGAGAGTCCATTCTTGGTTTCTTGGCAGCTAATTATGACTTTGATGTGGGTTTCTTTTTATGTGAGGACCAAGGATCCGGGGACAGAGATGCAATGTCAAAATCATGGCCCAGACAGAAAGGTAAGTATGTAAGCTACATAATCAAGAAAGATATGTACTTTCTCGTTTTTGTACGAGGACCAGTCAGCAGGTGTCAAATCTCACTTCAGATTTTTTTTCTTTCGCGAAATAGCATCCAACAATTGTATGTATCACGTCCAGTATTGTACTATCATTGCATCTCAGAACCAGCGAACAACCTTTATATCACAGCACAGCACAATCATGTTTATCAGAAAGAGAGACGGAAGACAGCAAAGCTGCCAATTTGATAAGATCCAGAGCCGCATCTCGAAGCTATGCTATGGCCTCGATCAAAAGGTGAGAATGAGAGCGTCCGTCTGCATCTCTTGTAATGTTGGTACACCCGAAAGATTGATTCGTCAACACACCGTGCTGCGCAGCTACTTACGTCTTCTCTCACTCTCTCGTTCTCTATTCTAGTTCGTAAACGAAGCCATCATCTCGCAAAAGGTGATTCAGGGAGTCTATCAAGGTGTCACTACCACTGAGCTCGATGAACTTGCAGCCCAAACTGCTGCATCCTTTGCCACTCAACATCCCGACTATGCCATCCTCGCCGCACGTATCGAGGTGTCCAACTTGCACAAAATGACAGAGAAATCATTTTCAAAGGTTATGCACGCCTTCCGCGGATACAAACACCCCAAAACTGGAGAGACTGCCCCTCTAATCTCCAAAGAAGTCTACAATGTCATCATGGCCAACAGAGACACACTTGACGGGTGCATCATCCATGACAGAGACTTTGAATTTGACTACTTTGGCTTCAAGACCCTCGAAAAATCATACCTACTCAAAATTGATGGAAAGATTGCCGAGCGTCCTCAGCACATGCTCATGCGTGTTGCCGTCGGCATCCACATGGATGACATTGACCGTGTGAAAGAAACATATGATCTCCTCTCCAAAGGATACTTCATTCACGCGACACCCACCCTTTTCAATGCAGGGACCCCAAACCCACAAATGTCTTCTTGCTTTCTCACTTGTATGAAGGCCGATTCCATCGAAGGTATATACGACACACTCAAGAATTGTGCTATTATTTCAAAGCATGCTGGTGGCATTTATTTTTTTAAGTTGCTTGTTTGTACTCTATTTTTTAAGCTGCTTATTTCTAATTCATGGACGTAGGAATTAGTAGTCGATTTTAAAAAAGCGCAACTCTTCCGCCCACGGACAGATTCTGTTTTTCCGAGTAGCTCTAGCCATAGCCATACTAAGTAAGTATAACTTACCTACATGTACGCTAACGCTTTACATGGTTAGTAGAGTTAGTCTTTACTTTTTAGCTCTCCCTTAGTATGTCCGGTCGAATTAGATGTTGTCATGAGCACCAAGTCCAAGTAAGGTGACTTAAAGTAAAAGCTATTGTTGAGGGATGAGTGGACATCATTTTGTGGCATGTCCTGGCATATGCTACCATAGCTTCACCTCATAGAGATGCATAGGAGTAGGTAAGATACTAGCAAGGCGAGCTTGGCTAAGAACACAACACATGAATACATACTTAGGATGCATTTTTACTGGTAATGTGTACAGAAAGTTTCTTGATCCTTGTGCAGGGTTAGTTAGTTTGGCACGATCCACGCGCATGTACGACCAGATTTGAATTCACATAAAATCCCACACAATCTTCAAAGTAGGAGTAACGAGGAAATAAGAGCCAAACAATACTTGTCATCATAACAGCAACAATCATAACTTCACGGCATTCTCATCCAACAGCACCCATCAATACAATGTCATCGCTAACAGAGCCTGCAAAAAGCCAAGGTTACGAGGTAACAGCTGCACAAACAATGAAAACGACGACTCCTGTATTTATTTATTCGTCTCCTCCTCAGCAACCCACAACTCGGGCGGTGCCTCAAGGCAATACGGCTCCGCCACCCACAACTCGGGCGGTGCCTCAAGGCAATACGGCTCGGCCACCTACAGCTCGGGCGGTGCCTCCAGGCACTAAGGCTCGGCCACCCACAGCTCGAGCAGTGCCTCAAGGCAATAAGGCTCGACCACCCAACCGACCACCTAGACGCCCCAACGGTTCTGGCAACAGACCTCCCAAGAAGAGCAACGGCAGCGGTGGCTCCAAGCAAACAGCAAAAAAGCGAGCTATGCGGCGTGCTATGACACCAGAGCAGCTAGCCGCTCAGAAGAAACAGAAAATCATCGGTGGTATATCTACTGGGATAGTGCTAATCGGCTGCGGGGTCGCCATTTGGTATTGGGCACTGGGTGCACCCACAAACATACCAGACTTAAAAGATGGTTTCGGCAAAGCAGTGAACAATACCAAAACCAAAATCGACTCCATTGGCGATGTCTTGGATAACTTGGATGGGATTGACTGGGGTAAATTCTTCCGTGATGACCCCTGGGAAGGAAACACGACGGTCACTCTCTGGAACGAAAAATACATCAAACGTGACAAAGGAGGGTTGCATTTAACTCTTGTGAATTCTTTAGATGATGAATGGCAAAAGGAGTTTGAAGTGGCTGTGGCCGATTGGAGTGAGAGTGAAGCTTTGACTTTATCTGTTGAAGTTCTTCCAGTCAATCCAGAATGGTCAAAGGAGAAAAAGTGCGCACGTCAACAAGGGAAGCAGGTAGTGTGCAATGCAAATTTCGGTGAAACTGGTTGGGTGGGAATTGTAAGTTCACTCAGTGTGTAAATCTTTCGAATGCACTTCGTTCAAATCAACTCACAGTACTCCGTTTCAGAATGAAAATGAGATATCCAACAATAGAATTATTTCAAGTGTTGCCAAGATGAATGAGTATTATTTACGTAATGCCAACTTCTACCACAGGCGATTCACAGTTTGTCACGAGCTCGGTCATGGCTTTGGACTTCCACATACGGATGAAAACCCTTATAACAAAAACCAGGGAAATTGCTTAGATTACACGGATGACCCGGAGGAAAACTTGCTACCTGGGGAAGTAAACTTTAATGCGTTAGCGCAGGTGTATGTGACGCAAGAACCGACGAGGTCACTGCGTAGGGTTGTAAACAACGATGGAACTACAACCGAGACGATTGAGTGGTTGATACATGAAGATAAAGCAGATGATTGGGGACTCTAGAGGAATTTTGAAGCAGATAATTGGGCAATAATGAAAAAATTATGTACATTATTTAGTCTATTCTAGTATGCCAAACAGATGTTTTGCAATCATTAAATTTATTTGGTCAATTCTAATATGCCTCTTTTCAGCCTGCTCGCTGCTTGTAAACATTGTTCAGGTGGCAAATTTGAGTAACAAACTCGAATCCATCTCGGGTAACCACAGAATGAACCAGGGATAACTGCAACGCCAAAATGTTCCACCAACGAACTTGCAAATTGCTTATCATCCATAGAACCGGGTAACTTGCCCATTACGTACATCGCACCATTTCCTCCGATGATCTCTTCCAATGATGACATTGCTTCTAAAATAGCATTCCTCCCAACTTCTAATGTTTTTACTTGATCGTTCACCCAATCTCTCCCTGCTTCCAATGCACCTAGAGCTGCCATTTGCGATATCCTTGAAGTACAAATAGCTATTGTATCTTGAACTTTGAGCATTTGCTCGTATGCTAATGTACCTTTACCCTCGCTTCCGTTCTTAGAGCTAAATGCCACGTACCCGGTACGAAAGCCAGCCATTGCGTAACCCTTGGAAAAGCTGAATATGTGGATCACATGTTCTTGGTCTATGCAGGGGTAAGGAATGTTGGGGTTTTCCTCATCTCGATTATTCTGGTGAATATCAAAGTGTTCATAGGTATTGTCCATAATCAGCCATACGCCATACTCTTTCGTAAGTTGTGCTATTTCTTTCAGGAATGAATGCGGTAGCGAGACCCCCGTAGGGTTTCCGGGATTACACAACGTTACCATTCTTATTCCATTAGATCCTGAGGGCTTCTTGTATTCTTCAAGACGAGATTTTAGCCATGTTAAATCTGGCCTTCCCTGATGCGTAGGGCCGACAAGTAATCCCTCGGGGTGAGATTGTGAATCTTCAGTAGATGCTATCCCACCACAATTATTACCACCTCTGACACTTTGAATTGCCATCACATGGTTGAAGTAGTATGGTTCAAAGACAACACACTTGCTAATCATCTCTTGTGGAGATTCCTTTTCGTGATTACCATCATCATCGACCTCATCCATCAAGGTAATGACGCAGTTCACATATGCCTGATTCGCACCTGACGTCACCATCACATGCGGGGATTGCAATCCATTTTGTTGTTCAAGTTTGACTTTGAGTGCAGCTAGAAGTGGTGGATAACCTTCATCTGGACAGTAGGTGTGAATAATTGCACCATCTCCTCCCACGGTTGCTTTGTCTTCGTCCAAATTCTCTTGAGCTGCATTTGCCAAAGCCTCGTACACTGTTTGGGGAGGTTTCCAGTGAACTACACCCTGAGCTAATGAGTAAATACCTTCGTCTTCCCATTTTGCTTCATGTTGCGATATGATTTGCTTCATTAGAATAACACAAGGATCGAGCGTTTGCATTGTTCTGTTCGAAACTTTGAACTTGTTTTGTGAGGATGAAGAGGTAGACATCGTTAGAGCGCTAGATTTAGATGTACTCCGAAGCTTGATAGCGCGAAGAGAGGAAGGAGTAGATCTTATTGACAGAGATTTCGATGTTGATATGCAGAAAGATAAGATCGTCGCCATCACTAAGAAAAAATGCCCATAAGTGAGCTGCATGGTTTTTTGACGAATCAATCAGACATTAGTTTCTTAGCACCGTCGTCGACAACAGGTATGCTACATAAGTTGCAATACATATCCAGGCTTCAAGATGATAGATGATGCCATGGTGGTGTGTGCTGTCATGCTACCGCGCAAAAAAATTGCTCCCTG
This sequence comes from Skeletonema tropicum, assembly GCA_037178625.1. Classification (NCBI taxonomy): domain Eukaryota; phylum Bacillariophyta; class Thalassiosirophyceae; order Thalassiosirales; family Thalassiosiraceae; genus Skeletonema; species Skeletonema tropicum. The sequence goes on along the minus strand of CM074127.1, from coordinate 2,734,342 downwards.
CAAAAAATTGTTCCAGCGCGCTCTCATCACGCATCACGCACAAAAGTAGCTTACAACCATGTCAGCACACCCCCTCCACGATGGCCAATAATACACATTCGACAAAAAAGGCGATTGGGAATGCCAAACTAAACACTAATCCGAATATAATTATTCCTTGGATGACCCATCTATATCTAGTCCTCATTGAGTTATCTTCAATTGTTCCTGGGTGATTTTCAACATTTTTACTAGTTAAAATCACTAGGTAAAATCGCCTAAACAACCCATCTGACCCATGCTAATTAACCACTTCAGGACAAATACAGCAGTTACAATGTTGACCAGTGGCTCTATCGACAGCCAATAATGTGTGCTATCACATAAAACCTGGTTATTCTAGTGCACAAGTATACCAAGAAGCTTACCAGGCTACGGAGTGGATGTGTCGACATGGTTGCTAGGAATTTTGTCCAACTCGTGACTAAAGTGCTTGCTACTCACTGTTTTTACTAGCGAACTCGGGACCTAAATGCTCCTGGAGCAATTTTTTTGCGCGGTAGCATGGTGTGTAGCGCGTGATGTGTGTGATGCGCATGTGACGTAGATAAATAGAGACACGTGTCTCATTTTTAAAGAAGCTTTGCTCGCTTGCGCGACTCCGACTCCGAATCCAAACCCAAACAAGATCAAAATCCCTCCTGCCTCTTCCGATTCCAAGCCGATTCCTGTTCCATTTGATGTTCCCCTGCACTCCGCCGACAAACCGCATCCGTGGTCCACGACAACTAATTATTAACAATAGAAGCTGACAAAAGAACATAATTACTAACAACATTCTCGATGGGATGCTGCAAATTTATCGGCACTCTAGTCTGCACCGCTATTCTTTGCGGAGCAGGTGTGGTGGCATATCTGTACGGTCCTTGGAACAAGGACAATGATGGAGGTCCAGAAGAAACCTCTCCAACGACAACACTCACTGCCAAGTCTTCTGCCTGTGAAAGCTGCTGCAATGGCCTTGAGTCGAATTGCGATCTCCCCATTGATAAAGTAACTTGGGCCATGGTCCACAATGCTATGTCTTCACAAGATGATTCCTTTTATGCTGCCAACAATGATCTTTCACTGGAGAAGGCCCTCGTCGAAGGATATCGCGGCCTGATGCTGGATAGTTGCTTGTGTGATGGTGATAATATAATTAACGTTATTCAAGATTATGTGATTGGTAATGACGAAGATAACGAAGACACGAAGACAACCTACTTGGGGTTCTGCCACGGGACGTGTGGAGCAGGATCACGCAATCCAACTACAGTTCTGAACAATATTAAGACATTCCTTGATGTCAATCCGAACGAGGTGCTCATTATAGAGTTTCAAGTTGGTGATGGTACTTTAGAGCTGCTGTATCAAGCCATTAATGATTCTGGACTAGAAAAATATGTGTTGCGATATGAGGAAAATGATGGTACCATCTCAACTTGGCCAACTTTTCAGCAATTGATCAGTGCAAACCGACGCTTAATCCTTTTTGCACATGACGGAGGAATGGAAAGTTGCGTAACACAGACTTGTCCTGAAGGGATCTTCTACACATATGATCATTTCAGGTAAGCACTTTTGTGATTAGTTGTGTTTGATTGTGAACATGACTTGCCTTTGAATGGCTGACTTATCTTTACAAACTCTGATTATATCTTATAGCCAAACCAACTGGAATGACGGTGATACATGCGATCTTCGTGGTAATGATAGCACCGTTCCAGATGAACATGGATTCTTTTTGATGAACCACTGGAAAAATGACGATAATCTTGATTTGCCTTCCAAGGCAAATGCTGAAGAGTTCAATACATACGAATTTTTGAGCAATAGATTCGAAAAGTGCAAAGAGCGTTTGCCTAACATTGTGGCTGTTGACTTTTGGAGTGAGTAGTATATCTTGATTGACATGAACTTTTCCACGACGTCATTTCTTCCTAACAAATGCATTACTATTTATTTCTAATCATAGATACCGGCGATGTGCTCAAGTTTGTAGAAGATGAGAATAAAAAAATAGGCGGTGGAAATGCAGCTGTTGCTGAATCTCGAAGTGGTAGCATTCGATCCTAACAAATAGATATTCATGGTTACCTACTTTTTGTATCAAGAAGTTTGCCGAGGAGACTTCTTCTTCTTTATTGGCAATGGGGTCACTACAGGATTAGATGAACTCTTTTTCAATACGATGCCGTGATGTGATGGAGTGACAACTGGGTTCTTCGAACTCTTCTTGGGAGTTGATCCACTACCATTTGAGTGAGCTCGTTTTTGTTTTCCTTGAGCATTCTCCTGGATGAATGTAACCAGCTTGCAGATACGAGCGGCAAGTCCGTCATTGGCTACTCGTAACGCATCGGTCTTCTCCATCTCGCCAAAAAGCTTGGCAGAGAGGGTACTGTTTGCGTCTCTGAGACCCTTGTTCTCGTTCTCAATACATTTCACTCTTGACTCGAGCTTGATTACTTTGGCACTATCAGATGATCCATTTGTTGCAACCGATCCGTTTGAGTCTTTTCTTGGAGGAGGTGGTGTTTTGGATCTGCCTCTTGATTTGGATCTACCTCTTGATTTGGATCTGCCTCTTGATGGAGGACGCGGGATAGCTCTTGGCGATGGATCTTCTTTCGATCCTTCTTTCAGCCTGGTGTTCTCCTTTCGCAATGCGGCAATAGTTTTCTTGACGGTTGCTTGGTCAGCTTTCAGATTCTCGAGCACAGTTCTTACACTTTCCAAAGCTTCATTCTTTTGCTTGATTTCCTTGTTGAGTAGATCGTTAGCCTTCAATAGAGCTGTTTCCTTATTTCCGTTTGATGAGTCATCGTCTTCGTCATCGCCTGTGAGTGGCATCAATGATTCATTGTGCTCCATAGATTCCGAAATGCAATGCCTAAGGGCGTTAATTTCCTGCTGCAATACTTTGCAAGTCTCATAGGCATTCTCTCGATCGGCAGTGGAATTCTTGATTTCTTCTTGAAGGTACTGGTTTGCGTCGTTTTGTGTGATCAACTCTTGCTCAATTGACAATTGTTCTTTCTGTAGAGATGCATTTTCCTGCCTTAATCTTTCGGCGCATTCCTCTGCTGTCAGTACCAAGTTATTCATTTCTTTCATCGATGCCCTAAGATTCTCATTCTCGAGCTGAAGCGCACCCAGGGCTGTTGACATCTCCATCTTTTCTCTACCCCATCCTCCAGTGGACAATTGCTGCTCGGCAAATGCAGTCATTTTACCTTTCATATGTTCAGCCAACTTGATCGCATCTGCTGCGGATTCGTGCAGAGCTTTGTTTTCTTCTGTGATTTCTTCAATTGAGAGAAGATCGTCCTCTTCACCAGACAAAGGAGGTATCACATTCTCTGTCATATCGCTAGTTGATGGGCTAGAGTCGCCGTCCAATGATTGACAAAGTTGATTAATGAGCTGTCTTGCATGCCTCAAATGCCTGCCGCAGGAACCTCTCAATGCTTTATTCTGTGAGCGAAGGGAAACAATTGTAGACAAATACTCTTCATTTTTCAATTGTACCGAATCCACTCTCCTCGTAGTCTCCTCAATTGATGCCTTTGAATCTTTCGCTAGCTTTCTACCAACTACTTCCTTCGTCTTGGCACCCTCCAACTCGCGCTCGAGTCGCTGGCACCGGGAGAGTAAAGATCCGTTCTCTTCTGCCAGATCTCCAAGCTTTTGCACCAGCTCATCGTTGATAGACACAGCTACATTTTCGTCCTCTTCCTTCATTGATTCGATAATGATCTTACAACCTGACAACTTATTCTCCAACACTTTCACCATGGCTACCTCATCGTCCTTCTCATCTTGCACTTCCTCAATTTTATCTTTCAAAGAATTGACCTCATCTTGATAAGCTTTGCTCTGGGATTCAAGGTGTTTAATCTGTGCCTCATACTTGGCAGCCATAGAAGAAAATCGCGATTCCATGTCTGAAATACTAGGGAGCGACACATCTACATCTACAGATTGATTAGATTTGAACGACGCATCAATGTTTCCATCATTGTTGGTGGTATTGTTCAAGATAAGATCAATATCACGTTCCAAAATTCGCAATCGTTCTTCTCGTTCCATCATTCCTTCCTTTCCCAAATCCTCATTGTACCGCTGCAGGACTCGCTCTCGCTCACGCGCTTGTGCATCTAGCATTTTAACTTTCTTGTACATTTTATTCGCCTTTCGTTTCCATTGATTAATCTCTCGCATCTGAATGGTCGCGACACTAGCAAACCCAGTGCGCTCGTTGTGCATCTCGTTCTGGATTTCTTCTTTCTGCAGTGTCATCACTTCCATCAAGCGTTGACTGTTGGTACGGAAAGCGTTACGCTCGTTGGTCAAGTTGGTAACCTCTCTGCGCAACTGTTCGATGGTGCATTCATTCTTGAGATTAGTTTCGTGAAGGGCGTTAATAATCTGCTGTTCCTCGTCAGTACCCTGGAATTTGTTCCAAAATGATCCCTTGTTGTCTTGCGAGATGGGTGCAGAAGAACTCGAGGTAGGTGTATCCTTATTTGAGTCAGAGCAACTTAAACTTGAGCGGTATGTAATCCCTGTGTATACACTTTCTTCTTTTCCGTATGATCTGCCGCTACCTCTGATGCTGGCTGATGTATGGGCTGATAAGGACAATGGGCTGCTAGCTTCGTCGCAACAGTTGTTACCGTCGATGCTATCTATAAACGACTTCATTTGACGAACCATACTGCGGCTACGATCTCGTTGTCTAGAGCGATCACGAGCGGATTGACTTCTGCCTCTCGATTCTGTCTCCTTGTTGTCTTGCTTCTTTTCATCCTCTTTTGATCTTTTTGAAGACAGATACTTGTCAAGCTGATTATCCTGCTCATTGCCCTTCTCTGAATTAGTATGGTCGCCAACTGCACGATTCTTATTATCCTTGTTCTTCGTTGATAATGAAATACCCAGTGATCGTCCTCTCGTTCTCTTTCCAACACTTCCTTTTTGGCCATCCTCTGATGAAGATGATGAAATGGAACCTTCTGTCATGGTTGAATATCTATTCACACTCTGTTCGCAGTCCTCGTTATTCTGCGTGCTGTTGAGTATTAGTCCTGGAACCAGCTTGGACGAGGGAGCAAGTCTGCTACCAAGTGTGATTGAAGAGACACTTGCTTGACAGGCGGTGGTAATTGTTTTATTACCATGGATGCCAATGTTACTTCCTGGAGCAGTTGTCGTTGGTCTCAAACGAAACTCACTTCCACTTTCCAGTTCCATGCTCTCCATGGAGCTATCTTCATCTGAAGGATCAACAGTATCATTGCCACCGCTCGCACCACCGTCGAATGCATGGCTGAACCATTTTGGCTCTTCAACAGTGAAACCAGCGTCGTCGTTATAATTCACACGAGAAGCATCTGTCTCGGTGCGGTCACTCTGGTCCAAAGAATATTCCGCACGATCACTCTCAGATGCGGATGTAGAGGACCGTTTTGGAGGAAGTGAGGTTGATCTCTGATGATATATCGCCGACAGTAGCGATGCATCACTGCTTTCACGGTGGGAGCGTCTCATCATTGCGAGACCAGGCATTTGCTTGATTTATATTATAGAGCGTATGTTCGAGGTAGTGGCAACCAACTTCCCAGAATAGCAACAACCTTGTACTATGGTATGATTGTAATGTTGGCTGCGGACGTCTGCTGCCAGCTTTCCAGTAGGTAATGCGACCAACAAATTTGAACTTCCAGCACCACTTTGAACTTCGCGTAGACCAAGAGGGTAAGTGTAGACCATCACACCAGCGCTGTTGATATTGCATGATCGCAACAAGGGCAGTAATATCTACGACCAACCTACGACCGCATGATTATTCATTGGTATTTTGAGTTGTCGCCAAGGCGGGGCCAGTCCAAAAAGTGATCGTGATCGTGCGTGAATGCGAACTGAAGCAATGCAAAGGTCGTAGTGACTTCTCCTGACGCAAAACCTTTCTCTCACCAAATCTAACTTTTAAAGAAGTGACGTGGTGTTCCATGGCATGTTCGATGTTGTGTCATTCCACATCGACGGGCACTCAACGCGGAATGCGTCGCTGCACATCATGTCAAGCAAGCAAGCATAAGTAAGTAGTACTCCTAAGTCTTAAGGTGAGCCATAAATTATCTGAATAGTAGCAATTCTGTCTCAAGGCATCATCCTTTATCATGGTCCGTTTCACCGCCGCAGTCTTCATTTCCGCTGTCGCCGCTTTATCATCAAACGTAGACGCATTTGTTCCAGCATCCAACAGTCAGGTCAATCTCAACAGAGCGATCACTTGCACCGATAACCTACCGGAAACTTCAACCGCTCTCAACGCTGCACCAACAATGGTCATTTACTGATCCATAAAGACCGCGATTGATACGATCGCGTATGCCGCCGGGGCTACTGATGAGGTCAAAGGCACCGGCGTTTGGAGTGCGTTTGAATTGAAGAGAGAGCCTAAAAAAGAGGAGGAAGAGGATGACGAAAAATAATCATGACACAGAAAATCGATATATCATCACGGAGAATAGCTCGTGATGATTTAATATGCTGAGCTGAAACGCATACTCTAAAGGACACAATGTAAATGAGAATGACAGGTTTTGGACAACGAAGAATTGTTTCCAATACCTTGATATTCATTTGCCTTGTTACCATGGTGTGCGTATTGTTTTCAGTGCAGCTGCGAGAGGTAGTTTCAACCTATTTAATGAAAACTATTTTACAATGAACATGCAACAATACATTAGTACAAAACGAACGCGTTTCTTTCTCGTTTGCATGTCTACCACATCTACTCTACAATACAGAAACCAGTGATGTAGCAATACTCCTATCAAAGCCTACAACTCATTTTCCTAAACATTTACTTGTGACAAACTACTGTGATACTTCTTGACGCTGCTAGCTGTTGTCTGCATTAAAACGATAGAGGGTAATCTATCCACGGAGACCCTTTCTGCCGAAACCCATCTTCATCAGCTCAAACCTATTTCCATTATCTTTCCGAACGAACTCGAGGACGTCACCTTCCTGCCAAGATCCATTTGACAACAGGTTCGGCTCACATTCTTACCCTGGCAGTCCTCGAATCTTGCTGACAACTCGTTGTAAGAGTTCAAATCCTAAGCAATTGTCTGAGAAGGCAACATTGCTTTGTTTCTTTGGTGCTCGCTCGTTAAGAAGTAATCCACGTTGACATCGCCAGAGAGTGTGCTGTCGCATGAGTTAAGGTCAGATTCATCTGAATCGTAACAGTATAAAAGAAGACAACAACTTCCCATGAAACACTTGCACGAGCAGTATTTCCTACGAATCTTTTCGTTAGACAGTGCGCCAACAGATTCATCACGCTTGGACTTGTCCTTTCGAGGTGGGCTGGGATTGGGAGTAGGTGGAGCAGTGGAGGCACTTTTACTGGAAGGACTGCTATTGGTATTGGTTGACTTCTTACCGAATGAAAACTTAGAAGAACGTGGAGGTGTAGCAGTAGCAGGTGCTTCTGGTTCAGGAGGTGGCGGTGGAGCGACTACATCGGCATCTTTCTTTTTCTTCTTACCCCATAAAGATCGTCCCTTCTTCTCAACAGGAGCTTCAGGCGCCTCCACTTTGTCCTTTCGAGGTGGGCTGGGACTGGGAGTAGGTGGAGCAGTGGAGGCACTTTTACTGGAAGGACTGCTATTGGTATTGGTTGACTTCTTATCGAATGAAAACTTTGAAGAACGTGGAGTTGTAGCAGTAGCAGGTGCTTCTGGTTCAAAATATGGCGATGGAGCGACTACATCTACACCGGCATCTTTCTTCTTACCCCATAAAGATCGTCCCTTCTTCTCAACAGCAACAGGAGCTTCAGCTTCAGGCGCCTCCTCTTTATCCTTTCGAGGTGTGCTGGGACTGGGAGTAGGTGGAGCAGTGGAGGCACTTTTACTGGAAGGACTGCTATTGGTTGACTTCTTATCGAATGAAAACTTTGAAGAACGTGGAGGTGTAGCAGTAGCAGGTGCTTCTGGTTCAGGAGGAGGCCGTGGAGCGACTACATCGGCATCTTTCTTCTTACCCCATAAAGATCGTCCCTCCTTCTCAACAGGAGCTTCAGCTTCAGGCGCCTCCTCTTTGTCCTTTCGAGGTGGGCTGGGAGTAGGTGGAACAGTGGAGGCACTTTTACTGGAAGGACTGCTATTGGTTGACTTCTTATCGAATGAAAACTTTGAAGAACGTGGAGGTGTAGGTGTAGCAGTAGCAGGTGCTTCTGGTTCAGTTTGTGGCGGTGGAGCGACTACATCTACATCGGCATCTTTCTTCTTACTACTGATAGAGTTTGTATCTACCTGAACTCGTACCCAGTCTGTCAAAGATCGTCCCTTCTTCTCAACAGGAGCTTCAGCTTCAGCATCAGGCGCCTCCTCTTTCTTACTCTTACCCCATGGTAGAGATCGACTCTTTGTCTTTGCAGCAGGCGCCGCTGATTTTTCCTCCTTCTTACCCCATGAGAAGAGAGAAGATGCCTCAACCTCGGTGCCGTTCTGATCACTGCTCTTGGCCGTGAAAAAGGAGGGCTTCTCCGGCTCCGGCTCCGGCTCTTGCTCTTGCTGTTGATGCTTATTGTTGTTATCTTTACTCTTTAACTTCATGGTGGATGTGCTTGGTTTTCCCTGTTATCAATGGTGTATCTACAACATGTATTTGGTGTTGTACAACTTGTATCCTGTCATCGAGGCGCCTTCTCACGTGCCTGGCGGTCCCTGAGGCAGCTTCGTTGGCTTGCTGATGGTGTGAGAAGATGCCTTTCTTCTTCTTTGGGAGCTTTTCTTCGCAGCCGTGATCATATAGGTAGCGCATTTTCTCGTTAATCAAGTATCGCGAGGTTGATGAAATTAATTCCTACGCAAGTAAGACATTTTTGGCTTTTGGTTGGTGCTGCGCAGCTGATTCTCAGAGCGCGATATGAGTGAAAGTGGTGGTACGGTAAAAGTTGAATAACATTAGTCCTTATCTACGTGCCTACATACAAATCAACCAATGAGCGAAGAAAAACGAAAGAGAAGAGGGGAAAGAGAAGGGAAAGAACACTAGATAAGCTATCTTCTACACTATTATGTAGGAGTATGGTATCTTTCAAATCAAATCCAAGCTAGATGGAAGATGGTAGTAGTATGTAGAGAGATAGATTATTTTAGTTGCTACTCCCTGGGCACTAGTGCCAGTAGAGAAAGGTGAATTTAAACCAGGAGGAGCTCGGGCTGGTCCCGAAGACGCCTGTGGTGCCTGCTGGGCAGGAATTGGTCGACGGATGTGGAATGCGAAGGCTTTGGTGCAAGCAAGGCCGAACTGCTGGAGGAAGTGGATTTTGGGGGTGGGTGCCGTGTAGGAATGACCATAAAATTTCTGGTCAGCTGGTTTGGATGAGGACCAGGAGGAATTTGCGAGAGGGAGGATGTCATGCGGTGCCGAACTTTGGAGGGAGTCGAGGTACATCTTTGCAGCTTGGGGGGCATGGGGTCGTCGCTCGAAAATCATAATGCCTGATTCCTGCGGTTACCGCCTCTCTTTCAGCGTAGGCGCCATCTCTTCTCTCTTCTAGCACATTTAGGGCTCTCTTGTTTGCACGTCTACCACATCTACTCTACAATACAGAAACCAGTGATGCAGCAATACTCCTATCATAGCCTACAACTCATTTTCCTAAACATTTAATTGTGACAAACTACTGTGATACTTCGTGACGCTGCTAGCTGTCTTCTGAATTACAACAAGAAGAGGTGTGTGTGTACGGGTGGAGGTGAAGAGGTACTTTACTTACCCACGGAGACCCTTCCTGCCGAAACCCATCTTCATCAGCTCATATCTATTTTCATTATCTTTCCGAACGAACTCGAGGACATCACCTTCCTGCCAAAATTCAACAGACAACAGGTTCGGCTCAATCTTACCCTGGCAGTCCTCGAATCTTGCTGACAACTCGTTGTAAGAGTTCAAATCCTTTGCAATTGTCTGAGAAGGCAACATTGCTTTGTTTCTTTGGTGCTGGCTCATTAAGAAGTAATCCACGTTTACATCGCCAGAGAGTGTACTGTCGCATGAGGTAAGGTCAGTTTCATCTGGATCGGTTTCAGCAAAGAAATCGTAAAAGTATAGAATCCCATCTCTACAATCAGGAGCAGCACAACTCCTCAACGTTCCTCCACGGCCAAAGAGGATGAGACGCTTATTCTTGTCTACCAGTTTTTCCATCTTGGGCCAGTCCGCATACTCGCTGTCAGGAACGTAAACGTAATCCAACAGTCCTGAAGCTCTCAACGCCGTTCTCAAATCATCTTCACTGTCACCAGTCATGTCTATTTCGACAATCAAAACTTCTCTGCGATTCAGATCCAGAAACGTCTTGATGTTGTTAATGACTGCTTTGGGATCACGCACACCTGTTCCACAAGCCGTATGACAGAATCCCATATTGGAATTCTCTAAACCCAAAGCTGGATCACGTTCCAATAAAGAGTTCGAAAGGACATTCTCACAAGTACAAGTACTAAATTGCAAGCCTCTGTAGCCTTCAACCAGCGCGTCTTCAAATTGCTTGTTGTGACTTGGTCCAATAAACTTATGATCTTTAGAAGAATGTGCGTTGTGCAACGTAGGGAACAAAACCTTATTCACTGGAAGCTTGCAGTTGGATTTCAGTCCATTGCAACAGTCATGACAGTCAGTTTGAATAGCTAGACTGGCCGATGAGGAAGAACCCTGAAACCACGGGCCATATCGCCAGAGTAGGACTCCACCAATTGCGAGGAGGATAAGAAGACAAGAACTTCCCATGAAACATTTGCACGAGCAGCATTTCCTACGAATCTTCTCGTTAGACAGTGCGCCAACAGATTCATCACGCTTGGACTTGTCCTTTCGAGGTGGGCTGGGAGTAGGTGGAGCAGTGGAGGCACTTTTACTGGAAGGACTGTTATTGGTATTGGTTGCCTTCTTACCGAATGAAAACTTAGAAGAACGTGGAGGTGTAGCAGGTGCTTCTGGTTCAGGAGGTGGCGGTGGAGCGACTACATCGGCATCTTTCTTCTTACCCCATAAAGATCGTCCCTTCTTCTCAACAGGAGCTTCAGGCGCCTCCTCTTTCTTACCCCATGGTAGAGATCGACTTTTGGGAGCAGGCGCCGCTGATTTTTCCTCCTTCTTACCCCATGAGAAGAGAGAAGATGCCTCAACCTCGGTGCCGTTCTGATCACTGCTCTTGGCCGTGAAAAAGGAGGGCTTCTCCGGCTCTTCCTGCTTATTGTTATCTTTACTCTTCAAGCCGAACTTCATGGTGGTGTGCCTGGTTTTCCCTGTTATCAATGGTGTATCTACAACATGTATTCGGTGTTGTATAACTTGTATCGTGACATCGAGGCGCCTTCTTACGTGCCTGGTGGTCCCGTCGGCGGCCTCTTTGGCCTGCGGCGGCGGCTTTGTTGGCATGCAGATCGTGTGGAAGGTGCCTTTCTTCTTTTTGGGGAGCTTTTCTTCTCGATTCCTACATCGGAATTAATACGACCTATGTAGAGGAAAGAAGCTCGACAATTTCGGCCTTGAGGTGATGCACACAGGGCGACCGGAACAGACCCGCCATCCAACCAAAGAAATCAGTTCGACAATTTCGGCGCTGTTCTGTGAGGTGAGAATGCATACGATAGATGAAGTGCGACTCGGAGAGACAAACAGTTCGACAATTTCGGCGCTAATTACCTACATACATACTCTGGGAGGTGTGACTGCTGCGTGGATTCTGGCTATTGGTAAGGATGTACACATTGCCCTAAAAATAATGAAAGAAGTTAAAAGCCTACATACTAGTCAATCCCGATGACGCAAACACCTCACTCGCTCAAGATGATTGCCTCTAATTCCTCCTCTGACAACAGATCCATGTACTGCTTCTTCACCTTTTCCACCATTTTCTCTCTCTTCTTCCTCAATAAAGGATCCATCCCATTCCAAAACAACTTGTTCTCAGAACCCTGTGAATCTTTGGCAGTTCTCTCTAGTTTCTTCTTGTACTCAGGCGAGTTAATGTAATCATATGTGTTCTCTGCCTCGACAAGCGCTTTGTCCCACACTGATTTGATGAAGTCCATTTCGGATACGGATGGATCAACATCTCCTCCGATTGATCGTAGAGAGTATTCTTTGATAGCCCACTGCTGTGCAATGACTTCGATTTCCTGTTTTTTAATTGCTTCCTCTTCTGCCTTCTTCTTTGCTTCGTCTTTGGCGATTTCAGCATCCAAAATAGCCATAATTCTTTCGTCCTCCTCATCACGCTTTGCCTTAGCTAAAGTAAAGGAATCCTCCCTCTTGGGTGGGTTCGCCATGAACTCTTGAAATCCCTGTGAGTGAAAAGTGGCAACAATAAAATTCAGTGTGAGCAAGTGAAATTCATTCACGCGATTCAACACAATTGCAAACAAAAAGTATGTACACGCACCGTAAGTCCTTTCCCGACCAAGACATCAAGTTCTGCTGTCCTTGTAAATCCAATTTCTCGCAAACCTTGAAGCAAACGTCCAAACATCTTGACATCTTTCATCTCATCAACAATTTCGTTGCCATCTTCGTCTCTGGCAGTGAATTCTCCCTCGGCATATGGAGATGCAGCAGCTTCAATCGCCGCTTGAGAATAGCTGTAAGCGGTCAACGCTTGGTTTGCAGTACTTTCAAGTGCCAACGCATGGCCTAACAATTGGTATACCTCATTGGATGGCATTCCTCCTGATGACGCAGGGTTTGCGTCGGTGGCATCTGCCAACTTTCCAACGTGATAAAGTCCACCCTCTTTAACACCAGCTAACAATTCTCCAACAGCAACCAATGTGCATTGGAAGTTGTCTCCACTCGCTGCCTCGAGAGCGTCCCATCCCTCAACAGTGTTGGAGGTTGCGCCGGTAACAAGTACAACCACATGTTTCAAGTCATTGCTGTTCTTTGCCAACTCTGCCACCTGTGGCAACAAAGTAGCCGCGTCATCTGATGTAATTTGAGCAATCCAAGACGAAGCACCCTCCAACTCAGCTGCAGTGGGCAAAGCACCACTAGATGGTTCAATTGACAACTTATCCAAAAGTCCAGAGTATCGAGCTTCACGAGAAATAGCCGTCTTCTTCGCCAAGGCAACATCCTCCACCAAGGCCTTGATCTTAGAGAATTGGAAATTGTTGATATTGTCTTGTCCGAACAAATTATTATTGAGCACTTTCAACAATGATGCATCGGCAGTGCCTGAAACAAGGACAGTTGAGACAAGATCGGAGCGTAGAATTGGTTGGTACCGAGTTTCCTTGATATCCTCCATAGATGTCGAAGAGGAGTCTGCATCTCCGCCACCGAACAATCCAATGTCACCACTTGACTCGGCTTCCGCTGCCTTTTCCGCCAAAACTTCCGCAAACGATTCTGTTCCAGCCTCCTCCTCAGCAGCCGAAGCAATTCCATATGTAGCTTTGATACTCTCCTCGGTAATAAAGTCTAGATAATCCATAACAGTATTCTTCTCTATCAAGACTTGTCTGAATAGTTTTTCCTTCAAAATCATATCATCATCCGGAATTCCTTCTCCCATGGGCGATTTGATACCAATCATTTGAAGTTGTGTCATGTACTTGGATGGAGCGGCGACATTTGTCTTTGAGAGAGAGCGGGTGGTGGCAGTGAAGGCCAGTGCTCCGGGTGTGAGACAGAAAGCGATGAATGTGGAACGTAGAAGTTTCATTTTGATGATTGTTCTTTTGATATGTGTTTGGTTTATTTAAATTGTAGTCTATAGTTGAGAGGATGATACATGTGGAGAAGAGTCAACGTAATGCAAATCAGTTAGAATCAGTGAGAAAAACCGATGCATATCATATTGTTTGACGAAGATCGAAACAAAATACTCTCTCAGCACTCGCGCACACTCATCATTCGTTCTGTAGGCGACACCAAAGACCAAAGAGAGCTCATAAACGTGCGCTGCATACTTCAACTCCAATCAGCGACCACCAAAGCAAACTATTCATTTCCACCCACCTTTCAATGTAAATGAAGCAATGCTACTTCGTGAGCTGCGTGTATCTTCCCAGTTTATGTTCTGATTCGTCCTGCTGGTGCATCGGCCAGCTGGATCTTTTCGAAATTCTGAGATCTGAATGATGAATCGATCTGTGGCAAAAAGACACCCATCTTTCCCTCTTGATTAGTCCGTCAGTCGTGACGTCAGCATATCTATCAACATCTCAATCTTCATCACGCACGACGATCACACACACCGACCATCAATTCAACCAAACAAAAGGATTCTACCTCCATCGAATCGATTCGATATCCATCTTCTTGTCGGAACCATCTCTCCATCTTGTCACCTCCAACATGAAGCTTCTTATTGCTGCCTTGCTCACGTCGGCTGCATCAGCCTTTGCTCCTTCATCCTCAAGTGTTGTATACCGCCAATCGACAGCACAAGAGGTGCCCTCTGTTTACGAAAAGTCATATTATGTTGCTTCCAGAAACAACTATCGTCCGCTCTTCATGGGATGGGGGCCTGATCCAATCTGGTCATCCGGCGCCGTTGAGGCTAACATCCAAGCATGCCCATCAGGGTCCTGCATCTCATTGAAATTGAACGTGGCTGATGGAACAGAATTTATGTACCCTGGTCAATACGTACAAGTCAAACCAAGCGGAGACACAGATATCAATCCAGTCTTCTTGGCCATCGCTAGTGCACCTTCTGGTACTCCTCCCAAGCCAACTCCTCCTGGGAAGAAAAAGGCAAAAGACGCTGAAGCTGATGCCGCCGCTGGTCCTGAGCCAGCCACACCAGAACCAGCTACTTGGGAATTCCTCATTAAGAAAACTGACAATAACGATTGGCTTACCAACATCCAACCTGGACAAACTGTGGATGTCTCACAGGTAATGGGAGGCGGTTTCCCCATCCAAGAGAATTTGGAAGGTTTCAAATATGATTTCCCCACTCAAAATGTGTTGCTCTTTGCAAGTGGTAGTGGAATTGCCCCAATCCGATCGGCAATTGAATCCAAACAATTGAACATTGCCCCAGCAGGCAGCGGTGGACGTACCTGCACCTTGTATTACGGAGTTAGAACCCCAGATGATATGCCCTATGTATCTAAATTCGCACAGTGGGAAGAGCTTGGAGTGCAAGTAGTGCCAGTTATATCTCAGCCAGATTTGCCTTGTGAGAGTGGAGCAGTTTGGCAGGGAAGGACGGGTTATGTTCAGAATGCTTTGGAAGAGGATGGAGTGCCCATCCCTAGGAATAGTGGGGCACTACTCTGTGGAGTCAAGGGAATGTGCGAATCTGTGAAGAGTACATTGTTGGAGTCGGGAATGTTTGAGGGACGAGTTTTATTCAATTTTTAAGTGGATGAATGCAACACGGACAGGAAATGCAATCAATGCCTGAAAGAGACCGTGGTGAAAGCATCATTCTGTTTAACAATTTAAACAAATTGCATTCATTTTCCGTCAACTAAGCGATACAAATCGCCTCTCTTCTGTTTCATGGTTGGGATTGCCATTCGCATTTCATCGACCTTGGTCATGTCCAAATCAGTCACTACCATTGCAGGTCCCTCCTCGCAGGTGGCAATCACTTCACCCCAGGGCGAGACTACAGTAGAATGACCCCACGCTGAGTAATGTGGGTATTTTGTATCGTCATCATCATTTGGAGGAGATGTCCGAGCTGGACTTGCTGTCAACAGGTAACATTGTCCATCTACCGCGCGTGCCCGCTGCAATAATTCCCAGTGTGCAGGGCCCGTTGTAAGATTGAATGCTCCAGGGTAAATTAGAATTTTGCAGCCATAATGTTGCGTCAAAAGCATTGCAAACTCGGGAAACCGAATGTCATAGCAGATGCCGACACCAATCTTTCCCAGACCGTCCACTTCAAAGTGCGTGATCCCGTCACCTGCAGTCAGCGTATCGCTCTCCTTAAAACATATTCCACCAGGAACGTCAACATCGAACAGATGAACTTTGCGATGCTTGCCAACAACCTCACCACTTGGGTTGATGATCAAACACGTATTGTAGATTTTCTCGTTGCATGTTTCTGGGATTGAGCCGCCGACAATGTACATGTTGTATTGTTTCGCGAGAGTCATGAGCAATCTAGGAGATTCACCCCACCCATCTTCAGTGGAATCGTCACTTCTTTCGCTCATTTCTCCTTCATTTGATGAATCTTCTTTCAACTTATCGCCCACATTGGGTAGCACCTCTGCATAATCTCCAAAAGCTGATGTTGCGTATGGAGAGTTCCATATCTCTGGTAGGACAGTCAGTTTTGCCCCTGCGTCGTGAGCTTTTCGGAGGTAATCGCTTGCTGTTTTCAAGTTTGTTGATTTGGATTCAGTAACTGGAACCTGAAGCAACGCAACGCGATTGCCAATCTGATTCACCATGTTGATGGATGAGGAGACTGAGAAGCTACGGGTAGAGTGCTGCTGCGAAAGCCACCGTGGTCTTGACGATCCTACTGCTGACCTGAATGAGAATGAGTTGGCTATGGATGGGAAAGCAACAACCAATGCTCGCACCACAGCTCGTCCGTTTGATGTCCACATGCAAACTGCACAAAGAAGTAAGAATAATGTGTTGATGCTAGTAGTTGATGGTGTGGAACTTTACTCTCCTTTTACAACAACTCCTCCCTCGGTGAACTAGCTGGGTAGATATTGTGTACTGACTGTAGAAGGCGGTGGCGGTTGTAATGATCTCTTCGTTGAATGTTTATAGCAGTCAGTTGATAGGTGAGTTGTGGATCTTAGTGTGGCGTGAGGCATGAGGCATGAGCAGCGCGTGATCAATGATCAAGAGTGGTGTGGTGTGTGGTGTATCACAAGAAAATAGGTGGGAATAAGAAGAAATCGGTTTTGACTTTCTTTTGTCAATCATGCGCTACCGAGTTGGGAGGTTGCTCTCCGCCGGCTGCTGTCAACGACAAACATGAACAAGCAAGTGCAATAATCAAAGCTGAAATGAACTACTCTGACGATATCCCCCCGATGCCTCCGCTCGAAGAATTCAGCTTTGCATTAGACATAGACGATGGTCCTCCCTTCGGAGACAACACGGTAAATAGTCTTATCTACCCTCATCCCCAACGACTCTCCATTTGCGCTAACTAACATGATCATGTTCCGTTTTGATATTCTTCTGTTACAATAAACAATAGGCAAATGTTTACTTTGACGCAGTCGCAGCGAAGACCAGGAATGAAGAAGGCAAACAAGGGCAAAAGAGGAGTAGCTCTTTCATTAGCGAGGACGAAACTCAGTCGAGTGCGAGTAAGAGCAAGGAAGCTGCGTACTTCAGCTTGGTAGATAAGGCCGCGGCCGAGGGGCGGATTGATACTAAAAAGGCTAATCGACTCCGTGCCTGTCTCAATTCGGATGATACCATCCATTCGTTGCTTACAGAGCTGATCCCTGTTAAAAGAAAGGGCAAAGGATTCTACAAGTGCCGTATCTGTGAAGTCGCGCTGAAAACTCACGTTTGTCCTTACTGCCCAGTGTGTTCTACTCCTGAGAAGAAATTTCTGAAAAATGACAGTCACGTTTGCGTTAACTGTGTCAAATGTTTTGACGAGGGAAAGAAGAAAAAGAAGTTGGTTCAGTTCTTGAAACAAGAGTGCCCTTGTCAGATGAAAGGAAGAAAGATCTGAATGGCTCGAAGCTATATGGTTTAGTATGTTGTTAAGATTATAACGAAGTTTTTCCGCTACACTTGAAATCCTGCTAATAGGTTATTCGGAGATTGTTCTAGTATTTCGTTAGCAACCCATGCTTCGATCAAGACTATAGTATTTCACACATAAAGTCTTCGTGATCCCACCTGTCACCAAATACTCCACCGATCGAGTCGACTAATGCCAATGCGGCTTGAAACCCTGTGTCGATAAAACCACTGTGGAATTCATCTCCCGCTCATTGAATAGATGGCTGGTTGCATAAAACACCCACCTATCGATCGAAAATGTCACATTTTACTGAAAAAAGTGATCGCAGTGTCTGACTACTTACTGTAGATTTCTCCCTTTTTGGCTACAATAGAGGAAACAGACACTTTGCTCCACATCCACAGCCCACATCTGACATCACTTGACACTTGTGAAGAAAAAATGTTACTTTCGACCCATCAAAACATCATATCCATCCTTTACATTACAGATAGCTGCATTCAATGCTTCCGCGATTCCGTCATGATAATCCTGCCCTTTCACTGACCTGACTCTACCTCCAAACTCTCTGGGAAGACCTAAGTACAATGGCTAATTGTGCACACACTTCGGCGAATTATTCACCTATATCGCCGCTATCAATAATTACTACTCGGTCGTCTTCCGACGGTGGCTCTTTCAAAGACGCCAATAACTTTTCATTTCTCATGGACGCTGATGTATCACCTTTGATGGATTGGCACAGAAATGTTGGCGGTGGCTGTGGTAGCGATCCAGGAGAAAGCAGTAGTAAGCATCTTGATGAGAACAGCAGTAGTAACCGGCGACTTCAGGGTATTGCAATCGCGCGGCCATCTAATCCATCACCGCCATCGTTTTCATCGCAGTCGTCGTCAAATCACAAGAACTGCGAAAGGGAGACGTATACTTCTCTGTCTCCTTTGGAATTAATACAGCAGTCTAGAGCATACAGGCATCGACCGCCTCATCATATATACGTCCGTCACTGCCATGGTCCCTCCTCTCCTCTTCAAGACTATACTGATACTGGTGAGGAGAGGAGGAACCAGCAGCAGCCTTCTCCACAACTCCTCCAACAAGAGTTCCTGCTTCTTATCAAGAATCACCAGGCATTACGAACTTCGCTAGTGACTATTGATGAAGAGGCGACAGCACAAAAGTTGGAGATGCTTCGCACGCTCGCAGCAGCGTCTGGTGATGCCAAGAACGTTACTTTTGCGGCTGTTGTTGTACAGTTAGGGAAGTTAAGAGAGGAGCGTAGGCAGCATGTGAATAGCTTACAAAATATTGAATTAATATTGAAACGATGGATGGGAGACAACACTCTCCCTAACCCAAGCATCTTCAACAAATATATCTCCAACGAAAACCTTGATGGACAGTGGTTTACTCTTACCAAGCCAACATACACGGGTTGTCTTGGGTTCAATGATGATGGAGATCCACTGTATAGATTAGGACGGATGTCTTTTGAAATGTTCTTTCCGGGTGATCTGATATGTGCAATTCAAGCTGTGTTTAACCCCATCATGAATGTTGCTCCGCCATCTTCAAAAGGTCCGTCGTCAATATCAGTTCCGAAGACATTGCAAGAGGAGGTTCAACGTGCTTTGGAAAAAGATTCTGATGTTGTCTTGAAAACGTATCAGTAAGTGCACGTCGCTTTTATGATATCATATGTTTGAAGCAATTCTTCTTATTTGTTCTTTTTATTCTTCGTAATACAGTATTGTGGTCGCATTCACAATAGAACCATATTCACCAAGCTTTGGAGCCGACTCGCCTAATCGGAATGTCTCATGCCCGATCAGAGGTATAATGACCACATATGGGTATGTGCTACCAGATCCTACCACACAAGATCGTCTTACGGTTTGGTTTTCGGGGGGCAAGATTGCATGTGGCGAAGACAAAGAATCACATCAATTTCAGATTTGGAAGAATATCTTCGGGTGCCCATCAAGAAATAATAGAAGGAAGCCAAGAAGAAGAAGAACGTTCCGAGAAGGTGCAATGGTATTCGCGGCGCAAATGATGATGGGAGCTACAGGCTACGACAATGCCATGGACGAGGAAACTGGGGAATTGTCATACACGTTCACTCGACCAGTTGGGGGACATGCGAAGAATTATGTCGATATCTTGCACCTCGATAAAAAGATTAGGGTAATGAGAGGTCATGCTGGCACTACGTACGCGTTTGCCAGGCTAAAAAAGTGAACAAAATAACAGAAACCAAATTCAAATTGTACACAAAGATTGCAAAATACTATTGTAGACCAAATCGGAAAGAATCATAGTAAAAATAATAATCAGCAAATTACCTCCTAGAGATTGATCCAGGACGTACTCCACTTCTGCGATGGTGGAAAAATAAACAACGACCTACCAAGCACATCGAATTATAAAAAGTGAAACGACTGACTCAAAGACACCCGAAACAATAGTGAAAAAAAATTAGAGCTATAAAAAGAAAACGCACTTAGAGGCGACGATACAGCCACATACCACAACATTTGAGAGGTCCACTGTGGGCTGGCCGGCAGCACCTCAAACTACGAAATCGTATCCATCGTCGTCAATACGCGCATGAGCCGCTTCTAGTGGCTCAATATAGCTCTTGTTGATAGTAGACAAACACATTGGCACTGCTCAGATGGATAGCTTACGTAGAAGCGATGCTACAGTCTCGTGGCTGATATGAGAGGTCCAGTGTGGGCTGGCCGGCAGCACCTCAAACTACGAAATCGTATCCATCGTCGTCAATGTGGGCATGAGCCACTTGTGGTGCCTCAATATTCTCGTCGTTGATAGTAGACAACCACATTGGCACTGCTCAGACGTTTGGCGTGCGTATAAGCGATGCTGCAGTCTCGTAGCTGATATGAGAGGTCCAGTGTGGGCTGGCCGGCATCACGACATTCTACGAAATCGTATCCATCGTCGTCAATACGCGCATGAGCCGCTTCTAGTGGCTCAATATAGCTCGTGGCGATAGTAGAGAAACACATTGGCACTGCTCAGATGGATAGCTTACGTATAAGCGATGCTGCAGTCTCGTAGCTGATCTGAAAGGTCCAGTGTGGGCTGGCCGGCAGCACGACATTCTACGAAATCGTATCCATCGTCGTCAATACGCGCATGAGCCGCTTCTAGTGGCTCAATATAGCTCGTGGCAACAGTAGACAACCGCTTTGGCACTGCTCAGATGGATAGCTTACGTAGAAGCGATGCTGCAGTCTCGTAGCTGATCTGAGAGGTCCAGTGTGGGCTGGCCGGCAGCACGACATTCTACGAAATCGTTTCCATCGTCGTCAATACGCGCATGAGCCGCTTCTAGTGGCTCAATATAGCTCTTGGCGATAGTAGACAAACACATTGGCACTGCTCAGATGGATAGCTTACGTAGAAGCGATGCTGCAGTCTCGTGGCTGATCTGAGAGGTCCAGTGTGGGCTGGCCGGCAGCACGACATTCTACGAAATCGTATCCATCGTCGTTAATATGGGCATGAGCCGCTTCTGGTGCCTCAATATTCTCGTCGTTGATAGTAAAGAAGCACATTGGCACTGCTTAGACGTTTCGCGTGCGTATAAGCGATGCTACAGTCTCGTAGCTGATCTGAGAGGTCCAGTATTGGCTGGCCGGCAGCACGACATTCTACGAAATCGTATCCATCGTCGTCAATGTGGGCATGAGCCGCTTCTAGTGGCTCATTATAGCTCGTAGCGATAGTAGACAAGCACATTGGCACTGCTCAGATGGATAGCTTACGTATAAGTGATGCTACAGTCTCGTGGCTGATATGAGAGGTCCAGTGTGGGCTGGCCGGCAGCACCTCAAACTACGAAATCGTATCCATCGTCGTCAATATGGGCATGAGCCACTTCTGGTGCCTCAATATTCTCGTCGTTGATAGTGAAGAAGCACATTGGCACTGATCAGACGTTTGGCGTGCGTATAAGCGATGCTACAGTCTCGTGGCTGATATGAGAGGTCCAGTGTGGGCTGGCCGGCAGCACCTCAAACTACGAAATCGTATCCATCGTCGTCAATACGCGCATGAGCCACTTGTGGTGCCTCAATATTCTCGTCGTTGATAGTAGAGAAACACATTGGCACTGCTCAGATGGATAGCTTACGTAGAAGCGATGCTATAGTCTCGTGGCTGATCTGAGAGGTCCAGTGTGGGCTAGCCGGCAGCGCTTCATTCTACCAAATCGTATTCATCGTCGTCAATACGCGCATGAGCCGCTTCTGGTGGCTTAATATAGCTCGTGTTGATAGTAGACAAGCACATTGGCACTGCTCAGATGGATAGCTTACGTATAAGCGATGCTACAGTCTCGTGGCTGATATGAGAGGTCCAGTGTGTGCTGGTCAACAGCACCTCAAACTACCAAATCGTATCCATCGTCGCCAATATGGGCATGAGCCGCTTCTGGTGTCGAATTATACTTTTGGTTGATAGTATAGAAGCACATTGGCACTGCTCAGACGTTTGACGTTCGTAGAAGCGATGCTACAGTCTCGTAGCTGATATGAGAGGTTCTGCTTAATTTTTCTTTGTTTTATGGCATAGAAGTACGCCAATCAGTTTTGTTTAGCATGTTTTTGCTTCTCTTTTGACACTACTTGAAGCACGGTACCATTAAGCTCATTAGTGTTCATATGGATTGTTTTTGTAGAAACGTTGTTATAGCGTCGTAGACGACCTGATGAAGTCTTGCTAGTCTATAGTGATAGTAATTCCTTTGTCGCTTTCTTTATTTCATTTTATTATAAGATATTTGAATTCGTGTATTTGTTACAATACCTGTCATAGTGGCAATATATATTTCTTAATTGTCTGCTGCAGCTTTTTTGTTGTTTCTTTGACAGATGTGCAGAAGTTACAGTGAGGAGATTCTTCGTTCCACCTTATTCTTTCATGATTTCCACCAGCTATTGGTTAGTGGATACTTTTTTGGGTTGAGAAGATTTGGAACTTTTGCTTTTAGAAGGACTTTGAACATGAGTTGACGTTATTATTGTTGTTTCAGGTGCAGATTTCCTGTCGTCGTTAAGATTTATATCAGGCCTGGCAGGAATTATTGGCTCTTCAGCGGCTTGGAATGTAGCAGTAGGCGCCGACTGTGGATTCGTTGTCATGCCATTGCTGCTTGAAGTGAAATCAGTAATAGTTTGCGCTGTTGGGCTCGGCTTTGATTCTGCAGTGTCTGATTCGTCATTAGGAGATGGTTCCAATTTATTATTGTTGGGGTTGTAGCAGTAATCACCTCCTGGAATATCTCCTAATCCGCCTACTGCACATCCAGGGACTGGTGTATCGTCCCCTACATCACGCTTAAAGCAAGACAATGTATTCTCGCAATCATCATCGAAATTGCAATCACCTACACAAATTGGACAAGGCGTCTCTGTAGAGCACCCTCTTGAACCACGCCATTCCAAAGGTGGCGGCTGAGATGGTGGGGTCGGAGACGTCGAAGGCGTGGGTCCATTACCTTCATAGCAGTAATCTGCTCCTGGGATGTCCCCAGCTCCACCAACTGCACAGCCAGGAACTTGCGTTGAATCACCCCTATCACGTTGAAAACACTGCAATCCTCTGTTACAATCCTCGTTAGTGTCACAGTCACCATAGCAGGCATCACATGGGCTGTCTGCTGTACAAGCATCTCGTCCCAAATATCTTAATCTAGGCATTGACGATGTTGGTACCATTGTTGGCTTCCCTAAGCTCACTTCAGGAATGAAGTCCCAGCCAAATTTGGCTTCGTTTTCACACGGCCCAAGCACCAATTCAGCACCCCTTGAAGGTTCGTCTCCCAAAAACGTCACACACAATGACGCGTATGCTTCTCCTTGGAGCTTTAATGTGTAAGGAAAGGAAGTACTCTCGTAATAAAATTGGTTCAAAACACCATCCAGATTGCATGGACCAATTTCAATCGGAGATTCAAACTGCACTGCGGATGAAGAGACCATCATACATCTCTCAGGATTAAAGATACTGCGAATGTATCCGTCCGGATCCATGTTCCAAAGCTGATCCATCTGTTCAACCTTGCTAATGGGAATGGAAGACGAATCGGACGATATATTGGGTTTGCACTCTTCGAGTAGCAGTTGATAGTAATCTGGTGCAAGAGCGCCACCAGCACACCAACCATTTTGAGAAGAACCTAGTTGAAGATTTCGCGATCCATCTGACGCACGTGCCCGAGACAGAGATACAACCGTGTCTGTAGAAGATTTGGCTTGAGATTGCAGGAAGAATGCTTCTAAAGGAGATGGGGTAGGTGCTTCAGTCTCTGGCGGAATAGTTGGGAAAGTTCCTGTCGGTAACTTCGTGGGCTGAGCACTTGGTGGATTTAAGGAGCCAGGATCATAGCAATAATCTGCTCCAGCAATGTCTCCACTACCTCCAACGGAACAACCGGGGACTTGAGTATACTCTCCATCAGATCGCTTGAAGCATTCAAATCTACCCAGACAATCTTCGTTTTCGTCACAGTCACCTTGGCAAACATCACACGGTGACGTTGATGTGCAGCCATTGACTCCTTTCCACTGCAATACAGGGAAGGAACCTGCAAATGGACTACGCGTTGGACTAACTGTTGGACTAACTGTTGGAGACACGGGAGGCGGTACGCTTGGATCGTAACAGTAGTCCGCGCCAGGTATATCTCCAATACCTCCGGAAGTGCATCCCGGGACTTGCTCTAAGCCAGACCGTTTGAGGCACTCTAATCCAGGCATGCATTCTTCATTACTGTCACAATCTCCGGTGCAGACGCCACATGGACTCTCTGACGTGCAACCGTTGACACCCTTCCAAACTAATTGTGGATAGGTTGAAGGTGGAGATGATGGTGATGGTGTGGTTGGAGTTGGCATCTTGGAAGGAGTAGGATGTGGCGGCCACCAGCCGGAGCTTTTAGACCCGAAAAGCTTTGTAGCCTTGCCATTCGGGCTCCAGTTCCAATGGTGAGGATGAGCAGATTCTGGCGCATGCTTGTTTGTAGGAGATTGTGACGATTTGGCACTTTTACCTTTGCCACTGTGTTCACCATTATAAGACCATTCATTTGACGAAGAAGGCATAGCATTAGAATTGTCAGCGTTCGAATGCTTTGCTGACTTGTTTGATTTGGACTTTGCAGACTTTGCAGACTTTGAGTTCTTTCCATTTCTTTGAATCATTTGATTGTTTTCATGCACTTGACTGTCTTGGTGACTGTCTTGTGACTCTCCTTTTGTAGCGTTAGCTTCGTTATCAGGAACCAGAACATCTGTATCACTTTCCGCATCGCTGCTTGCTGATATATGAACTTGCATATGTTGTTGATCACTATGACTCGTGATGTTCATAAATTGTTCGTCTGAATGAGACGATATTGGGAGAGTGGACGATAAATCGACGCCTTCGTCAAGATTATATGAAAGACTAGAATCCTGCTGAAACTCTGTCTCCATCATATCAGGAATATCTTCCAGATTAGGGCCACCTATTACTGTATCGTTGATACCAACTGTATTATTCATGCCATTATCAATATTTTGTCTCTGAAGTCTACGCATCTGTCGCTGCCGATGCAGCTGGGCGCCAGAGAGTTCAGCTGTGGCAACTACCGCCAAAGCAATCTTTGTTCCGGGTCTTTTCATTGTATTATTTAAATTTTTATCGTCACTTTCTCTGTATCACAATGTCAGCAATTTAAGCCACCGCGCGTCATATTTTGGACGACGTCGTTTCAGTTTAGTTCAGCGGTGGTAGCAGGGAGATGGGCCATTGTATGAGGAGAGTTGCCACCCTCACATGAAAGTACCATTGGCCATTCGGGCCATGGTAGGAAGCCTGAACGGAAAAGACTCTCAATTTTCCGCCAAGGCCAACTTTCTGGCGCGAAGCCTTTTCGGGAGGCAAGGACTCTGCCCATGCCCCATGCCCACGTACGTGTCTCGAGAGATGGCATGCCGGCCCGGCCATGGACCATGAAATCTCAATCTACCCATCACTGCTGTAGGAGAGTGGAGAGTGTGCTCTATGCTCCATGTCATAGTCGAAGAATCCATAAAAGGTAGCAATTTCCTCTCTAAACACTTTCGTAATAGATGCAATTTCTAATGATTCGGCGCTTTTGCTGAGTATCAAAAGAAGAAAACATTGTACTGCGTCATGAGCAGCAAATCGCCCATCAATCGCACCGACTCAGACAATATTTCTATAGCACGCACACATTTTACCAATAAAGGGTATCGTGTCCACTCTGGGTTACAATTCGGATGCGAGCTGGTACTTTATGCGGATGATCCTAGTCGCGTTCACTCAGATTTTTGTGTTCATGTCGTTCCTCCCGATGGTAGTTTGGATTGGAGAATGATTCAAACGCTCACGCGTCTGGTTGTTTCTACGAGCAAAACTTTGATTGTTGCAAACGTGAAAGAAGTAACAGATGAGATCACAGAGGACAAGGAAATGGATATTATTGTTACATATGGTGACCCCCCACGAAGATACATCGTCGAAGAATTGGCAATCGCCACGGAGCATGCTCCTTTCCGACATAAGAATGTGATGAAAGGAGTTGGTATGCAAACCAAGCATTAAGTAGGATTGTCAACTATCTTCCATGTAGCTATCAGGAGTCTGTTGCAGAAGACGAATCAATGCTTTCAGATAATTTTGCTTCCTCCAATTCAAGATCTTCAAGCTCTCTATAACAGGATTTGATGTTCTTTGCCTTTTGGTCTGACTGGCGAAGCATCAAGCGGAGGCTCTCATTCTCTCCCTGCAACTTTATAACCTCATCTAGTAACATATCATGAGCTGATTCTTTTTGCAACAGCTTGTCCTTTAATATCTGCAACTCCTCTTCGTTATTGCCTACATCACAGAGCTTGGTCACTTGCTCCTCCAAAAAGTAATTCTGTTCTCTTAACTCAATCACTTCTTCTTTGTATTCCTCCATCTGATTTCGTTCTGCCTCGCAACGTTGCAGCTCTTTCTTCAGCATTGCATGTCTTTTTGTGTATTCATCGTGAAGTGCCAGTATCTTTCGTAGCTTCTCTTCTTGGAGGTTCAACCGCAACGTGTCAAGCTTGTGCTGAGTGGCAAGCTCTTGCAGATGCGTTTTCAGGCTTGCAATCTGAATCTGCGACTCATCATTTGATTTGTTTTGTTTGCTCTTATTGTTACTGCTACTCGTAGGACGATTTTCTAATCCAAGAAGATGCAGTTCCTTCTCTGCGTCCGTCAAGCGTTTGCTAATGACCTCTAGCAATTCATCTTTCTCGCTCACCGCTTGGTGGGAGTGCGATTCCTTTCGAAAACTTCCATTCATTTCATGGCGTTGGGAAGGAGTTGCTGGCGGAGCTTGTTGACGTAGTTTCAGAGTTGCTATCTCGGTATTCAGCTTTTTGATCTTTTCTAATGATGTCTTGTGTTGTTCCACTACTCTCTGGAATCGTCGCCGAAGCTTATGGTGGCATTGAAACAGGTCATTGTAATCCTTCTCATCTTGTCGCGGCATGATTGTTTGTATTGTATATATGTAACAGAAAATTTAAACTACGTCTGGTGGGCCCTCAAGAGGCGACATTATCTACACTAAGTGATAACGAACATGTGCTGCAGTAGCTATTATTTCCCAGATCGCACCCCGATGTGATTGTTTGTATTGTACTTTCACTTAATGAGTCCACAGGGTAAATTTTAAAAATTTGATACTTAGTAACATGATTCTACTTTTACTAGCTGAGTATATCAAGCTGAGCAGCTCAAACACACTTCGTCGTCTGCATATGGAACGTTTTGTTCTGGAGAAGTCGGAACCTCTTCTGCCATATTCCTATCAACAGTGTACTGTATCGCATTTACAGCGGGTCGGGTCCGAAGATAGTATATGCCAGTCTAACATAGAGGAGAATACTGTGAGTAAATAGCACAAAACGAATTCAAGCATTCTTGCGAACAGTTCTCACCTTTAGTCCCTTCTTCCATGCGTAAAAGTGCATGGCTGTTAATTTATCGGTGGTAGGATCCGCAATGAATAAGTTCAGACTTTGGCTTTGGTCAATAAATTTCCCTCTATCAGCAGCCATGTCAATGATATCCTTCATTTTCATCTCCCATACTGTTTTGTATAACTCTTTCAAATGATCCGGAATGCAGTCAATCTTTGCCACAGACCCTCCATCTCCCATTAATTGATTCCTCACACTTTGATTCCATAGACCAAGGTCTGTTAAATCTTGTATCAGATGGGGATTGCAAAGGATGAATTCTCCGGCTTTGACTCGTCGCACATACATGTTTGATGCAAACGGCTCAAAGCACTCGTTTACACCAAGAATTTGTGATGTCGAAGCGGTCGGCATGGGCGCGACAAGGAGAGAATTCCTCAATCCATGATCGATAATGTTGCTGCGGAGTTTTTCCCAGTCGTACCCAACGCCACTTACTCCATCCGCATACTTTTGCAGCTCAGTTTGCGTTTCCTTGTCGTCCCTATTTACACGTCTGCTTGGCGTTTCGTCGTCGTCCATGTCCCATAGGTTGAATTGCAACTTTCCTTTGCTAGCTGGGCTTCCTTCGAACGATTCGTAGCTGCCCTTCTTCTTCGCATTCTCGTTACTTGCTTCAAGCGAGGCATGATAGATTGTTTCAAAGATAGCCTCATTAAGCTCCTTTGCTTCTTTCGATGCAAACGGCAATCCCAATCGCAAGAACGTATCCGCAAGACCTGATACGCCGATACCTACTGGCCGATGGCGACGATTTGATTTCTTAGCTCCGTCGATCGGGTATAGATTTGCATCGATTACTTTGTCTAAATTTTTGGTCACAATTTTGGCAACCTTGTGCAACTGCTCATGGTCAAAATAGGCTTTGCCAGGAGTTGTTGATCCATACCGACCTCTTTCAGTAACAACAAATTTGGCAAGACAAATACTGGCTAGATTGCACACGGCAACTTCCTCTTCATCAGTGTATTGGATAATCTCCGTGCAAAGATTACTACACTGAATCGTGCCCAGATTTTGCTGGTTGCTCTTTTTATTAGCTGCATCCTTGTACAGCAGATAGGGTGTTCCCGTCTCGATTTGAGCATCGAGTATTGCTGCCCACAACTCGCGAGCTCGCACTTGACGTGTGAATCTTCCTTCGGACTCATATTGCGCATACAATCTATCAAACTCTTCACCGTGGCATTGCGCAAGACCAGGGCATTGATCAGGGCACATCAAACTCCACATACCATTTTCCTGCACTCTCTTCATAAATAAATCTGGTACCCACAATCCATAGAACAAGTTCCTTGCACGTTGTTCTTCCTTTCCATGATTCTTCTTCAAATTCAGCACATCAAAGATGTCAGCATGCCATGGCTCGAGATAGATGGCAAATGCACCGGGGCGCTTTCCACCGCCTTGATCGACATAGTGAGATGTCACGTCATAAACACGAAGCATCGGCACGAGTCCATTTGATACACCTCTTGTTCCCTTGATAAATGTACCCCGAGCACGAATATTGTGGACGCATAGCCCGATACCTCCAGCTGCCTTGGAAATCACTGCGCACCGCTTCAACGTATCGTAAATTCCATTGATTGAATCGTCACTCATCTGCACCAAGAAACAGCTGCTTAGTTGAGGATGAGTTGTACCAGCATGGAACAGTGTTGGACTAGCATGAGTGAAGTATCCTCTGCTCATCAAGTCATAGGTCTCGAACGCTGCTTCAAGATTAGCATCCTCTTCTTCCTTCGAGAACGAAGCCCCCGACTCATCTAGCGATTTGCAACAGTGTATTCCTAACGCAACCCTCATCCATAGATACTGTGGACGTTCCACAATATTCTCCTTGTCCGATTTGAGCAAATAACTCCGTTCCATAGTTTTGAATCCAAAATACGTCAATTCCAAGTCTCTATCACTTTCTATCCTGGCATTAATCTCGTCACCCCTCCTTCTTACCAGGTCTGCAATCTCATTGTTGACAAAACCCTTTCCATCTTCATTAAGAAGTAGCATTGCCTCTGCAAACGTTTTAGGAGTTGATTTGTGATTCGCTGACGCACATATCCGAGCTGCCAATCGACCATAATCTGGATGCTGTGTAGACATGCTTGCGGCCGTTTCAGATGCAAGGGTATCAATTTCAGTTGTAGTTACATTAGGGTATGTTCCAAGAAGGATTGATGACGCAAGTTTCGGCAAAGAGAGGAAGGATAGATTGAGTCCCTCTGAAAGATTTTCGAGTCGTCGTAGTATCTTTTGTTTGTCAATTGGCTCCAGACGCCCATCCTTCTTCTTTACAAACAGTATGCTAGTATCTGTTGATTCGCCATCTTGCAATGCAGTAGACTCTCCTAATAACGAAGTCGTTCGCTCCTCTGCTGTGACGTCATTAGGAATACGAGATGATGTGAAGTTGATGTTTGAAGAATCATCATCTTTCTTGAGCGCTTTTGTGGAAGAGCCGCCTCGTGTGATGAAGGGAGGAGATGAACCAAGAGGTGATGATGTACTGCTGGCACATGTAGTGAATACATGGAGGCCAATGAAGGCTAGCGTAGGTATATGATGTAAGCGCATCATGGTCGAAATGGTTGTGGTTGGTTGGGGCAAAGCCATAAGCGATAAGCGGTGAGATCTGAGATGATGCTGATGGATAGATGAGTGAGAGGTGATGAGTTGGGGCTACGTTGGGCACGGCTTTTCTGGGCACGGGTTGGGCACGCCCTATGATGTGACGATTCTGCCACGTCACCATACCACGCTCTCCCACCACCCCTTCTTTCCACCACAAGCCCCGCACACAGTCAAAGTTAGATACCCCAGTAACTACATCATAAGCCATAAAGTCACCGCGGCAACACCAACTAGCATAAATCATAGTCACTACAGCAAAACACTACCGCTCATTCCACTTTCGTCGTCAGATGTTTTCGTATTCTTGCCGCTGCTTCAATAATTGGTCATCTACGACCTATCGAATTTACACACAACATACCTTACAAACAAATCAATGTTGGTCGATTATTATGACCTACATCGATTCGAGTTGTTCCAGCAGAAGGTTCGCCGATACGGTGGCGAAGCAGCCGTCCGTCATGACTATAATATTTACAACAGAAAATACACTCCTCCACAATTGAAGGATCAAATGAAAAGCGGCAACTATTTACATAATCAGAACCTGAAATGGTGGCGGACAATAAACAAGAACAAACCTTCACCAAAAAAAATATCATTTTTGTCATCATCATTGCAATATGACTCCAAAAGAGACAACAAACGGAAGGCGATGGAACTTGACAATTCAACTGTTTCATTTCAGTTCAACAAAGTCACAGCAAAGAAGAAACGTAAAGCGGGGAAACACAAAGCACAACTCACCGCCAAACATTTAACTAACTCTCCTGCACCCCTCATTACACCACAATATGGGGACTTTGTTGAGGTTGAATTCTCCTCCAATTCAAGCGTTTATGTTCTTTATGCTCGCGCAGATAGCGAATGCCCCCTGCTTCGTGACATACATGAATGCTGCTATAAAGGAGCCGGAAATACTCTTGACAATTCTCTTGATGCTTTGCCCAAAAGAGCTTGGGAACAAGACAACCATGCTGGTGGGGGATATGCAGCATTTGGGATTGGATCCATGGATAAAAGACAAACTGGGCCCTTCTTTCTTATGAATCATCAATATGAAAAGGCAAAAGCTATTACTTCCTCTCTCTCTTCCATCTTTGGTAGAGTTGCGGCAGCCTTGCTGAACTACACACCTAATGTATTTAGGGAGAATGAAAAAATTAAGAGCATAAATGCAAACTTCTCTTTCCCACCAATTGGTTGCCAAGGTGCAGTTGGCTGGATGGCAAATCAAGTTGCGATTCGCCGCATAGGCAAGGGATGCCAGAAGAATGCAATGATAGAAGACAGTGTTGTGGCATTGCACGCTGACACCGGGGATTTGAGTACAATGCACCCGCTTGTATACATACCGCGCGGTGGTCCAGATGGAAGAGGTGGAATTATAGCAGATTCCCACTTGGTCATTGCGGAAAGCGAGACTGGTGGCAAATACATTCAAATCGAGACAAATGTGAGAGATACTGTCTGTATAGTGGTCTTCAATAGCGCACTGAATTTGCATGGGTTGGTCCAATCATCCCCTGAAGGTGAAACTGAAGATGCCTGGAGCACGAGGCTCATTCCATTCATTACAAAGCAAATGTATAACTTCATGTTAAAGAACAAATCTGCAGCGCCAATTGATAAGTTTAATGTTCTAAGAGTAAAGTAAAACACATCTTTTCCTACGCATATTTGCTCAAACATTGGTACCATACTGCCTCTGTAATGTGTGGAGAGAATTTTTTCTCTGAGAATGATCTATTCTATGTCATCTTCATTCCCAGGAATCACTGATTTTGATAGGGGATAAGCACCTATTGATTACCCCACCAATCACCCAACCAGTGAATTAGCAACTTTTGTTGCATAAAATGAAATAGTAAAGAAGAATGCTTGTGCTCAAGCCACAAAATTAAATCAGTTGTCTTTATCTTTACAGAATCATTTTCCATGAAGAAACACGTAATGGCTATTACTTTGTCCTTCTCTTGCCCATAGTGCAACTGTATTATGATCGAAATACATGGGTTGACAATCTTTCATGGCCAATCCCCTTAGAATGATATTCGCCTTGTATACCACACTGTTCAAAACAAACACCTTTCCAACAACTTGAATCCCAATCGCATCCTTTGCAACACAAGGATCAACATCAGCTGTTGATTTTGTTTCGTCCAAAACCGAAACAGTCTCAATCAATCCCCAAGTTGATTTCACTAATCTTTTCCCAATCTGCTTTGCAGCTGCGCAATTTGCCTTGTTGTGTCCAATACCCTTACAAAGATCACAAGTTGAAATGTGACGTTTTGCCGTAACCACTGCTTCCACTCCGCTTATCTTTCTTTTCATGCAAGTTCCACCTTCGCCCCGTTTCCTTGTAGAAGGAAGGATGCCTTGAGGGTTGTTGATGTTATTCTTACCATCCGCAACTGTAAGATCAAGGTACGACGCAGCTGCTCCTTTTAATTCTTCTTCCCCGACATTTTGAATATTAGCAATCATGTAATTCACAACTGGCAAAAGCTTCTGGTATGTTTCGTTGCTGCGCGATGCAGTACTGGCAAGCTGTTTGAATTTGTCCAACAGAATATTGTGCATTTGAGTCGAATTCAAACGTTTCGCTTTCTTTGCTGTATAACGTTTTGCAATCAATGGGTTGGCAACAAGATCTGACACAAATTCCCCTACACCTTCACCGCCAGCAACTTGTACATTATCTGTTGCATTAGTATGCAGCTCAACTGCACCAACGACTCCCTTCTCATCTGGCAGATCAAAATCGGCACCCCCAAAATCTGCTGCAGGAGTGTCATCAATGGAAGAACCACCATTTCTTTGTGGTGCTGGAGAAATTGCAGGGATTGACTTCACTTCGGTATCATTAAGTTTCCAATGATTGTGAAACTGTGACTCATTGAATTCAAAATCGCATACTCGTTGGATGTGCTTGCATGGCTGTCCACTGTTGATGTCCCTTTTGCACCACATGCAGTAATACACACCGTCTCTGAATTCTACAACCCTCCTTGGTTGTGTCACTCTATCTGGACCTTTTAAATAAACCAAATATGCCTTAGTCACACCTCTTGCCTGTTGCTCAGCAGACAGTACTGCCATTTCCTCATATGAGTACTCTTGAGCTTCTAGGTTTGTCTTGATGAAGTTATCCACAACTTTGACAGAACATTTCATCGAACATTCTTGAGCCGCTTTTGTTCGCATGCCTTGGACATCATCATCGTAGACTGCAACTCGTGCTTTGACTCTTTGCTTTCGTTCCTCAGAAGTCTTATCCTCATCTTTCTGAAGGTGTTGCTGGACGACACCAGTAAAAGAATGAACTTGTCCTCCAAGATGACGTTGGAACGCTGAGAATGATCCCTCGACAACGGAACTTGCCTCCATATCCAGTGTGAAATTCTCAATTCTCCAAGGATTCCCCCACCGCTCTTTATAAAGGGAAAGTTGCTGAAGATATTCTGCAGCCCCTGGCCATTTGCGGCATGCTTCATTCAAGCGAACATCCCATTCCTGTTTAC
Organism: Skeletonema tropicum; assembly: GCA_037178625.1. NCBI lineage: Eukaryota > Bacillariophyta > Thalassiosirophyceae > Thalassiosirales > Thalassiosiraceae > Skeletonema > Skeletonema tropicum. Next base: position 2,700,368 of record CM074127.1, on the reverse strand, counting down.
ATGTGGTGTTCTTCACCAGATGTTGATACACAAAGGACTTGCAATCCGCATAGCCTGGGATGTGTTTCAAATTACGAGGGAAATCTAGTCTCATAATATGCCATGTACAGGCACCAAAGAATGTGACAGAAGGGAGAAATCGTTGTATAGGCTCCACACCAACTCCTACAAAAACAACAAAGAATTCGGTCGTAAGCAGCTCCTTGCATGATGTTGAGATGCACACATGAACAATGGTGTTGTATACTTACCCAAATCTGACATGGTGGCTTTCACAATTTCAGCAGCAAAGGGTGACATACTAACAAGGCTTTGCAGCACCCACGATACAGCTTCATTGCTAGCACACATAGTCATTGCTCCCATTACAGTTTGAGATTTGCCTTCATGATCTGAAACCATAACATTCCAAAAGCAAAAGTTGCTTGTATTGACACCACTCCTTGTGTCATCAATGAATATCATAGCACCATGTCTGAGAAGTCTTGCCCTCATCCTACCAGTCTGCCATGCAGTTCCACTGAATCTGTGTTCTGAATCAGTTGTAACTCGACTGTCATATCCATCTACTTCTTCCTTTAAACCTCTATGCAACATTAGCAGGTTATCAATGCTGTCTTTACTCCCGGCAGAAATCTCATTTGCTAAGTCTTCGTTATGAAGATAGTCAGTCCATTGACCTATCTCCTCCTTAGAGCACTCATTTGGTTTCCAATTTTTTATGGGCTCATCATTTAGAAGTCTGTAACGCAAATTGGTAGCCTCTTCCAGTGTTGCATCCAGAAATCCTGATTGAATCAACCAACTTTTGACATCATCAGTGCCATATCTACGCGCTTTCACTTCTTTACGTAGGTGCGCTAAAGCATAGTCAGGATATGTTCTCCCTGCTCTCTTCCGTAATGCGAAAATCATCTCCTGGTCATCTCCACCATTACAACCGTTTGTATGCTCTAGAGAGACAGATGTTATACGGACAATTTCATCATTACGGCATGCGTCATTAGGCATTCTTTCACGTGCAGCACTGATGTGCCACTCACAGCCAGTCTTCAGAGACTGACGAGTTGGCCGGGCACCCTTGATCCCTTCTTTCTTTTGTGACTTGTGGGTTCCTGATCTAGGACAGGTGTATCGATAGCTAATGTAATTATCTGCTTGCGTTCTTTTGTTTTCTGTCTTTTTTTGTTTAGGAAACATCCGCACAGTCACGCAATAATCTTCCACTGCTTGTTTGAAGAGTTGTTCCGATGGAAACACATCGTTGTTGTTAAAAGGTGCAGTGGCAGTGGAGGTATTAGTGGATGTATTGGTGGCCAAATCTAATTCTGCCTCTTCAGTTGGTGAAGTTGTTGTGGTTGTGTTGGTGGGCATATCAATGGTGCCAGTCAGACCGTTTTGCATCGTCATATCAAGAGGTTCGCTTGGGTTTTGTTGAGGAATTAGATGTTGCTGTTGCTGTTGGTTTTGAAAAAGCGATGCTTGATTGAGAAAAGGTGCAGGTGGTCGAAAATTGATGGGAAAAAGATGCTGAAGCTGATGATGATTATAACTTGGCCACTGATTGTTGGAAGATGGCAGAGGAGGAAACAAAGTGGCGAAGTTGCTGTTGTAATGTGGCATTACGCTATGAGCAGCGCCTGTGTCATGCGGATGTTGCATGTTTGTGGAGGTGGAGGTTGACAAACACGCACCAGAGGAAGAAGCAGGACCAGGATTACCAGGATTCATTAGTAGATTGGTGCTTGGTGACGACCTCCTGCCACTGTTATCGTTGTTAATATCCTGAGAATGTGCGGATTGCATGATGTATTAATGACACTGGTAACACTTAGCTTACTTTATTTTTGTCATTGGCCGCGCTGCAGCAACATAAAGAGAGAGAGAGAGAGAGAGAGAGAGAGAGAGAGAGAGAGAGAGAGAGAGAGCGCGCCTCTTGTTGAAAGATAATTCTGCCTTTTAGGGTTAATGGAGAGAGCGTGGTATGGTGACGTGGCAGAATCGTCACATCATAGGGCGTGCCCAACCCGTGCCCAGAAAAGCCGTGCCCAACGTAGCCCCTCCCCAACTGATGAGTTGATGGTTGGTGCTGCATTTTGAGAGAATGGGATGTACGACGGAATTGCCACAAAAGCGAGAAAAGAGGGCAGAAACGCGTCAAATCAAATCAAATCAAATCAAATCAAAATCTTGAGCGCCCACGCACGACGCCTTCGTTTTCGCTTCGGGCCACATTGTTGCTTGCTATGTACATACTTACTTCTATCTTGCTACCACTAAGAGTCTAACCAGTGCACCCACCTTATCTTGAGTCAACAACGGCTCCGCAATGTCGACTCCACCAAGCGCTGCCGCCGCTTCTGGCAAAAAGGTGTTCAATCCGTACGCAAAAAAGACAGTTGTCAATCCTTACCAAAAGCAGAACTCTCATCCCAACAGCAACGGTAAAATTATTAGTAACAATAATAATTCTGCAGTGAGCACTGGCCCTCCTCCAGCAAAGAGACTAAAAACTCCGGAAGATGATCATGAGAATAATGGCTCTACGACAAGTAGTCTTACCGAAGACGAGGAACAAGCGCTTCTCCTCGCAAATGAGCTCTCAGAAATTCCGTTTGAGTTCCAAAATGACGTGACAAATACAATGCAAAAGTATTTTGCACACTCCTCATTTCGACCTGGTCAGCTCACTGTACTCCACTCACTGCTAGCGGAATCAAAAGATGCATGCGTCTTCTGGGCCACAGGTGCTGGAAAATCTCTTGTGTACCAGCTTCCACCGCTTCACACAAACCAGGTCGCTATTGTCGTCAGTCCTCTGATTTCTTTGATGCAGGATCAATGCGCAAAATTAAATGGTAGAGGTGGTGGTGTGGATATTGCTACATATCTGGGATCGTCTCAGGCTGATCCTCAGGCAGATGAGAAGGCTCTGAATGGGGAGTATAGATTAGTGTACGTCACACCCGAAAAGTTGACAAGCGAGGGATTCTCTGACAAACTCGCCCACATGCATCAATATATTTCCAAAATCTGTCTGATTGCCATTGATGAATCTCACTGCGTTTCAGAGTGGGGTCACGATTTTCGTCCGACATTTCTTCAAATTGGGCCTGCTGTGAGGTCCCATAGCATTTTGTGTAACATACCGCTGGTTGCGTTGACTGCCACGGCGGTACCACGAGTACAGAAAGATATTATCAAAAATTTGCGATTGAGACAAGGGACTACTATTGCGAAGAAATCATTTGATCGGTCCAATCTCAAAATTACAATCCGTCGAAAGCCCATCACTGGTAATTACGGCGTATTTGATGGATTAGTAAAAGACATTGCAGCAGCATATTTGAAACTTGGCAACAAAGCCTACACTCAAGGGAAGAGCACGATTGTATACTGTGCAACGAAAAAAGAAGTCGAGGAGATTTGCAGCAGGATTACACAAGCTCTGGCACACAAAATTACTGACGAATCGAATCCGACAATTGCATTCAGTGATGCTATGGAAATTTCATCCAACTTTGTGAAACCATATCATGCTGGTCTTTCAAATGGTAATCGAGAAGATGCCCACACTAATTTTTTGATTGGAAAGGTTTCTATCATAGTCGCAACTGTCGCGTTTGGGATGGGAATTGACAAGCCTGACATTCGTCGCGTGATTCACTGGGGCCCTTGCAAAACTGTGGAAGAGTATTATCAGCAGATGGGTCGTGCTGGACGTGACGGATTGAGCGCTGAGTGTACGATGTATGCTAACCTCTCGGAGTTTTCCAAGTTCAAGGGTGAATTTTACATAGGGAGCTTGAGAGGAGAAGCGAAAGAGGCCACGATTCGCAGTATGGATGCCTTGAAGGATTTTGCAATGAGTACAGACGGTTGCCGCAGGGCTTCGTTGCTTGAGTTTTTTGGAGAGAAACCATCCTTCGGAAAGAGCTGTGGCACGTGCGATCTATGTCAGGAAAAGAAGCAACACGCAAACGATTTTGAACGAGATTTCCAATCGGAGGGCGCACGAGTCATTCTTCTTGCAATAGCAGCATGCCCCGAGCAGCCAATGAGTACATTCGAGAAGATAATCAATGGTGGTACAGTGGAAGATTACAGATATTATAGCAGAGCGTCAGATTTTCCTTCAAGCGTATCTCGAAAAGTAAAATCTGCGAGATCATTAATGGCGAAGAAGAAGCCATTGTCTTATTTCAAAGAGTTATTCCAACCATTGACGCAGCGTGGGTTCATCAAACAAAACACGAGGCAATCTACACATAAATATGCGGTAAGCCAGGCACATTTTCGTGTTTGCTTTTTCGTGATCAATGAATTTTCTCACATGTATTGCTCTCAATCTTCATAGAAACCGTATGTGGTCTACTCAGTGACATTAAAGGGACAAGCTGCAATGACAAAGGGAGAGATCATTCTACCTGTACCCACTAGCGTTCGAGAGCTTGAAAAGGCGGAGGCCGAGAAGAAACGCCAGGCTCTTGCCGATCTAGAATCAAAGGGAGTAGATTTGGAGCAGATCCCTGACGATGAACTTGACTCAGGTGAAGGAGAATGCATTACTGCTCTCAAAATCTGGTATAATTACATTGCTTCTTTGGAAAGTAGAGGAAAATCAGATTTGGTAAATGCGTTGGATGATTTGAAGATTAGAATAGAGGCGTGGCGAATGGATATGGCAGAAAGGTACCGTATGGCACCGGCTGCCGTATTGGAGGAGCATCTGCTTGTCAAGATCGCCTACGCAGCAGCTACATGTAACAACAAAATGGACAAGGAGGCTCTCATTGCAGCTGGTGTCCGTAGTAATGGCATTGACGAATTGACTTCTGTCCTGGGCGAGTGGGTGGACGAAAATTCCAAGGCGAGTGCAAAAAGTGACGGCGAAGCCAACGACGCCCCAATGTCTTTCAAGGTCGGTGAATCTGTGAAAGCTTCCAAGCCGTGGCGTCATGCCGTTTACAGGCCGAACAAAAAGACCGGGAAAGCAGTGTGGGAGGTATCCTACGATCAGTTTGTTAATGGAACACATCCGCAGACAATTGCCATGACTCAGGCGAGCGGAAGGCCCATTCAGGTGGCGACAGTGGTCGGTCATCTCCTTGATGCTTTGGAGCATGGCCGTGCCGTAGATCTTCATCGGCTATCTTCGGCGTCTCCACCACCAACAAGAACAGAGTGGGACCAGCTCGCCCGTTGTGAAGTGGAAACATGCATAAATGTCACGGACGATCCAGCCACTGCTGCTGGCGGAGAACGTTTCACAATGACAAATTTCTTGCTGCCAATCATGGGGACGGGCTTTGCTTCTAAAGATTACAAAGAACGAACCCCTGAGGAAAGCGAGAAGTTCAGCAAGTGGTGCAAGCTTTTAAAGTACTACCTTGCTTTCCGCAGAGCTGGAGTCGAGCCATCGTTTGGTAATTAGGGAACATCAAGCCTTCCTGATTTCGATTAGAGTCGTAGATATCTAATCTGATTAACTTTGTATTCATTGAAGTATTTATCGTGCACAAAGTTGAGTTCATACAGTTGAGTTGTGCTTTGCTTGTCCCCTGCCCTCCAAATCCCCCCACTGACAGTTACCTAGAGGTGGATGTCGACATTGAGGTGGTGATCTTTTACCTACCCCCCTACCTCCAACTCAGCCTCTAGCCAAAATTTCTGACCCCCGGGGGTACTGTCTCTTCTCTCTCTCTAGACAGCGACGTTCTAGCGACAATGACGCAATTTTAGTTTGAAGTCAACATCAACTACGCTACTCATATCATGCCGCCGTTGGACGTTGGTGTCATACTTAAGCCCGTGAAATCACTTAGTCAAGCCATTAGTATCCCGATGTTGCAGCGCTATTGTTACTCGGTATTGTTTCTGATCACATCCTCGTATGGTTTTGCTCCGGTAAGGAAGACGCCAGTTTCTCCGCTCGGCCTAGCTGGTGGAACAACAAGCTTATCTACTTCAGTAAGCTCAAACATTGCAGGAAAGCACTTTCAATTAGAAGAACTTGAGGACGCTGAGAAATGCACCACCGATATTCTCCTCAACAGTGATATGACAGTGACTGTTGGACGCACCGATGGTCCTCTTTTTTCATCATCCTATGGAACTTGGAGCGAATCTCCAGACGGCAGCAGCGAAGACAGAGCAACGTTCGAGATGAAGTTGAGTAGAACATATGTCGCGGGAGGGGACTCGAAAGATCCAACTGATATTGGCGAGTTTACATATGAGGTGGAGCGAACATTTAATGGATTATTGACCGTAGTGGGAGGTTCAATGGCCGCTATGGAAGGTGTCATATTAGATGAAGATGATCTTTTTGGAACAAGAGAAGTCGGCTTCTTCAACATGATAGATACAACTGAGGCAAGAGATGCTGATTCTGTGCAATGATGTTCAAGTTAGATGCATATTATGCATGTCTTCGCCACACTGGACAGGATACGAAGTGGAAGCATACAAACATGTCTTCGCATACTGGAAAAGATACCTTAACAAAAAGAGAGATAACCAATAAAGCTATTTCTTAGTATCATGCCTCTATATCATCATCAATTTCTGGCAGGAACTCCGGAGGTACCCCGTTGAAGATCATGTTATTCAATACATTCCTCATGAATGCTTTCGTATCAGTCAATCCTTCGTCACTTTCCATAAGCTGTACCAGTTGATATGCTTCTTCCTCCAGACTCAAACAAGGTTTCTCTCTTGGTCCTCCGTAGAGATTTGAAAGAGATTTTTTCACACGGTGAATGTATGCGGTCGATTCTCCACCCATGAGCCAACACCATCCATCAATCTTTTCTAATAGCTCAATCTCGTAATCACCAGAGGGCATGCTTTCATCATCTTCCAGTGGATCGATGCGCCCCGTCAGAAATAAGGGAAACTCAGTTGTTATTATAATGGTTCCGGGTCGACACTGTCGTCCAATGGCAATGCTCAATTGTTCAAGTAAAGCTGGGTTCATGCAGCTGGAGAAGACAAATGCACAGTCTACATCTGCAAGGTATTGGTAGGGATTGGTAAAGGTCCCTTGAATCATTTGCATTGGTGCCAAAGGTATGTATCTTTCGTCGTTATCAGATCGAGTATCTTCTTGTGGCATCCGAAGAATTGACTTGACGCTCTCATTCTGTATATCCAGTTCATTTCTTTCATCCACTGAAACTGCACACCCATCAGCAATCCTAACCGACTCATTGTGTATTCCTTTCAGTATTTCCAGACCTTTACAAGCACGCCAATTAGGATGCATCGCTGCAGCAGAAATGACGAGTCTACCCGTTCCACTCCCAATATCAATGAAAGTCTTGTTCTCCCATGGTTTTGTAGATGATGCATCATCATCATCAGTTGAACTGATGCTCTGATAGATCTCCCATGCTCTATCCAACAACTCTCCAAAGAAGAGTAAATCAAATTCTCCATATGTAAATTCTAACGGTGGCTTCTCTCCTCTTTCTACGTACTTCCAATAGCCATCTGTTCGGCTCTTTGCATTCCTGGAAGACAATTCCTTTGGCGGATACAATTCATCAATCCCATTTTGAACAAGACCATATCGAACACCACTTAATGATTTCGCATCTGGATTGTAATTTGGATTCTCTTCTGGTATAAGGCACTCTTCTTCGATAACAACTTCTTCACTCTTCTGCGGGCGTTGATGCAGTATCGATTTTATTCTTGCAGATGAAGCGGTATGATAGACTATTCTTCTGGAGGCTGAAAACGAAGAGGCAGGAGGAAAGGCAGCTACAAGCACAGTAATAATTGCCACCCCGAACATGTGCACGCAGTTCATCTTCGTTCCAAAGCCAAAAGCAAGCGTAACATGAAAACTACGTCGTCGTTGTCATCTCTCCATTGCCATTGCGTTGGTATGATGAGAGGAGAAAAGAGATTGAGGAGGGAGGAGTTAGGAGTTTGGTTCGTTTGGGTTGCTTTTTGCTCACGTCACTTCAACGTGTAACTGATCCCTCCTGCCCCCCGCGCGCGCGTCCCCCCTTTTCAACACATCCCAGAATAACCAACCCAAGCAAAAAGCCGAAGAAGAAGCTTGAATTGAAGTTGTTGCGTTTGTTGGTTGGATTATTGGCAGGTGCCAATAGCCAGGTGCAGCGCCAGCGCTATCTACTCTTCCGGCGCCATACTGAATGCTATGATTTCATCAGCAAAGGCATTTCCCTTGCTGCTTCTAGTAGAGGTGGCTGTTTCTCTCACCGGAAACGTTGACGCGTTCTCTCTCCCTTTGTCACATCTCTCGGCGCCAAGCAGTACACAACTTTTCAGCAGCAGTGAACCGACGACCAAGGGTAAGAATGGTAAAACAAAGTTTGGTCAAAGGACAGCAACCGAAGCATCACGCTTCCTTGCTGACTTCAAAACTGCCAATGGTGACATCATAGATCCGTATAGAGCGCTAAAACTTCCACGAAGTGCCACGCTAGATGACATCAAAACAAGGTATAGAAAGTTATCTCGCAAACTTCACCCAGATGCAGTTGGTAAGAGTGGAGTATTGCCAGGGAGATGCTCCAATTTAGACGAAGTTCGAGAGGAATGGGAGAAAGTAAAGTTCTCTTATGAAATCCTGTCGGATCCAAAAGCTCGAAAATCATACGATCGCAACTCATCTGTTGCAGAAGTGTTAGAGGATCCAGGTAAAGCCGTTGGTAAGGCAGTTGTAGGTGGGGCATTCACAGCTGTTGGGATGGGCTTTGGGGCAATGTGGAAGGTTGGTGAACTGGCTGTGAAAGGGGTGTCTTATGTCGCACAGCCGCCACCTGTTGTGAAGAAAGAAACAACAAACAATGTACATAATAAGAAGACACAAAAAACAAAATCTATAGAAGGGGACGCACCAGCAGTGACAGAGACTGCTGCGGATACTACCACACAAGCTAGAGTTTGGACATTAGAGGAAATGCGAGCGGCTGCTGCAAGCTCTGCTGCCGCTGCTGGAGATGTCTCGAACGTTAAAACAAAAACAATACCCATCACCTTTGACGCTAATAAAGTGGGCACGCCACTAGTAAGAAAAGAGGAACCATTAGAGATCAAAGCAAGCTCAAGCCGCGCCGGTAAAGTCAATGGAGAAGGTGTCAAAATGATTACGCCCGAACCATTAAGTGTGTCATCGCCTGCAGAGAGCAAAAAAACGGAGCAAAAAAGATCAAAAGTTAAAGGTGGAGAAGGCATTAAAATGATTACACCGGAGCCACTAAGTGTATCATCAACTGTAAAGAGCAAATCAAAGAAACAAAAACGATCCAAAGTGAAAGGCGGTGCCAGGGGTTTCAGCAAGAAGTAGAGGAGGACAATATCTATAATGAACAAATAGGAATGAATGCTACGCATGTAATATTATAGCTATCAGAACTGCATCATAGCAAATTAAAATTGTTACGTTGATACTTATCTTTGTCATAACCCCAGTTGACAGATTAAACTGTCCCCTAAACATACACATACACACCCCTTCACATATCATTTGATAGACTTCACACTATGAGTCAGCATTCACGATTTTCCCATCTTTATAACAAGTGCAGCAGGAGCACTTGATCTTGTCACAATCAGCCGTAATGCTTTTTAGCCTCGTGTAAGAAAGGCTAGGATCCAAACGACCACAAATATTCTCAGAGATTTGACCTGTCAATTCAGTGTCATGAAGTTCAATCACCTTGACTCTCAAGGTTTTTTCAAAATTCTCAACAGGAAACCTTCCTCTGATACCCATATTCGTATGAATTGAAAATTCTTGAAGCCCGTCGTAGAATGGCTCGTAAGTCTGAGGCAACTCTCCAACCATCCTATTGTTGTCAAGGTAGAGCTCCTCCAAATTCTTCAAATTGTAATACGAAATAGGAATCCCTCCAGAGATTTGATTGCCAGAGGCACGCACATCTTTGAGGAACTTAGCCTTGCCTAGTGACTCAGGAAGTGTACCACTAAATTTGTTATACGCCACCTCAAAATCCTCCATCAAGTTAGTTTCGTCGAATGTGTCAGGAAGATTTCCACTGATGCTGTTGTTATTCACATTGAAAATCCCTGAAAAGACACGAAGCAGTGAAATGACGAGAAGTTGAAGAAGTGGTCAGTACTATGTGGCATAAAATGCAACATTCAACTCAGCAAAACAAAAAGACACTTACTCAAACTCTTCAACTCCCCAATTCCCGGTGTCAAAGTTCCAGTAAAACCATTGCCCTCTGCATCTAGCCACTCCAAGTTCTTTAGGGTATCAAACACGGTAGGCCAAGTTCCATTGAAATTATTTCGATCAATGAAAATCGTTCCAAGAAATTCGTTATTGGCAAACGATGATGGAATCCCTCCATGCATTACATTCCCTCCGATCAAAAAGGTATGCAGTTTCCTCCACCCCCTGCCCAAGTCATCGGGAATCGTACCGATGAGCCAATCATCTTGAATTTCCACATATCTCATCTCTTCCAATTGCCCCAATTCCTTGGGAAACTCCCCGAACAGGTTATTCAAACGACCCATGGAAAGTCGACAAACTTTATTGTAGTCCCCCGCAAAATCAGAACGCTTGATGCATCCCCCAACACCGTCGGAGCCGCAACCTTGGCTAAACCCATCTACTCCAAACCACTCACATTCACTTTTCTCGCTCAGCCATCCCTGCTTTTGCACCCAATTGTCCCCGTCCATTGCGTAATAGAATAACGCCATGATGTAACGCTGAGTGAAACCAGCATCTTTAATAGATAACCCCGTCCCACCACGTGGATTTGGCATCATATCTCCACTTTCCATCCACATTGCCGCCTTGTATTGTGGACTACCCTGAACTTTGAGGGCATTTCCAGACAGAGGTGTTAAAAAGTCCACAATCTCCATGAATCTTGTGCTCGTCGGCTGTCCACTTGGCATGATACTCGGCATTTGACTGGGGGGTTCCGTCGGTGGATCGGAAATATACCGTGTCTTATTCACGACTTTGTTGGTAAACTTCAACGTGAGAGGGATGGCAATCGCCATAACTACGACAACAAGGCCACAAACTGCTAAGCTGAACCATTTCACGTATTTACGCTTCTCCTCCGCTTCAATTTCGGCATCTGACTTGATGATACCTACGTCATCACCATCAATTTCGATTGTCTCAGCCACAAATGCTTGAATGCCTCCTGATTCGTCCACCTGGACAGTAGCGTCCTGTTGGATTTCAGCCATGATTTCGGTGTCAGCCTCGAAGCAGTACGCTTCGTCGTAGTTGCCGCCGCTGTTTTTCGTAGCCATTTCAATGTCCCCATCATTGCCGTTGTAGTAATTATTAGCGTTGTTATTTTCTTCCCATTCCTTCTTCTTCTTCTCCTCTATTTCATCATCGTCGTCTTGCTGGTAGGCCCCGGCAGCAGCAGCGGCAACGGCAACCCCTCCATCGTAACCGGTGTCTTCCTGATACTGATCCTCTGTTTGCCCCTCCAACTGATCCGGCTGTTTCTTCTTTTTCTTTTTCTTCTTCTTGGCGGCTGGCTTCTTATCACCGTCGTCCACATCACCATCGGCAGTGGCAATGCCAGCTTCTTCTTCATCCAGTGGCTTCTTCTTCTTTTTTTTCTTTTTGCGAGGTGCCTCCCCGTCTCCTCCACCTCCACCCTCTTCAGCTCCGTCTTCGGCTTTGGGTTTCTTTTTTTTCTTTTTCTTTTTGGGTTTATCGGGGTCGGTCTGACGCAGCAGCTCTTCGTCCTCGTCGTCCGCCATTTTCCCCTTAACGGTTGCTGCCTGTTGTTGTTATTTCAAAGGATGCGTCCGTCTCCTTCTCGGTTGTTGGTTGAGTGGATACTATGCAATGCAGGGAAGCGGGGAGCGGGGACATCACAAAAAGGCATTGGTGCACTTTTGAAAAATTACGATCAAGGGAATGCAAGAAACAAGAAAGTGTATTTTTGATCCGATTAGTTTAGATACGCATCTCAAAACTCAGAAATCCCTCCGATATTCACTGTCTGTGAGGAGAGAGCGAAGTCCAGACGGTAGGCTTGCACGTGCGTGACCAACATTGAGTTCTTGACGAATGCAAACCACCAAGAAAAAAATTTTTGCCCTTTTTTGCCAAATACCCGACTAGATCACCTACCTCTAGCCTTACGGAAGGACCAAGCAACCTCTCCTCTCAGAAGTGGCCCAGCCACACTCCTAAATTCTTCCCCTTATTGCGCTCTCTCACAAGAGTCTCTCTCAGAGAAGAGGTTAGAGATACTTATGTGAGAGCAATCTCTCAAAAGAAGTACCATGTTCATGTGCCTAATAAGTACAAGAAACGCCTCAGCATGCATGAGATGTGTCAACTTCTTGATCCACCAGGGATCAAAATCAAAATCGCGCTTGATCTTTCTTGATACACATATGAAGCGAAAGACTCTGGATTGGAAGCACATTCACATGAACTTTGTTCTTGTGACAAATCTATGAAGAGATAAAGGAACATTATGGTGTCATGGCGGTCGCTGTTTATTGTTAGCCTTCTCTTGTAATGCATGCAGCAAGCGCTTTTGTTTTCTTGAACTGTTTGCATTTGCACCAACACTGCCTTTAGGGGGCGCATTGTCCCTCGCGTCCACAACACAGATGGATGATACTGAAAATGCTGCGTCCTCCTCGTCTAAGGATGATGACACGCCAAAGGTATCCGAGGTTCCAAATGCCTCAATCTTTCCACCAGGATGCACAAAGACTTTATTTATTCGTTCCGACCGACCGAGGGCATCGGCAATGGCCTTCATACCCATCGTGCTAATGCGATTCTCACGCAAGTCGATGAACTTTATTGCAGATCTCTCTACCAAGACAGATGCGATAGCACGAGCACCATCATCACCAATTTTGTTCCGTCGAAGCTGGATCTCTTCTATTGTCATATTATTCTTGAGGAGAGATGCAATTGCGTAAGCATCCTCATCAACCAGTCCTGACTCTGGGAGATGTATCCCTCCTGCGCCGACTGTGCCCACCTCGTGCCTGTACTCCTCGCTTCCTGGCTCTCCCAAGCTAACCGAGGCTTTGACGGCACGTATATACCTGAGAAGAATGCGTCGCTTTGATTCTTCTCCAGCAAAAATCTCGGCTTGTATCCTATTTAATTCTCGATTCAGAGACTCTACATCATCATGTCGGGACTTCATCTTCATTTGAAGCTCTTCCTTGTCGTCGTCGGCAAATAAAATTGTGTTGTACAACTCGGCAATCTTCTTTACAAGTGCCTCTTGAGGATTATGGGCTTTGAAAGTCCTGCGGAGGAAACTGTTGCACCCTCTCTGTTCTATCCATGCTTTGTCTTTAGGACATTTCCCCGTAATCTCAGCATGTCCCGCAGATGATCTGAAATCAACATAAAGACGTGGCTGACGACTACCACTACCTGTGCATTGCTGCTTCTTGACAGAAGATTTTTCCTTCATCTGAATAGCTCTTCTTTCGGCGATAAAATCATTCTCGTCCTTTACCTTTATTGATTCTTCCATTGCCTCTAAATTAATTTTGGCTTCCTTCAACTCCTTTTGGGACGTTGCTAGCTTTGTTTCTGTTTCCCTACAACTCTCTTCAGACTTTGTAAGCTTGTCTTGCAGAGTCTCACATCGAACTGTGACAGATTGTAGCTGTGTATCAAGCTTCTTTCCCTCTTCTTGCTGGACAGAGATAGTTTCCTCGTCCAGTTGTAGCCGATTGAGGAGGAAGGCAATGCGGCCATCTAAAGTGTGAACCTTTTCATCGCACGCTTTGGAATTCTCTTCAGCTCTTATTCTCAACTTAGCTTCTTCCTTCAACTTGTGACCCAGCTGAGAATTAGCCTTCTTTAGCCCACGCAATTGCTCCTCCAAGGAACGCTTCTCAAGTTCAACTTTTTCACGTCGTCGCTTTTGTTCCAACACGTCTTCTGAGAGTCGATTGTTTTGTTTCTTATTGGCAAATAATTCCTGTTCCTTCCTTGATAAAGCTTCCATCGACTTCTTCTTGCCTAATTCTGCCAGTTTGAGTCTTTCTAATAACTGGAATACCTTTTCTGCCATTTCACGTAGTTGCTCCCCGTTGCCTCTGGCCTCGGCTTCCAACGCAAGTCTGTCTTGTTCCAAATTTTGCATTGAGGTATTGAGTTCTTTGTTATCAGACGACAATTCTTTGAGCTCGATGGTCAACCTTCGATTGGCGTCATTTTCACTTATCCGAGCACTTGTCTCTAAACGCAATGCAGTCTGTAGCTCCGACGATCTTTCGCGTAGTTCCTTGATATTTTTCTCCATCTCTACAGTGCGCTGTTCGGCTTCTCTGCCTGAAGCCTCCTGAGACTGCAACTTCCCCAGCAGCTGGTACTGCTTCTCTTTACTCAACCGTAGCTGCTCTTCAGCCGCCTCTAGATCCACGGTGGACTTGATTTCAAGCTCGGAGTTGGTCTGCTTCAGATGATCATTTTCCAATCGCAAAACTCTAATCTCTTCCGCCTTGAGTCGATTGTCTCTCAAAGCAGACTCAGACCTTGTCTCTGCCACTTTGCAGGACTGCACGAGGGCTGCGTATTTCTCTTTTAGACACTGTTCATTCTTTCTACACAACTCCAATTCTTCTGCAATCTTTTCATTGTTCTGTTCTTCTTGTTCCAACAATCTGAATAACTCGGCATTTTTCGTTGACATGGTCTCCATCTGACTTTCCATATCGGCCATGCTATTCATGCGTCCTTCGGACGACTCCGTCTTGGCGTGAAGATGACAATTCTTTTCCCTTAAAGCTTGGTTCTCTTCCTTCATGGACGCTTTTGTAACTTGACATGCTGTCAACTCCTCCTCTGCTCTATCTAACGAAGATGTGAGTTCGTGATTCTGTTCAGTCAGGATTCGTATTTGCTCGTCCTTTGATTTGATCAAGTCTATCATTCGAGCATCTTTGGCCGATCGAATGTCCTCGATGGAGCGATCCATTTGTTTGTCTATCGAATCGCTTTCCATTTGCATGATTGTCTTTTGCGAACAATCGAATCGAGTCTCTTCGTCGATCGATCATGGGCACTCGATTATGTCGATTTACAGCCAAGAAATCCAACTCTTGGCCTTGCGCTTTTTTAAATTTCATTTTGTTGTTCTCGGCCATTCATCTCTCCTTCACAATCTTTGTCCACTATCATAACAACTTCTTCTTCTGCTGTTCATGGACTACCCGAATAATATGATGTACGACCAAGACAATCACACCGCATCGGCAAGTCCGATTGAGAGAGCGGATGATGCGTCAACTTTTGAGCTCAATGTGACGCAGCTGTCACTGCCAGATTCCTTTGATGAATCCCTGTGCCTTGATCTGTACAATGACATCAGAGAAAAATCACGCACCCTATCACCAAGTGGATGCCAGAGTAATACAAATGGTGAGGATAATCATGATGCTGTTGCCGATCTCCCCTATGATAATTTAGTAACGAAAGTCAGACAATTGATGGCAGCAAATCTTGAGCTGAAGGAAAAGTGCAGCCGCTATGTCCAAGCTCAGCGATCTTCGACGAACTACGAATCCACAATAGACGGACTCAGGGCACAGTTGACACAGCAAACAGTGTTGCATGATATAATTAGCAAACGAGAAAAGGAACTCCAGCATCAAATCCTTGTCCTCAATCTGGATTTAGATAACGCTCGAAACGAAGCTACTGCATTCTCCCAAAGAGCCGAAAAGGCTGAGCATGAAAGTGAGACAAATGTGTGTTCGCTGAGAAGTATCCAGCACAAATACGACGTCGCAATCTCACGCAATGCTACTGAACAGGAAGATATGAAAAGGGAAATATCTCGCATCCGAGAAGAGTGTAAGAAGGAGATAGAAGCGTCACGTATGCATCAAAATGAAGCATTCACACGAGAGACTATGCTGTTGCGCGATGCCCGTGACCATGCGATTGACCAAGCAAAGTCGTTGCAGCAGGACCTCAGCGATCTTCGACATGAGCGAGAGTCCAAAGAAGCCGAATACCTGGACATCAACAAGGAGCTTGAGCGACAGCTTTCTGATGTAAGAAGTGAGCTTAAAGTGAAGGTCTACGAATTCAATACCCTCCGAGCATGCCAAGATCGAGCCGTTGCAGAATCTAATCGGCTCAAGGAAGAGAACAAGGAAACAAAGACCGCCCTTGCTCAACTCCGCAACGAATACGCCAATCTACAACGTCAAACAGATATAGAAAGGAGTAAATCTGAAGAGATCATACGCCAAAAATGCGAATTGCTTGATATATATCAGCATGAGGACCTATTGATAGAGGATGATGACGAATGCGGAGAGGCTAGTGATGCAGGACACACACTCACAGGAAGGAAATCCTTGCTAAAGAATTCAATCGCTCTTGCAAGCAAGTGCCGTAAGTTGCAGTCAGCTCTCAAGCAAACAGGCGATGCTCTTGCAATAGAGGAAGAAAAGAACCAACACCTCACAAAGAAGAACCAATCCAATCAGCGCCTATTTAACGAATTTGTAGCCCAAACGAAGAAGAACACCTCTTCATGCATAGTTTCTGCAATCAAAACAAAAGACAAGGAAATATTTGAGTTGAGCTCAAAAATGAACATGCTTCAATTGGAGCTAAGCAAAACAAGGCAAGAACGTGATGACTGTTCCTCCAGACTCACTGAGTTAGTGGGGAGAAGGAATCAAGTGAAGGAAATGAGAGCCCTTGTAGAAAGTTTGAGAAGCACTATCGTTGCGCCTGCGAGCTGTTCGCATTGCAGTACAAAGCAAGAGCCCGTGGATGAAGAAGAAGAAGATATGTTGGATCACGTCGTGCATCGTGGTTTCAGTAATCTTAGCTGAAGCACTCCAAACTAAGTAAACCAAGGCAAAATTGTTGTCTCGCAAGATCGACTATTTAAGAGCGTCACTTCATTAGTCCTACTTGTTCAGCTGAAATGCCTTCTTCAATAAATCTCGTGTAGCTGTCCATGATTTTGAGTACGAATCTTCATTAAATGCAAATGCATCACTCGGATTGTAGTCTTGTGCTGGATTGGTGAAGCCGTGCCGTGTTTTCTCAAATTTCATTACACGACAGTTACACCCAATGTCATTAAACATGGCCGTTGCCAAGGCAAGATCTTCTTTTCCAACGAAAGGGTCATCTTCTCCGGTACAAACTAGAACGTTTGGTCTGCTACTTTTGTTGTCACTATTACTCACATGGCTCAGCCTATCTACACCATCAAAAACGCCATGATACGTAATCAATACCTTTACAGATGGTACGTTCATTCTTGCTAATTCCAAGATTGGATGTCCACCCATGCAAAACCCGAGAGCAGCGATTTGCCCAGGATCAACACCAGGCTGAGCAGATAACGTGTGAATCGCCGCCTGGATCCGGCACCTTAATTCATTCCTCTCCCCTTCTTCATCAGCAATTAATATAGATTTTCTAACTGTTTCATACCTTGATCTATCAGTCCATGCCCATCCCTCTCCATCGCCTATTATGTCAGCAATCAACACAACGCACCCGTTTGGGAAGAGTTCCTCATCATTTACAAGAGAGTCCGCTTTCCAACGAAGGAACATATCTTGTGGTCCCGCTCCTGTGTGAAACAGAATCAAGCCTGGTATCGCGGATACATTGTTTTCTATAAGTTGCGACCTTCGATATAAGCAACCGTGCAGAGACGTTTCATCTTTGTTATTGCACTTGTACAGAATATTACTGCACGCTGACGTTTGTTTTGCTGTTCTTTCTTCGGCTTCAGATGTCCATGCTTTTAGAATAGCTTTGGCATAATCAACATCCTTTGCAAGTTGAGGACCAGTGCTACTCAGTTTTGATAGATCCGATGGAGCCAATGAAAGAATCTCAGTTCCTGCTCCCCAAACAGAAGTTAACGATGCGGCCATCCTTCTCTGTGAGAAACTAATCGTTGTACTGGTAGGCGGAAGCAACGCGTCTATCGGATGACTCCGCAATAATATTCGGCTTATGATACTCAGACTAAGGAAGGATTTACACATGCTGCACCAACAAGATAGGAGCGAAGCGTTGGGCAACAGTAGACAGTAGACAGTAGCCAGTAGGCACCGCTGCTTGCGTTGGCTTGCTGCTTGCTGCTTGCTCTTGGTTGCTCAAGTCTGCCGACTGGATGGCTGCTGGCCGACATAATATGTACAATATATGTACTCCCACACACATGTAACATGGTAACATCAAGTTGTTGTAACAGGTTCCAGGTAACTAACGCTCACCGCTCGCCATTGCCAAAAAATCTTTTCGCGGAGTTACCACTGTGTAGGAGTGCAGTGGAATACATAACATGGTGGCCATCGTGGTTTTTGAGATTTCAGAGTGGAGATAGATTTGACTCGACTACTTCTACTTACGGAGGAATAGTACGAAAATAAGCATCATAACCGCCTTAATACTTTATTGCTAGTGGAAAAAGTATGCAGAAGTATGCAGGGTTAAGAATAAGGGCATAAAACTACTATGTGCCCAGCGAACGGGTTCCTGGACGTGGGCAAGTTCGTCGCGTGGGCAGCCAAGTACAGCCAAGATCCGAAACCTCCATCCAACATCCTCACAAACACGCACAATCAACATTATCACACAACTTGACGGACGTGTATGTATTGGAACAACGTAACAAATAATTAATGAAATTAAGCTACACCATATTCATGTCTTCCTCCTTCTTACGCGAGACATTTATCTCTCTCAACTTCCTACAGTAAGTTGACACTTTCCAGGTACTCTTCGGACTTGCAAATTCTGGATACTCCTCCTGGATAGCTTTCAGAGCTTTGTCATAAGTGCTTCTAAAGAACTCAAAGTCCATATCATGGACGTGACGAGTGCGAATCTCGTCTTCAACTTCTTTCTCCATCAATTCCATGATTGGCTTCCAATTATTGTCGTAGGATCTCCTCAACCTGCGTGGCAAGTTGCATTTCTTCATCAGGCGGAAAGGCCTGACTGGTGCATTAATCTGTTCGCCATTGCCATCTAGAATAGCATAGGAAGGAAACCCCTGCAGCCATCTTGTCCACCCAGAATATAAATCTGCTGATGGCATCTCAAAGCCTGACGGAACAAGCCAATCCGACTGATGCTTCTTACTTGCCGCTGCATGAGGATCTTGATACGTGTAAGAAGGATAGAGGCGTGCCTCCAGTCTCTCAGGCAAGGAAGCGGAAGCTGGCACACCGCCATTGGTATGAACTGAAGAAGATGCCCCAATGCGAGCCATAATCCGTTCCTCCATTTCCACCATTTTTTGCGCAATCGGCGCAGTCGCTGTTGCAGTAGCAGCAGCAACTGTTTCCGCCACGAAAGTTGCGGTGATGTTCCCATTTTCAGTCGCTCGTTCTTCCATTGCATTCTTCACTATTCCCGCTAAATTGTCCTTCAGCCACTCAACATCACGGCGATATTTGCGTAGAAGCTTCATTGCGTCACGTATTTCGTCGCGGATCCCTAGCTAAGAATAAGCAGATGTATTGCTTCTTCGGATTTGCATAGCAGTGCTTTCAGTAGTTTTTTCTCCTTTCCTATCTTTTTTGTTGAGGTCATACTTGAACTTCACACAATCACCATCCGCCCAAAAATTTTGAAAGCTTAACGAATCTATGTTACAAGCCCTTGCTATCAAATTCCACTGCAACACCAAAAAGATCCAGACAAATATCCGTCCTGTCATTACAGCCCATTGGCAAAGCTGCTCATACAAACCAAAACATATTGGATCTGCATCCTGTTCTGATACCTTGCCATCGCTTTTTGCCTCTGTCAATTGCTTTTTGAGATTATCCAGATACGGCGTCATTTGAGTCCGATAGCTGCGTGGTAAATCGTAAGGGGAGAACTCCGCGCACTTGAGGACGGCATCGTGGTATTTGCGCAAATGATCGTATGTGTAACGAATCTCCTTCTCTTCATCTTTCCATTGGTTGCTCAAGAAGGATTGAAGAAATTTGGTGGGAAATTGATCGTAGAAGAAACTATGCGTCGCGTTGTGATAGTGACGAGTTTTGTCTGCTTTCTCCTCGGAGGTGAGTTCGTACACAACTTCATTATAAACATCAGGGTACTCCGTCTGCAAATATTCCTGCACTTTCTTAACACGCCGACGATAATCTGGCATGCATTGAACAGTGAATGAGTTTGTTGTCTCCACAGCATCGGCGTGTTGGTCTTTCAGTTTTGCTGGTTGCTTTGCCTCTTCGCTGCGGCTGTCATCATCACTGCTGCTACTGGCGTCGTTGCTTTTCCTCTTCTTTCTAGGTTCAAAGGAAGACCCATGGTTGCTCCGCACCATGATTAACAATACAGATGACGGCGGTCGGCGGTGATGGAGAGTGTCGCCGGCGGGGGTTTGTTTGTGTCAATGGTCGACGCAGGGATTATTTATTATTTCACTGCTGCGCCGCTCTATGCAGGATGCAGAGATGCAGAAGGGGGGTGACGAGGAGATATTGATGAGCGGGGGAGGGATGGCATGTGATAGAAGTGATGGCCGTACTCCGTACTGTTCGTCGAAGGGCAGTAGTAGGAGGTATCTACCATAGTAGGGCTCATCAGTTTATGTGTGTTTCCTAGCTTTGTAGCGCAATCCTCGTGTGAGATGCTTTCGTATGCATTCTCGCTTTTTTCTGACATACTTTTTCCAAAGTACAAGTACAAATACTCGAATTTTGACAGATTTACGCGAGGGATTGGATCTAGGATTTGGAAATAGTATGTCATATCTGCATACGATCTGTCATATTCGACGTATTTCTGCATACAAAGCTGGCCGGCTTTATTGCTAGTGGAAAAAGTATGCAGAAGTATGCAGGGTTAAGAATAAGGGCATAAAACTACTATGTGCCCAGCGAACGGGTTCCTGGACGTGGGCAAGTTCGTCGCGTGGGCAGCCAAGTACAGCCAAGATCCGAAACCTCCATCCAACATCCTCACAAACACGCACAATCAACATTATCACACAACTTGACGGACGTGTATGTATTGGAACAACGTAACAAATAATTAATGAAATTAAGCTACACCATATTCATGTCTTCCTCCTTCTTACGCGAGACATTTATCTCTCTCAACTTCCTACAGTAAGTTGACACTTTCCAGGTACTCTTCGGACTTGCAAATTCTGGATACTCCTCCTGGATAGCTTTCAGAGCTTTGTCATAAGTGCTTCTAAAGAACTCAAAGTCCATATCATGGACGTGACGAGTGCGAATCTCGTCTTCAACTTCTTTCTCCATCAATTCCATGATTGGCTTCCAATTATTGTCGTAGGATCTCCTCAACCTGCGTGGCAAGTTGCATTTCTTCATCAGGCGGAAAGGCCTGACTGGTGCATTAATCTGTTCGCCATTGCCATCTAGAATAGCATAGGAAGGAAACCCCTGCAGCCATCTTGTCCACCCAGAATATAAATCTGCTGATGGCATCTCAAAGCCTGACGGAACAAGCCAATCCGACTGATGCTTCTTACTTGCCGCTGCATGAGGATCTTGATACGTGTAAGAAGGATAGAGGCGTGCCTCCAGTCTCTCAGGCAAGGAAGCGGAAGCTGGCACACCGCCATTGGTATGAACTGAAGAAGATGCCCCAATGCGAGCCATAATCCGTTCCTCCATTTCCACCATTTTTTGCGCAATCGGCGCAGTCGCTGTTGCAGTAGCAGCAGCAACTGTTTCCGCCACGAAAGTTGCGGTGATGTTCCCATTTTCAGTCGCTCGTTCTTCCATTGCATTCTTCACTATTCCCGCTAAATTGTCCTTCAGCCACTCAACATCACGGCGATATTTGCGTAGAAGCTTCATTGCGTCACGTATTTCGTCGCGGATCCCTAGCTAAGAATAAGCAGATGTATTGCTTCTTCGGATTTGCATAGCAGTGCTTTCAGTAGTTTTTTCTCCTTTCCTATCTTTTTTGTTGAGGTCATACTTGAACTTCACACAATCACCATCCGCCCAAAAATTTTGAAAGCTTAACGAATCTATGTTACAAGCCCTTGCTATCAAATTCCACTGCAACACCAAAAAGATCCAGACAAATATCCGTCCTGTCATTACAGCCCATTGGCAAAGCTGCTCATACAAACCAAAACATATTGGATCTGCATCCTGTTCTGATACCTTGCCATCGCTTTTTGCCTCTGTCAATTGCTTTTTGAGATTATCCAGATACGGCGTCATTTGAGTCCGATAGCTGCGTGGTAAATCGTAAGGGGAGAACTCCGCGCACTTGAGGACGGCATCGTGGTATTTGCGCAAATGATCGTATGTGTAACGAATCTCCTTCTCTTCATCTTTCCATTGGTTGCTCAAGAAGGATTGAAGAAATTTGGTGGGAAATTGATCGTAGAAGAAACTATGCGTCGCGTTGTGATAGTGACGAGTTTTGTCTGCTTTCTCCTCGGAGGTGAGTTCGTACACAACTTCATTATAAACATCAGGGTACTCCGTCTGCAAATATTCCTGCACTTTCTTAACACGCCGACGATAATCTGGCATGCATTGAACAGTGAATGAGTTTGTTGTCTCCACAGCATCGGCGTGTTGGTCTTTCAGTTTTGCTGGTTGCTTTGCCTCTTCGCTGCGGCTGTCATCATCACTGCTGCTACTGGCGTCGTTGCTTTTCCTCTTCTTTCTAGGTTCAAAGGAAGACCCATGGTTGCTCCGCACCATGATTAACAATACAGATGACGGCGGTCGGCGGTGATGGAGAGTGTCGCCGGCGGGGGTTTGTTTGTGTCAATGGTCGACGCAGGGATTATTTATTATTTCACTGCTGCGCCGCTCTATGCAGGATGCAGAGATGCAGAAGGGGGGTGACGAGGAGATATTGATGAGCGGGGGAGGGATGGCATGTGATAGAAGTGATGGCCGTACTCCGTACTGTTCGTCGAAGGGCAGTAGTAGGAGGTATCTACCATAGTAGGGCTCATCAGTTTATGTGTGTTTCCTAGCTTTGTAGCGCAATCCTCGTGTGAGATGCTTTCGTATGCATTCTCGCTTTTTTCTGACATACTTTTTCCAAAGTACAAGTACAAATACTCGAATTTTGACAGATTTACGCGAGGGATTGGATCTAGGATTTGGAAATAGTATGTCATATCCTGCATACGATCTGTCATATTCGACGTATTTCTGCATACAAAGCTGGCCGGCTTAGGAGTACCTATTCTCTCTGAGAGAGAGAGCTCAGGGATAGGAGTCAGGGCACACTCTCCGCGCGCTCCATTGCTCAGGTTGGATCAGAAGTATCCCTACCCGATCCGAGTCCCTGCCACGATGATGATAAGAAGGAACCAACGTGCTGCTTCAACGCCGCGGACCAACCTTCCCTCCCGCGAATCCCCCCTGAGACGAAGACCGATGGGCCTTGTGTTCGACATGCGGCGCTATCCACACATCGTGGCTTTGCTTCTCTTGGCCTGCTGTCTACTACTAGTGCGTGTCCCAGATCAAAATGCAAAGGCTTCGGAATTGGAAAGCTTCGGAATTCCGGAGGCCTCTGATGTAACAGCCGAACTCCCTCAACCAATCATTCAACTTTGGGTCCTCTGTCCATCGCTGAACAGACGGAATGGATCCAAAACCATTTTCGCGCGGCAGACCCCAACGAACAGGATTGGTGCACCCGTGCACTAATTGAAGGGACCTTTTGGAAATCTCCAACGCTGAAGGGCGGAGCGCAGTTCAGTCAGGATGTCTTCTTGGCACGAAACTTATTCTTCGAGAGGCACGTTCGATCGTCCACGAAGGGTTATTATGTGGAAGCCGGCGCCAACGACTACAAGACGATTAGCTCAACTTACTTTTATGACAAGTGTTTGGGATGGGACGGTTTATGCGTCGAGCCTCAGAGGCGGTATCATGCCGACCTACAGAATCATCGTTCCTGCACCCTCGTGCCCATGTGTCTAACTAAGGAACGGACGGATGACATGATGGTCGGTGGACTGCCGCCACATCGCGGTGGGGGGATGTTCATTCGCCCGCTCCCAGAGGATGGTAAACTTCCTAATGATGGAAAACATTGGGAGCAAATATCTTGCGCCCCTCTGGCAGAAATTTTGAACCAGTATGCCCATAATGACACAAAGCATCATATTGATTTGTTCGTTCTGGACGTGGAAGGGGCCGAATTGCCCGTGCTGGACACGATTGATTGGGGAAACATTACCTTCACATCGTTGCAAATTGAAGTTGAGCATATGAGTGGTCCTGTTCAAGAAAAATTGAAGGGTGACATGTTCCGTAGGGGATATGAATTGGCGTACAGTTTGCAGATAGATTCCATTTTTGTTCCGAAGGGAGATGTGGAGGCAGGATTTCTTCCCACACGGGACAAGTTATGGGAGCCATCTGGTGGTATATTAGGAATAAAGGGATAGGAATCATAGGAGCAAGATTGACCTGACTTCTCTCCACTCGCTTTCACTAGCAGATTCTCGCCTAGAAGTGCAATGAGAAAGATTTTTGTACCCTGTGGCGTCACATTCTTTCAATGATAGCAAACATCTCAAGATAAATGAACAACCCTGATATTTAGTTGAGTTAAATTAATCCAAGGTCTATTCTGCGACAGGCATGATTGAAAAAGGCCATCTATGGTAATTGCCGCGCTCTTGGAGTTGATGCATCTTTATTTAGGCTGCTTCATTGCAAGATCAATTTCAAGCATAAACTTCTCCTTTGCCGAACGAAGAATAGCTTGCTGAGTTAAAGCAAGCTTTGCCCTCTCTCCTGTCTTTGTGGCGGCCGCCGCCGGTTGGTTTGTACTGGAAGGTCTACTGCGGTGTATCCATGTTGCCCTGCCGCGCCCGACATACTGGATTCTGGATTCCACATTCCAGCCACCACATTTTGTAACATGGTAACATCAAGTTGTAACAGGTAACGCTCACCGCTCACCATTGCAAAAAAGACGCCGATAGGGACTCTAGGGAATAAGTACTTATAGGAGGCCAGTACATAAAAAATAGTAAGGGCACAGCCACAGAAGGCCACAGACAACCACCCTGTACGTTCGACATCTACAGACAACCACCATGGCAGCAGACGAAGAAGCGAAGCAACTCGATTCAGTGACGGACCGAGTCCAAGAGACAGAATTGGATGAGTCTCGGTCAAATAAAGCGCTTAGTGCTTTGAATAGTGCGAAATCCGGGTCGGCGGCCTCTGCTAGTATATCAGTGAAGAAGGAAGATGTCGATGTGATAGTTGCAGAGCTTGAGGTAACAGAGGATGAAGCCGCTGCTGCTTTAAGACGTGTGGCAGCTGAGGGAGGAAATCTAACTGACGCATTAAGAATGCTGGTTACTTCGTAATTTCCAATTGGTATCACGGATGTGTCATGGTGATGTGATGTACAAGTGAAGAAAAGAAGAACAGATGCCAGTTGTAAATGCCTGTAGATGCATCATAATGTCAACAACAACAGCAAACATAAAAGCAAAATTTGATCTATTGCAGTCTATTTGCGGGAAGAAGTTATCGTAGGTGGACATTACAAATGAGTGATTAACTACTTTTCCTCATCATTGTTTGATGAAAAGCTGAAGGGATAGCGTGCATAAACATCATGCCCCTCTGGTACATCTGAGCTCCCTACCATTAACCTTTCCACAGCAGCCCAAGCAGCCATTGCGCCCTGATCGGTACATAATCGTGGGGGTGGCACCAGCATATCCCACGGCTCGCTGCGTTCAGAACACAAAGCATCCAATCTTTTACGCAGTTCCTTATTTGCAGCTACTCCTCCAACTACAGCAAGATGTTTTATGCCGTCCTCTTTTTGCACTTGTTCCATAGCTCG
Source organism: Skeletonema tropicum (assembly GCA_037178625.1). Taxonomy (NCBI): domain Eukaryota; phylum Bacillariophyta; class Thalassiosirophyceae; order Thalassiosirales; family Thalassiosiraceae; genus Skeletonema; species Skeletonema tropicum. Next base: position 2,674,540 of record CM074127.1, on the reverse strand, counting down.
ACCTAACCGGATCTCAACATGTCGGAATGCCACATGCTGGAAAGATGCAGCAATGTTGGCCTTATCCTCTTGAGGCAATTCGTCCACATTATCAACTCCGCGTTCAACACAAATCTTCTCTGCTGCCAAACGCACTGCTGTTTTGAGACCTGCATATGAGAAATCACAATCTTTTCGTTTCTGCAGTGGTATCGGTAGTTTAACTGATTTGGGATCTCCATCTTTGGCCAGTGCCTCGACTGCAGGACCGCCACCTCCTCCGACTGGCAACCCTAAGAGACGAGCTGTTTTGTCAAATGCTTCACCAAGTGAGTCATCAAGGGTACCACCAATGATATAGTATTTTCCAATTCCGAGACATTTGAGAATTTGACAATGACCTCCAGAAACGAGCAAAGCAAGGAATGGAAACTCCATTGCACGAGCAGAGACATCAAACACTTTATCTTCTGTCGCTGCATCATCCTTGTTATCATACCTCTCTGATGGTATTCTTGCCATCAGGATGTGGGCTTCCAGATGATGCACTCCAACGAAGGGTTTGTTGTATTCAATTGCTAGGTCTCTTGCCCTGTGGCAACCTACTCGCAAACATATCTCTAGCCCAGGGCCCACAGTAACACCTATTGCATCGACGTCTTCAATTGACATGTCCGCCTTTTGCAAAGCCTCGTTAATGACTTTATCAATGTTTTCCTCATGAGCTGTCTTGGCCAAGCCTGGAACGACCCCTCCCCACTCTTCATGAATTGCATGTTGAGATGCTAACGATTCACCCAGAATTGTCCCATCACTTCGAATAATGGCAGCCCCAGTATCGTCACAACTACTCTCAACTCCCAAAACGCAAAACTGCTTTTCTAGATCGGGTAAACCGCTCTTGGCCTCGAAAGAGATTCCATTTTCTCCTCCCGGACTATAAGTGTTTTCCCATTGTCCTCTATCAACTGCCTTGGCAAGACCAATGAATTTACGTCGTTTTTCTCGACCTGATTGGAGCGATGACTTCTTTTTGCTGTTTTTGTTTGATGAAGTAGCACTTGTTGTATTACTTTCATCTACATTTAGATTGGTTGCAGAAAGATGACGTGTAGTAGATGGAAGTCTCAGGTGTGATGTATTACATCGACTCTTCAGTGTAGTAGAAACGAATGCAGCCGGTATTCTTGATGATGATGCTCTCTGCAAGGTAGATACCAAAAGCCCATATATCATCATATACATCATCATGTCGTTGCGAAATGTATGGAGCGTTGTCACCAATACTATAGATCGTTTCATGACCACCATCCATCACCCACATCGTCATCGCCATCAGCACTTTTTGATTTCCCATCTGAAAAAGGACACCAATAGGACGCTTCCTGGACTGACCAGACCGAAACAGAAGGCACGGCGACAGATGCGGCGAAAAAACAGCTGTCCGCCATCACAAAAAAGTATCTTTCCATCACTTTTGCCAACGCCAACTCAAATGCACGTTATGCAGCTTTCCCATTCCGATCCGGTTCCACGAACGCATTCCTTGTGCTCACAACACAAAAAGAACGCCGATAAACACATCAAATAAAAGATGAAGCTCATTCTCACATCACTCCTTGCCGCATCCGCATATGCCTTCGCACCTTCTGGTATGAACGCACCTCGTCATGCCACTGCTTTGTCCGAACGTGTAGATAGTTCCGAAGCCATCCAAGCTGCTCTTGAAGCATCGAAAAAGTATGGAGCTTCTTCTCCAGAAGCACGTGTTCTCTGGGATATAGTTGAAGAGATGGATTCTTCAGATAATTCGTGAGTCTGATTGTGTTCTCTGCTGTGCATTCCGTGTCTTTGCCAATTCCCAATTCATTTTCTAACATGACCAATTCTGCTTTAGCGCTGCATTCAAACCAGCTGTTGTTGACGAAGAATACGCCGAAAAGGTCAAGGCTCTTTCTCAGTTGCTCACCAAGACGAAAGATGAGATCGATATGGTGAAATCGTTGGCTGATCAACTAAAGGGAGTCAAAATCGCAAAACCCACTTCATCTATCTCTAGTTCAGGATCTGAAGAGGTTGCAATGAAGGCTGCGCTTGAGGCTGCTCGATCTGCTGCGGACACTCACGGAAAGGACTCTGTTGAGGCCAGGTTGGCATGGGAGACCGTGGAAGAAATCGCCGCAAGTAACAATTTCGAGGCTACCAAGGCCCCATTGGATGAGGAATGTTTGATTGAGTTGATTGAAGGTTGTGAGGCTCTTGAGAAGTTCAAGTCTGCCTTGGAATCTAACTAGGTCGGATGAAATTCCTTGATCTCATTTCCAGAACAAATTAGCTAGCAGTGACGGCATATATTAGAACGGCAGCTATCGCTAGAGCTAAAACAATTAGTCTATTTGTATCCAATCGGATACGGATACAATTGTAAGATGAAACAATAAGTACCAATAACCCGATAATAGCATCTAATTATACAGTTCATGGTAAGTATTTAATCCATACTCTCGGAGAACACTGGTTTGAAATCCAAATTTGTATACCACCACCTCCAACAACAGCAAAATGGGTCGTAATAACTTGTCTGCCTTGGAATCTAACTTGGTCGGATGAAATTCCTTGATCGCATTTCCAGAACAAATTAGCTAGCAGTGACGGCATATATTAGAACGGCAGCTATCGCTAGAGCTAAAACAATTAGTATATTTGTATCCAATCGGATACGGATACAATTGTAAGATTGAAACAATAAGTACCAATAACCCGATAATAGCATCTACTTATAAAGTTCATGGTAAGTATTTAATCCATACTCTCGGAGAACACTGGTTTGAAATCCAAATTTGTATACCACCACCTCCAACAACAGCAAAATGGGTCGTAATAAACCTGAACACCACCGTACAATGACTCTGAACCAAGGTGCATGTTAACCCACCGCTGAGCTTTTCGAAGTTGTACCTCTTCCTCTACTTTCAGTCGCCTCCGTATAGTGTGAAGGCCGCCCTGACTACGTGGCCTCGACCTCTTAATTGGGATGAGAAATCCTGGAATATTTTTGTTTGCTCCTAACAGCTTGCTTGAAGGCCGGAGCAATCCACTAGTGGGACTTGATTGGGTATACCGCTCTCTATAAACAGCATTTGTGTACTGCCAATGTATGCATTGTGAGTTCACAACCACAGTCATACCCAATCCTAGCTTTCTTGCAGACCTAGAATGTCCCATTGATTCAAAGAATACTGTAGCATCTCTTCCAGCCTGGAGCAGCAGAGTCTCAGTACTACCTGGATGCTCCTCAACGAAGTTGGATATATCCAAAACGTGCCCATGTAGTCCGACGAGGCATTTGTCAGTGGTGTTGCAACCAGCAATTGTGTAATTTAGCCATACTTCAGAGAAGAGAAAGTAGAACTCCTTCATGGTCGCAGGAGTGTTTATGATACCTGTAAACGGGGTATTGACCGGTTGTACTTCATCCCACATTTCAGCTGAATGCATAACAATTGACATCACATGATCTAATACCTTTCCGTAGTGCGAGTTTTGTTGATTCTGTATTGTCTCGCTATCATAGCATGCCATGGAGCGCAGCAAAGCCTCGCGTCCAATGTCCCACTCTGATAAAATCCATGCAAAGTCGCGACGGAAGAGAGCTTTCCAAATTAGCAGTGCTGTATCACGACAGATGCTCGGCCCGTCGGTATCATGTTCGCATCCATCATCCAACATTTTCTGCCCAGATTTACTCGTGCAAGAAAATGATAGCAAGTCATTTGGAGGCAGGTAAGAACATATCAATATCTGCGCATCACTGGGCAGCAGCGTAACGTCCATACTCCCTCTATTCGCCATGGCTATCATTTCGATGAGTAATGCCCGAGAATTGTCATCTGATAGATGCAGCAAATTACCTGTTGATTTTGATCTTGTAGGAGAAGGATCTTTATTGTTTGAATCAGTTGTTTGAGTGCTGAGAGTATCTTCCAGTTTGGCAGAGATGGATGAAAAGTATTCCGTGGCTGCATTCCACGCCACATTGTAAATATACTGATTCTCTTTCTCAAGTACCGCCTCCCTATTTGCTTGCACTCTACTCAAATTGTCATCTTGTACATGTTCAGCAGGAACATTATCATCTAAAACATTGTCACGAAAACTGGAAATGAGGGAGCGTAAGCTCTCGAAAATTACCAAAGCGTATAAATATGTGCTCGCCACGAGATGATCGAAGACGGCAACGAATACGGCTAGGAATGGTCCACCTGAGAGAAACAGACCAGCTGACTCGAGAAGTTCTTCGGTAGGATCATTAACAACTCTTTCTACTTCTGAACTGGTTTGTGTTGATGTTGATGTTAGGCTTGGTATTGACGAAGACGATTTGCGCCTTCGAATGGATTTTGATTTGTTCTGTTCATCATTTATAGTTTCAAGTTTAGAGTGATCCAGCCGAGTTGAATCTACTTCCGCACTAGAAGGATCTCTACTATTATCATTCACTGCTACAGTTTCCTCTTCATGAAATTCTCGATTGCAACTCATCTCGCGTCGAAATATTGTGAGCAGTCCTAACACGATGCCGATTACCACACGTAGGATGTCCTCCATCTCATAGCCGAATACTGTCATGGCTATTGATGTTGTCAGAGTAGGTTAATGTAGGGCACTGTAATTGCTCATGAGGTAGGCGTAATTCAACTTGGCTTGGTCTCATAAAGTAAGCGCGCAGGTGTCATTTTACCACATCATGGTCGCTAAAAGAGGGCAGCTGTTCGCTCATGATGATGCGATGCTTCGCGCTTCTTCCGTGTCAGCAAAGCAGAGAGAAGAGCTCGGTCATCGCGAAACGTCGCCAAACCGACGGAAGCTTTCTGACGTGGTCGTTCCACATGAACATGCCAGCTTTTTTTTCGAGCTCTCGTCCACGGCAAAAAACGCCAACTCCACCAATCCCAGCCTGTAGGCAGCATAATTCTCTTGTTGATTGCACTGCGTACTACTACACACAGTCATAGACGAGTCCTTTATCATTACAATTCTTAGTAGCGTCACTATCAGATTGAACAAGAAATAATCATCATGGATCTCTCTGTGCAAATGATCAAGGATATCCCCTCCGTGGTGAAGCACCACTGGAAGGCTGGGACAATCAATTGGCCCATGTCGATCTATATCACTTTGGTCCACGTGATTGGATTTGTAGGAGTTGCCAAGGTTATGCAATGCAAGATCGAAACTTTGATGTGGGCATTTTTACTCTGGCCTATCAGGTGAGAACAATTTATGCCGCAGCTGCGGGCATGACGTCGTGTTTATTATTTAGTTCCCCTTCTTGAGTTTTTTTTTCATTCCTTCTTGACTCTTTTGTACTCACACACGACTCTGAATTTATTCAACTCTAAATCATAACAGTGGCTTTGGTATAACAGTCGGAGTGCATCGTCTTTGGTCGCATCGCTCCTACACAGCCTCCTTCCCCGTTCGCTTCCTTCTTATGCTTTGTAACTCCATTGCCAACCAAGGCAGCATTTACCACTGGGCGCGTGATCACCGTGTTCACCACAAATACTCTGAAACTGATGCTGATCCTCACAATGCCATGAGGGGATTTTTCTTCGCTCATATGGGATGGCTTTACGTCAAGAAGCACCCCGAGGTTGTCCGAGCCGGAAAGGAACTCGACTTCAGTGACCTACATGAAGATCCTGTCGTCATGTTCCAAAAGAAGTTGGACCCCTGGTTTGCTCTTTACATGTGCTTTGTCTTCCCAGCACAAATTGCTGTGAAGTACTGGGGCGAAAGCTTCTGGCCTGCTTTCTTCGTTGCTGGTGGGTTGAGGTACATGGCAGTATTGCACTTCACATGGCTTGTGAACAGTGCCGCTCACTTGTATGGAGATCATCCTTACGATGTTGTATCCTACCCTTCAGAGAACCCTTACGTATCATTCTTCGCCGTCGGTGAGGGATGGCACAACTGGCATCACAAGTACCCCTTTGATTATGCTGCCTCTGAGTTTGGAATTTCTAGTCAGTTCAACCCCAGTAAGCTTGTCATTGACATGTTTGCTGCCGTCGGATTGGTTTGGGGGAGAAAGAGGGGAACTGCGGCTTGGGACATGGGCCGTGCCAGGAGAGATAGAGACAGGGAGGCTGGATTACCTTTGCCCAAGCCTGCACCTAGGCCATGGGAGGTGAAGAAGCAAGATTAACTGAGTTGCAGTTTTGTTTTTGAGAGATCTCTTCAACGCTACTATAATGATCCTCACTTGTGAATTTGGTTCAATATGATGTTGTTACTAAGAATAAATGATGTTTTCTAACCTTTATGTGTTGCAACAGTGACTAATATGTATGTAGAGATTGAAGAAGCCTTCCCGTAGGACACAGGCTTGGGACGGTATGGACATATTGAATATTGACAAGAGACTGAGACATTATGGCGCGCTCATCATCTCACTTATCACTTTTCGACAGTTTCGTTCGAGCGACCACAAAGATAGATTATGTATTTTAACCACTAAGATGATGTTGTTGATGGAGTACATCATGAAAATAGCGCATAGATAAAGCAATGAGGAAAGCAAGATCCGCTGTTGTAGCTTATGCCCTTGCAGCCTTTAATCGCCATCGACAAGCTGCCGCATTCATATCATCATCTTCTACAGATTATTTGTCCACCAGAGTAGCATCACTGAAAATGGGGAAATCAAACCCACTCGTAGACAACAATCTCCCAGAGCCACTTCTGCTTGGGAGTGGGTCGTTCACGCGCAAACTGATCCTTTCTGAAATGAACATTCCATATCACAAGATCGTAAGAGAAATTGATGAGAGGGGTCTAGGAGATAGATCGAAGGATGCACCAAGGGATTTAGTTCTTATGTTGGCAAAGGCAAAGATGGATCATTTGATTACTGAAATAAAGGCTGGCAATTGCAACAACGACTTGCCAAGCGGCTTCTCCAGCGCTGATGAGTGGGTAGTCTTGACTGGCGATCAGGTTGTCACACATTCTGGTAATATTCTGGAAAAGCCCGACTCTGTGGAGCAAGCAAAGGAGTTTGTCACGGGATATGCAAGTTCTCCCTGCAGCACAGTTGGTAGCTGTGTCTTGACTCATTTGCCATCTGGAATACAAGTTAGCGGTGTTGATACGGCGACTATACACTTCAAGCCTACCATTACTGGAGATATCATTGACAACTTACTGAAGGAGGATGCACCTGTTCTTTCATGCGCAGGTGGCCTCATGATTGAACATCCTTTGACGAGAGAACACATCGATCGAATTGAGGGTACCGAAGATAGCGTCATGGGCTTAAGTAAAGATTTGGTGACACGATTACTCAGCGAGTTGAGACAGAAATTGGTTGAAAATGCAAAGTAACCTAAAGTAACAAGCTACAAGTTGCTTGCATAGTAAATCATGTTAAAGCAGTCTAGTCATTATAGCGTTCGTCTGAGCATTCTAACACCTTCCTGTCGTTTCACAAACTCAAGAATATCTCCAGTTGGAACGATGATTTCATATCCCATGTTTGAGTACAGATTCAATGCAACTGTGTTTGTACTAGCAACACCCAAATACATTTCTCGGCAATTCATATCTTTTGCAAGACGTTCCCCTTCTTCCACAAGCGCAGATGCTATTCCTTGTCTTCTGTAGTTTGGATCGACTGTGAGATCAGAAAAGTATGGATGTGGCCGATAAATTGTTGAAGCAAATGGTGAGAATGGATTTTCCTTTTTCTTCACTGGTATTCTGGCATCGATATCACAGAATCCGACTACTTTTTTGTCTTTCTTTGCTTCACACACCAAGTACATATGTCTATTTTCTTCGTTTCCAGGATAAGGAAAATTGTTCTGGAGTCTATCCAGCTCTAACAATACTCTAATGGGTCTAAGGATAGGATTGGAATCTAATTCTGGATGAAACCCCGCTGTGACCAGTGATGCTATCACTTGCAGTTCTGAATAAAGTGCTTCTCTTATTGTGTATTCATTTTGAAATTGTGACTCTGAAGTTGTGTCTATGTCATTCTTTTCTTGATCAATGGCCTCGGAAGCTGATGCAGTTGCTGATGGTATCGATTTCAAACAGCTTGCCGTAGCATGTTGTATCGGCCTTCTTTGACAAAGGTTTCCAACCGTCAACGCTCTTGCGTAGAGGAAGAAAACTGAAGCCGACAGAAATGCCACTCTGATCATTACCAAATCGTTGTTGAATACTTGTCGACGGCGTAGCTGCTAGAGAGGCTGCTAGCTGCTTGCTGCGCTCGCTTGCTACGAATGGTTGTACTTATGATGTGATGTAGGCTACTACTATGGACTGTATGCTATGTGCTGCGCGCCATGGAAATGGGAAGTTGGAGAGGTGGTTCCCGCCAAGAATTGTCCTTCTCGTCGTTTTCGAGACCACCAGCTCATGATGCGACGCATTAACTTACCCACCATAAGCATTGCTCATGCTGCCTGGAGGAAGATCATAAGTGGTAACTGAAGCGACCATAACGAAACGTCACGAAGGGATAGACAACAACAACCATGTGCAAAAATAACGTTCCGGCCGCCGATGCCAAGCTCAAGGGAGCAGTCGCAGCTACAACGGTACTCAAAACAATTTCCAAATCAGAATTGGCAAGCCACAATTCTCCTCGTTCGGCATGGTGCGCCGTTCATTCCACAGATGCGTCTGGGAAATACACGGGTGGGCATGTCGTTGTTGACATTACCTCCTTCGCTTCAAAGCACCCAGGAGGGGATCTTATTCTCTTGGCCGCTGGGAAGGATGCAAGTGTACTCTTCGAAACGTACCATCCACGCGGTGTTCCGCACAGTCTTGTGAAGAAGTTGCAAATAGGTGTCATGGAGAAGGGAGCTTACGACAACAGCTTTTACTCATGGGACAGTGATTTTTACAAGGTTCTCAAGAAGCGAGTATGTGAACGCATTGAGGAGAAGGGATTGCAACGTCGAGGATCTGGAGAGATCATGATCAAGGCCTTGTTTTTACTTGCTGGATTCTGGTATTCCTTGTACCACATGTACACTCAAACAAGCTTTACGAATGCTGCGATTGCATCCATCTCTATGGGGATCTTTGCTGCCATGATTGGTGTTAACATTCAACACGACGGGAACCATGGAGCATTTGCCAAATCGAAATTCGTCAACAAATTTGCAGGATGGACATTTGATATGATCGGAGGCAGTGCCTTTACTTGGGAGTTGCAGCATATGCTTGGCCATCACCCATACACCAATGTCCTTGACGAAGTCGAGCACAAAAGGAAGGAAGAAGAAATTGATTGCAAGCTTGAAGAGAAAGACCAGGAATCAGACCCAGATGTTTTTTCATCTTTTCCATTGATGAGGATGCACCCTCTTCACGAGGCATCATGGTTTCACAGATATCAGCACATCTATGCACCCTTCCTCTTTGCTCTCATGACACTTGCAAAAGTTTTTCAACAAGACTTCGAGATTGTCTTGACCGGAAAATTGTACCACATTGACGCGACAGTTCGTTATGGAAGTATTTGGAATGTGATGAGATTCTGGAGCATGAAGCTTATTACAACGTGTTACATGATGGGACTACCAATTTACTTTCATGGGGCAGTTAAGGGTGTTGGCTTGTTCGTCATTGGGCATTTGGCTGCAGGTGAGCTGTTGGCGACTATGTTCATCGTCAATCATGTCATTGAGGGAGTCAGCTATGGGCACAAGAGCGCGACAAATGATGAAGGCGTCAAAGTTGCGAAACCTGCTACACTTCAGGGTGACACACCAATGGAAAAGACAAGAGAGCAAGTAATGAATGGCAAAGCTGACAAATCAACAGTTCCATCAGTCCCATTCGATGATTGGGCAGCTGTTCAATGCCAAACATCTGTGAACTGGTCTAGTGGTAGCTGGTTTTGGAACCATTTCTCTGGTGGTCTCTCTCATCAAATTGAACACCATTTGTTCCCGTCCATTTGCCATACAAACTATTGCCACATCCAAGAAGTTGTTCAGAAGACTTGCGAAGAATACGGAGTCCCTTATCAGACTGAGAAGAACTTGTTTGTTGCCTATGGAAAAATGTTGAGTCATTTGAAATTTTTGGGACGATCGAAGCAGCTATAAGTAACTGCACATTATAGAAAAAGATGTTTTAGGACGTTATTGATTTGGCTTTCACAAAGCAGTGCTGTACTCAATGACTATGAGTCACCTCTCTTCTTCTTTTCTTGCTCCATCAAAAATTCTCTTGTTATCACGCCGTACTTTGGACAATACATTAACCACCCTGGTGGATAATCTTCCTCGTTTTCAAAAGCAGGGGGTAAGTCGTCAATGTCATAACGAACCTCTCTAGTAGAAGAATTTGAATCGAGACCAGCTTCAGTGGCAGGAATGGCCTCATCTCCGTTCGCAGAGTCAACTCTATCATGATCAGCTCCAACATCATTGTTTGTTTTGTCTTCTAATTCGGGAATAGCATCATCAGAAACAACTTCATCGCCAATTATCATCATGTCCGCTCCAAACAGTGTTCGAAGGATCGGTAATGAACGCAAAAAGTACTGCAGCTGTTGTAAAAAGTCACAAAGTATATCCCATAGAGAAATGAGTAACTCGTACAGAATTTGAGGTGACTGTAGCGGATTTGAAATCAACCGCTTCGACTGGAAAATCATGTCTTCGCTCATCACATTTTTCAAAAGAATTGAGGCAATTGCAGGTATTTGTCGAATGTACCGTGGTAGGAATAATATTGGTCTAACATTCAATGATTCTTGTCTCGTACGTCGAATGTCATGCATTATTTTGTCACGTAGAGATAATACCCGAATTGCAAAAAACAGCAATATTCCAAGAATGGCTGTTTCATATTTTATCCAGTTATCCCCAATCCGCCCTTGCCGTGGGGATATCGGTATAAAGTCGGTATTGACGTTGTAATCATTGTAAAGAATATTGTTAGCTCGTCGCCTCCTCCTCCTTCTCTCTGCTGAAGGCATACCTGTCGAGCTTTTCGCAGGCTGCTGAGGTGTTGGGGGATATGAATTTATTGTTGCTGCTGTTGGCACTTCTGTATCGCCGCATGACGAATCATCACCATTGCCACAAACGGCGGCTCCGGAATCATTCTCGCCAATGTGTTCCACTAAAATCTCTGATGGCTCGTACACGTCTTCATAGATATTGTTCATGTCAGAGCTGCCGCCGCTGCTGCTGCTGCTTGATTCAGCCATGATCTAAACTGCCGTCACCAATTATTTGCCGGTGCAGCTAGCTCTAGTGACGCCTTCGCCAAGTTTTGTGGTGGAGGTGGACCATATTGAGCGACGACGCACGGTGAGTGTTCTGATGTAACGTCTTTGTTACGCTGTGTTACGTTTCGGTCGGTGACTCAGATGCCACTTTTGTCCGCTCCGGCACTCAGCTTCGATATGCTTCTTCCACATTCCAAACTCCAAACAACGAGAACACAAAAAACAAGAAGGCGAAAAGCGAAAAGGCACCCCGCCCTGGCACCCCCATAAGTGGCAAGTAGCTCACCACCGACCAGCTCACCACCTCTCACCACCATGTCGCTATCAATCACCGTCCCACCCGGCTACGGCTGGATCGTCCTTGGAGCAGGAATCTTCCCAGTCATCACTGACATGTACCTTGGTGGAAAGGTCATGGCGGCACGCAAGAAGGTGCGTACCTTTGCTCCCAGTTGTTGCCGATTTTTGCTTGCCTCTTCTCACCGTCAACATTCAATCTAATTCCCTTCATTGTTAGTATGATGTGAAATACCCCAATCTCTACGCCTCACCCAAAGTCCACGAAAAAGCAGACGAATTCAACAGAGTCCAACGTGGTCATCAAAACTACATCGAGAACATTGGTGGATATCGCATCATGACATTATTAGGAGGGCTAAAGCATCCGATTACTTGTGCTGTGGGAAGCGTTCTCTACTGCGTAGGATCAATCTTGTACATGAAGGGATATGCTGATAACTCGCTTGATGTGAAAGATGCTCGTTACAAGAAGGGCGCTGCGGTGAAGTGGATTGGCTTCTTCGCTTCGTTTGTATCGACGATTAAGTTTGCATACGATCTGATCAAGGCATAATTACGTTATATCAGGCGGACAGCTGTAGAGCATGCATGCTTCTCGTGTTTAATTTATTGAAAGAATACAAAAAAGAAGTGCAGGTTGGTGCAATGTGTCAATGATAAGATTATGGAGAAGAACGGACAGCAACGCAATCTTTGAAAACAGCTCAGTTCACAAATAATGAGTATTATAAACTTAGCTACAGTCACAACATGTGCACGCAAGATTGTCACACGAAGCTGTAATGCTATTCAGAACTCCTTCTTGTCTGAGAGTGCATATTTCTTGAGGCATAACACCCTTGAGATTGGTACTTTGTATGACAAGCTCTTCCAAACTGGTTAGCAATCCAAACTCACTTGGAATGGACCCATCAAATTCATTGTAGGCCAATCCCAATGTTGTCAAGCTCTTGGCACTTCCTAGCTCTTTGGGCAAAGCCCCATCCAAGTTGTTAAAAGTGACATCCAGGAACTTTAACTCTGTCAAGTCGCCGAAACTAGCAGGCAAGGGGCCTTCGAAGCTACAAGTGCTCAAACTAAGATATACCAGGAACGTCAGCTGACCGAGGACTGATGGAACTATACCTCCCATATCATGATTCGCTTCTACCGACAAGTCTTGAAGCTTGTTGCAAAACTGAATTTCTTCTGGAATGCCTCCAGAAAACTGGTTGTTGCCTAGTAAGAGTGTGGTAAGATTTGTCATTTTGCCAATCAGGGGTGATATTGTGCCACTGAAATCATTGAACGCAACATCGATAACTTCCAGACTCTCGAAATCATCAATGACCTCGAACAGATCGCCAGTAAACTCATTGGTGTGTAGGTAAAGTGTCTTCAGATGCTTTAGATTCTGGAATTTTGTAGGAAGAGGGCCCTTGAAGTTGTTCGCAGACAGGGACAAGTGCTCAAGGTGTTTGAAGTCTCCTATGTCATCTATATTCGAGAGTTGATTCTGACTCAAGAGGAGAGTATCGAGCTTGTGCAGGTCATAGATGTGTGAAGGCAATGATCCAATCAATTTGTTGTTTTCGAGATTTAAATGCTGTAAGAACAATAGCAATGATAACTCTTCAGGAATCTGGTCATTAAGCCGCTGACTCAATGTGAGCCCTGTCACAATACGCTCTGGAGCATCATCAATCCAAGCAGTATTATCTTGCTCATATTCGACCATCAAATCCATTTTGTTTTTGCACTGAACCTCTTCCCATTCACATTCATGTACAGGACTCCCCCACTGCTGTCCATCATCTGATTCATCCATCATCGAAGGAAAGTGTATCACCATTAGAAGGTATCTTTGCTGGAGATTGTCAGCAGTGGGATCGAGTTTCATTTCATCATCATAGACAAGCCACTGCCATGCTCTATATTGTGGTGTATTAGGCTCCATTAACGTCTCATTCCTACCTGGTGTAACAAGAGCGAGTCGATCAGCTATGATGGCTTCTCTTTCTGGGTTCTTGCGAGAGGTTAGCTCTGTTGAAGCACCGTTATTCTGTTGGTCATTATCATCTCCCCCAACACTTGTTTGTGTCAATACTAGAGGTACAACAATTGCAACTGCAACAACCATACCCAAGACAGCTGCAATAATGATGAGACGACACTTTTGCTTGTGCCACCAGGGAACATCCGCTGATACTGACTCTGCTGATGCTGGCGCTGGCAAGGGGTTGGGAGATTCCAGTCTTTCGTCCTCAGCTGCTAGCTTTGCCGAAAGAGCAGAATCATAGAAAGATTGATCATCTTTATCTTTATCTTTAGCTGCAGACATCTTCGTGGAAACATTTGATTGCCCTGACTGCAGTGCACAATGCTGTTCAGACTCCATGGATGAAACACCAACTCCCACTTGAATGACCGCACCAAAACCATGAAGACATCTTTGATCGTAGAAAGGAGAGTGTTACCTACTTCTCTCCGCTTTGCGCTTGATTTGAACGGTGATAGTCATCTTTTTTGAAGCGACGCGGCTAGCTCGCTACACATACTCTTCCATAAAATACCGTACCAGTAAAGGCAGGTAAATACCTCCTACCTGAACTTATGACTAAGACCACCCCTACCACCGGGGCTGGGCGAGACGAGAGAAGACCGAGAAGCTCGCAGAGCTAGCTTCTCTCTTCTCTCTTGTGCGCCCAGTCCCCGGTGATAGGTAGGGGTGTGACTAAGACTCAAGCCTCAAACCTCAAGAAAGGAGACGATGGACGATGACGATGATACGCACGATGATGTATTGTAGCTACTTCTACTGTCTTGATTTCATTATGTAATATGGAAAAGATCTAACAAATTCACCCACCACCACTCTTCTCCTATTCCTTACATCATGTACGAACCAAGCAGTCTATCGCTGTTGCTTTTGTTGGTAGCGACGCTGCTTTCAGATGGAATGGCATTTATTGGAAACGGATTACCAAGCAAACAATCTCAATTATTCATGCTTCAGGATGAATCATCAAACGAAGTAGACAGAAGATCATTCTTTTCAGTTCCATTATCATCAATGATCTTAGCTGGACTTCCTTCAGATGCAAACGCAGCCAAGGGTGCAGCTGAATATGACCTAGAATATTACATGCGAGATCTGTTCATGGGCAACAAGAAAGAAGGTAATCTACCAGTATCAAATGCACCACCCGCAGCTCCATCGCGGACACTAAGAGAGCCACTGTTGCCACTACTTCTGGATGATGAATTGAAATCTAGTATACCAATTCAAGAGTTGGCACGAGTAACCACAATCCCCATCAATTCACTTGCAGAACAAATAGTTGCATATCGAAACAAAGTTGCACCTGCGTTCCAAGCAAGTCATCCTTGGCAAAAGGAATCAGTGAGCGATGAATATTACTTTGATTTAACGTGCTATGCGCTCTGGAAAATTGCTTCAACAACAATACAAGATTATGCCGTGAGAGACAAGTTTGTACGAAGTATTGGACAGAGATTATTGAATGAAATGGTGCAACAAGAGTTTCTTTCCAAGCCATCTATTGCTACACTCAACAAAAATGACAATAAATTGACTGACTTGATCCCTTGTGTTATTGAAGTTTTGGATCTATTTCAAACCACATCTTACTGTTCATCATATCGTCTTGGAGATAAGAATGATGAGGAACGATCGGGACTCAAGGTGTTTGATGAGCTTGATGATGAAGAGATATCTTCGTCTAATGGTGCAGGATCATTCAATTGCCTCATTAGCATATTCGACCCTGCAACCTTGGGAGGAGCACTACAAATTACAGGAGAAGGTTCACGTTTCAGCCCAGATTTCGTTGGGCCGACCGTCGCAGCATTGTTTGAAAGAGTTGGCAATTGTAAGGTGGACTTTGAGAGTTACTTCGTTGATCCTGTTTATCGGCCTAATCCGAAAGACTTCTTCCCCAACGAACGCTTTTATCAATTTACCATTGCAAGGAAGTAAGAGTTGACCTACAGCTCTGATTGCCATTAGACACTATCTGTAACTCCATAGTGAGTGGTATAAGTAAGAATCGTCTACTATGAAAATGATGTATTCTGTAAAGTGATCAGTTCATCCCTTTTTCAATCGAAACACGATGTGTAACAATCTTTTCCCAAATGCTACAACGTCCTGTCATCGTCAGCGATGTTCCAATGATTGCAACTTCATGAGAATCGCGAAGACGTATCAGTTGACGAAAAAATTCATTCCTGTCAGAGATGCCCTTGGCGGCGGGAAGACTTTCTTGGAATTGTGTAGCCGCATCTAATGATGACATGGAATCAATCATGATCAATGTAGGTGCCTGTTTTTGATTGCTACCCTTGCTTTCGTTGTCCAAGCTTTGACGCAAGCCCTCCAATGTTGCGACAAGACTTAGGTATGTAAAATCACGTGGTTGTACAATATTGATTCTACCCAAACAAGACACAATTGCACATTCAATCATTGATTTTTCTTTGGCAGATAGTTCATCATAGAGTTGTGCTTCTGAATCATCTTCCATATTTGTGGTTCCTGTTGCACCCTCTCGCAAATTGTTGTTTGTAATCAATTCTCGGATCCATTTCCTAGCTACGGACGTTTCATGAAAACGACGGAGTACAGCTTCACGAACTGCTAGCATGAGTTTGATGGGATTGACGCAATGGTCAATATCCAAAATAACGACTCGAGGTTCAATCAGCGATTGGGATGGTTGCGCGTTAGTTCCATGTCTACGTTGACGTTTGGACGGTCTATGATTTGGGTCACCTGTCCCATTATCAGTAGCCATACTTGTAGTAGCTTCACAATCCAGCATATCACCAAAGAAAGAATTGGTTGTACTAGTTACATATCTTGCTGCAATTGTTACAAGCGTGGTTGTCTTGCCAGATCGTCGATCTCCAGACATTTCACAGACCAAAGAGCATGATGACGTCTCCCGTCGTCGTGTTTCCCTAGAGAGTACTGAATCAATCATTGGAATGCCCATCCCACGTGGAAGAAATGAATCAATGACGAGTTTATCATTCTCGATTGTTTGAGTATTGGTTTCATCATTAATCGGTTGCTGCTGTTGCTGCTGCTGTTGCTGCTGCTGTTGCTGCTGCTGTTGCTGTATTGACTGCTGTCTACGACGTAGTTGATTGAATACACGATACAACCGGTTACACTCTCGTTCTCGAGGTGATCGAGTGCTGCCAGTATCAGAATTCGACAGCGACAGACAAGCTCGTGCAGCTGCAATGGGATATTGTCTATGCCACTTCATTAGTGGCTTGATTGCTGTGTTTTCCCCCAGGTCACACCCTTCGTCAATGCTCTCATCGCTGCTGCTACAACTGCTGACACCGGCTAGTCGACGAGCCCGCCTCCGGGCGCTGCGTCTGAACCAATCTGATGCTGTTTCATGGTACGGTTGGTCTAAATCTGAAGAAAAGTCGTCTGATTGGACTTCATCTTCGTTATAATTGTTGCCGTTTATCATTGTTATTCAATTTCAATGGCATAATGGTGCATCCTTTGTGGGCAATGAGCAAAGAAACGTCGATGTTGTGGCTTTTTCTACGTAGGAATAGTACAAGCAAGGTCATCGACGGTAAGTTGTTTGATCCAGCTCCTCCATAATATATCCAACAAGCTATGTAAACGCAATGGTGTATTAACGGAAACAATGGTGTCAAAGGTCCTTTGTCCGCTCATCCTCTTACTCACCGGTCTTACAGCACTAGTAACATGTCCACATTCCAAGGTGGAGGAATCGTTCAATCTCCAAGCAACACATGATCTGTTCTATCATGGTGTGGGGCCTGCTTGGAAATCGATAATTGCAAAACAAACACCAGCAGCATCATCATGTAGTGCTGTTGATTCTAATGAGTCGACAAACGTTTGTGATGCAGTTGCAGCTACTGCTGATGGTCTACCATACGATCATTTACAATTCCCAGGAGTGGTGACACGCACCTTCACTGGGGCGTTTATGCTATCATTATTTGCAAGGATCATTTCATTCAATGTGCCCCGGAGTATCTTTGACCTGCCTTTCCATCCAATGGCTGTCCAATTTTTAATAAGGCTCGAGCTTTTGATACTGTCGTGGCTAGCTCATGTTCGATTGGCAAGTTCGTTGGAGGGTTACTTGTCAAAGAAGAAACAAATCAAATCAAATGAGAGTCATACATCTACACGAAATGTATTCGGCTACTATCTTTTGATTACAGCTTCTCAATTTCACATCCCCTTCTACTCAAGTCGACTGCTGCCCAATACATTTGCTTTACTTCTCACAACACATGCCTATGCGGAATGGTTCAATGGTCGCCCTGATCGGACTGCTACTTACTTGGTGTTTACTACAGCAATATTCCGATGTGATGTACTGCTTCTCCTATTCACTGTTGGACTGACACTGCTGATTCGGCGCGAGCTTCACATCGTGCAAGCGTTGATTATTGGAATGGCAACAGGGGTCATTGGTGTGTTGATAACAGTTCCATTGGACTCGATATTGTGGCAGAGATTGGTGTGGCCAGAGTTTGAAGTGTGGTGGTTCAATGCAGTTGACAATAGATCAAGTGAATGGGGCGTGATGCCATTTCATTGGTACTTTTCAAATGCATTACCAAAAGGAATGTTATTGACATTGTTCTTGGTACCACTTGCGTTTCTCAATGTGACAGGTTGGGCAAAAGAGAAAGCACGCAACATCACTGTCGTCATTGACCACACGCTATTGCATTTTTTCATTCCGACGCTTGGATTTGTGCTGTTGTACTCCTTTCTACCTCACAAAGAAATGCGATTCATTTTCCCAGCGTTGCCAATGTTCAATGCATGTGCAGCGTATGGGCTGAGTAAGCTCCATGCAGTGGCTGTAACTGATTGGAAAGGAGCGGGCTGGAGCACGTTTATTTCAAAAGGGTTACATGTCGGTGGGTTGATAGCAGTATTTATCACGATGGTTGGAAGCTTGTTATTCCTTAGATTATCAATGGAGAATTATCCGGGAGGGGCAGCACTGGAGCGTTTAAAGAATCATTTAGGGGGCACAGCAGAAATACGCACACAACAAGCACCAAAGTGGGAAGATGTTCACGTTCATATAGATGTTGCTGCAGCAATGACGGGTGTATCTCTGTTTGGACAAAAATCAATCACCAATCTCTACCCGATTCAGATGAGTAAATCTGGTTATGAAGCAGAGAATGATGCAAAAGATTCATCTCGATCTTACACGCATTTGCTGTCCGAAGAACAATCAGTGCAAGGCTACCACATCGTTGATACCATAGAAGGATTTCCTAGCCTGGACAAACGCAAGCTACGAATTGTTACGAATCCTGCAATACACATTTTGGAGAGAGATGGCTGGTTACCGAAGGAGTAAACTACACACATTGCCAGAAACAAATTGAATTGGGTAAATACTGTCATTGCGTCAAGTGGATTCATAATAGCAGCTGCGTTGGGAATGCGAAAGTTCATTGGCCGGACAAAGACACATGTCATAAGTAGCAACGATCTAATTATATAGTCTAAAAATGATCTACTCTTCGTACTTCTTGAATAACAAAACTGCATTGTGTCCTCCAAATCCGAGATTTGTACTCATAGCGCCATTCACCTCCATCTCCCTCTTTGTATTAGGAACATAATCAAGATCACATTCTGGATCTGGTGTTTCGTAGTTAGTTGTTGGTGGTACAACTCCATCCTGAATTGTTCTCGCAACAATCACTGCCTCGAGTCCACCAGCAGCTCCCAATGTGTGTCCTGTCACACATTTTGTACTAGAAACAACAAACTTTCCGTCTTTATTGGTTGCATGCTCGCCAAACACTGACTTGAATGCCATCGTCTCGAACTTGTCATTGTATGCAGTCGATGTTCCGTGAGCATTCACATAATTGATGTCGGTTTTGTCAATTCCACTCTGTTCAATTGCCATTTCCATTGCAGCGGCCAATCCTCGTCCTTCAGGCGCAGGAGTAGTAATGTGATGAGCGTCGCAGGTAGCACCATATCCAATCATTTCACAGTAAATGGGAGCTCCTCGTGCCTTGGCGCTTTCCAACGATTCAAGTACAACAACTCCTGCTCCTTCTCCCATGATAAAACCACCTCTGTCTGCGTCGAATGGCCTACTTCCTCCCTCTGGATTATCGTTCCAGTTTGTATTCATAGCCTTCATACTGCTGAATCCTGCGTAACTCAATGGAGTGATACTGGCTTCGGTACCTCCCGCAACCATTTGGTCAACAACTCCATCCGCAATCATACCGAAGGCTTCTCCGATAGCATGTGATGCAGATGCACAGGCGGATGTAACACCGTAGTTGGGTCCTTTGCAGCCACATTCAATACCTACAACTCCTGATGCTGTGTTACCTAGGAGAGCAGGAATAGTGAAGGGAGACACCTGCAAATTTGACACAGAAAATGTGTTAATACATGGAAAGAACTCGATTGTTTGACAAGAACACATATTGCAGTTCTGACTCTACTACTGTGACTACTCACCCTGGGTCTCTCAGGCTTCTTCCACAACTTCAATACTTCATTCTCGAACGTTTCCATACCACCAAATGCACTTCCAACAAACACACCACACTTCTCAGGATTCTCCAATGTTTCTGGCGTATCACCCAAACCAGCATCCTTCAATGCCAAGCGTGATGCAGCAACAGCAAAATGTGTAAACCTGTCATTAGTCTTGATATTCTTTGGGTTGGTAAAGAAATCTTTTGGATCGAACATATCATCTGGGACCTCGGAACCAATTTGACATGGGAAGTGCGTTACGTCAAACCTGGTAACTTTACCAAGACTAGATTTACCATCGGCAACATTTTGAAAGAAGTCGTTATGGCCGATACCGCATCCGGAGATTACTCCAAGACCGGTAACTACGACACGTTTCTTCTCTGCGGCAAGTTGTGTTGTTGTTGCTACAGACCTTGAAGCGGTGCGGATACCAGTTGAAGAGAAGGCATGCGCTGTGGCAGCCGTATAGACGAGGAGCAGTGTAGGGGATGAAAATCTCATGCTGTGTGATATTAGGGCTGGTGTTGTTCTCAGTTGTTTGCGTTGAACGTTAATGATACAAGATATTGCTAGCATTGCTTCATCATTCAACTTGTCGGTCTCGACACGTCGATTCCTCTTCACTTCACCGCCCAAAAGAGCAAAAAATGGCGACTGCGCGAGACTGACGTACTTTGGGGTCGCTCTGAACATGCCAAAGAAATAGATCGCAAGACCCCATTGTAACGAAGGGCAGTAACTGTTGCCTCTTATTTGAGCCACTAATTGAAAAAGGGTCAGCTCTTTTTAGCGAGAAACTCATGACCACAAACGCACCGGCACCTCCACAATCACAATGCATGCACAAGAACCCTAAATCCAAAACAGTATCATTTTCAGCACTAGCCTGGATTTCCGGCATTGCTCCCTATCCATCTGAGCACTACCAAATACCATCCCAATAAAACGTTTAGAAAATGACTAAAAGAGTTGTTTCCCAGCTTGTCGTGTCGGCAGCCAGTCTCTCATTGACTGCTGCCTTTGCACCAAGTGGCCTCACCAATATTGCCCATCTATCATCAAAGAACCATCATGCAACCAGAATATCTGCGCCTTTATCATCAGCCGCTAGCTCTGACGATGTAATCGACGCCGATATCGTTGCTCTCTCAACAAATCCTACTCTCAACCTCACACCTGAAGGATATGGCTTCTCCTCTCCCATTTCACGTGTCATGAAAGAAAGTGGTAAAAGTGGATATTACCGTGCCAAATCATCCGAAAGTGTTGTGGACGTCATGGGGAAGATTGGCAAGAATGAAGTTGCACTCGTCTTTGATGAAGAGAATGACGAGGAACTTATGGGTATCTTTACTGATTTTGATTTCATCCGTCTATCTACGGAACAGGCCAGAGCACGTACGGAGGAGGAGAGTGCAATTTTCATGGCTGCACCGGTCAGTTCCTTTATTACACCAGCTGAGAAACTAATTTGCGTTGAGCCAACGAGTACTGCATCCCAGGCTGTATCTATTATGACGAACAACAATGTTCGTCATACTGTCATTGTGGATAAATGTGGGCCCGACTTTTCATTTATTCCCGGCTCGCCTGTGAGCGGTGTTGTTAGCATGGAAGCTCTCCTCAATGTTATTCAATCGGACAACCGTCTCAGCTATGAAAAATTGTCTCAGAAATTCCCAGGATTGGCGAACAAGCCCATTGAACAAATGAGAGAGGAATTGAAGTCGCAGGCGAATGCTTTGGCCAACAATGAGGAGACAGCCAAGAAGGATCTTATTAAAGTTGGTACAGCTATTTTGGGTGTAGGCAGTATAGCTTTGTATGCTAGCCAGAGTGCGTGGTTGAGCGACAATGCCGAACTTGCCATGATTGCTATTTTCGTCCTTGGATACATTGGGATTATTTTCGAGGAGGTTTTCGAGTTCAACAAAGCTGCTGTCGCTTTGTTGATGTCAACAGGATTGTGGGTAACATATGCTGATTTCTACGGAGGATCTACTGGATTGGCAAGTGAAAGCGTCCTTGAGCAATTGAGTGAACAGTTGGCAGAGGTTTCGGATATTTGCTTCTTCCTTCTGGCTGCATCTGCTATTGTTGAGGTTGTAGATGCCCATCAAGGCTTCAAGGTTGTTACGAATTTGATTACTACCAAATCAAAGAAGGGATTGTTCTGGGTCATTGGATTCTTGACTTTCTTCCTTTCTGCAATTCTGAACAACTTGACTGTAACAATTGTGATGGTGTCCTTGCTGAGGAAGTTGGTTCCTAACGATGATGACAGGAGATTATTTGGTGCCATGGTTGTTGTAGCTGCCAATGCCGGAGGAGTTTGGACACCGATTGGAGATGTCACCACAACTATGCTTTGGATTAACAACAACCTCTCCACAATCCCTACTGTGACAGAGTTGTTCCTACCCTCAATTGTGTGCCTTGTGGCATCGTTGTTCTTCCTCGTTAACCAGGTCGAAGAAGATTCATCCTTGGCAGAATCGACGCTTCCACCTCCATCACCTTTGGCTCCTAGAGGACAAGTTGTGTTCTGGACTGGAATTGCGTCACTTCTCGCTGTTCCTGTCTTTGCGGAGCTAACTGGCCTTCCACCATACCTTGCAATGGTAAGTATTTTCGCTGCTCTACTAGCTTCAACATTATGTCTCTCGAACTTTCCATCTCATCATTTCTTTCTTCTCCACTCACCTTCAGCTTACTGGCCTTGGAGCTATTTGGACATTGACTGACATTATCCATATGGACGACGAAGAAGAGGAAATGAAGGTGCCTGCAGCATTGTCGAAACTTGACACCTCTGGAATCTTGTTCTTCCTTGGTATTCTCATGAGTATTGGCGTTTTGGACAAATCTGGTCTTCTAAAAGACCTTGCAGTATTCCTGAATAACAACTTGCCTAGTCAGGATATCATTGCTACTGTGATCGGAATCGCATCAGCTCTCATTGACAACGTTCCTCTTGTGGCAGCAACAATGGGTATGTACGACTTGGCTGATTATGGTACGGATGACAAGCTTTGGCAGCTAATTGCACTTTGCGCCGGTACTGGAGGATCAATTTTGGTAATCGGATCAGCAAGTGGTGTCGCATTGATGGGATTAGAGAAGGTAGACTTTTTGTGGTATGCCAAAAAGGTGTCTGTTGGGGCTGCCATTGGATACTTCGCAGGCATTGCGGCATATCTAGCACAGAATGCTATTCTTAGTGGTGCATTGCTAGGAGGAAGTGTCTCGCCTTAGATCTCATAACTTCAGTAGATTAGATTCAAAATGTAATTGTCTCTGCCCTCCGCCATGCAACAACAGTTAAGTATTCATCTTCTCATACTTACATCAGCATTGAGCTACTCCTTAGCAGATTGGAGATGCATGTCCTATTTACTCGGCCATCACCCATCACGAATCAATCACCCGCTGTAAAATCTACTAGCCTCGCTGACGCTCGTCTAGCCGCTGCGCGGGTTTTCTAAATAAGAGAGGAGGCACCGGCTATCTACTACGATATTTTTTTTTTTTTTTTTTTTTTTTGATTAGATAAATAAGTGATTAGTTTAGGATGGTAATATTGATTGTGTCTACTTATATACATAGCAGTATTCAAATTGTACGTTATGTAACACTTTAATAATTATGTAATAAAGGTTGTACATTGCCTTCTACGAATGCTGTGTAGTGATTACTGAGAAACGGTTGGGAGAATATTGATTTATGTGAGAGGGATTATCTATGAAGAGGTTTAATGTGAACGTGTGGAAACGATTGAAGACAGGTAGGAAGAAATTAGAGCGAGACGTAAATCATTTGGTGAAATAATATTCTACAGGACTGTTAGTATGATTTGGCAGAGTTAGTACCCACTCTCGGATTCCTTCTTAATGTTGGTGAAAGTGGTGATGTAATTGACGTTAGAAGTGAGAGCCTTGTTGTACAATGTAAGAGTATCATGTTCATTTCTGATATTGTTGAGGGTTTCAAGATCGACCCCAGAACTCTGTGCTAAGTTACACACAATATCAAATTTTGTTTTCCAGTTAGTCAAGGAGCAATTGGCCTGTTCGATCGTGGTCTTTGCATCATCCAAATCCTCCTGTACGTTGTTGAGGATGTTGGAGACATGGATGAGGTGTGTTTGGAGATGAAGGTTGATCTCGGCAGAGGATAGGGTGGTATCACATTGCACCTCCCCTTGAGAGTAGATACCTGTGTAAGAAACGCCGTGTTCTGGGTAGAACATTGTTCCGAATCCGTGTTCTTGGCCAAATTTGAAGTTACCGATGTACTTTTTATTAACCCAACAACAGCACTTCCAACATCAATAACATTAAGAACAACTCCAGGCCACATGGCCCGAACAAAACAAACTGCACGAAAATCAACTGGAGGTAAGGCTCCACGGAAACAACTCACCACAAAGGCCGCACGTAAATCTGCTCCTACAGCCGCAGGGGTCAGAAAACCTCACCGTTACCGTCCGGGAACAGTTGCTCTCCGTGAGATCCGTCGTTACCAAAAGTCCACTGATCTTCTTCTCCGAAAAGCACCCTTCCAGAGATTGGTCAGGGAGATTGCACAGGACATGAAATCAGACCTCAGGTTCCAGTCCACAGCCATTTTGGCATTGCAGGAGGCGAGTGAGGCTTATCTCATTGGCCTCTTTGAGGACACAAACTTGTGTGCAATACATGCAAAGCGTGTGACCATCATGCCAAAGGATATGCAGCTGGCTCGTCGTATAAGGGGAGAGCGTGCCTAATATTAAAAAACTAAAATAAATAAAGACTGCCAATCAATGATTGGTGAGCGCCCTTTTTTGGGATTTATAATTCTTCACTTTCTCTTTCTGTGAATCCACATATGAATCCGAATTACTTAAAACACATTCTTCCTTTCTGCCTCATCTTCTTACCTAGTAACGCAAATGTTACGGCGCTTGCTCGGTGGGGCATCTTCATTATCGGTGTCTGCATCCAGTGCTTCACGCTTCACGTTTGAGTCCGATTTGACTTCATCGTTCTCGTAGTAGACTTGCTCGCTGACCTCGACCCTGACAATATATATGTTTTCAAACTGACCACACTTCTTTCCTCTCTTCCATTCACCGAATCCGAGTAGGTCCATTTGCCTCTTCCGTGCGAATCCGAGTAGGTCCATTTGCCTCTTCCGTGTGTCCCCCCCTGAACAATCAAATCTAAGCCAATCAAAGAAAGAGTCAATCGAAAATTCTAAACACGGGGGGGCAAGGGGGGGTGTCCCCCCTGAACAATCAAATCTAAGCCAATCAAAGAAAGAGTCAATCGAAAATTCTAAACACGGGGGGGGCAAGGGGGGGTGTCCCCCCCTGAACATTCAAATCTAAGGCAATCAAAGAAAGAGTCAATCGAAAACTCTAAAAACGGGGGGGGGCAAGGGGTCAAATCAAGCCAATCAAAGAAAGAGTCGATCGAAAATGCCCGTGAAGGCCAAAGGACACGCCAAAGGGCCCGGACAGAACGACAGAACGACAGAACGACCGACCGACCGACAGAACGACAGAACGACAGAACGAACGACTTAGCTCCTCTCATTATTTAGATAGTCACAAAAAATCTCTAGAGCACAAAACCAACGACCATGGCATTCAACTTCGGCGCCCCATCACCGGCACCAGCGGCTGGTGGAGGTTTCTCATTCGGTAGTGCTGGCACTAGTACTCCAGCGCCTGCACCAGCGCCTGCTGGCGGAGGTTTCTCTTTTGGTAGTGGAGCCGCCAGCACTCCAGCCCCTGCACCTGCTGCCGGTGGTTTCTCTTTCGGTGCCCCCGCTGCTTCTTCATCTACGGCGACTACTGATAGCAAAACTGCTGCTCCCGCTTCTAGTTTCAGCTTCGGTGCACCGGCAGCTTCCAGTGGTAGTGGTGATGCGAAGGCTGCACCTGCTCCAGGTAAGAGGGCGATGTATCTATGTTTCGCATTATGTGCTCGGGATACATCATTGATTGAATAGGAGTAATATCACGAAGTTTTATCTCACCGATTTATTGCGATTTCATATTATTTTAGCAGCTGGAGGATTTTCATTTGGTGGAGGGGCACCTGCACCAGCTGCCTCTGGAGATAAAAAGGACTCGGCATCTACTGGTTTTTCATTTGGATCTACTCCCGCTCCTGCTGCTGCTGCCTCTGACAATAAGGGTTCTTCGGGAATAAGCTTTGGTGGCGGGGATACTGCTTCAAAAGGAACTGACAAACCAGCTGCTCCTTCGTTTTCTTTCGGGGGTGGTGCAAACGCGACAACTACAACAGATGCTTCCAAAGATTCAAAGGCGTCATCATCGGGAGGATTCAGTTTTGGAGGAGCCGCCACTTCGTCCACTGCAGATGCAAAGAAAGATAGTGCCAAGGACGCATCATCATCAACAACCAATACTACTACACCTGCAGCTAAATCTGGATTTTCATTTGGGACTCCAGCAACCACGGCAACTCCTGGACCAACACCAGCGGCAAAAGTCCCATCGCCAGTCGTCACTCCTGCTACTGGTGGTTTGAACACACCTGGTGCAAATACCCCGGCAGCAGCAGCAGCAACAACAACACCAGCGACGACAACAGCCGCAGCAATTGATAACAAACCCCAAATGATAGAACCTCCCCCCATCGAATACCAATCGTTAACTGTGGAGCAAATCTTGAATCGCTTTCAATCGGAACTCGAAACTGATACCATTTCATTCCTTCAAGAAGCACAACGAATTTCTCAATATGATGCTACATTACGTGATACACAACATTCCCTCTCTGAACTGGCAAATATGGTGTCGCGTCTAATGCTTCATCAGAACGAAGTTGGAACACAACTACAGGGAATTGGATCCTATCAGAATGAGTTAGGTACAACTTTGGACCAGTTAGAAAAGAATGTGGATGAGTTATTTGCCGCACAAAGTAAAGTTAGTGTCGAAAGTGCCGACATTGAACGTGAGAAGGCATATGAGAGAGCATTGGAGATTGATTCGAAGCTAGGACAAATGGGCAACGTATTGGAGAATGTTGTGAGCGATTTGAATGCTGCCCAAGAGAGAGTTTGGAGTTCGTCAGATGGTGAAGGAAAGGATGAAGAAGTTGGAAAGATCATTGGGGTGTTCAATGCTCATCACGAAACCTTGGCGTATTTGGAGAATAGAGCGAGAGCTGTGGAATCAGATTTAGTTATGGTTGGCCAAGTCTTGGCGAAGAACGGGCAATGATCACCAAAA
This sequence comes from Skeletonema tropicum, assembly GCA_037178625.1. NCBI lineage: Eukaryota > Bacillariophyta > Thalassiosirophyceae > Thalassiosirales > Thalassiosiraceae > Skeletonema > Skeletonema tropicum. Next base: position 2,647,192 of record CM074127.1, on the reverse strand, counting down.
GAAACGGCTCAATTATTCAACCAATGAAGTTTCAACAACAGGCGACAGATGACGCCTCAACGAAGTAATTCATTATTTATTCTATGACTTTGGGTTTGCTCCAGTGACTTCACCTTGCCGTTGCCTGCATGCACACGTTCGAAGAATAATTTCTATCTTTATATGACGAATGAGTAAACCATCACCGCTTCCCACGCGTACACGAGCTTCCCACGACAAATCAAAAATGAATCCCGCCCGCCCCCAACGGCAGAACCAAATCGCACGTGCCACGATGAAACACAACGCAATTCAAGAACACAAACTCACCAAAAACGAAGTGATTTCGGTGCACCCCCAGCCCAAGCTCTCTTGACATTTTGGACATTGGCGTCAGGAGCAAGACCAATCCTCTATTAATAGTGACGGTAAGTGACTGACTTTGTTTGCGTTTCACCGGCCGATGGAAGGAGGAGTTCAACTACTTGATGTGTCCGGGAGCCGTCACGGCCGTTTATTTTGTCAGTGGAGGGGGATTCTTATCAATAACTGCCCAATCATCAGTTCTCAACAAATCTCTTGACCCCCATCTACCTCTCTCCATTTCTGCAGGATAATATTAGTGGAGATAATAACATGCCGAATTCTGTACCGGGCGATGCATGGGATCATAATGCGATGCCGGTGGCGGCAGCGGCAGCGCCGACAGAACATGATGCTGCCCAAGTAATGATGCCTCCCGAACAACAAGGGTATGATCAAGCTGTGGCAACCGCCGCGTCTTTGGAAGTGCCAGAGGTGCCAGCGTTTGTGCCGACAGAGTGGGACAAGAACTTGGCAGATCTCAAAGCATTCAAAGAAAGATTTGGCCACACGGATGTCACAACGAATGATAACAAAGAACTTGCAGATTGGTTGTTCTTTCAAAAGCAACAGTATCGTAATATGCTGAATGGCCAAGCGACCACTTTGACTCCCGATCAAGCGAACCAGCTGCTCCAAGTAAGTTGTTGGGCACTGCTTTTATTCTATTCCTGACAATATATTATACCCTCTCTGACAAAATCTGTCCCTTTCTATTCAACTCGCAGCTTGGCTTATTCGACTCTACAAAACCAAGGAAGAAGGATCAAGGGCTCAAGTCAGCAGAATCCAGAGGCAGGTCGAAAGATGAAGAAACGTGGAACTCTCGGCTTGCGCAGCTGAAACAGTTTCATGCTCAGAGTGGACACTTTCGTGTTCCTGTGACTGAAAAACGCGGTATGAAACGTCCACGTGCCAGCACTGGGAATGAGGTGTTGGACGCTGAAACGGTCAAATTGGGGAAGTGGGTCAAGAGACAACGCCGTCAATTCACGACTGACCAACTAAGTTCCGACCGCGTTGCTGCATTGACTGCAATCGGATTTGACTTCAAACCTTCAAATCCATCCAAAGGGGAGCGGCTAGAAATTCAGCTGGGTCTGCTTGACTCTTTGCGTAAACGTCGGGAACTCTCCAATGCACAGGTGGCCGACTTGAATTACATTTACGATGAATGGAAACGTCGTGGAGATGAAGATAAGGTTGCCAAGCCTATCCGTGTCAAGAAAGATGCTGAGGCGCAAAATAAGTTCAACATCCGATGGATGGAGAAGTTTGAAGAGCTGAAGCAATTCCAAGTGAGTAATGGACACACTAGGGTGCCACAACTTCCAAAGGCCAAGGGTGACGAAAGTGAAGCCAATAAAGTCCTTAGGGCTCTTGCGAAATGGGTTGACTATCAAAGGCAGTGTTATTGGAAAAAGAAAAAGGGGCAAAAGGCTGCACTGACTGATGACCGTATCGCACTTTTGGAAGGTATCGGCTTTGAGTGGCGTATCCGTGTCAAGGTGCCAGTACCAGGAGAAGAAGCCTTTGGAGGAATGGCGGCCTTGGGAGGAGATGGGGGAGTGGAAGCCCGCGCAGTCGCGAACCCCACAGATGTTTTGAACGTCGACAATAATTCGACGGTTGCTACCTACGCTTTTGTGTTCGCACCACACGCCCCAAGAGATGAGGAAAGTGAAAATCTCCACGATTACAAGTGGAACTGCCGCTACACTGAGTTGCTCAGATACCGGCAACAGTTTGGTACTACACGCGTGGTATACTCTTCGAAAAATCAACCTCAGGCTCAATACTTTGTAGAGCTTTCTACTCTCTCCAAATGGGTAGACATGCAACGCACCCTCTTCCTGAAGCGCAAGAAGGGAGAAAAGAATGGTCTCACCAAGGCGCGAATCAAACGCCTCGAAGATCTTGACTTTGACTTTACATCCTCTGGCTCTGGCAAAGCGGTTGACTTTCGTGGTTGGAACGCCAAGCTGCAGAAGCTCAAGGAATACAAAGATAAGTACGGCCATACCCGTGTCCCAGCACGAAAGAAGAGAGATCCCAACGATCCAAACCATGATCCAGAACTTCTCAGTCTCGCCAAGTGGGTGGAACATCAACGAGGCATGTATTGGAAACGTGCTAGGGGGGAGAAGAATGCTCTCTCCGACGAACGAATTGCGGCCCTTGAAGCCATTGGCATGGAATGGCGGCTTGTGCACACGCTAGGTCGCCCTAGGGGAGAGATTGTGAATGTTGCAGGTCTAAAGACTGCTGAGCCAGATCCAGTCATTGAAGATCATGGAGAGGCGAATCAAATGAGTGCTGATGCTCTTGCTGACACAATTGATACCATTGACTCAATCCCGAACATGGGGCCTCCTGCATACAGTGTCTAGAGAGAGAGACATAGCTAGGTATTAAGTTTTTCACTACCTAAACATTCATATGCATGTGTTTTCTTCCTTCCCCATGCTGTACAGCGATTTGTCAAGATTATGATAGAGTTGTAATTAAGAGTTTCTCTACCTCGTCTTTCTCGCACGATTGTTCCTTCTGTTGGATCTCACACTATCCCCACTGCGTGCGCCACCCTTCCCCCCTCTCAAATGTCTTCCCCCATCTTCTTTCAAAAATTTCTTGACTTCATTATAGATATCCGGTCTTGTCCCCTTTGCCATTCCATTGATGCCTTCCGTCAGCCAAATAATCTTCTGAAGCATTTCTTTCTTATCATAGCGACGAAAGTAGTAAAAGGGATCTCTGCTGTGAAGACACGACTGCTTCCAAGTGTAGCACGTTCCAACATCCAGACAGGGGTATACAAATGTATAACTGACAACAAACCCCTGATCCATCAAGTCACCACGAGTCTCTTCAAATTGCAAACGATCCGTTTCACGTAAATCCGCAAATGCTACTGGACTCATATTTCTCACCGTAATCCGAGGCTTTGTGGCATCTTTGTTGTCCTCGGGAACATCCGCCAGAACGAGATTTATTGTGTGAGTGTTTTGGATTGTGTCGAGATCAGCATCCAATTCTTTGGCGAGTAAGGCGAAGCGCAGATGTATCATTAATTCAATGAGAGGGTAGTACCATGCTTGGAATCTGTATTTGCGTTAAGTCATGAGTGAATAAAGTTAGTTATCATTAATATAATTGGTAAAATACATAGGGAATGAAACATGCATGGATTGGTGGAAAACCTACTTCTTCATTTTGCGCAGTGACTTCTTATAATGAGCGTTGTCCTCAGTGCACCTATTCGCCTTACAAAATTCCTTGTGTTCCTTCCAATGAGCCTTTTGACACTCCCTCGAACAGTACAAACTAATCTGACATCCCGCACACGCATTAAACTCTTCCTCCGCATAGAATTCTTCCTTTTTTTGGCACGCCGCACATTCGGCTCTGTGCTTTGAGCAATCATAATTTTCGTAGAAGGGTTTGATCCATTCGGATGTTACCCCGCTAGCGATTACGAGTGATTTGCCGCTGTCGGGGCGGTATGTGCCGCCGTTGCGGTTCCGGTTGCGAGTCATGGTGAGAAGGACATCAATCACTAGCATGCAATGAATGGTTTCGGTGTTAAGTATGTATGGAGAGATTTTTTATTCAAGCGCAGAGACAGAGAAGTCATCTTCGTTTCCTAAACATGGGTGCGTTTCGAGGCTTTTCGTACGTTGGGTGCCGCTTCGCTTTAAAATGAGTCGAGTCGAATTTGAGATCCTGCAGATTTCAGATTTTCATCCTTCAGTCACTCCGTTCGTGATGGTGATGGCAATGATGCCAATGCCAATAACGTCCAGCTACGCCAGAGCATTGTTGAATACTTGGCACTAAAATGGCCCTGCGAGCATTCCAATCCAACCCCGCTATAGGTGGCTTTGGCGGTGAAAGCGGCAGTCAATTAGACTACATCGCTCAGAAGAACAACAAAGATCGGACGACAAAAGCAACAACAACTCAAAGCAAAGAACAATCGACGAGCGCAGATCCCAACAGCGCCGCAACGCACCAGCAACATCTATCGGCGTCATCACAGCTTGGTAGTGAAAGCTGCGATGCATTCGCTCAAATAGTAAAAGAGCTAGTGGACAATGCTGTCGATGCATGCGCCAAAAATAATGGGAACGACATTGGAAAAGAAAATGAGCATCCTACTTCATCATCGCCTCTAGTCTCCTCGAAGCGTGTCAGGGTGGAAATAAAACCGACTCAAATATGCATTGACAATGACGATGAAAATGATGATGATGGTCCGGCAGCAACTATGGAATGCCTGCGCGTAAAAGTGTCAGATAATGGATGTGGAATGGAAGATATTGATGCTTGCGTGTCTGCATTTCGCTCCACCAAAAATGGAGTGGACACGAAGAATATTGACGGACAACAATGCTCTTCTACACAACAGGCGCATAATGACAAAGAAAAGCAGAATGGTGACGAAAAGAGCAAGAGGAAAAGCAAAAAGAATAAAAACAACGGTAGCACTACAAACAACAATCATGCATCTTCATCCTCATATACATCTGGAAGGTATGGCGTAGGACTCACACTTTGCCTACTCCACGCGCAACGATTGGTTCCAAATTCAGTTACACTCATCATTACATCCACAAGATCTTCGGATTATTGGACAATTCGAAGATATAGAGCAGATACGGAAAAGGATGATATTGTTTGTTTGAAAGAAGAGCGTTTGCCCAAAATTGACAAGGAGGAATGTGGCACCATTGTAGAGGTGTTGGTCCCAGTGAGTTGAAATGAGCCGTAATGCATGACTTGATATAATCTGAATGTGTTGGTATTGATGTTTGCTTAACTTGTCTACTCTAATCTTGTTGACAGGGAGGAAAAGCTGCTGAAAATGCATGGCCACGCCTTGCAGAGTACTTTGCCCGATTTCAGCTAAGCATTGATCTACCATGCAGTATTGAAGTAAAAGCAGAGACTTTGCAGCCACTACCATTGTATGTTAGACCACCGAAAGAAATGGAAAAGAGGGTCCAACGGAATAGAATGAAGCCACTGGCAGTGGACGTGCTGATGAATAGCACCTTGAACAATGACGTGGATGAAGACGTTGATGAGATGTCTGACAATGATGAAGGCGGTGACTGGGATGATGGATTTGACGAAGACAATGCAGAGGTGGATGAAGAGGGAAACAACGACAGTCAAAGGGTTCTTTCTAAATCTAGCCGCGAACGTGCACGTTTAGAAGATGAAAAGAAGAAAAAGGTAAATTTGATGCAAAGGGCAGCTTCTTTGTACAAGGGTAGAGTTGACCTTCGGGAATCGAATGTAGCGTATTCTACGCAACGTATTCGCCAGAAGAATGATGGCGGTAAATCCACTTCCAATGCTTCAGATAGTCCAGTGCTCGAAATGAGCATGATTGTGTTTGGACCATCAACCACTGCATCCGCTGAAGATGACGGTAGCGTCCATTCTGGTGATGACATTAGTTGCGACAAAACAGCAAAGCTGCAGGTGGTTCGTATGGTGAATGGAATCCCGGTTCTAGACAGCTCAGAGGCATTGGCTTGTGGAGTCATGACAAAAATTTCAAGAAGTACTGCTCTTTGGAACTCGTTTGGGCTTGACATTTCGGATAGAAGTCAACTCGATTCGAGTACTCCATCTTTTGGTATTACTGATAGTGCTCAGGTGTCACCGTTTCTTCGAAATTCAACACATTCACTTTATAATGGTCACAGTCAAGATGATGCACTCTCTACCAGCGATGACGATGACTGTGACTTGGATGATATTTATAATACGAGAAAGCGAAAGAAAGATCAACAAGCTAGGTGCATATTACCAGCTGCTCATCGTTTGGGTGAAATGTTGATTGTGGTACAGATTCGAGCTAAACCTTCTGCCTTGCCTCTTCCTACATTATCCAAGGGTAGGCTCCCTATGAATGACAAGAGCATCAACGATGCTCTCGAAAACGCAGTAACTGATTGCTTGAGGACGTTGCAAGTGAAGAATCCTCGTCTTCTATTGACAGCGCATCAGTTGAAGAAAATAGAACGTGACGTAAAGTACGCTCCTCTTGTGGCAGGGGCCTTGGCTTCTGTCATCTCTCACTCAAGGAGGCAGGGGCTGTATCAACGCACTTTTAACGTTGCCTCTCGTTGGGATGACGAAGTGCAAAAGTTGGGTGCGTCATTGGATAGAAACTCAATTGGTCAACAACGGAGAGAACGAGTTCCACCTGCTGCAAGTACCGATAATGAGAGAGCAAAATCACTGGCACTCGCCCCAATGATTGAAAGGCGCATCAGATTCGTTGTCTCGGATGAATACAAGGCACATCTAAAGGCAGAAGAAATGGAATATAAACGCCAGCAAAGAGAAGAGCTGGCAGCGGAGAGGAAGAGGGCAAAAGAGAGCAAGGCAGCTGAATCTGATGGCTTGAATGGTGATGCCTTTTGCAGCGACGCGGACAGTGTTTGTGACATGACTCATCATGATAAGAAACCTGCTAGGAAAGTAAGTATCACGAAAAGTGAAAGTGAAGCAGATAGCCATGGTGATGGATTCCAGAGCGATAGCAGCAGCTCAAATGATGGCTGTGTCGAAACAATTGTTTGCAAGAAGAAAGAGGACGAAGTACCTGATGACGATTCATGGTCTTCTGAATTTGGAGAATGCATTGATGGTGCGCTCTTTCGTTGAAAAGCAAGTCTAATTATGATATTCATAGAAGTAGCATTGTAAATGAAATATGATTTATGCAACATTATTCTATTTCTATTTTTTCTTTCCCTTCAATGACAACTTGATTCTCAGAGGTTTAGATTTCACTTCCTTGTTCTTGTCCATTAGTCGGTTCAACTCTGCCTTTAGCACGTCTGCGTCGTTGGTAATCCATGTGCCTTTACCATTGTATGTCACGCAATTATTGAAAAGTGTGTTCCATTCGTCACGGAACTCAGCCACAGTGGAATATAACTTCGCGCGGCACTTTCGGAGGATATCGTTCATGCCAATCGGCTTTTCGATCAATTGATAATAATCTGGATAAGTAGTAGGGCAGGGTTTCTCTAAGAATATTTCAGACAGTTTCCTTCCACTGCCCTTCTCTTTCAAATAAATGAGTGACCGTGTGATGCTGATAAGTCGCTCGTTTACGTCAGCAGTAACTTCACCTTTCAGTGAGGAATCAGGCCTCGAACCCGAGCTGCTATCGTCTTGTGTCTTCATCCTCTTTCTTCCGCTAGAATCATTATCCAGAATGGCAGAAGGGTCCAATGCGTTGCGAGAGCGTTTCTTCTTGCTTTTCTTCTTCTCTTTTTCGTCAGCAATGGACTTTTTATCCATCATACGGCAAAACTGCTTCTCTGTCATGCCATCGTCGTACACAATGTCACCTGCGGCAGCACGTCGTTTTGGCAGTGGTTGGCCTGGTGCAAAGGTGTCCTCCTCCACAGCGCTTTTATCTGATTTCCCATTCGGGTAGAGAATCCAATCTGGAACGCTCTCGATGTCATTGTACAAAGCAGGGGCATTGGTTTTCTCCATATCCATTTTGCAATAGAGTTTGTAGTCCTCGTCATTGCTACTGATCATTTCGTTGAGGAGGTCTGATGGATTTTCTTCCTCTTCATCGTCAACTCCATCATCAGTACTTTTTTCAAAGTCTTCTTCTGCTGTTGCATTGCCTTGCGTATTCTGGTTTTGATCGAAATCAGTCAACAGCAATTCCATCATTTTCAGACGCTCGAGGCTGCTGTTTTCTTGCCCGCCCTCTTGACCGCTTTTGTCGAATTTGCCTGCTTCTACAACAAGTTCATTCATTTGAAGTTTCTCTGTGGCGCGGCTGAGGATCTTCTCTTCCACTGGAGTCTGGGTGATGATGCGAAAAACTCGCACGTCTTTACGTTGGCCGATACGATGAGCTCGATCTTGAGCTTGTAGATCCATCATTGGATTCCAATCTGAGTCAAAGATGATTACTGTATCGGCAGTTGCAAGATTGAGACCCAGGCCACCAGCACGCGTAGACAAAAGGAAGATAAAGTAAGGTGAGTCCGGTGCATTGTACATGTACATGCGCTTTTCACGTTCATCTGCTGATGTGGATCCGTCGAGACGTAGGGATGAAAACCCTCGATAGGCGAAGTAATCTTCTAGAATTGGCATCATCTTGGTCATCTGAGTGAACATGAGAACTCTGTGGCCAGCAGCTTTTAACTTTGGTAACATTCTATCAAGAAGTTCAAGCTTTCCGGACGTGCGTATGATGTCATCATTGATGTGATACCCATCCTTATTGAATAAGTATGGATGGTTGCAAACTTTACGGAGCTGCATGACAACATTGTTGAGACCTCGATTGAAGTTCTTGGAGGACGCCGCTTCACCAGCAATCTTGTGACTGATTTGTTTGTACAGTTCTTTTTGCCACGAAGATAAGTCGCATCGGATGACCTTTTCCACTTTTGTCGGGAGCTGATCAAGTACTTCGCTTTTGACTCGTCGCAACATGAAGGGACGTAATAGTTCATGAAGTCGATGAATGATAAGCATGCGCTCCTCATTGGATAAGAGCTCGTCGGACGAAGCGTCTGCACCATCGTTAGTAGTGCTGCTGGACTTTCCAAATGATGCAAAAGGCTTATTAAACCACTGATCGAAAGTTTCTGCCGAATTGAAAATTGCAGGGAGTAAAAAGTTCAACAGAGCCCATAATTCAGGCAAACTATTTTGAAGTGGCGTTCCTGTGAGCAGCACACGGCGTCTCGTATTGTAGTGGGTGCCTAGAGTAACGGCAAACTTGGACTGATTGTTCTTCATACGATGCCCTTCGTCAACGATGGCATATTGCCACGCCAACTTCCGTAAACTTGACTTGTCACGAATAACAAACTCATACGTCGTCAGCAAGACGTTAAATTGACCATCTGCCACTTCGTCACGGAAAATACGCTTCCGTTCCTGTGGAGAACCCTTGTAACATATACATGTTGCAGCTGGGAGCCACTTGGCAAATTCATTGACCCAATTTGACAGCGTGGACAGGGGAACTATCACTAGATATGGCCCGAGATTTTCCTTGACTTCGATCAAGTAGGCAATCAATGAGATGGTCTGGATAGTTTTACCTGTGTGTAAAAAGGAAGCGACAGAGTGAGAGAGAAATCATGGGAAAGAAAACTAACAAGCATGGCACTCTAGAGCGCCTCACCTAAACCCATCTCATCTGCCAAAATCCCGTTGAGCCGATTATTGTACAGAGATACTAGCCATTGCAAACCGGACAACTGGTACTCCTTCAGATCGCCACCAGTCAATATTGAAGGCTGGCGGACCTGCTCCGATTTAATCACATGAGCTGTATCATAATACGACCCTGCATTGGCATTTACAGTTGAAAACTTTGCCTTTATCGTTCCCTCTCCACCCATGGCCTTGATATCTTCCTCTTCTTCCTCGGCGCGAGACTGCAACAATGAAGAAATTTGGTTCATGCACTCATCTGTCTTATCCAACAAAAATTTCAGACGATCATTCTTTGTGTCTTCAAGAAGAGCTGTGTAGGCTGACATATCGTTCGCACGCAGAGCAGCAAGACGAGCACGTTCGGCTTGTTCCGCCTCTTTTTCCTTCTGCTGATCATCCTTCTTGAGCTTATCTCGAATGGCTCGAGCAATCTTCCCGGCCTCATTCTTCTTCCCGCGTTGAAACTTGTAGAACTCAGTCTGGTGAGACGTAATTGCTTTCAACAGATCTTTGTGTCGCTTCGAAAGAGTATCGGCCGTTATTAGACGTGCACGTTTGATATGTTTGTCAAGAAGCTTCCCATCGCGCTTGTTCTGTAGCTTGAACCGTCTAAAGCGATCTTGGTCTAATAATTTGGACACGATGGCCGTTGATCTCTTCTTCCGGAGAGCATTAGGCGATAGATCCTTTGGTGGAGCTTTTATTAGAACAGAAGGATTCTGTTGAATCAGTTGTTTCCGTAACAAATCTGCAGTTGCCTTGACTTTCTCTGCGTCAACAGTATCTGATGATTCTTTTTTCGCATCATTGACACCTTGGATACTACTATCAAGTGCACCATACAATGATGGAGTGGAATCTGCGCATCTGACTATACCTCCTATATACGACTGCTCCAGTATGGAACTTCCCTTTACAGTCTGTCGATTGGAAGAAGGCAACACACCCTTCGCGTTCTGCTTGACTATCAGTGCACTTGAAAGCCTACCCCATGGCTTCAATTTCTCCACCAATGCTGCCTGCCTGTTCGCTTCTTCCACTGCGGCTAACCTTGCAGCTTCAGCTTCTCTTCGCTTTCGTTCCTCTTCCATTGCCCGGCGTTGCTGCTCTCGTTGGAACTGAAGTTTGAGTTGCTCGTTACGGCGTTGCTCCTGAAGTTTCTTTTGCTCTGCCAATTTTCGTTGCTCCTCGATCTTCCTTTGCTGTTCCTGCTGCTGCCTTGCCAATGCTGCCTGCTGTTGCTGTTGCTGCTGTTGTTGCTGTTGCAATAATTGCTGCTGGTACTTTTGCTGCATTGCAGCTTGCTGCTGGTATTGGTTCTGTTGTTGTTGCTGCTGCTGTTGCTGCACAAACTGAGATTGCTGTTGGACCTGTTGCTGCTGGTATACCGCATTCTGTTGGCGTTGCTGCTGCTGGTATTGAATTTGTTGACTTTGTTGCTGAGGAAATCGCTGACCATTCGTTGTTGTGGCCTGTTGATTCGCATAAGTCTGCCGTTGTTGAACCTGCTGTTGCTGCTGCTGCTGCTGCAAAAGCATCTGCTTCTTCCTCTGTTCCCTATTCTCTCTATCCCTCTTCCGAGCTACTTGTGCAGCATTCAAGATAGCCTGTTTTGGCAACCCCTGCGCCATGGCACGTTGCAAAGCGCCTGGATCAACCTCACCACTTGGGTCACGAATGGCGGATAAGACGGCCTCTTTTAGTGCCTGTTTGGCTTCCGCTGTGAGGTTGAATTTATGCCTTTGCTGCTGCTGCTGCTGCTGTGGTTGTTGAGGTTGAGCTTGAGATTGCTGGGCTGCTTGGTGTCGTTGGGCTTGCTGTTGTGGCTGGTTATACTGCGAAGGCATTCCATTAGTCGGCTGCTGCTGCCTCAACTGGCTGGACTGGTGGACAGCATGAGAAGTCCCTGCCTGCTGCTGTTGTTGCTGCTGCTGCTGCTGCTGCAACTTTTGCTGCTGAAGCTGTTGCTGATAAGCCTGTATATTTTTTTGCTGTTGATTCATTGCAGATTGAAAGTTGGCAACGTTTGGATTTTGAGTATTTTGTTGCTGCTGCTGTGGCTGCTGCACGGTAGAAACTTGAGCAGTGGCCTGCTGTTGTTGCTGTTGCTGTTGCTGCTGCTGGTTACGAGCCTGATACATGGTACGCAATAATTCTTTCTTCTTGGCAGCATCCGCATCATTGCTCAAACCACCCCCCAACGGATTTGGCACGGCGTTACCACCGTTACCCGCGAACCCTCCCCCCGCCGTTGCACCCTGCGAAGCTGCCGCCACGGCGGGTGCACGAGATGTGGACGAATTAATATTATTATTAGCGTAGGCTTGCTGCACTTGTCGGTTCTGCTGTTGCAATGCATATTGCGGAGCCGCATTGTTTGCATAAGCTTGGGTCGAAGGCTGTTGGCCCTGTGGAGGCCGTTGTACTATCGCAGCCTGCCCATGTGTGCCCCCTTGTAACGCCTGGGCTTGCTGCGAAAATTGATTGGGGACAGCTCGACCAGCCCCCCCATTATTCGGGACAAGGGGAGTGTATCCAGCATTATTGTTAGTTACTGCAGAAGCGCTGCTTGTAGCATAGCTAGTAGGCACACCTTGCTGTGGTGGGATTCCCTGAGAATTCTGCAGCGGCTGACCTCCAGTATTCTGACTCAAACTCGTATGGGCATTGGTAGACGGATTCAAAGCATTAGAACCTTGATTCGGATTGAAATGATTCATAATAAAGCTCGAAAGAACAACCGACTGCAAAGATCCGGACCAGAAAGACAAAGATGAGCAAAGGATTTCAGTGATGGCCGAATTGGGGAGCGCACCTGTGAAGCGGGCAAGTGGCGTCATCACGGCAAAGCCATGGTGGTGCAACTGCGTGTGCTTTGTTTGTGCCCGACTAAAGACCGTCTGTCCACCATTTTTCTAACAGGATATAAAAAATTGCTTCCTTTTCAATAAATACATCATATAAGATGGACGGACCCATCTGAGTACCGTCAGTACGGCTGTGATATCGAACTTAGTCGGACTTTTTATGCAAATATCCACAGGAAATTTGTGCGCAGGAATTGGTATTTCATCACAACTCAGTAAGCGGTAGCTCATCAAACCTCCATGCTCTCATAGTTTCATCACACTATCATTATCAACTAACAAATCAACCATGCCTCGTCTAGCCAAGGAATACAAGGAGTGCGATCGTAAGTAGCTTTGTTCCATGGAGTGGTGGTCTTCTGCGGTACCATGCCTATGTCATCTTCAATTTTCTAACAAGTCTTGATCTCTTCACCCGATGATGTTGTTGTTCATCAACCATCATTATTTTCTCAATTATCGTGTGGTGGCGGCTCACGATAGAGAACGAAAAGGCCTACCAAAGCCAAGATGCCATTTTCGTTGCACGCAAGCGCAAGGCCGGCGTCAACGTCAAGAAGGTTAAGCCCATGCGTTGGGTAAAGAATGTCGGACTCGGCATCAAGACCCCCGATGCTGCCATCGAGGGAACCTACGTCGACAAGAAGTGTCCCTTCACTGGAAATGTTTCCATCCGTGGAAAGATCCTCAAGGGACTTGTTATCTCCACCAAGATGAAGCGCACCATTGTTGTCCGTCGTGATTACCTTCACTACATCAAGAAGTACCGTCGTTTCGAGAAGCGTCACAAGAACATTCATGCTCACTGCTCCCCATGCTTCGCTGTGAAGGAGGGTGATATTGTCACCATTGGACAGTGCCGTCCTTTGGCCAAGACTGTCAAGTTCAACGTCGTTGCCCATGAGGCTCAGCGTGCCAAGACCGGAAAGAAGACTTTCCGTATGTTCTAAGTTCCTTGACGGTGAATGACTTGAAGATGTTTACTTCTCAGCACTAAACCTAAACGGTGGCTCTTTTTACTAAAAGACTTCTTTATAATGCATATAAGTCACTACTTGTTGACATTTTCTACTTTTTACCCCTGACTGCTAGTCTCCTGCGATAGATCTCTACTAAAGTGAGTTGCCACTTGACCCTGCATTCCATGTTCCAAAGCTTTGACTTGGCAATCGATTTGATCCACTATTCCCAAAAAGCGACGGCACAGGTTTAGCAGTCTCGCACGCCAAGCATGTATCTACGTCAACTGGGTTCTTCGTTGTGCAGCTACAATACCATTCTCCTTCTTGGAGTAGACCACTTTTGAAAGGGCTCGCAGAAGGGCGCTCATCAGAAGGAAACTCCAGGTGCAAGTTTACCCCGACCCGGCCGGAGCTGGGATCATCAAATAAAGAACGTTTGGGCTGCGAAAAGGTGATGGACCACGCATCTATTCCGTAATAAGACTTTAGGTTGTCCTTGAGGATCTGCTTGGCGTTCAGGCGACTGTTCGCAGAATGATCAAATGGGTTGCGACACAAACCAATATTGCTGTCCTCATTGAAAAAGCAAATCCTTTCACCAGTCATATACTTGTGGTAGGCATGAACGGCAATGAGGAACATATCATGTTCTAACTCGGCATCTTCGAGTTTGTTTTTGACGAGTTCCAATGCATGAATTGACGACTCCTGCTTGATTGTGTGGGTGTTCACATCAGTAATGATGCCATAATAGTCCATTTCTCTTTCGAACATTGCCCTTGAGATTGAGATGGGTAAAACTATGCTCCCATAGCGAAGAAAGTTCAGAATATGAGCGAAAATATCACCATCTCTGTCGATGAAGACGACTTCGCACGAGTCACGTTTCCAAGTTTCACTGACAATCTTGCCAAGCATCGTATCTGAGAATTGCTCAATCAAATTCCGAGAGACCTTGAACACTTTCCCTCCCACATCGAAAGTAACTGTTTCTGGATTGTTCATTGTAGCTCTAAGAGTTGACAATGCTCCTTTGTTTATGGAGAGAAGAAAGAGAGAGTGAGCGAGCTCAAGCTTATTTGCTCCTTTTCACAGGACTGAAAACTGTGTTCATTATATTAGTACCATATCTAAGAAGGTAAAGCTCATTCATCTCCTTCGCTCGACTAAAATAACTTTAAATCGCCAAGCTCAAGACGAAGCTTTGATATGTCAGCAACTTGTCTCATACTATCTACTTCTTTCTCTTTCGGACCAAGTATTTGTTAAGCTCTTTCATCATGGCCTTATCCTTCCCCTTGTGATTTTTTTCGTAATCCTCTCGGCATTTATCATACTCTATGATGTATTTATAAATGAGAGAGTTCTGTCCAAGCATTAGAAGATGTGTTTACGATGATTGACATGTAGAGAGAGAATAATAAAGAAGTTTAGCATATAAGTTCCGATGTAAAAAGCAGAGTATGTGGTGTCAAAAATGGAGGAAACAAAGGCTAGAGTCCCACTTACCTCATAGTTTGCAGCTTCCAATGAGTTCATTACTTTCTCCTGTTCATCATGACATATTGGTGCTCTCCGACCTGAACCCCGTGCTGCCATTCGCAGTTGCTCCAATGTAATTTTGATATTAGGATCGCGGTCTTTACGTGCCCTTTGAACGATCGCGGAAGTGTGGAAAAAATTGGGCGATGCCTGCATCAATGATGTTATAGATGGCAGATGAGGCGAGAGGGTGCGGAGGTTGCGTTGATGGGAGGTGAGTTTTGTTGCAATCGAAGACATCATTTTGATAATATTCAGGGGGGATGGATTGGGTAATGATACAAGGGCGCGACAGTTATTATTCTTCTTTCTTCACAGTCAGTAACTCCTTTTGTTATGCAGCAGCTTACTTAAGCAAGTGGGTCTTCGTCGCACGTCGCACTGAATACTTACTGGTGAGTTTTTGTCATGGTCAACACAACTCTTGCCCTTTGCCCTGCTTCCAACACGAGCGGTGAGCGAGAGATGCGAGATGCTTCGCGTCCGGGTCCCGGGTCTCTTGTCCACCGGAGAATACCCCAATCCCTCCCCAATCCTTGGCACAAGCACAAGCACAATAGCACAAGCACGCACAAGCACAATGCAGCACAATCAGAGCAAACACTTATCACTATTCATCTGTGTGCAATACCGTGTCCGCGATGTCATCCGAAGAAGCAGCAAACGATGCTAATAAGGCTGCTGAGGTATGTTGAGATGGCGTTGTAAATTGATTGGCATGAAAGGCGAAGGAGCGCGTTGAATATAAGTGGTACATCACTGGCATCGACGGACATGTCGCCAGTGCCTCCAAGCCTCAGGATATCATATGACCATCAGCTATCGTAACTTGTATTGCTTCTAATATACGATACAGATCAGCTTTTACAATTAACTCAATTTTTTCTCCTCTGCGTTCTATTCTGCTTTCAATTTCCAAACATCACAGGGAGAAGCAGTAGAGCAGAACAAACGATCGCCTTCTGACTTCTTGAAAGATGTTCTTGGAAGACCTGTCAATGTTCGTCTCAATTCAGGGACGGATTATCGAGGTGTATTGGCATGTTTAGATGGATACATGAACATTGCGATGGAGCAAACTGAAGAATATGTAGATGGGCAACTGAAATCTAAATATGGAGATTGCTTCATACGTGGGAACAATGGTATGTACATCCTGCTGTGATTGTGCTCTTTTTCAGTGTATAATATTTCTGCATCATGCTCATCCCTCATGTTTGTTGTGATAGTACTTTATATCTCGAGTCAGAAGAGATAGTTAGCATGATAGGTGGATATTTTTTTACATTGAACAACAACTTGTTGGGAAATCTGGTTTACAGATAAAGCGAGGGGGGCAACGGGTAGACAATTGAAAGGTGGCTTTAATTTTGATTTACCTTCATTACCTTCACACAGCCCAATTCGCTTAGATGGACAAGAATTTACAACGAAAGAGTCATGAGGTGAATAAACAGAGTGATAAATGGTAGATAACCTACATTATAAATTTACTTATCCAGAGACCTTTGATGAATTGTGGAAGATATAAGAGCATAGAACAGTCGATATGTTGTATCTATTGCAAAGTTGAGTTGGGTATTGGTGTAGGTAGGTAGGTAGGTAGTTAGGCATTGTTGATGAGCTTGCAAAACGTCAAGAGTCTCTGGTTTGATTGTCAATTGCAAGTGTTAACGACCATGAAGCAAGGTTGCACAAAGGTTTCGTAACAAATAAGCCTACGAACATGCCAGCCATGAACGATTATTTAAAGACTAGCTCCTGTTCCTTGCAGACTTGATGTTGACAAGAGCATTTGGATAGAGTCAGTAATTCTGGAAGAATCATACACACGAGTGTCTGGCTTCTCCAATTCTGTTATCCCTCGTCTGAGTGTAAGTTTACGCCAATTGTGAGAGTTGGTGTTTACCTATTTTAAAGCTTTATTAATTTAGACAAATAGTAGTGCCTGCACAAGAACCTTTAGATACAATCTTGTGACTCCAACGATGAAATATGAGAAGAACTGTAATGGCAAATGACGCTGTTTATGGTCTGGGAGCCTCAGGGTCAATAGCTTCACCCTTTACCATCTTCAAATCAGCGGCCATCATATCCTTTACAAGACCTTCAAAGCCCATTTCAGCCTCCCATCCAAGCTCTTTCTTAGCCTTGGTAGGATCTCCAAGGAGCAAGTCAACCTCAGTAGGACGGAAATAACGGGGATCAATGCGGACAAGAACTCTGGACTCATCAGCAGCATCAACTCCAACCTCATCGACAGTTCCTCGCTCTCCCTTCCATACAATTGTGGTGCCAACTTCATTGAATGCCTTCTCAACGAACTCCCTCACTGTGTGTGTCTCTCCAGTGGCCAAAACGTAGTCATCAGCAACATCTGCTTGAAGCATCATCCACATTCCCTTCACATAATCACGAGCATGTCCCCAATCACGCTTAGAGTCAATGTTACCAAGGAAGAGGCACTTGTCAAGTCCTTGAGAGATACGGGCAACAGCAATTGTAATCTTACGTGTCACGAAGGTGGCGCCACGACGAGGAGATTCGTGGTTGAAAAGAATACCGTTGGTAAGATGCATTCCATAAGCTTCACGGTAGTTCACCAAAATCCAGAAGGCGTATTGCTTAGCGACAGCGTAGGGAGAACGGGGGTAGAAGGGGGTTGTCTCGGATTGGGGTACCTCTTGGACCTTTCCATACAACTCAGAGGTGGAAGCTTGGTAGAAACGACAAGTCTTCTCAAGTCCACATGCGCGGATTGCATCAAGCATACGGAGAACACCAACACCATCACAGTCAGCAGTGTACTCAGGCATATCAAATGAAACCTTAACGTGACTCATAGCACCCAAGTTGTAGATTTCATCGGGTTTTACATTGGCAATAATAGTAATAAGGTTGGTAGCATCACAGAGATCACCATAGTGAAGGAAAAGCTTGACGCCAGTTTCATGACGGTCGCGGTAGATGTGATCGATACGGCCGGTGTTGAATGAAGAAGAACGACGGATGATACCATGGACCTAATACGAGAGAAAATGGCAAAGCAGGAAACAAGATGTGAGTGAATGAATTCCATGCTGACTTTGTCTTTAAGTGAGGCCAAGTTCCAGCCAGTCCGAAGCCCAGTATATCTTGTGTAACTTTTTATGTGTTCGGTCATTTGTCTTTAGTGCAAAGACATATCATTCAAGATAAATGTCTCCACTGATCAATTGAAAGATGCAGATGTTCCCTTGAAATTTTCCATTCATAGCGGGTCTAACGGTATGCTGTGTGATGCTGCATGTGCTTGTCACCGATATATCCAGTAGTTGCCATTTCTAAGTTCAATATGTCTTGAAAATTCCAAAGAAAATGTCTGTGCTGCATCTATGCTCTTAAGCAGAATGACCTGAAGAAAACAGAACCTCATTGACTTGAGAGCGAAACAAGTCATACACTCATCTGTCACGCCAGCCTGGGCCAAGTAATCCCTCGAACAGTGAATATTAAGTGCCACACAAGAGAATATTATTTGTTTGAACTCACCGTGTATCCTTTAGACAACAAGAATTCAGTCAAATAAGATCCATCCTGGCCGGTGATACCAGTGATGAGAGCAACTTTTCCAGAGTGAGTAAGTTCAGACATGATGTGTAGATATATATATTAGGGAGAGGAGTAGTAAGGATTGGAGAGTGGTTGTACTGAGGTGTAGTTGCCAGAGATCAAAATGATTTTTATGAGATCTTTTGGATGACCGAAAAATGAGGAGCGATGATGAGTGTGTTTGTGGCGGAGAGGCGTTTCTACGTCGGAATTGAAGTAGCCCACAGGGGCTGGTCACCCTATTCGCAGACTCCCGATTGATTATCGGGAGTACTTGGGTTACTTCGTGATACAGTTATGACTGCCGGGTTCTGCACAATCCTGAAGCCATTCGACGTTTTTGTATATCATGGGGAAGTCTCAAAGGATAAATGAAAAAGTTGGATCGCCAATAAGAAATAGTGTTGAATTATAAGATATTTTGGCGACTTACAAAGACGGATGGAAATTATGAAGCAACGGGAGTGGATGACCGAGGGGTGTGACTGCGTGAGTGACCGACTCCCCATTGGGATTAGGGATTAGATGAGATGAATGACCTGACGCGACGGACGTCCGCCGTCGATGATTTTGAGACACTGCTTGAGTACCTACTTATGGTACTTACAACAATGACCGTGACTCGTTTGCTCTACTTAGTGCTGGGCGAGTAGTAAAAGCTCATCTAATGACGGTTACATAGATACCTTAGTTGGCTGCAATGTTCGGTAGTGCAGTGGGTTTCATTTACAAAATCTTACAACCACTTGAAGAACTAACTTAGATGACTACTTATCTCCTTGATTGGCATGAAAGGAGAAAGGAGCGTACTTATCGTGTATTCACTTCACTGCTGTTGTTTCTCTTCCTCTTCACCCTCGAACCTACAAATTGGGGCGTTCTTCGTCATGGCCAAATCCACCTTGTGACCGAACAAGTTCCTAATGTTGTCAATCCTGTACTTGATCATCGTGGGTCTCTCCAAACTCAAACCCCAAGCGATAACTCTTACATTTTCAGGAAGTCCCATTGGTGCAAGCATCTCCGGACGGAACATACCTGAGTTACCAATCTCCGTCCATTTCTTCAAATCAGGATGATATCCGAAAATCTCCATGGATGGTTCTGTGTAGGGGTTGAACGCAGGCTTGAAACGCAATTTTGTGATACCAATCTTGTTGAAGAAGGTCTCGATGGTTCCAATCAAATCTCCCAAGCTGAGGTCGTAATCAGCAACCAATCCTTCCACTTGGTGAAATTCACACAAGTGGGTTGCATCCATCGTCTCGTTACGGAAGACTCTATCAATACTGAAATAACGCGCGGGTTTGAACCCTCCCTCCTGATTTGCAAGCTTGTACAGCATTTGAGAAGAGATAGCAGTAGTGTGCGTCCTCAATAAATTCTTGAAAGCCTCCTCTCTCTTAAAATCGTATCTGTATCCAATACTTCCACTTCCACCACTTTCATGCATCGTCTTGACGCGTTCATAATAATCTTCAGGCACCGAAACAGTTTCGGCGGGCTCCTTGATGAAGAAGGTATCATGTGCGTCTCTCGCTGGGTGAGATTGCGGTTGGAACAATGAGTCGAAATTCCAGAAGGAACTCTCTACCCATTTGCTTGTTGGCATCTCTTGAAATCCCATTTGCATTAAAATCTTTCGGAATTCGGCTCGTACCTTTAGCAACGGGTGAAGATATCCCCCTCCCACGCTCTCACCAAGAGTTTGAAAGTTGTATTCCTTAAAGGTGGTGGTTTTGTAACTTCCAGAATCAAGCATTTCTTTGGTCAGATCAGCAGCCTTCTTCACACGTTTGGGTTGGTAGTCAGATCCACGAGAGACGGTGTAGGATTTACGCGTCACAAGTGAGATGAGCTTGCGTCGTTTGAGTGCTGTCACAGATTTATCATCAAGCGCTTTGGGATCACCATTGGCGGCCTGGAGTGCAGCAAGCTGTTCCCTAACCTCATCTTTTGCCTCCGTAACAATTGCGATAAGATTTCCCGATGCCTTGTCCTTCTTGGCCCACTTGTTTTTCAGACAATTTCCCATACCGATTTTACTAATATCCTTGCCCACCTCCTGCTGCAACGCTGGTATGGACAATCCGGCATCTCCCGCCTTCACCAAGGCACCCAACACTCTGATTTCTTGCGATCCATTGGTTGAAATATCGCTGGCCTCCTTTTGAAGAACGAAGAATTGAGTTGATAGCTCCTTCAGGGTAACGTATGCATCTCCCTCGAGAGATTTGGACACACCGACAACTTGGTTGTGATCAAAATTATGAGACGCAGCGAAAGCGTACGTGTCGGCGATTGTAGATCCCTCCTCAGAGGCGAGAGCGGATAGGATGGCAGATTCAGGGTCGCTCATGGTTTATTTATTATTCACTGCTCTGGGGTACAATAACAATAGCTGCTCCACACCATGAAGATCGGATCATTGCCAAAGATTGCCAAGCACTTCCACGCGTTGTGTGGCGGCAGGCTGTGGTAGTCGCTGGATGGTCGCTGTCGCTGGGTGTATTTATTTCCTCTGTAACATTCATATGAGAAGGAAGCAGTGCTGTCAGTAAAATAGTGTCATCTTTCTATGGCACAAAATCTTTCTGTTCCACTTCGACGACGATGACGCACAGCCGAGCCCTGCGCCTGTTTTGCCTGCAAAAGACAACGAACCATTGTGTGAGTTCTCCAGTACTGACTTCCACGGTAGTGAGTAGGTGGCTGTTCTTCTCATTAACTGGATAGCATTGTTGGTGCAACGCAGTGGTGTATTAATATATTGATTGTGCTCACAAAAAAGGGGGGATCTTTCCTGCATCAGAGTATTCGATAGGAGTAAAATCGAGCAAAAGAACAAGATGAAGTTTTCTCACAGTTTAGCAATCATTGCATTGCTCAGCGGTCAAGCCAGTGGCTTTCAATCTTCTCCATCGGTGGCAACAGCTCAATCTCGATCAACGTTTTCTCTATCGGCTTCGGTAGCAGAAGGATCGGTGGATACATCTTTGATGCAACAACAATCACCTCCATCTCCACCAGATATGCAAGCATACTCCAATGGATTCAAAACTGTCTTCAATGAAATTTCCTGCTCCCTCTCCACCCCTACAGAGGGTGCACTCCCTCCAGATCTCATTGGGACATATTACAAAAGTGGACCTGCCATGTTCAGCGCAGGTTCTTTGCCACCGCCAAAGAATTCCTTGGTCAAGCCGAAGCAACCTCCTGTTC
Source organism: Skeletonema tropicum (assembly GCA_037178625.1). Taxonomy (NCBI): domain Eukaryota; phylum Bacillariophyta; class Thalassiosirophyceae; order Thalassiosirales; family Thalassiosiraceae; genus Skeletonema; species Skeletonema tropicum. The sequence goes on along the minus strand of CM074127.1, from coordinate 2,625,435 downwards.
CTGATGGTGAAGATATGAGTCGAATGGTATTGCATCCGTTTGAGGCGGATGGGGCTGTATTGGCCATGACTTTTCATGGGAATGAAGCAATTGAGACGGGTGACAGCGATGCTGATGAGGCAGCTGACGTTGTTGATACCAAGGAAAAGGTGACCACGAGATTTCGATACGTTCGAACCAATGCCTTTAACAATGAGCGAAAGAAGGGAAAGAAATTGTACACTGGGATGGAATCCACAAGATCTAGTGATAATGGTGGAAGTGTTGGTAATGATCTGTCTCTTCCATTTTACAGACACCACTTACTTAATGGTTTGAACAAATTGAGGAAGAATACATCCAACACGCGCGCGGTATACTTTGGAAAGCGATTATTAACCATGTGGGCTGGCGGATTGCCGTACAAACTGGATTCTCTTGCCTTGAGTACTGATGGACGAAGTCAATTGGGTGGTATCATCAAAAGAGAGGAAAGCGCCATGAGCTCTAGTGCTGTTATTGATTCCAAGCGCAATCGTATCTTATTTTATGGAATTGACGAAGGATCTAGCGGAAGCACGTTGAATATTTACGAGTTCAACTCCAAGTTTCAGCCCATCAAAGAAAATGATGGAGCAGTCCAGTTGGAGTTACCGGGTTTGGCACTGGTTTATGACTTTGGTGTGACTGACAACTACTGTGTCTTTGTTCAGCCACAGTTGAAGGTGAATGGGATGCAGTACATGCTGAATAAGGAGCCTGGTAAAAGTGCTACTTTGGAGAGTCAATCTTCGGTAAGTTCTATTCATTCAGATGTGCAAGTGCCAGCACGATATCGTTGTTCCTTTTTGCTAAACGTATCATGTTGTCCCCACCTACTTAGCTTCTACACATTGTGGCTCGGCCTGGTAACAAAAACGCTGGCGGAATGAAAACAATTGAAATACCTTTCGACGGCATGCCAGAGGCCAACTTACAGATAATAAATGCTTACGAGAATGAAGATGATACAATTATCTTTGATGCCATCCGATCTGCTGATAATGGTGGAGCTAAACCCAATACTCAGTGGCCTTGGGCATCAACTCTCGGTGATTTCCAGAATATGTCATCCAAAAAGTCACTCTGGAGGTATGAAGTAAATCCAAAGAAAGGTTTGGTTGCCAAAACTTGCATTAGTCAGGATCAACTTTATTTCGGCGTTATCAATTCTAATACTAGTGCGCAGAAGCATCGATTCATCTACGCCGCTGCGGGTGCGATGGGAGAGAGCATTGCTCCTCCTCAAGGTATTACCAAATTTGACACTGACACTGGTACGCAAGAGAGCTGGTTCCCCGAAAGCTATGAGTTTTGTGGTGAACCAATGTACGCGGAACGGCGTGGGGATGATTCGGAAGATGGGGGCTATATTCTTTCGACTTTGTTCAATGGTAAAGATGAAAGCAGTGAACTGGTCGTCTTGAAAGCAAGCGATGTAGCTGCTGGTCCGATTGCCAGAGTTCCAATTGGAATTGCAGTCCCCCATGGCAGCCATGGTTGCTTTGCTGCAACAGATGATGCCAACTGGACTTACGAACAGATTGAAAGAAGAGCCAAGTTGGCTGATAAGATGGAAACTAGGGGGAGTATGTGGAACGAGGTTAAGAGTGATTTCAGTGGATTAGGATTGAGGTTTGACGATATGGAGGAGTACTTCGGAGATTTGATGTAAATGTTCCTCCAACTTAACCCCTATATAATGACTGTATCAGTAGTATTCATATCAGAGTGTGATTAAAGCTTACGTTACTTGAAAACTTGGAAATCTAACTTCGAAGACATTGCCTCGCCCACATTATGTCTGGGTGAGTTTGTGCTTCCACGCTGGTGATTGGCAACAGCTCGGTAATGAGGCTCGTCAATGAAGTAATTAGATGCAATGAACAACAATCACAAGTGTATGTAGTCGGAAAAGATTTGTATTATGTTACAGACACAGCTCCGATGATGTCTCTCTAATCTGACCCCTCCCTTACGAAAACTCTTCATCTGAGTATTTCTCTATTAATAACAACACGACAAAACCCACACTAAAACATCTCAAGTTCTGCCCAAGGAAACGTGACGAATTAGTCCTCAAGTGCAGAGGCACCAGAAATAATCTCGATAAGCTCTGTTGTAATACGGGCTTGACGAGCACGGTTATATTGCAGTGTCAAAGAACCAATCATTTCTCCAGCATTCTTGGAGGCATTCTCCATTGCTGTCATACGGGATCCCTGCTCGGCAGCAGCACCGTCCATCAATGAGTGGTAAATTTGCGATGTAAGAAGATATTCTTGCAAATCAGTCAAGACTTCTGACTTGGTATCAGGCTCGAATTCGTAGGCGAGGAGGGGCTCGTCTTCTCCCTCTCCACTGAAAGGCTTGATAACCTTGTAAGCTTGGTGGTAAGTGGCGGCATTCTTGAAGGAGTTGTACATGAGTACAACAGCATCATAATCTCCAGCTCCAGAGGCAATGAGCTCACTGGCAAGGGCACTCGCCAAGGTGAAGTTACCCGGTGACATAACTTCAGTCATGGATACCTGGATGAGTTCTGGGTAAACACGACGGAGCTGACCACGTCCCTTGTCTCCAATGACAGCAATATCGGCTTCCTTTCCCTGCTCTTTGAGTGCTGCCACGCAGGACTTCACACTCTTGGTGATGAATGAGTTGATACCACCGCACAATCCCTTATCGGATTGAAGGGTAACAATCAAAGACTTCTGAGGCAATTCTTCCCAAGTAGCGCCTTCGACCATCTTGGGAGGACCATTGAGAGCTTCCGCCCAGTTGTTGAAGGAAATAGCGGTCATGCGTCGGCCTTCATCTCCCTTGAGTTTGGCGGCGGAAACCATCTTCATGGAACTAGTAATTTTTTGGATATTTTTGGTGGATTGGATTTGGTTCCAAATCTGCTTTTCGGTAGCCATACCACGTGCAATTACGCTCCTGCATTGTTTTGAAGGGTAGATAATTGTTAGAATGACGTATAAATTAATGATAGAGTGGGAGAACACACATGAAATAATATATTATTCCAAAAAATATATTGAGGAACGTCGTCTTGCGATGTAGAAGCGGTCATTGATAGCTCATATGATCATCATTCAAATGGATACGCTAGGATCCCCTATCAAACTTAAATATGGTTCCATTTTCACTAGAGGAGGGGATCTAACGTCCACAACGGCACGGGAGAACCCAACCGCCAATGATCTTGTGAAAAATCCGACGATATCTTTCTTGAAATTTGATATGGTTGCACCAAAATCAAAAAATTAGACAATCCGACTGACCTTGGAGCTGCACGGGCTGCGGCCCGAGTGGCGTGCTGTGCGATCCGGGGCAACATGGTAGTAATAGAGATCAATACGGAGCGTGCCGAAAGATAGCAACAGCGTTGGGAGCTGTTGCTGTTGGGAGTTGAAAAGGCGAAAGGCAGGGAAGGGAATGACGGCACGACGACAGACTGTTACAGCAGCGTAACACGTAACAAAAAGAAAATATTGTAACAAATCAAATAGCCTAAATCTTAAATCTCAACGCAACTCTCATTACATATTTGCTGTTAGTTAGTTGGTTCCCGTGGTTAGTTGCTGTTGTGGTGTAGTTTACAATAGAGGAGAATTAGTGTTTCCAAGCAGTGGTCTCACTCTACAATAGTCTTAGGAAGGTTGGTCTTTGGTCTGGTAGAGTTTGATAATTTGACATAATAGACAAAATAATATGGGGTTCCATTTGCCGTCGTTTTTGATCGGATCGTCCATCGCTGGGTGCGGTTTCCTACTCATTAATCGGGAGCTATCACATCGACACAGACTGACGACTAAGTGGGCACTTCAGGAGTATGCCGAGAAAGAGTGGAAAGAATGGAGAAAGAGCTCGTTAGAGACAATTACAGAGGCTACCAAGGTTAGTAACTTTATATTTTCAGACGTCTATAACTTGCAGCAGTGCGTATTTCTTTGCAAAAACTCTTACTTATCAAATATCCTGCTCTCTGATGATTATTGTAATGCTTGCTGCTCATTGTGCCACATTGTCGCAGAAAAATTTGACACAAATACCCGATCCTAGCGAAGCAACAACTGTGATTACATCAAATTGGAACAGGGGGATTTCGTCTCTGAGGGAACTTTTAAGTCAAAAAAAGGAATAACGAGCTGCTCAAGGATAACACCACAATGATGAAACAATGTGCAAAGTTTGTTGGTGCAACAGAGATGTAGAAGTCGTATGTCTTCGCTTGAGTAAACGCGTCTGGAATATTTATCTTCGATGCAATCTTACTAAAGTAGTATTCCAAGTTACAAGCCGTTTATGTTTACTGAGATAGGCTTCTTTTTCTTTAAAGCATAAGTCATTGACACAGATTTCAATCGCTGCCTTCATCGGACGAGTCTCCTTCGTTGTCTCCAGCTTTCTCTCCGTACATCTGTCTATCGTACTCCTCCTTAGTTATCTTATTGGACCTCAACTTTTTATAAAGCCTCTCTTCCTTCGCCAACTCATCCCATTCATCGAATATTCTTTGCTGCTTGCCACGCTTCTTGTTCGGATTGCGTCCCTTCGCGATCTCGGCGGCTCTTCTGTCTTTCTGTTTCTGTATCCTTTCTGCAGCTCTTTGCTCTGCCTTAATTTGTTTCGCGTTCTTGCCTCCTGCAGCAAGTTCCTTAGCCAATCGCTTTTGCCGGGCAGCCTCTCGAGTTTTGTCTTTGAATGCTATGGCATGAATGTTAATTTCAGGTCCAGCAGGTTTGAAGTTAATCTTCCCAAGCTTGTCACGTAGTTCTGGCATCTTTGGTAGGCGAAGGAGGGAAAATGATGTTGCAAGGACACCTAAATCAAGAGATGCAAATCGAAAGATGAAGCCGCACTGGTGCTCTTTGTATGCACGAATATATGATGTATAGGCCTTTGTACCCTTCTCCAGCACATCTCTGTCCTTCAGTATAAGTTTTCGAATAGATGGGAGTACGTCTGGAACAAACACATCTGGGCCAGCCGAACTCTTGATAATTTTCTTTTCAACTGCAGAAGATGATTCTTTAACATCTTTGTTTGCATCTTCTTTCTTTGCCTTTTTCGGGCCTTTGTCATCCTTTTCGTCATCGTCATTATCGCTGTCTTCTTCGTTTGGAGGCTTGCAAATCTCATCATCTGGTAACTCATTCACAGGAACCTTCTTCAGACGCAAAAAATCAACGTATGCCTCTTCTTTCCTAGTCAAGAATACTAGCGACTTTCCAGCCCTTCCTGCTCGAGCTGAACGGCCTACACGATGAACGTATGAAGATGGATCGACTGGCGCATCGAACTGGATTGTCCATGATATATCACTGATATCCAAACCACGTGCTGCGACGTCGGTACAAAGTAAAGCGCCCCCAGCATTTACAACATCGTTATTGTCATCATCTGTTTGGCCACACTTGCGTTGTCGGAAGCGTTCCATTGCCTTTTCTCGTCTCTTCTGCACTAGTTTGCCGTGCAGACTTTCGTACTCATATCCTTTGCATGGTGGTTTCAGTTCTTTTAGGACAGCACTATAATACTCAACACAAGCACACGTCAAGAAGAAGATGATCACCTTTTCTTGACTGTGCTGGCGAAGAAATGACAAGAGACGTGATAATTTCTCGTCCAATGGGGAAATGATGTAGTAGTTTGTGAGTGATGAAGGTGTTGCTTGTTGACTCTGATCTTTCTTAGTCAACTGCTGCTCTGATTCATTCGTCTCGCTGCTTTTCAACTGCTTCGCAGATACAGACACATCCACTACAACAGGATTCCTCATGCCACTCTTGACACACAGCTTCTTAACTCCGCTCGTATTTGTCGCGCTAAATAAGCCTGTTCTTCTCATTCTTGGGAGTCTGCTCAATATAGATGTTAAGGTGACTTCAAACCCCATGTCTAATAGCACATCGCTCTCATCAAGTATGAGCACTTCCAGTTCTGAAACATCAATATTGTCATATCTAGTGAACACATCTTCCACCCTACCTGGAGTTCCAATCACAATATCTGACTGAAGCTTTGCAAACTGCTGTAAATCAGATGCGACCAAGTTAGAGCTTGCGTTCGCCGATCCCTTCCTATCTCCTCCACCTCCTCCAACTAACAGCAGCGGCTCATTTATTCCACAACTTGCACACAAGTCTTTGCACACGGTATAAGTTTGTCTAGCCAATTCACGCGTTGGTTCCAAAATGAGCCCACCGATCTGGTTCTTTTTGAGTAAACTTGTCCGGCGCAAAATCATCTCCACAACTGGGATCAAGAATGCAAGAGTCTTGCCACTACCAGTAACAGCTCGCACGAACACATCGTGGTGAGTTAGGAATAATGGAATAGTTGTAGATTGAACGGGAGTTGGCGACGGAAAGGCATAAGGTGGTTGAGATAAGAATGTCAATATTGATGGAGAGAGAGGCGGTTTGATGGTAGCAAAGGCATTCTGCTGAGATTCAACTTCTTTGCGGCCATCATCAGCACCAGCGGCACCAGCAGCATCATCAGATTTTCCAACACTCTTCGACTTCTTTTTCTTGGCCATCTTTTTATGGAGCCGCAGCTTAAACCAATAAGTTTGGTACTCAGAACCAACAACTCAACATCATGATGCTGCTGCCTTGAGTTTCTCTCTTGATTGTTGATTGAAAAATGATTGGTGGCGGGAGGGTGAAAGAAAGTGGGCACGAAGAAAAGGGGGGAGGGAACTCCCTCGGCCCTCTCAGAACCGAAGAGCCAATTCTCCTACCATACTCGTATGGTATCAACGATAAACGTAGAAAGAGCCTATCCGCCAATACTACGAAAACCTATTTACGTTATTGTAAAGCGTAAAAACATATTACGAATGCCACAACGAACTTCACGATGAAGAAGGGTTAAAAATACGTCACTGCTACCATAATTTCAGAGGTCAAAAGGAAATAGCCGAGGTTGGGCTGGCCGGCAGCGCTTCATTCTACCAAATCGTATCCATCGTCGTCAATACGCGCATGAGCCGCTTCTAGTGGCTCAATATAGCTCGTGGCGATAGGAGACAAGCACAATGGCACTGCTCAGATGGATAGCTTACGTAGAAGCGATGCTACAGTCTCGTGGCTGATGTGAGAGGTTTAGGTTGGGCTGGCCGGCAGCGCTTCATTCTACCAAATCGTATCTATCGTCGTCAATACGCGCATGAGCCGCTTCTAGTGGCTCAATATAGCTCGTGGCGATAGTAGACAAGCACAATGGCACTGCTCAGATGGATAGCTTACGTAGAAGCGATGCTACAGTCTCGTGGCTGATCTGAGAGGTCCAATGTGGGCTGGCTGGCAGCGCTTCAATCTTCGAAATCGTATCCATCGTCGTCAATACGCGCATGAGCCGCTTCTAGTGGCTCAATGTAGGTCGTGGCGATAGGAGACAAGCACATTGGCACTGCTCAGATGGATAGCTTACGTAGAAGCGATGCTACAGTCTCGTGGCTGATCTGAGAGGTCCAATGTGGGCTGGCTGGCAGCGCTTCATTCTACCAAATCGTATCCATCGTCGTCAATACGCGCATGAGCCGCTTCTAGTGGCTCAATGTAGGTCGTGGCGATAGGAGACAAGCACAATGGCACTGCTCAGATGGATAGCTTACGTAGAAGCGATGCTACAGTCTCGTGGCTGATCTGAGAGGTCCAATGTGGGCTGGCCGGCAGCGCTTCATTTTTTTGTACCAAATCGTATCCATCGTCGTCAATACGCGCATGAGCCGCTTCTAGTGGCTCAATGTAGGTCGTGGCGATAGGAGACAAGCACAATGGCACTGCTCAGATGGATAGCTTACGTAGAAGCGATGCTACAGTCTCGTGGCTGATCTGAGAGGTCCAATGTGGGCTGGCCGGCAGCGCTTCATTCTACCAAATCGTATCCATCGTCGTCAATACGCGCATGAGCCGCTTCTAGTGGCTCAATATAGCTCGTGGCGATTGGAGACAAGCACAATGGCACTGCTCAGATGGATAGCTTACGTAGAAGCGATGCTACAGTCTCGTGGCTGATCTGAGAGGTCCAATGTGGGCTGGCCGGCAGCGCTTCATTTTATCTACCAAATCGTATCCATCGTCGTCAATACGTGCATGAGCCGCTTCTAGTGGCTCAATATAGGTCGTGGCGATAGTAGACAAGCACATTGGCACTGCTCAGATGGATAGCTTACGTAGAAGCGATGCTACAGTCTCGTGGCTAACCTGAGAGGTCCAATGTGGGCTGGCCGGCAGCGCTTCATTCTATCTACCAAATCGTATCCATCGTCGTCAATACGCGCATGAGCCGCTTCTAGTGGCTCAATATAGCTCGTGGCGATAGTAGACAAGCACATTGGCACTGCTCAGATGGATAGCTTACGTAGAAGCGATGTTTCATCGTCCTGTCTTGATGTTTGCCTTCCTGTTGGTCAGTTTTTTCCCTTTATTCTAGATACATACTTTTGATACAGTTTTTGGTGGCTGTATATAATGCGATAGTCTCAACATAGTTACATTTGAATATTTCGAACAAGGAGATTTACTTTGGGACATTAAATGATTACACATAGGTGTCTTCCTGAAGAAGATTAGCTTTGTACCTTTTTGTCCCTCCAACATACTCCATGTGATAAAGATGCACCTCGGTTAGGGAGCAGGATGCGCATTCATGATCATTTATGTAATCATACCACCCATACAGCATGTAAATCTCCCCATCGTGGCTACCAAATAATACTGACATACGAAATAATACCGACTTTGCAGCATAAGCTGGCTTGGGCTTTTCGATGGTAATTTTCTTTTCCTTCCAACTGCCATCTCTCCAGTAAACATTGTAAATTGCATCATCTCCGTTGGTGAGCAAGACACCTGAGTCCCATACATACTTATCTTCCAGACTACCAACAGCTCGGACATCATTAATGAAGGGTAGATTAACAGGAGCGCTGCGAATAGTGCCATCGTCATTCCAAAGGATGAGTAACTTCCCATCAGTAGTGATACCCCAAATGTTGTTCTCAAAACGAGTGATTCTTGAGGCAGGCGCGTAATTGAGCTTATCCACTCTTGTACCACTCCTGTGCCATGTAGACTTCAACAGCTGATTATCACCAGCTCCAGGGCAGTATCTACCACGATAGCCCGCCAAGCGACCAGACCATTCATCAATATTTGATGGAGATCCAGCGCATTCAACGTCATCCTGTTTACCATAGTTGAAGTTGCTGAAATCTCCATAGAGATTGAACATCTAAACAATTGAACATTCAACGGAAAAAGAGGTGAGAGTTTTCATTCCATGAAAATGCAGCATTCGTACATGTGTGCCCTTACCTTATCATTGGTAGTCAGCCCAATGACTTCATTATCAGTACTGCTCATGCTACCATCTTTTGCATGACCCCAAACAGTGCGTTTACGTGCCCATTCACCACTGTTAGTGGGATAATACCCATATATTTTGTTCGTGACTTGATCGACTCCGATGACTTGAATGGGCTCATATTTCGTCGGTGCTGCGATGATCTGCCCGATGTTGTCAGCTGCGATAAGTAGCTTGAATTTTACGCAACTATGCATATTACCAGTTTGATTCCACAAATTCATCCATTTGGGGTAGTTGGAAAAAACGTTAGTAATGCCAGGGATGAATACTTCATATAATCCATTTGTCATATCCTCCCTAAAGGTCATGGCACCGTTGCCTTGAGAATTCTTCACTGCATAAAACTTGCCGTTGTTCTCAACATATTTTTCGCTGAACATGGCAAGGTACTGTGGAGTATAAGGCTTCCCACGCATCCATGCCAACACTTTACTGAAAACACAAGCCCATTCGTCCTGATATAATTCTTCGCACCAAAGCGGATCTAGAAGCTTGCCACGCCCATTTCCATTTTCCCTGCTCCAACCCTCTTGGTGAGGTTCCACATATCCAGAATAGGTTATTGGTTGGGCATACAAAAGCCTTGGCGCAAGTGCAAATGCAGATGCTAGTGCCAATCCAGCAACAGAAACCCTGGATTTCATGATGTGATCGGGATGTTCGAGGAAGACACAATCGAATCAAAAAAGCTATGGAAGCAATGGGCCGCTTCTGTAGAGGCTCAATACTTGCGTGCTAGATAGATGCATATGTTGTGAACTGCCTCTCTCTCGCTGAAGGCATGGCATACTTATGGAGAGGAGGATCTATCTACGCGAAGAAGACAAACCGCTGTGCCGGGGACAAACTGAGCAAATAATTGTGGAGGTGCATGCGGTGGAAGCAGTGACATGCATGATCAAAAGAGCGGATTTTTTTGGCGCGTTTTTTTGGCGGGAACATCTCGCGACCGTTATTTTTGAGTTTGACATCGTTTGAAGGAAAAAACCATGAGCGATGAGCCGATGATGCTATGCTACCACTTGAATCACCGGCCGTCTTCTACCCCTCGACAGTACTCATAGCCATAGTTCATAAACATTATTTAGTAGAGTACCATGGCTGAAGTTGCTTCAAAGTCGAATCCCAAGGTGAGTCGTTTGGCATCCTACTTTTTCTGAGGTCAGCTCGACCTTGGTCACCAGAGTCCACTAATCGCTTACCCTACGTTTCTTCTTTGCCCTCTTTTGTTTGCAGCTTGCCAGATTCCGTCAATTAATGGCCGAGAAGAAGCTCAGTAATCATTCACCGTCGGAAGTAGAATCATTGCAGACTTCAGAAGCTGATGCTCTTCATTCATCATCGGCTGGAGAGACGGGCGGGGTTGCAAAGAATAGTACCGGCAAGTCGTTGCAAAGCACAAAAGAGAATACTCACCCCAACAACCACGCGGCAATGAAACAGATCATGATGAAACGTGGTAAAACTATGACAATGAAGAACAAAAGTAATCAGGCGCCGACCGAATTATCAGTTTCAATGGATGAATCAGATGCCTCTCCGTTTGCCATGTTGGGGAATTATCTTGACGAGAGCAGGCTTTCTCAGTTAGGGCTGGCATCAATCGTTTCTTCACTACGTTCACATGATGGATCTGACAATGACTCTATCGCAATTACACCCGCTAAATGGAAAAAGGAGAATGGGCATGATGGAGAATGGGATGCCTCTGGCGTTTTAACATTTCTTGGAGAGTCACCTATGTTTGCTGAGCAACAAACTGACAACAACACCGAGAAAAATGGTGACCTAGTGCAAAGTAACGCAGACAAGGTCAAGCACCCAGAGCAGAAACTCCGTCGTTCCACTGATCACATTGCGTCACCTGAGATGACCCCTATCAATCAGGACAAAGAAGTTAAGTTTGCCATTCAGGGAGGGTGGCAAACTCCCAAGGGTGATACTTTGTCCAAGTATCCCAAGTCACCATTTATGGGAGGGAAGCCATCAATGACGGATGAGAACAGTATGGAACCACAAGCGAATCCTATGAACGAGAGCGTTCTAATTAGTGATGACGAAGCCTCGGTGGAATCTAACGAAGCATCCGATGAAAGTGCAGCGATCTCAGAGGTCAATGGAGGACGTTCGCCACCAATGGCGAAAGTTTACCAGCGCTCCACTGTCACATCTCCAAGTAAGGCATCATTGTTGGAACGAAACAAGACACTTGTGAAAGAAGTTCGCTTCGCCGATCAAACATGTGTCGAGCTGTCCGCCAAGAACAAGTATTACAAGGAACAATACGGACAGGTCAAGAAGGACCTACTTGCTGCAAACAAAGATAATTCGCTATTGAAAGAGAACTATGAAACTTCTTTGCTGGAGAATGCTCGCCTCAAAGTGTTAGTTGAATCCCTACAAGCTCAGAAGGACCAAGCCACGTCACAAGTCGAAGATTGCCGCAGCCTAATCACCAATACAGAAGAGTCGCATCGTTCTGACTTGAAACGATGGGAGGACGCGCACCATTCTCACTTGAAGAGCTCTCAAAAGCAACTCAGCATCCTCAATGAACGTCTTGAACAAAGCCTTATTGTGAACAAGTCTCTTCAGGGGAAATTGGATGCAATCGAAGGTCAGCTTGAGTCCAAGAAACTTATGGGAGATTCTTCATCGGAAGAGCTCATTAGTTCCCTCAAGGAACTTGTTGCGAGTGGAAATAATGTTACATTGAAGACTGCTGCATCCATCCAGGAAACCAATCAGATCCGCATTAATGAGTTGCAAAAGCTGTGTGACGAGCAGCAAGATCAGTTGCAGCAGGCACGAACTGAGTGTGAAATGATTGGCTACGATCGTGATTATTGGCAAAACCAATGTGATGGACTTCATCGCCAAATCACTCAATGGAACCAATCATCAGATTCATTGCTTGATGTATTCTTTAACGATGATGGTAGCCAGAATGAAGATTTTATTAACAATCTGACATTCACTCCAACGAAAGAGAAGGACGGTGATGCTTCGGTAGATAACCCCGTGACACCCACATCGAACCTTTTGGCCAGGACACTTCAATCGGAACTCAAACGGCGCCAGACAACATCTGACAAACTTGAACAGGCTGAACGCAAGATTGTTGAGCTTCAACAAGAAATGAATGAGATGAAGATGGACACCGAAGAAAGCAGGGCAGAGAAAGCTCTCCTTGAAGACGAAGTTGAAGAAAAATGCATTGCCATTGCTGAGTTCGACGAGCTCTTGGAGTACAAAGACGCGAAAATTTATGAGTTGGAAACCAAGGTGGAAGAACAGAATGTCCAGATTGAAAATTTGTTAGATGAGATCGATGTCATGTGTAACGAAGAGAACTCCGAAGATGAAGCGACACATGCATCACCCTCCAAGGATATGAGGAGAACGATTGCATCTCTTGAAGAACGGCTGGAGGCAGCAGTGGAAACATTGGAATACACCGAAGAAGAGCTGGCAAGTTCTCGTGATAAGTTGGCTGCGTCAAAAGAGCAACTGAATGAGTTCGACGAGAGTATGGAGGAGATGAACAGGGAGCTTTCAGATGCGTACATTGAAATAGCCGACCAGAAAAGATTTACCGACTTTCAGGCCTCCACGATTGACAGAATCAGTGAAGAACTCTCTCAAAGCTCCGCGACAAATGAGCAGTTGAGGAAACAGCTGGCATCTTTTTTCAAGTCTTTGCAGGCACTTGACAAAATTCTCCGCAACTATGAAGAATCAGACGATACTGTTCGTCAGAAGATGGGCGAGTTCAGTATCAAGATTGCTGAACTGACTGCCAAAGTGAATGGAATATCACTCGACATGGCTGCAACAGCGGAGAAACCTTCGGTGATCGTTCATCATCGTACTGAAGCAAGTGAGGAGCTGCATCAAGCTCTTGGCAACTTGGAAGAGCTCACGAACCAACTAAAAACTCAGAGCAAGGAAAGCGAACGTCTCAGGGATCAACTGAAGGCAATGACTTCAGAATTAAATTTCTACAAGTTAGGCGGCTCAAAGACAGTCGAAAGCGACTTATCTCAGATATCTGCATTGAGTATCAACAATACAGATCTTATCAATGAAAATGAACATCTTCGTGTCAACCTCAAGTCTTGTGAGCTTCAACTCGAGAATCAAAAGGCCTTACTTCAAAGTGCAACACAAGAAGCTGAAGGATTCAGGGGTAACGCCAAGGCATCCAAATTGGCATTTGAGTGTCTTCAGGCTGAAACGACATTGGCAAAGGAGTCTCTATCCAAGCTGGAAGAGGAGTGCAAATACTTACGCCAAGAAGTTGCAAAGCAAGATCATGAACTCAAACAGAGTCAAAAAAGCATGTCCGAAGCACAAGAGAAGTTCCTGAAGGAAAAGACCACACTTCAAGAAAGGTATCAAGCACTAGAGACAGACTGCAAGAATCTAGAAACGAAGTTGATTTCAGAACTTCAAGAGCGTCGCAGCGTAGAAGCATCACTGGAAGATGCTTTGAAGCAAAACGAGGCACTCGAGAAGGAGGTCCAAATTAATCTGGAGGAATGCGACGAAAAGCAACAAGAATGCCAGGCACTTATTGTTCAACTGCAACAAATTCAAGGGGCTCTGTCCGATGCTGAGAATGAGAGTTCGGAACAGCAAGGTGCTATCGAAAAGCTTGAGCAGCAGATCGAGGATCAAAATGACAGCCTGCTCTCGTGCGAGGAGAGCATAATAGGGTACAAGGACGACATCCGGCGTCTCAAGAATGAACTACACCACACTATATCAGAGAAAAACAGCCACATCGAAATGCTTGAGAAGGGGTTAGGCGATCGGCAAGCGTTGTTCAACGAGCAGCTATTGCGGACAAAGAAAGAGCGTGACGAGTCCAACGCCGACCTTACCGGTATGATTGACAAGCTCAAAGTAGAGCTTCAAGCCACAAATTCATCACATAAACAGTTCGCAGAAAATACGAAGAAGGACGTAGTTGAGTTTGAAAGCAAAATCTCCCAGCAGGAAGAGCAGATCAACAGCCTTCGATACGAACTCCAAAAATCGGAACAACAGCTCAATGCGATGGAGATCGACTATTCCCGACTTGCAACGAAGAATGATGATGATTCAGAGGATGCTTATCGACTCCGTCAACAAATGCAAGAAATTCATGTCAACTTGAAAGAACTTGAGGATACTCGTGTTCAGCAAAGCCAAGAGATCGCTGAACTAACGGAGGATAATAATCGGCTTGCTCACAAATGCAACACTTTCAAAAGAACAGTCAAAGAGCTCAACAATAAGGTCAAATCGTGGGAGAATAGCTACCGCAATCAGTCTGATTTGCTCTTGTCGTATTCAAGGGAGATCTCACGCTTGAACGGTCGTCACGGAAACTGAGCTAGCAGAGCCATTCTAGAAGATGTGACGCGTTTTGTTTTGGAAGCTCATTGCGTCAGGGCAGGATCTCTAGGAAAACATACATTTTGTGACTATATTAGGGAATGTATAGAATACACTAGTTTTCATTCAACCACTGTAATATGCTTTTTCTGGCTTGGATTGTTTTTAGATTTAAGTTGAATGCATCGCTCGTGGATGTATGACACTTTCATCTTTTGATGATTTCACGAACACTACTCTACATATTATACATTTCTACTCTGCCACAACAGACAGAATAAATGTCACATCTACGTCATTTCCAAGCTTGACAACGCAGGTGTATTCCCCAGTGTGTTTGATATCCTTCTTCTTCACATCTTTCCCATCACTATCTTTCATATCAGTCAATTTCACTTGCTTCCCCTCCCAACTTCCATCTGGAAATGTGTTCGCAAGCTCTTCCATAATCATCTTGGGGTTGATGCCACCGAACAAGTTGCCCTCTGGACCAGCCTTCCGAGCCATAGTGAGAGCCACTCCACATATATCTTGATCAGTGCTGCATTCTTCACCTAAACTTTCCAACATAGTTTCTTCCATCATCTTCTTGGTGTCTATGGCTTTTTGTGTCGCCTCAGCTTCTTCCTTTTGTTTCTCTGCTTCAAGCAAAGCAACCTCCTCAGCACTAATAAGGCGAGCTTTCTTTTGCCTCTGAAGCTGATTTTGAAAGACTGCCGACGAAACAAATATAATATCACCCGCTTGTCCGATTTTAGGGACACTGGCAAGCATTTTAATTTGTATCTTGCCATTTTTAGTAACAGGTGGCACTGCTGCAGTTTTGGTGCTAGAAGACGCTGCTGCATTATTCTTCTTTCTACCAAATAGTTCAGTGCCGTATCCAGTTGCAATTTGTTGCTGAACTCGTGATGGATGGTTTGCGGCAGATGGCCACCCAGCTTTTGTGATAGAAGGTGCCGCTGGTGGAACGAAGGATGCTTTTGAATACGTCGATGCCGCCTTGTTTGATGATGATGACGATGATTTAGCCGCTGCCATCGAGCAGGCGACGACTGCTAGCAGCGCGAGTCTGGTAGTGAAATTCATCTCTCTTTCTATTATTGTTGATATCTACTGGCCCGCTTCTGCCTTCCAACTTCCAGCCATGAAGAAGTGATGTGAGTTGATTGATGCATGCATGTGCCAAGCTTCAACACATCCAGGAGCCAGGAGATGAGATGGAACATCAAAATCTTCTTTCTCATTTCTCGCTCATAAATACAATACTTTCTCACAAAAAGACTGCCGCCAAGCTGGAACCTCTTGAGGGCCCACCAGACAAGGGTAAATAAATTCTTTGGCTGTCTTCCGAAGTCAGCCTGAAAAAGATCATGATCATGATGCGTTAGATACGTGGTACGATATCATATGCAGGACAGTTCTTCCTCTGGGTTGCAATCGCATTATTCGCAGAGCTTTCCAAAATGACAGACGCCATCGATTTGACGCTATCTTCAGACGAAGAGTCGGCAGATGATCAGCGGCCACAGCGGCGCGGTCGGCGGCGGGAGATTGTTCCGGTCGATGATAGCACACAAGAAGTAACCCTACCAATACCAACTCTCTCCAGCAACGCTGCGGATGAAGGTCTTAAACCATCGACAACAAGTGGGACAGGTCTCTGGGACATGTGGACTCGCAACTTCAAATCACCTTTGATGGCTTTACTCGATTTGATTGATAATTCTGTCGATGCTGCAATGTTAGAAGAAGGGTGCAAATCCAACATCCAAGGACGAGTGCAAATCTACCGCGATATTTACAAACATGAACGAAAAGCATACACTACTGGTTTATGCATTAGGAATAACAGCATGAAGAAAATCACAACACTAGAACAGGCACTCAATCATTTATTTTCTTCTGAAAAGTTGAATTCTCCAAGCTCCATCGGTGAAAATGGTGTAGGTCTGAAGCAAGCTGCTGCCTCCTTGAGCGATTTGACGTTTGTCTTGGTCAAAAATGGATCTAATAAAGAACTTGAATTCGGAATTATAGCCAGAACTTTACAGAATGAGGAAGGTTGCTTCCTGCCCTGTTTCAAGTTCAATGATCTAGAGACCCTTTCTGAGAAGATGACAGAAGAGTTCAGCCAGAGCCAGTACACATCTGTGGCTAAGTGCGTCGCAGAGTATGGGAAGATAACCACCGACGGCGTTCCTAGCCTAGAAAAAGGTATTGATAGGTTGTTCAAACATTTTGAAGATATATGCAAGAAGAAGTTCAAAAATGATCCTTACGTTTTTGAAGTAATATTGGACAAAATTCATGACCGCAAGCCACACGGAGAGAAAGATAGACAGACCACCGTTGCAGAAATTATCACACAACTCCAACACGAGATTCCGATGAGATACTTGCACATCGATGATAATACATTTAAGTTCTCCGTTGGCAAAAAAGAGCTCACGTTTAGATACTGGCAGGAAAGGCTGGTCGAGTTTACGGAGATCGAGATACCAGTCAGGTCGAAGACACCATGGCATGAAAACTTTGGAGCAGACGTACCCGATCAGTATTGGCTCAGAATATTTCTCGGCTTCGATAGGTTTAGAATAGCTGAATCTGATGTTGAGCCCGAGACTGGCATAAAGAAAACCAACAAGCAATGCTCTCTTTACATTTACAGCCGAATGTCAGGGCGGTTGATCCTTCGTGAGAGAGATAGTCGCGCGAGACTGAGGCTCAATGCTGGTGGGACAGAATATTGCCAAGCGCTTACCGTCATTATCGACGATGTGGGCGGTCATCTCCCAGTAAATCCAACCAAACAGGATGTTGTCTTTAGCAACCAAAGTCAAGGCGGTGAAACGCACGAGGACAACTTATATGCGATGGTTAGAGCTGTTGTTGCATTCTACTATACGCACCATAAGAAGAAGTATGGTGGAAAGAAAAATGTTCTTACCTCGAAGATATCACAGTTTGTCGACAGTGACTTTCCCGACGGTATGAAATCCTGTGCGAACTGTGAGCTCACTACGTACCAAGTTGTATTCAACCAAACAAAGACCAATTTGATTCGAGTGGATCACTCAGAAGAAGAACCAGGCGTCGACACTATCTTTCGCCTGCTACCTGACGACAAGACATTGAATTCATCAGAAAGAACAGAAAGAAAACGAAAGTCTTCTGCTACCAAGAAGAAATCCAATTCAGAGGTAGAAGAGGAACCCCGAGCTACAAACAAGAAACGTAGCAAAAAGGATGATCAGCACCAAAGTCCCTCTGGCAAGAGATCGAGGCGAGGTGCTGGGAGGATAAAAAGATATGGTTACGATTCGAATGACAGTGACCAATCTGATTCGGAGGATCAGCTCAATGAGAGTGGAGACAATAAGAGCAAACCGAACCATAATGGCGGAGAGGGTTGTGTTGACCTTTGCTTGAGTTCCGACGACGAAAGTGATAGGAGGTGCAACAAGAAGTCTACAACATCTTCACGCACCCCAAAAGTAGTATCTCCTGGACCGAAAGGCAAGGATGCACACGAAGCTCTCGAAAACAGGATCGACGAGTTGGAAATTGAGAACTCTACGCTAAAGGCGAGGACAGAAAGGCTGGAGGAAGAACTGAAGGCAGCAAAACGTAAAATTCGAATGATGGAAAGAAAGATGGCAGAAGAGTGAAGACTACTATTGAGAGTGGTGCGAGATGATGTATTGGAGTAATTTTATGTAATCTAGTTGCTTCAACCAAATATGAATGCTTAACGTATCATGGGTGTCTATTCGTCATGCTCGGGAATACAACCTGCCTAAACGGACCTCCTGGCACTGCCAAGGGAGAGGCACTCTCCTTTCTTGTGTCTCTTCCAATCTGCCTTTTGACACTCTCCACTGCAGTAAATTGCTTGTGGTGATGGACAGACGACTGAAGACGGTGTGAATCTTCCTCTTTTCCCAAGGCTTGGGTAGACGACAATGCTCATTCCTTTTGCGATTCGCACCGTCTAACCAAGCACTCAATGCTAGTGTGGTTTGACGATCGTAGTAGTTAGTTAAGCGAATCTATAGCAACAATAAAAATGAACCCGACCAACACCAGCGACTAGTATCCATTGAGTGTAAGGAGACGAGCAAGAACCTAGGTCCAGTCTGTGACTTGATAGCTTGCATCGGCTGCAACGTTTGAAACCGACTTTCTCACTATCATTGCCCACTCCGGAATTTCTCTCCTCTCTCTTGCCGCACTGGAAGCAAAGCCTTGGAACGCCGTTGTCAGTAGAACGAGGAAAGCGGCCAAAAGTCATGGTGGCAGGACTGATTCCAAATTCGAAACCGAAGTAAGATTCGCCTATGAACCGTACTGAAGACAAAATGTCCATAACATTGATCATCTCATCATGTCTCTCAAAATTGGTGGCCTTGATGATAACAATGCCTTTGCCTGAGAAAGACAATGCGGCAAATTGTTCCTTTGATGTCAGATCTGCGGGTAGATAATCTTTATTTAAAGTGTCGACAGGTCTTTCATACCATTTTTGCACTATGATATCTGCATTTGTTGTCCCTTTAGGTGATCCCTGTTCAATTCGTGGAGAGTCACGGGAGATGTATTCACCAGCTTTGTAGAAACCGTTTTCACGGGAGGAAATCTGCCCCTCTAGGAATTCCATTAGATTCTCTCGGTTGCAGGGTTTGCCTAAACTTACTTCCACGGTGGATACAATTCAAAGTTCATAGTGGCAAAGCCAGCGCGATCATACGCATTGTTACTGATGAAAACGTCAATGGGATCCGGCGTCTCTGAAATCATTCTCCCGAGGCCAGCTGCCACAACTCCTTCGGAGTCCATCCAACCTCCGTCGTGTTTGCCCGAGTTGGTGATGTTCTCAGGAGTCAAGGCGTCGACATAACCATCGACAAGTTTGCGGCGCTTGAGCTGAACGGCAGCGCGGTTTTCCTCCATCTCTCTTTCTCCAATATGTCAGAGGACAAATGCCACAACGTTGAAAGAATCTACGCTATGCGCTTTGTTACTGTGCTGAACTTTTAATGCACAAAAAAATAAAAATGCCATGTCCTGCCATGTTGATTGTTGATTTTGTTTGTTTCCTGTTCTCTGTCTTCGTCTTAGGGATACTTATTATGTAACAGTAACACGCCGTTACAATACCTGTTACGAGGTTTGCAGCATGCATGTTAGAATAGTACGCAGCAGCTCGACCGGACGCGGGACAGAGGAGGTGGGGACGGACCCTTTTTTCCGGGAACCGTTCGTTTGGCTTGATCAGTCCTATGAAGAAGATCTCGTCTATCTCTCCAGAGCCGCCCCCACCCTATTCAGCTATCTAACTTCCGCAGATGGCGATACATCTCCAGCCTTCTATTACATTGTTTCCACACCTCCCATCATGCTATTGGTAAAACTCCTCAGTCCTAATGCCACTATGCCAACTCGCTGGTCACCCGAATCTGCTGGGTTTGATTTATGTGCAGCGGAGCCTAAAGTCGTACCTGCTGGGGGGATGGCAGTTATTAAAACTGACTTGAGTGTTGCCTGTCCAGAGGGAACTTATGCCCGTATCGCTCCAAGGAGGCAAGTCCGACAATGCTCGATATTGTGTGCTATGTTATCATGCATTCATATTAATTCCTGCGTTTTGTTCTGTTGTGTATTATGTAGTGGTGTTGCTGTTAAGAGAATGATCGGCTGTGGTGCTGGAGTTGTCGATGCTGACTGTAAGCTAAAATTGAAGTACAAATTAACAGCCTCGCTTATTTCATTGTAACCCATCTCAAAATTTCATATTCATATATTTTTTAAACAGATCGAGGAAATGTAGGTGTGGTTCTCTTCAATTTCGGTCATGAGGATTTTCATGTTTACATTGGAGATCGCATTGCCCAATTAATCCTCGAAAGAATTTCAATGGTTCATGCAGTGCAGGTTGACGAATTGACAGAGACACAACGTGGTGTTGGTGGATTTGGATCGACATCTGCACCCAGCAGCAGAAGAGACAAAAGTGATTTACCTCCGTGATAGATTACGAAGAGAGAACTCTCACTGTGAAATTGTTGGATTTATTGCGTGCGTCTTTCCCCATGTCATCTATCAAAGCCATTGCAAAATATTGTTCGGGTTAAACATGTGTCGCCCTCTCTCGCGGATCAACTAACGCCAGGGGTGCATTCCGTCCAACCAACACTGCCACGGCCACGGCTCCAGCACCAAATATACATATATATAATTTATAATATCATTCGTGTTACATAGATGTGGCACATTTTGGATAGGTAAATGGCATTAATACATAGTTACTTCTAGCTTGTGCAGCTTCTCTCAGATGTCTTGCTTGTTTTGGTATTCAATCAAAGTGGCAGTCATTGCAAAATATTGTGTAGGTTAAACTATTTAGTGTTGTTGATCGCCTTCTATTCGTGTTACATAGATGTGGCACATTTTGGATAGGTAAATGGCATTAATACATAGTTACTTCTAGCTTGTGCAGCTTCTCTCAGATGTCTTGCTTGTTTTGGTATTCAATCAAAGTGGCAGTCAGTTTCGAAACTTGTGTCTTCAATTTTTTAGCTTCTCTGACAAGCTTCAATGAGGATGCTTCAGGTCTACCTTTTCGGAAGTAGCACGTGTACGAGTCTCCATTCGACCAAGTTAGGCAGCCCCATCCGTGTTCGAATCCATCGCGGAACAATCCCGTGTATTTTACATCGCTCTTGAACTCGTAAACGCCCCATCCGTGTGGAATGAAACGGTGCTTTGCCATGCCCTTTCCTTTTCCTCTGCTGTTGCGCAACTTCGTCTTACGAACAGAACCGCTGTATAGTCCACCAGAATAATGAATCTTCATTTTGAAGTTAAGTGAAATAATACCGACAGATGTTGATGACGATGCAGCCAATGATGTCTTCTTTGAGAACAAAGCAAATCGGATTTATGAGCCAAGCTCGGATCGGCCAACCCCAAATCAAAGCAAGCAGCATATTATTCAATAGTAGTCCTAAGGTAGGGTTCTCACCCTTTGTTTTGATTCTGGGGTCTGCTACCTTTTACAAGATGTACAGGGCGGAAGTGGTGTGAACTTTTTTCAAATTGAGTTTTTGGGACTCAGTACCATCAAACCTGAGTCCACGATTAACTTCAATTTCAAATCTACCTTGGACGGAATTGGTATGAACTTTTTTCAAATTGAGTTTTTGGGACTTACATCAAACCTAAGTCCATGCATCAGGGAAGTCGCTTGGCCTCTCTTTTGTGGCAACAAGTACAATACCTATTTGAAGTCCGATCACAGGTTCCAGTCAAGTGCTGTTTTGGTGTCATGGTTGCAAGAGATGTCGGATATTATACTGCTGAGGCTTATTTCATCGGCCTGATTGAGGATCCAACTTGTGTGCTATTGATATATTCAAATTTGATGCTATAAGCGTGAGACTAATATGTCAAGATCGTATACAACAACATAAACTAAAGAAAGACTACTAATCAGCATTCAGTGATGATCGAACAGCGCACTATATTAGGGAGATATAGGAGTAATTCAGAAGTCTGCGTCGAGGCTGAACACTTGATCCTCCTGGGCTACACCAACACCACTCTTAGCATACTCTCCAACGCGCCTCTCGAAGAAGTTAGTTTTCCCCTGCAGACTGATCATCTCCATCCATTCAAATGGATTGGCAGCTCCGTATTGCTTGGGGCATCCAAGGGCAGCCAACAAACGATCAGCACAGAACTCAATGTACTGGCACATGAGGTCTCCGTTCATACCAATCAGGGAAACAGGAAGGGCCTCCACCACAAACTCCTTCTCGATCTGGACAGCATTAGTTATAATCTCGTCAATACGGATAACAGGCAATTTGTTCACGAGCTTGCTGTAAAGAAGGCAGGCAAAGTCACAATGTAGACCCTCATCACGCGAGATAAGCTCATTGGAGAAACAAAGGCCAGGCATGAGACCACGCTTCTTCAACCAAAAGATGGCGCAGAAACTGCCACTGAAAAAGATACCCTCCACGGCTGCAAAGGCGATGATACGTTCGGCGAAGGAAGCGTTGTTGGAGTCGCACCACCGGAGAGCCCAGTGAGCCTTCTTTTGAACACAGGGAATGGTCTCGATGGCATTGAGAATACGAGACTTGGTCTTTTGGTCCTTAATGTATGTGTCAATTAACAACGAATAGGTTTCGCTTTGAATGTTGTGTAGATTATAATGTATGTAAACATATACCAGAAACCAGGAAACAGGTGAGTGTCAATGGTGTATGTACGAGCCAATGTAAAAGCCTACACATTTTTTTCATCTTGTTACCTATGAATATTTTCAACCGCAATTTGAAATCCGTAGAAGAAGCGTGCCTCAGGGCTTTGCACCTCAGTAGCAAAGTTACTGGAGAGGTTCTCGTTGACAATACCATCGGAGGCAGCAAAAAAGGCAAGGACGTGGGAGACGAAATGACGTTCGTTGTCGGCTAGACCTTCCCAATCTTTGAGGTCGGAGGAAAGGTCAATTTCCTCGGTAGTCCAGAAACAAGCTAGTGCCTTTTTGTACATGACCCATATCTCTAGTACGAAGACATACAGAGGGAGGTGAGGCAGAGTATGCAAGTAACATTTGGGCAAATTGCATGTCCCACCTACCTCGTTATCTTGGATGGGGAACAACACAAAGCGGCGTGGGTTGTCCCTTAGTAAAGGCTCCTCGTCTGCGACCTCGGCTATGATATCTGCACCGCCATTATCATTATCAAACGAACATTCCAAAAACGACTTCATCGCCGTGGATTTTATTGTGGTCCAGCTCTAGCAGTAAAAATATAAGTTGTATGTATCACCAAGATAGATACTCAGACCTTTGCCTGTGGGCAGAAAAAGAGATTTAGTAATTTTCTCTTTTCTCAGCTTTTATGGCTTGATTGCATCCCGCCTCTCTAGCAGTGCTAATATAGCCAGAGTCCTGCCCGAACGAGGCGGCCATTGACCGTGCCTCCATTGATACTGCCGTTTGTTTACCCAGCGCGGGGCTGATTGAGAATTCAATTTTCTCACGCCTATAATCTTCACTGCTGAGTCTTAGAGCACGCTGCCTTATCATGTTCAAATTACATCAGCTAAAATAGTTTATCCTACAACAGCACAAGTTACAACTCAGAGATGTCAGTGTCAGGTACAGTTCACTTTTCATTCACAGGGACAGGGTATAGAAAGGCGAAGTGTCAAATCCATTTCGGTCAAGATTCCTCAATTTTGCTCTACGGGCGGGAGAAGGCAGGTTCTTTCGGTGCAATAGCTTTACCCTCTTCACCGTGTCACTGGTATTGACTTGCAGCTTCGGCTTCGATACATGACTGCGCTCGTCTTTGTATCTGGGTGGCGATGGGGCACTCTGCTTTTGACTTAGCTCGTCAACAGTGATACCGGTATCGGTGAAATGGAATCCCTTCTCGCGATACTGCTTTTGATTGAGCTCATCAACAGTGATATCGGTGAAATGGAATCCTCTCTTGTTGTACTTTACTACACGCTGCGAAATCTTGACTAGCATATTGTGAAGGATAATGCAGTATTTCACACTAAGTTCTGGCTCATCAATGGACATCGGTGAGAAGATCCCATCTTGATTTGGGAGGTCGCCACCACATTCCCTTACATCGCTGAAAACAAGCTCCGCGAACTTAACTTTCTCTTCATTCGGGTTGAAGAATGAAATCTGTTCCAGTTCATGGAGGGAGAAAGCATTCAGATACATACGCATGTATCTATTCAAAAGCAACGTCCAATTTGGACATCTCAGCATTGCTTCTTTTCTGAGGATTCGATGCAAGTTTGGAACGCAGAAATCGATCCCATTGAAGTGCGACATACAAGGCATTATATCAAATTTGTGAAGAGTATCTTTGACTGTCGCCGAGGAGGTTACAACAAGATCGATTTGTTTTCTGAGGCGATGGTTCCCTGGAGCAAATGAGAAGTCCAATGGCATGACATATGGACTTCTTGCATTGACGACGAAATCGTGCCTTGAGGCAATGAAACCTCTCCTCACAGCATCTCTGACGGGCATCCTTCTGATGTGTGTGTGAGCCGGCGGGAGTGAATATGACTCCACATGATGAATCTTGTGGTCCATAAACGTGTAATCAGAAGTTGATATGCCAGTGAAAACAAAGCCAAGTGAATCTAGATGACGTCTCGTATACGGAAGGGCCATGACGGTGGTATAAAGGTCGATGTCGCTCGCAACGAAACCATCACCTTGAGCACAACTGCCATTGTTAGTTACCGCTTGAACGATTAAGGACCCGGCGATGACAAGTTGGTCCCTGCCATAAATATGTGCAACACATTTGAGTCTTTCAATCAATGGCACTGCGAGATGCTCGAATCCTTCCCGCTGCCTGATGACCGACATTAGAGAGTGAAGGAGTGATTCGTTGATGAAACCAGCTGGAGTAGATTCTTCAGACATCACAACTGTTGAACTGTTAGTCCAGAGGCGCTTGGTCACTAAAAGATTGAACGCATCTGTCGGTGTTAGAAACGAGGCCAGTTGCAGAGAGAGTTCACGTATGCTCATGAGAGAGTCCATTCTTGGTTTCTTGGCAGCTAATTATGACTTTGATGTGGGTTTCTTTTTATGTGAGGACCAAGGATCCGGGGACAGAGATGCAATGTCAAAATCATGGCCCAGACAGAAAGGTAAGTATGTAAGCTACATAATCAAGAAAGATATGTACTTTCTCGTTTTTGTACGAGGACCAGTCAGCAGGTGTCAAATCTCACTTCAGATTTTTTTTCTTTCGCGAAATAGCATCCAACAATTGTATGTATCACGTCCAGTATTGTACTATCATTGCATCTCAGAACCAGCGAACAACCTTTATATCACAGCACAGCACAATCATGTTTATCAGAAAGAGAGACGGAAGACAGCAAAGCTGCCAATTTGATAAGATCCAGAGCCGCATCTCGAAGCTATGCTATGGCCTCGATCAAAAGGTGAGAATGAGAGCGTCCGTCTGCATCTCTTGTAATGTTGGTACACTCGAAAGATTGATTCGTCAACACACCGTGCTGCGCAGCTACTTACGTCTTCTCTCACTCTCTCGTTCTCTATTCTAGTTCGTAAACGAAGCCATCATCTCGCAAAAGGTGATTCAGGGAGTCTATCAAGGTGTCACTACCACTGAGCTCGATGAACTTGCAGCCCAAACTGCTGCATCCTTTGCCACTCAACATCCCGACTATGCCATCCTCGCCGCACGTATCGAGGTGTCCAACTTGCACAAAATGACAGAGAAATCATTTTCAAAGGTTATGCACGCCTTCCGCGGATACAAACACCCCAAAACTGGAGAGACTGCCCCTCTAATCTCCAAAGAAGTCTACAATGTCATCATGGCCAACAGAGACACACTTGACGGGTGCATCATCCATGACAGAGACTTTGAATTTGACTACTTTGGCTTCAAGACCCTCGAAAAATCATACCTACTCAAAATTGATGGAAAGATTGCCGAGCGTCCTCAGCACATGCTCATGCGTGTTGCCGTCGGCATCCACATGGATGACATTGACCGTGTGAAAGAAACATATGATCTCCTCTCCAAAGGATACTTCATTCACGCGACACCCACCCTTTTCAATGCAGGGACCCCAAACCCACAAATGTCTTCTTGCTTTCTCACTTGTATGAAGGCCGATTCCATCGAAGGTATATACGACACACTCAAGAATTGTGCTATTATTTCAAAGCATGCTGGTGGCATTGGTATGTCGGTCAGCAATATCAGAGCTAGCGGTAGTTACATTCAGGGTACCAACGGAACATCCAATGGCATCGTGCCAATGCTCCGTGTATTTAACAACACTGCTCGCTACGTTGATCAAGGAGGAGGAAAGCGTAAGGGGAGTATTGCTGCCTACATTGAGCCATGGCATGCAGATATTTTTGCATTCCTTGACTTGAGGAAGAACCACGGAAACGAGATGGAGCGTGCCCGTGACCTTTTCTACGCCCTCTGGATTCCCGACCTATTCATGGAGC
Organism: Skeletonema tropicum; assembly: GCA_037178625.1. Classification (NCBI taxonomy): domain Eukaryota; phylum Bacillariophyta; class Thalassiosirophyceae; order Thalassiosirales; family Thalassiosiraceae; genus Skeletonema; species Skeletonema tropicum. The sequence goes on along the minus strand of CM074127.1, from coordinate 2,598,593 downwards.
GTGTTCAGACCAACGGTGACTGGACCTTGATGTGCCCCAATGAGTGCAAGGGCCTCGCAAACTGCTGGGGTGGTGAATTCAAAGCCCTCTACGAGAAGTACGAGCGTGAGGGCAAGGGGCGTAAGACCATCAAGGCCCAACAGCTTTGGTTTGCTATCCTGGACTCTCAGGTAGAGACTGGAACTCCTTACATGCTCTACAAAGACCACTGCAACAGGAAATCGAACCAACGAAACCTTGGAACCATCAAGTGCTCCAACTTGTGTACTGAAATCGTGGAGTACACCGCACCTGATGAAATTGCCGTGTGCAACTTGGCAAGTATCAGCCTTTCTAAGTTTGTGACTCCCGCTGGACACTTTGGCGAGGAGGGTCACTATGATTACGACTTGGACAAGCTCAAAGAAATCTCCAAGGTTTTGACGAGGAACCTGAACCGTGTCATTGACAACAATTTCTATCCCGTTGAGGAGGCCAAGAGATCTAACATGCGCCATCGTCCCATTGGTATTGGCGTCCAGGGTTTGGCCGACGCTCTGCAAATGATGAGTGTTTACCCTAATAACATCAATCTGCCACTACAAGTTACATTACAAAGCAGAGGACTTACTCCTTCGCCATTGGCATCCGCATATGGGTATAGTCGCACTCTGAAGCTACACTCATCGTCAATCGTTATTGTTACAAAGAGAGAGTGCATCCCGAAGAAGTCCTGAAGGGCAAAGCACTTCCGCCGAGCGCTCTTTGCAGCTTCTTCATTCATGCCCAAATGGCGGCAAGATGCGCTCACAGCCTTGAGAAACTTGCTGGCTGTACTAGTACTTTTCTTGTTGGCATGCTCCTCGTTGATTGCTTCTTCAATTTCCTCGATGGTCATTTTGCCGATTTCATCACCAACTGCTTCACCATGCTCGTTAACCAGTGGCCTACATTTCATCACGGCGCTCTTAAACGATAATATCCGCCCAAGTAAAAAGTTTGCGACAAGCACGAATTCACTTTCCATGAACTGAGGCAGGGACAACTTTAGATAATGCCGAATTATTTCCTCATCAGAAATCTTATTCCGGCGTTCTAGAGTTGGCCCTCCACTTCCAAATGGGAATACAGTAGGAAACACACTCTCCAACTTCATTACATCCAAATGACTGGCATAATTGCCCCCGTGTATAGCAAGCGTTGGCGCCGAGTGATCTTTCAGAATGGCCATCACAAGTTCCCTACTCGTTTTGTACACACTTGTGTCTGTTGTTGGTTCCCCTCCACCAGAAAAGTAAAATGTAGCACCTTCTTCCTTATTCTCTTTTGCGGGGTCCCCAGGTATATCCGTGTTTGAATCGGAATCAGGGTCTTCTACCAACTCAATATTTACAGCTGAACTTTCATCCTCTATTACCAAGTCCCTGAATGCGGGGTGGTGTTCCTTGAACCAGTGAAGCAAGCCAAAATAAAGCCTTGTGTCCAGCTCTGCCTTCTTTCGAACAATGTCTTTTTGGGTTGGTGTCATCCTCCCATTCAAAACCACATAAATATTTGACGCAACACCTGATTGGTGTAGACAATTTAATGCACCTGCAACCTTCGCCTGATCTGTCTCAAAGAACTGAAAATTTCCGATCAGGCTCTGATGCCTGCCTCCTCGGTAAGAGAATATATAAGCGTAAGGACGAGTGGGAGAAATGGCAGCAGCCATAACACTCGTCACTAAGCTCACCGTCTGATTAGGAATGGGCTTTCCGTGCTCGTCGTGGACTTCTTTTGTCGTCTTCAAGCTTTTCATCTCTCCATCTTGTTCAAACGCGATGGTTGTAGGTATGGTTCCGATCAAGAAGCCATTGGCAATCGAGTGTTTTGGAGGGGATTCGCTCTTGGTCCTTAGGGAGGCTTTACAGCTTGAACAGATCATGAATTCACTAGCATCATCTTTACCGAAGCGCCTCGAGAGGAGCATGCCTTCCATACCACTAATTTCGTACTGTTGTTTGAGCTCTTGGTCAATTTCCTGTCCTCCATGATAATATTCTTGGTACGCCTCTACTCCAAGTCGGTCTTTGTGCTCTAGAAGTTCTTCCTTCGTGATCCAACACAGCTCCTCCGTTCCAATAATGAATTCATCACACACACTGCACCCAATGGCTCGGTGGCAGCCATCGCAATTGCAGCTGTCACCATTTTTTGTATTTGTACGTAACAGCAGCTCTCGTGCCTTGTTTGCACCATCCAAGTTCACTTCGATGTAAGGCACTTCACCATTGATGAAGATGTCGTCATCCTCGCAATAGGCATAATGTTCGACCTTGTTGGCTTCGGTTGCTTCGTTCCTCCTCTTTCGCCTTTCATTATCGTCCTGCTGCCGCCGTTTCTTCTGCTGGGGAGTCTCGTTTTTCCGTTCCTCACGTTTTCGCGAGGCATCTGCGTGGAGTTGAGCTGCGCGTCGCTGGGGTGTCCCTGCTCTCCGCCGCTTTTTCGTATCAGCTGCCCTGTTGCTCCTCAGCTCATCGTCACACGCCCTTATTAGATTCCGCCGTCTATTCTCTTGTTGCCTTGCGGATTCGTCAGGAGGAGGCGGTATGTATGTGACATCATTCTCACAACAGAGCTTCTTCAGCTTCTCTTCAGCTTTAATTCGACTTCGATTTTTTTTAATCCTAGCGTTTCGATTTTTTCGTATCCTCCCACACTCCTCTACCATGCTCTTCCGTCTCACAGCCTGCTGCTGCTCCGATTCATGCTTCGGGGGTGTTAAATATGCTACACCACACGACGTGCATTGCCTCTCCAATTCACTCTCCTTCCCAGTCCATTTGCGAGTGCGATGAGGGTCATATACTACACGAGAAGCAGCTGCTGCGGCGCCTAATCCAACAACAGCAACTGCGGCGGGTGCTTGAAAGGAACTCCCTACTGACTTACTATTCGGCGCAGTGACGAGCGTAGGGAGACTCAGGATGATTAACATTTGAAGAAGCCTCGATGACATCATGCCACGTGAATTCTTCAGGCAAACTCCTCTTGATGATGGGAGCGGCAATGAGTGTTTATGTTTTGCACCATCATAACAATCATCAGTGCAGATGTCCTTGAGGTGTGCTTGTGCTTGTTTCAAAGAAGGAAATTGCCAATATAAACACCAACCAGCAGAAATAGCACCAGCAATGATGGCACCTATTCTCGACGCAACAACATCTTTGAAAGTTGCTGCAAGAACATTCAGCACCGACAATTCGCCGCAAGGTACAGATCGATCATTTGGCTCTGCGACATAGAGGGGATGGCCCAAAAGGATCAATAAACAAAGAATCCTTTTCCAGGGGGTATTGGATGGATTCCTTGATCGAGTTCTATGATTTCTGCTGCGGCTGCTTTCCGTTTCTGATCTCACATCGCACATGACTTGTTGTATGGCGAAAGAGATAGAGATAGTTCTCGCGAGGAGGAGGAATAGGCGCCATTGCAATTGCATACGCCTGAACTGCATGATCTTCTTGCGCCAGAAACAGCGGGAATAATATCCTGTGCAGGCGAGAGTGTACTGCGTCCAGAAAACAGATATCGCAACACTATACCTCGCGAGGATGATGGCATTCGCCACATAACCAACTGCAGCAGCCCTTAGAGAGCAACCGACCAATTCAAGGAAATCGGCGATGGAGTAGCTGTTCCGATTGGATCGCAAAGCATTGTTCTTGGAGAAAGTTAGTGCCATGTCCCTCCACTTGTTTCTTTTCAGTCCAGGCCAGCGCTTTTTGATGCGCTTTGGTGGGCGCTGGGTAGCTCTTTTGGGGAGCATTGTTGTTATATGGAGTGAAACTGCCGCAGCCACAATTTCGTAAAGCAGTCTTTTGAATACCACCAAGGATGAGTTGCTTCTGATATCTCTTTTCTTGGCATCAATCTTGTAACTCGTCTCTGTCCTAGGGCAAACAGGAAGACGAACATCAGCAGACAAGGGTTCATTGCGGAACCCTGAATCGATGACAGCGCACATCGTGTCAGAAGGTATTATAGTAGCCACATTTGTGTGTGTGTTTGATGTCTCTACGTTGACGCGAATGCGATTTTCATTGGCATTGGAATCAAACGGAGATGGACACACACAACAGAGTATTGCTAGTAACAAAAGATTAAGTCTTGTCATAATAGTAATAGTACTATGCTGAACCTGAAATAGCAATCACGAGGAGAGAATGTTTCAAATGATTTTATGGACACACTTGCATCCAGATTTGAGAGGATGAGCCTAATATCACTTAGATTCGTGTGGTCACCACGTATCAGCTAAAGTTGAATTGGGGGGCCTCTGAGATATTGACACTTGGGCTGGGGTTGCACGATTTGGAATTGAAGTTATTGTGGACTTAGGTTTGACTTAAAGTCCTAAAAACTCAATTTGAAAAAAGTTGATGTACCACTTGTAAAAAGGTAGCAGAACCCAGAATCAAAACAAAAACAAAGGGTGAGAACCCTACCTCGTACTTAAGTAGGCTTCTCATTTTGTCCGAGATAAGCTGAATTGGGGGGGGTAAAGGGGGGGGGTGGAACCCCCCCCTTCCGGTGCCCTTTCCTCCTTCTTCCTAACGTACTTATGTAGCTAACTCGTAACTCGAGCCTGGTTTGTACGCATATTTTTTAAGCGAGGTAGGGTTCTCACATTTTGTCCGAGATAAGCTGAATTGGGGGGGGGGTAAAGGGGGGGTGGAACCCCCCCTTCCTGTGCCCTTTCCTCCTTCTTCCTACATAACGTATGTAGCTAACTCGTAACTCGAGCCTGGTTTGTACGCATATTTTTTTAAGTTGCTTGTTTGTACTCTATTTTTTAAGCTGCTTATTTCTAATTCATGGACGTAGGAATTAGTAGTCGATTTTAAAAAAGCGCAACTCTTCCGCCCACGGACAGATAGTACGCAGCAGCTCGACCGGACGCGGGACAGAGGAGGTGGGGACGGACCCTTTTTTCCGGGAACCGTTCGTTTGGCTTGATCAGTCCTATGAAGAAGATCTCGTCTATCTCTCCAGAGCCGCCCCCACCCTATTCAGCTATCTAACTTCCGCAGATGGCGATACATCTCCAGCCTTCTATTACATTGTTTCCACACCTCCCATCATGCTATTGGTAAAACTCCTCAGTCCTAATGCCACTATGCCAACTCGCTGGTCACCCGAATCTGCTGGGTTTGATTTATGTGCAGCGGAGCCTAAAGTCGTACCTGCTGGGGGGATGGCAGTTATTAAAACTGACTTGAGTGTTGCCTGTCCAGAGGGAACTTATGCCCGTATCGCTCCAAGGAGGCAAGTCCGACAATGCTCGATATTGTGTGCTATGTTATCATGCATTCATATTAATTCCTGCGTTTTGTTCTGTTGTGTATTATGTAGTGGTGTTGCTGTTAAGAGAATGATCGGCTGTGGTGCTGGAGTTGTCGATGCTGACTGTAAGCTAAAATTGAAGTACAAATTAACAGCCTCGCTTATTTCATTGTAACCCATCTCAAAATTTCATATTCATATATTTTTTAAACAGATCGAGGAAATGTAGGTGTGGTTCTCTTCAATTTCGGTCATGAGGATTTTCATGTTTACATTGGAGATCGCATTGCCCAATTAATCCTCGAAAGAATTTCAATGGTTCATGCAGTGCAGGTTGACGAATTGACAGAGACACAACGTGGTGTTGGTGGATTTGGATCGACATCTGCACCCAGCAGCAGAAGAGACAAAAGTGATTTACCTCCGTGATAGATTACGAAGAGAGAACTCTCACTGTGAAATTGTTGGATTTATTGCGTGCGTCTTTCCCCATGTCATCTATCAAAGCCATTGCAAAATATTGTTCGGGTTAAACATGTGTCGCCCTCTCTCGCGGATCAACTAACGCCAGGGGTGCATTCCGTCCAACCAACACTGCCACGGCCACGGCTCCAGCACCAAATATACATATATATAATTTATAATATCATTCGTGTTACATAGATGTGGCACATTTTGGATAGGTAAATGGCATTAATACATAGTTACTTCTAGCTTGTGCAGCTTCTCTCAGATGTCTTGCTTGTTTTGGTATTCAATCAAAGTGGCAGTCATTGCAAAATATTGTGTAGGTTAAACTATTTAGTGTTGTTGATCGCCTTCTATTCGTGTTACATAGATGTGGCACATTTTGGATAGGTAAATGGCATTAATACATAGTTACTTCTAGCTTGTGCAGCTTCTCTCAGATGTCTTGCTTGTTTTGGTATTCAATCAAAGTGGCAGTCAGTTTCGAAACTTGTGTCTTCAATTTTTTAGCTTCTCTGACAAGCTTCAATGAGGATGCTTCAGGTCTACCTTTTCGGAAGTAGCACGTGTACGAGTCTCCATTCGACCAAGTTAGGCAGCCCCATCCGTGTTCGAATCCATCGCGGAACAATCCCGTGTATTTTACATCGCTCTTGAACTCGTAAACGCCCCATCCGTGTGGAATGAAACGGTGCTTTGCCATGCCCTTTCCTTTTCCTCTGCTGTTGCGCAACTTCGTCTTACGAACAGAACCGCTGTATAGTCCACCAGAATAATGAATCTTCATTTTGAAGTTAAGTGAAATAATACCGACAGATGTTGATGACGATGCAGCCAATGATGTCTTCTTTGAGAACAAAGCAAATCGGATTTATGAGCCAAGCTCGGATCGGCCAACCCCAAATCAAAGCAAGCAGCATATTATTCAATAGTAGTCCTAAGGTAGGGTTCTCACCCTTTGTTTTGATTCTGGGGTCTGCTACCTTTTACAAGATGTACAGGGCGGAAGTGGTGTGAACTTTTTTCAAATTGAGTTTTTGGGACTCAGTACCATCAAACCTGAGTCCACGATTAACTTCAATTTCAAATCTACCTTGGACGGAATTGGTATGAACTTTTTTCAAATTGAGTTTTTGGGACTTACATCAAACCTAAGTCCATGCATCAGGGAAGTCGCTTGGCCTCTCTTTTGTGGCAACAAGTACAATACCTATTTGAAGTCCGATCACAGGTTCCAGTCAAGTGCTGTTTTGGTGTCATGGTTGCAAGAGATGTCGGATATTATACTGCTGAGGCTTATTTCATCGGCCTGATTGAGGATCCAACTTGTGTGCTATTGATATATTCAAATTTGATGCTATAAGCGTGAGACTAATATGTCAAGATCGTATACAACAACATAAACTAAAGAAAGACTACTAATCAGCATTCAGTGATGATCGAACAGCGCACTATATTAGGGAGATATAGGAGTAATTCAGAAGTCTGCGTCGAGGCTGAACACTTGATCCTCCTGGGCTACACCAACACCACTCTTAGCATACTCTCCAACGCGCCTCTCGAAGAAGTTAGTTTTCCCCTGCAGACTGATCATCTCCATCCATTCAAATGGATTGGCAGCTCCGTATTGCTTGGGGCATCCAAGGGCAGCCAACAAACGATCAGCACAGAACTCAATGTACTGGCACATGAGGTCTCCGTTCATACCAATCAGGGAAACAGGAAGGGCCTCCACCACAAACTCCTTCTCGATCTGGACAGCATTAGTTATAATCTCGTCAATACGGATAACAGGCAATTTGTTCACGAGCTTGCTGTAAAGAAGGCAGGCAAAGTCACAATGTAGACCCTCATCACGCGAGATAAGCTCATTGGAGAAACAAAGGCCAGGCATGAGACCACGCTTCTTCAACCAAAAGATGGCGCAGAAACTGCCACTGAAAAAGATACCCTCCACGGCTGCAAAGGCGATGATACGTTCGGCGAAGGAAGCGTTGTTGGAGTCGCACCACCGGAGAGCCCAGTGAGCCTTCTTTTGAACACAGGGAATGGTCTCGATGGCATTGAGAATACGAGACTTGGTCTTTTGGTCCTTAATGTATGTGTCAATTAACAACGAATAGGTTTCGCTTTGAATGTTGTGTAGATTATAATGTATGTAAACATATACCAGAAACCAGGAAACAGGTGAGTGTCAATGGTGTATGTACGAGCCAATGTAAAAGCCTACACATTTTTTTCATCTTGTTACCTATGAATATTTTCAACCGCAATTTGAAATCCGTAGAAGAAGCGTGCCTCAGGGCTTTGCACCTCAGTAGCAAAGTTACTGGAGAGGTTCTCGTTGACAATACCATCGGAGGCAGCAAAAAAGGCAAGGACGTGGGAGACGAAATGACGTTCGTTGTCGGCTAGACCTTCCCAATCTTTGAGGTCGGAGGAAAGGTCAATTTCCTCGGTAGTCCAGAAACAAGCTAGTGCCTTTTTGTACATGACCCATATCTCTAGTACGAAGACATACAGAGGGAGGTGAGGCAGAGTATGCAAGTAACATTTGGGCAAATTGCATGTCCCACCTACCTCGTTATCTTGGATGGGGAACAACACAAAGCGGCGTGGGTTGGAATCCTTTTCCAGGGGGTATTGGATGGATTCCTTGATCGAGTTCTATGATTTCTGCTGCGGCTGCTTTCCGTTTCTGATCTCACATCGCACATGACTTGTTGTATGGCGAAAGAGATAGAGATAGTTCTCGCGAGGAGGAGGAATAGGCGCCATTGCAATTGCATACGCCTGAACTGCATGATCTTCTTGCGCCAGAAACAGCGGGAATAATATCCTGTGCAGGCGAGAGTGTACTGCGTCCAGAAAACAGATATCGCAACACTATACCTCGCGAGGATGATGGCATTCGCCACATAACCAACTGCAGCAGCCCTTAGAGAGCAACCGACCAATTCAAGGAAATCGGCGATGGAGTAGCTGTTCCGATTGGATCGCAAAGCATTGTTCTTGGAGAAAGTTAGTGCCATGTCCCTCCACTTGTTTCTTTTCAGTCCAGGCCAGCGCTTTTTGATGCGCTTTGGTGGGCGCTGGGTAGCTCTTTTGGGGAGCATTGTTGTTATATGGAGTGAAACTGCCGCAGCCACAATTTCGTAAAGCAGTCTTTTGAATACCACCAAGGATGAGTTGCTTCTGATATCTCTTTTCTTGGCATCAATCTTGTAACTCGTCTCTGTCCTAGGGCAAACAGGAAGACGAACATCAGCAGACAAGGGTTCATTGCGGAACCCTGAATCGATGACAGCGCACATCGTGTCAGAAGGTATTATAGTAGCCACATTTGTGTGTGTGTTTGATGTCTCTACGTTGACGCGAATGCGATTTTCATTGGCATTGGAATCAAACGGAGATGGACACACACAACAGAGTATTGCTAGTAACAAAAGATTAAGTCTTGTCATAATAGTAATAGTACTATGCTGAACCTGAAATAGCAATCACGAGGAGAGAATGTTTCAAATGATTTTATGGACACACTTGCATCCAGATTTGAGAGGATGAGCCTAATATCACTTAGATTCGTGTGGTCACCACGTATCAGCTAAAGTTGAATTGGGGGGCCTCTGAGATATTGACACTTGGGCTGGGGTTGCACGATTTGGAATTGAAGTTATTGTGGACTTAGGTTTGACTTAAAGTCCTAAAAACTCAATTTGAAAAAAGTTGACGTACCACTTGTAAAAAGGTAGCAGAACCCAGAATCAAAACAAAAACAAAGGGTGAGAACCCTACCTCGTACTTAAGTAGGCTTCTCATTTTGTCCGAGATAAGCTGAATTGGGGGGGGTAAAGGGGGGGGGTGGAACCCCCCCCTTCCGGTGCCCTTTCCTCCTTCTTCCTAACGTACTTATGTAGCTAACTCGTAACTCGAGCCTGGTTTGTACGCATATTTTTTAAGCGAGGTAGGGTTCTCACATTTTGTCCGAGATAAGCTGAATTGGGGGGGGGGTAAAGGGGGGGTGGAACCCCCCCTTCCTGTGCCCTTTCCTCCTTCTTCCTACATAACGTATGTAGCTAACTCGTAACTCGAGCCTGGTTTGTACGCATATTTTTTTAAGTTGCTTGTTTGTACTCTATTTTTTAAGCTGCTTATTTCTAATTCATGGACGTAGGAATTAGTAGTCGATTTAAAAAAAGCGCAACTCTTCCGCCCACGGACAGATTCTGTTTTTCCGAGTAGCTCTAGCCATACTAAGTAAGTATAACTTACCTACATGTACGCTAACGCTTTACATGGTTAGTAGAGTTAGTCTTTACTTTTTAGCTCTCCCTTAGTATGTCCGGTCGAATTCTGTTTTTCCGAGTAGCTCTAGCCATACTAAGTAAGTATAACTTACCTACATGTACGCTAACGCTTTACATGGTTAGTAGAGTTAGTCTTTACTTTTTAGCTCTCCCTTAGTATGTCCGGTCGAATAACCACAAGAGAACTACTTATGTGTCAACTGCCTTGGATGATATCACGAGCCTGTAGCGTTGTAAATGCATTCTTAGATGTAAATGGGGACTATGGTAGTAGCAGCCTACTAGCTACTATTTTCTGGGCTACAGCAATTTAAATCACCATATAACCCATATGAATATAACTTTCTGCACTCTCGTTCGATATCTACGTTGCCATCCTCCCGACTGATTCGTATTGCTGCACGATCATCATGAATTGGGATGTCTGCGGTCTTTTCAACTCGCTCTTTCTTCATCCCAACAAAGGGTGCGATTCCGTCCATGATTGTTTTACGTCTTCGTTCCAGTGCTGTCGGTTTCTTTTTCGAAACAGTTGATTCGGATGAACCCTCCAAATAATTGTCTTCTTGATTCTCGCCGTTATTCTTTGTATCTGACTTGGCTACATTGAGCATCGCTCCAAGCATTGCTACGCTCCCAATGACAGTCTGGCGACGAGGTTGTGCCTTCTTCCCTGTTGCTTCAAGATTGAGTAGGTTTGCAGTATTAGGAGCATATGTTGTATACCGACGAGATGTAGACCGCTCCTGTTCTCTATTATCATTTTCAACTCCTTTTCTAACATTCAGCAGAGCTTCCTGTATATCGCTTATGGTGATGTCATCCATTTGATCAACTTGAACTTTGCGCGTTGATCCGAGCATTTTCAACCTATCCAACCTATCTGTTAGTGCACTCATAGGCTTGTGATTAGAAGAATGTGCACTATTTTCAGGACCATCGTAGTCTGCTATGTTCCATTCATCGTTGCTGCCAGATAACTCATCTTCAGCCTCATCTACAGTGTCAATAAAACTGGACCGTCTTTTGTGATGCCAGTCGACGAAGCCTTCCACTTCATCCTCATCGTCATCTTCACCAAAACTAGACCGTGAACTTGGCCGTCTATTTGCTGAAGTAAAACTGGAACGGATTCTCAACGAATGATGCCAGTCGAGGAAGCCCTCCACTTCATCCTTATCGTCACCGTCGGTAAAACTAGACCGTGAACTTGGCCGTCTTTTTGCTGAATGACGCCAATCGAGGAAGCCTGACGAATCAACCAAATTTGAGAAGTCCTCCCTAAGATCATCAGCATCGCCTTCGGATAGAGCGATCGACTCTTTGTCTGAACCATCAAGTTCACTGCTTTTATCATGTGTAAATGACGATCTGAGACTTTCGTCGTGATGTCTCCACCCCATGAATCCACTCTTGGAGACGTCATCACTAAAGTCACCACTCTCTTTCAAGTTGTTGTCACTACCAGAAAAGTTAGAACCACTCGAATTAAGAGTAGACTCACTAACACCGAAATCCATCATATTGATGGACGCACAAGATGCTTGCTTGACAGAGTTTCTTCTAAGAGTGCCTCTTCTTCTGCCACTTCTTCTGAAAGATGTTCCTACGTCACTGCCGCGGCGACGTCCCCTCCTCCTTCTGCAGTTCCTTGTGTTATTTGTCTCATTCTCAGTTGAGAGTAAGTCCGTGATATCGTTGGCTTTAGGCAAGCGAGCTGTTAAAACCTCGAGCATATTATCGACTTCTTTGATCGTGTCACCAACGATGTTATCACTATTTCCAAGAATGCCACTATTCCCATGATCGCCACTATTGTCAAGAATGCAGCCATCGCTGGCCTCCTCGTTATCGTTATTTTCTTCATCATGTTGATCCGTCTGTTGTTTCTGCTGCTGCTGCTGCTGCTGCTCCTCCTCCTTCATGACAATCGCCGTTGCAACAGCTGCAGTGGCCCAAGACTTTTCGTTGACAAGCGCTTGCATAATAGCAACATTTGTACAAGCTGATGTTCCTCTCTGCCCTTTGATGGCAGATCGAATTTCATGCCAGTTGGCTGATGGGTCTCGGAGCACTTCCTCCAGCGGTCGCTGGGGCACCTGCTGTTCTTTCATGTTGACCGAACCCAGAACCCGAAATAATTGTGATCAATGTTGGGACAAGTCGTCAAACTTCTACTCCTATCCTAAGTACTTACATATTTTTATGCAGCGGTTAGAAGGACTCAGCACTCAGCTCCCGGTTACGCGGTTCCTTGCTTTATCATCGGTACTCTGTGCACTGTATGTACTCGATGACCGCTTCATTACTTATGGGGTCATTGCTTGAAGCGGTTCGTTGAAGAATGTATATATATAAAAGTGGAAGTCTTTCCTGGTAAAAGATGAGACAACGCGCGTTTCAATTACTCGTCCAATTTCTCGTCCAAGATCTAAAATCTTCTTCATCTTTAGGAGTACTTATATATATTTACCTTGCTTCCGTCGCTTCTTTGTCTTGGTGTGTACAATATCGTACCCTTGGCCCTTACTTGCCTTGGCCACGCGGCTCCTCTGTTTGATAATCAACTCCCTCTAACAATCACATCTATCTCCGCAAAATGACAGGCTTTCCAATCGCTGTCGGCACCGGACCTCGTCATTCCTCATCTCGGCCTTTCCCGCAGCATGGCCGTGATGCCATCATGGCCATGGGCGTGAACGATGACGAAACTTTAGCAGCAACAGTTTTTATAAATTACAATTTCCATCCGGTAGATGAAACCATAGAAGAACAACGCGACGATACCGACGTAGGCGACAGTGGTGAAGAAATAAATGACCGAAATGCATTGGCAGCGGCACCACCCCCAGCATCATCAATAGACGACAATCACCACTTCAATGTCATTGCCGAGCTACGCGTTCAAATCTCGCACTCAGCATCACCGCTTGTCTCTAATACAGATGCCATGTCAAATAGAGAAACAAAAAGTAGAGTTCCACTGGGCATCATGAAGAAGACAAGACAAAGTGCTACTGGGAGTGATGATGAGACACAACAATTATTTATTCCAGCTGCTTCAGTCATATTTTCATCTAATCAATCTCATCTGGCATGCCTTATACCTGTTCCTACAGGCTATGAGTTGATTTCAAATGCAGCGCAAGTCTCAACTGTTCATGATACAAATGATTCATCACAAATATTATCAAGAAATGAATCAGTTTCAACCGTTGTAATTTTCAACATTCAGACATACACCATTTCATCAAGACAACAAATGCGACAGCGTAATAGAAAACTGCCGAAATTACCGGATTATATTTTAGATCAAACGACAAATAATGACGATACGAAGAATGGGGGGAATAGCAATACTCTTCCAAGTGATGGTGACCATGTCTCGATAACGAGTGAGCGCCAGTCAAATGATTTTAAGTCACAAAATGTATACGTTGCTCATGTGCCGAAAATAGTTCGCGTTGCGCAGCGGGAGGGTGTATCGTCTGAGTCGGATTTACACTTACCATCTTTACAGAGCGCTACCTGCATCTGCAACGTACCCTCTGACAGTAACAAGGGAAAGGGTTCTGATGCATTATCTATGCTACTGGTAGGTATCACCGATGGATCATTGATCCTAATAGATTTTGAAACAGCAAGAGTAAAAGATATCTTGTACGAGCAAAAACAGATGGATAGAGTGACATCTCCCATTATTCATTTGAGCCAGTGCCCACCAACTCAATGGAAGCCACATAACAAATATGGGGATGAGCTGGGGTCCAAATCCAAAGGACGCATATCAGCAGTGACACGAGATGGAGGCATTTCCATCTTCAACACAACTTTTCACGGTGTCAATGAATCGCATTCCAGTAACAGTATTGATCATCAGTCAAAAAGCTTTGTGAACAAGAGTGGTCTCATAATGCAAATTGAATCTCTAGCCCAATTTCATCCTTTGCAAACAAACAACAGTTCCAATGTAAGCGGTTTGAGATATGCATGTACGAAATGGCTTAATCCATCGCTATTGGCAGTTTTGACAAGATCTCCGCTTCTAGGCAATGACTCTTTGAGACATTCAAGTAATACGTATTCCGACATTGTTGTGGCACAAGTGTGGTCAGTCACTGAAGTACAAGCGGCAGAAGGCCCTGAACAAACTCTGTCCAAATCGAATATTTGTGTATTGTCAGAGTTGAAATTTCCATGCGAAAACAGCTTGGTAGAGCTAGCACATGGTACCTTTTCTCTGTCACAAGAGCCAGAGGCCGGAACAAGTTTTGGAAAGAGTTATTCAATTGCATACAATAGTCACAGAGACTGCCTGGCACTATCGAGCCAATTGGTGTTACGCGATAAAAATGCGAAGGGATCAACAAAATTGAGAGTTCGACCTATTTGTATCAGCTGGGATTGGAAACGAAACGCTCAAGGCCTGACTTTGATAAGCGATATGCCCATTTTGTCGGGAGAAGGACACGCTCAACCCGATGCTGCTAGTGCGTCATCTATTTTTTCCCAATTTTTGGTCTCTAATGACTGCGCCGTTCATTTTTACGAAAAGAGACATGCTCAGAGGAAGCGCCTGTATAAAGATATTTACAACTTGAACACGTTATCGCCATCATCCGTGTCTGACAGAGGTTCGAATGTAAGACTGTGTGAGGTGTCTCCGCTTTTGCTAGGAGGAGATGTGATAACATACCCGCTGATTTCACAGCCACTAGCTACATCTGAGGTTTCTCTTCGATGGGAGGAGTCGAAGATTCCATCATCATATGTTGCTGCAAACGGACCTTGTCGTATTGCTGCGATTGGGAAGGACAGAGGGCGCTCCATAGCTGTAGCTGCTTCTCGTGGTTTGTGCATTCTCGATTTGTCCCGAACCTCGTGGCAAACGTCTGATTCGAAAGAAAACAGCATCGCGACACCTTGCGTCAAGAGTGATTCGGATGTGGGAGCATCAGTTAGCCAACTCACCCCTCTTTGTCCCCAATGGAAACTGTTCAGCAACATAAATGACGAGCAACAATTTCGGGTCATGAGCTTCCTGTGGTGGGAATCGTCTACCGATGATTTCATTCTCGCTGTTGTGCAGTACGTGACTAGTGACGTACCTCACTTGGTTTGCTGGTCTCATAAGCGGTGAGTGAAAGTAATTGATCATTACTTTCTGGTACTTTTTATCAACATCTTCTAACTTTCAACTCTGCAGCCTTGGTTTCGGTGAGAGCCAATTGCTATGTGGCAAAACTGAATACATCTCTAAACGAGATGAAGGTGCCAAATCGCTCTCAAGCCATGGACTCCCGCTACCAAATGGACTTAGAGTGGACTCCATGTCAATACTGAGAGAATCTGGATCTGATCGAGCTCTTCTTCTATTATCTAGTATTTCCAACGATGTTGAAAGCTGTGGCATCGACTACGCACTTTATCAGTTGCAGGCTAAGAAACAACCTCACATGACATCGGCAAGAATTTTGGCAAAATTATCTGCTCACGGCAACATACCTCTCACGGATGAAACCGTACCTGACATCAATTCATCTATCGATTCAATTACGGGCGTATTTCTTGCAGGAGGTTCCTTCTTGTTTGACTTGGGTGCAGACCAGTTAGAGTCCGAGGATGAATATTTTGGTGTGATAGGAATAACGTCACTCCGTCTCGATTTATGCGTGGCATGTGTCAACCATACAGGCCCTATTCTGTATAAACCCAGCTTACTCGACCCGAGCAATATCGCCAACGATTGTTCACTAGGCACGAAAAAGAGCATTGTTGCATCTTATTGGATATCAGACACTTGTCCTGGCCGAATCGTCTGGAATATCTCTAAGAATGACGGGAAGGTTTACTGTTGGGCGGCTCCGTGTTACACCGGCTGTACCCCAGCTCATAACCAAATGGCAGTTGAGTCCTCTGCAGAAAAGCAATCTATGATCGGCAATATATGTTGTCTTGGCCGTTCTTCGCTACTGAACGAGAATGAAGTTGCACTGGGCCCATTTCTTTCACATTTCAGCTGTACCATGTACTCTGGTCAAACCTCTAGGACAATACGCCTTCAGAGCGATGCAAAAGCCATACTTGCATTTCACGTAGGTAACTGCCTCATTGCAGCGCCTCATTACACACCATCGCTGTTCCTTTCCTTTTTGAATCTGGCCAAGCAAGATCTTACGTCTAGCAAATCACAACCAAATAGAACTGAATCCACCGAAAAAAGTTACATAAGAATGACATTAATCAAAGCGAGGAACAAGAATAATGGGTCATGTCGTTCAGCCTTGAGGATAATAATATTGAAAGTAGTCGACTTACTTGATGAATCAAAGGACAACCAGGAGATGATTCCAACATGGAATGAAGCAATGAATGTTCTTCGCGAAGTTGTGTCTATGGCTAGAGAAATATTCGATGAACTCTCATTTGCTTCTTTCTTCCTTTCAGTTGGGCGGCAACTGGAACCACATCAATTTGATCTTATCTTTCCTCTTCCGTTGGACGAAGGTGAAGGAATTTCAGCCGAGGATTTGTTCGTGGTCGCAGCGGAAAAGGGATCAATGTCAGTCGCATTGTCTGGATTATCTCTTTTCACCTGCCACCAAGAAACACAAAACAGAGTAGTACAGCTACTTTTTCATTGCCTTTTTAGGGTTGACAAAATACATGGTCTATCGCCTACATTCTCGTCCGAAGAGGGCAAGTTTCTTCATCAGCTATACTGGTTCGGCGTTAAGCTGGAAGATGCCATCATCGAAGAACAGGTTCAAGATCAAGAAAAATCCAAAAACATTTTCAACTCGATAGATTCAGACGAAAGCAGCAGCTCTTTTACTAGTTTTGACGAGTCATCAGTAGGCTACGCTAGCAATGGAGATCATTCTCTTGATCTATCAGAAGACTCATCAGGAACGCTTCCTGCAGAAAGTCAAGATGCAAGTTTTATATCTTGTCGCAGCCAACAGCAAAAGCCAAAGGAGGGTCTAGTTACAAAAGTTGTTAGTAGACTATTTCAGTCCTCTCAAACACCCAAAAACAATTCATTCGAGGAAGAAGCCATCTATGAAGCTGCGACCTCCTTCATCATCTCAGGATTTGATTATTACGAGGAAGCCATAGCTTCTACCGAATCAGTTGATATAGCTTCTACCGAATCAAATGGTATAGCTTCTACCGAATCAAATAGTATACGCAACGGAGGAATACACCATAGCGAAAGGACATCTCTTGATACACCGTTCATGAGTGTTGCTGGATCCACTTGTGCGTTCTTAAGCCATGCAATTGGGTTCAATTGCGAGCCCACATCCAAAGCTGGAGGATGGATAACTATCAGCAAAATTGCTTGCCTCATTCAAGGTGACAGAGAAACACTCGCAATATCACATGCTGCTGCATCAAACGCTGTGCGGATCAGTCAACTGGTGACAGTTGATGAGTTAAGAGATGTTTGCATGCGTGATCAACCCATTCATTCAGTAAGCGCAAGCCAACAATCTCTCAGCAATGTAGCATCATTTCTAAAACATCTCAATTCGCAGTGCTGCGACGAAATACACTCAGACCACGCAGTTGAGTCCATCTTGAACCTGGTCTTACTGTTGCTTCTTCGGTACGATATTTGCGAGGATGTACAGCTCAACCGAGGTATATTGATCTTAATTGGTATCGTTTGTGGGCATCGTTCTGGAAGAATCACCGACCTCATTAGTACGACGTCGCATGATTGTGACGTTCACCGCATCTACCAAGCTTTCACGCAACAATATGATTGATTCATTGTTTACATCAAAACACAAAACTACTTTTAATTTCAATAATTGTGCACGCAGTGCGCCTAAAAATCGTGTAAAACCTAATTATCAATCATCCTTGCAGATGCCCATCTTTGCCTTAGCTCGACTCAAGTAAGGCCAACTTGTTGGATATTGTCTCTTATCAGACATATTGTTGATCAAAACTGCGTTTACGATTGTGATCGAGACTCCGCATAAGAAGATCCCCATATTGGCCCATTGATTCTTCATACTAGAGAATACAATTGCAGCAGCGCCTGCGGGAGGATGCTACGATGGATGCGTTTGATGCAAGTGGTCATAAATGAATGTTGTCAAGGGACAGAGACAAACACAATCAAGGTATATCAGCGGAAGGAAACAAGTGATCAAAAACTCACCGTGATACCAAGCTTCGCCATGCCTGGAATTACAATAGCTGGTGCAAGCGCACTGCGGAACCAAGCAGTTTCTTCCGAGAAAGGAATGTAGGAAATCAAGTTCGCAACAGTGAGAGCAAAAACCTGCGCAAAAATTGCATTTCGAGGTTGACTCGCTGGAGCTGGTGTCAAATTATATTGTAATGTTGTGAGTGCGCCCAATGGAGCAAGAACTAAACTCAATTTCGTTGTGTCAGCGGTATCCGTCATGATGAAATAGTTCAATCGCGAAAGGATGACGTGGGTGACGAAGACACCAACAAAGCTCCATAAAGTTTGTGTCCAAGTGAAAGAAGGAGGAATACCTGTGGGCCAGATCAAAAACCAAGGTGAGCATACATACTTAGAACGTGGTGCAAGAAATGGCAAGAATTAGTCTCACCCGCGTTACCTCCATGCATCTTAGTCACCCAACGATTAGCTTTCGTTTTCAAATCGTCCTTGGCTTGGACAGCTGCCGTCTTGAAGTCTTTGCGGAATCGAACTGAGGTCTCATACATTTTTTTGAAGGTTGATTTCCTCCCAATTAGCTTTCGTTTACTACCCTTCAATGACCCATGCGCCCCGTCTCTTTTCTTGGCTCGTATAGTTCCACCAAATCGCATAATTGTCAGGATCTTGATCCTTACTCTACGCCAAGTCTCATGGGCGTTCTCCTCCAAAAACTTGTTTGATTCTTTTTCTGGTGCACGGAATGCAGCTGCAGCTCCTATTAGATGTGAAGAATGGTGAATCATCGTCAAGTTGACAAAGCTGTTTAAGTGATCAGGATCTCCATGAGGATTTGCAAAGCTATAGTAGTAATGATTGATTTGAAGTTAGTTAGTTAGTGGCAGAAGGGACATTTCATCAAGTGATTACAATAGAAAACTTACTAAATGATCATTCCTCGATAATTCTTCACCTGGAATGGAATACCTGCAGCGCGTGTGAAACCAGCTCTTGCAAGATGTTGGAGCCTCTCATCATAAGGCTAAGAATAAGTAGAACATCAATTAGCTCTTTGTTCAATATTGAGAATAACGGCAGAAATAGAGAGTGATATCTTTACATACCTGGTCTGGGTCATTAGCCAACTCATCAACCTCCCTCCAGTGCACTTCATGATGAACAGCATGTGTTCCATGGCTTAAACGAGTTGAACTGGATCTGGGTATGGATCTGCGAAAATGTTCAGGAGCATGATGATGCGTTCCAATTGCATTGATTCCAGTTGATGCGTATAGTCCAATCTCAGACCACAAAGCTCCTGGCAATCCACAACCAGGACCAACAGGTTCTAATCAAGAATGGAATTTTGGGATTAGACGCTGCAGCAAAAAAATTACATACATAAAGTGATCATACAAGACACCTACCTGGACGCAAATAGCCCTTGTTGGATTTGTCAGTCAATTTGCTGAAGGATTCCTGCGCCTCGTCGACGTCCCAATACTTGCGGTTGATCTCATCAGCCTCTTGAGTGACGCGTTTGAGCAGCAAGCCTTCCACTGTTCCTCCTTCAACATCACTGGAGAGGGCAATATTTTCAAGTTTCCCTGTTTGCTCATTGAAATGCCAGAGTTCCACGCCGTAAATACCATAGAGGCTCTTCATAGAGATTGCCACAGTTTGAGTGAGAAGGTCGACGTCTGGAACTGGCTCAATGGGCTTGAAAGTATTAGATGATGGTGCTGTCGGCACTGGTGCCGATGGCGACAGTGCGTCATTTTTTCCCTCTGCTGATCCATTCTTCTTGTTCTTCTTCAAACTACTGAACGATGCCGCAGAGAAGCGGCTGCTGTTCGAGTCTTCACCTTGAGGTCGTTCCATAATGCATTTTATGAGAAGTGGTTCGGTGTATGTCGGAGGATACTATTAATTACATCGCCTACCAACAAAACCAAAAGTGCCGATGGTAAAATGGAAGTTGTACTTGAAGCGACGGCGGGAAAATTCAAATGGCAAAGAACGAAAAGAACGCTGAATACTGAATGTTGTACGGTATCCAATCTACAAAATGATACCGGACGACTGACGCGGGTACCGTATAAACTAGTCTACCCTTACTTCAAGGTTCTTTAGATAGATAAATATTACGCGGTGCTTATTCACCTTTGTTGATCACCGAATCAGTTTTTGTACCAATTCCTACAGTACATTTTTGACCCCTTAGTAAGGTTAGTACCGTTTTGAAGGAAGCTGCTTGTCCAACAAAAGGCCTTTTCGCTCGTGTCAAAAGACAAAGCGTTTCCCATTCATACTTAGGAGCCATAAGCGACATGAAGATGAACATGATCGGGCGAAGAAAAGAGTGAGCTAGTAGTGGCTTAGTCTATGATGAGGCACGATCGAATCATGGCCGTGAAACGATGATGGTCAGCTTATGGCTGATCAACCAGTCACGATCGGCTAAGGAATGACCGATGACCACTGGATGAGTCCCGAGTGCCATGGAGACTCAATAAGGATGAGTCGATCGGACAGAATCCTTATGGAGCCTCATATTGAGCTTTTTTCCCCGCCCGTCACGGTCATTTTACTGGCCAGAAATAGCCGGTAATGATCGTGCCAAACAACCATGCGATAGAGGGAGCCAAGATCCGCACTTGCTGCGCGGCCTTTGAAACCTACTTACTCCTATCCATTTTCCTCGATTCAGCGGAGCGCATCGCTATAGCTGTCTCATCTCCTTGACTCCATGACGTGGATTTTTTTGTCTACGTAGGAATCGTCCAAGAAGCGGTACCAAAGTGGCGCCAACGATCATCGAGCACATCACCACCATGGGATTTCCGCCCCAGTAGCGTACTGTACTAAGCGTGGTGCCGTTATATAAAAGATACAATGCTCGAGACGTTTATATAGACACATATGATTGCATGTAGCAACTTTATATGTACTAATTTTTACAAATGATGTAAAATAAAAGCCAATTTGTGCACATGAATGTGTATCCTCAACTCTCATGAGCAATGAACGATGGTGTTATAACAAATATTTCGGCACTAACGACACCAAACACTGCTAAAATAACGCTTGTAGAGTTATGAAAAGAATGTTTGCATCTTTTTAATGCGGTAATAATAATTTATGAGGCCCACAGATCCTTGTCATTCAACACAAACACTTCTGTATGCACATCCATCTACTACAAGAGAATCACTTTGTGCATTCCAATGATGTCAGTAGTGATCATATGCAGCTCTATCCGTCGAACATTACTTCATTGAAACCAAAGGGCCTTAACAAGTCGTTGAAGATTCCACTCCGATCAATTCAGAGCAATGTAGCGCCGTAACAATAGCCTTCTTCGGAGACAAAATGTGCACCTATTCCACCCTAATCGAGCTTTAAGTCACCCAACTACGACCTTATCTCTTCAATCAAATACAATAGTTGTTGTGTCATTGTTGTCAGATGGTAATGTTGATTTGAATAACGCATCCATGAACAAATGGCCATGTGTTGGGCGATGGTGATACCAAGGCTGAGTTCGCCGATGGTGGTGTAGGCAGTGAAATCGATCTCAATTGTCAACTTCACGGTACAAAGCGATCCTTACATATTATTGAGAGCTCATTTGTCATGTTTAGTTGTCTCGTCATGATTAGAGGTCGGAATAGAACAACGAAATGGGTGACATTTGTTTGTAATTGATGATGTGATGTGTAGCAGCAATGTTGGTGCCCGACGGAGTGCTATGGCCATATGAAGTCACTAACAATGAACCACACCGACACTAGATGTCTATATGTAGAAGTAGCGGTGATAATTGGCGGAGAGAGGACGATCTCCGAGGTGTTACAGGCGTAGTATCGGACGACACATCGGGAGATTCGGCTTCTTCTGGTTGACTTTTTCTCATGTGACGCTTAGATGGGGTACCAAAAAGTGCATTACGTGGCCTAGCCAGTAAGTTTCCTCATAGCTTCAGCTGCATACAGTTATATAGCACGAAATGCAAATCTGTGTACTTCAGGAGATACGATTTTTACCGCTATGCCATCAACATGGTGTTTTGGTTCACTTCCTCATGATGTGTGATGATGTTTTTGCTGCGAAAGCGTGCATGGAGCAAAAGAGGCGGGATTTTTTGTGAAATATTTTATTTTTCTAATTTCGGCGGAAAGGGAGTGCCGTTATCTATCTTGTATGACATATACGTAGGAATCAATTTGACGGAGTCGAGGAGATGAGACAGCTATAGAATTGTTAGACCAGTTTTTTTACACTGAGTACGGTTCTTCAGTAGGACTTTCTTGTTCACTTCCCATCTGGAGGGAGGAACTTTTTATAAAGATTGAAACGCATCATCTTCTTTCTGCCGACGACATCACTCCAGAAGTTCACATCATTTCATGTTGCAGAGCATTGCTAGCTCTCATTGTTTCATAATTTCATCATTATTTGATAACATCAAGCAACCTATCGAGCAATTACTCTTCATCATCCTTTCGTTTTTTCCCACCCACACGCCCGGTTGACACTGTCGAAGTCCACTCTGGACTTTGGCTCTCGAGACCAGGCACTAACATAGAGTGTACACTCTGTAGAGCCTGCATTATCACTAGCGATTCCAAGCATACGAGTATGTACTAACTAAAGCATTATCTGCGTCTTCTCTAGTTTCTCTCTTCCCAACCACGTGACAGCCACACCGCTGCCACACAGGTGCGGTGGATCAAGGCGCGACGCCGTTTTCCGTAGGAAAACCACTTCCGTCGACCGCGTACCTAGTTTCTCTACCGACCCCCGCGTCTATTACTTCTAGTCCACTTCTAGCTAATAAAATGAGCTATCTATCTATTTTTTTTAATTGACATTGATTGCCTGAATGGATGAGTGAGTAGAGAGTACCCGTACCTTTATTCGATAACTCAAATGTACATTTGGCACTGGTTGTTAGAAATAATATCCCCCCACGCACAGTAGATTTGTTACACCCTATGCAGTTGACAAAGCTCTCTCAGATAATGCAGTAGAGGCATTGACTACTTATGAACTTGAAGGATGTTGGATACGACCATTGCTGCGGCAATTCTTGCGAAATGTGAAGGTACATCATGATGTTGTGCTCATAAGAGAGGTTCCACTGGTCACTGGTACAAAATTCACGTAGAATCCGCTCACCGTAGGAATTAAGTTGTACCTGTAGGAATTAAAAACCTTGATGAAACGGGACGGACCCCCCTCCCGCCAATTTTTTTATTAGTGAAACGCTCTAGCTTTGGGTCTGAGCTCTGAGCGGCCAAAATTAAGTTCCAGGGAAGTGGTTTATATGCTATTCCCGAGATACTATCCTTTAGGTGACTATTATGTGAGTACATACTCTGCTGGGTAGGTGATGAAAGCGTATATTTTCGTCGATACATGCATTCGAAGGTACCCTCTAGCTTCATGCTAGTTGTGATGGCTGATGGCTCACATGCATTTCTCAGCGAGGATTTGGAATTATCGGCCAACCAGTATAGTATAGAACCCCCATTACGGTCGACAAAAGGATGGTGCTACTGGAAAATTGGATACTTGGAGTGTTTTCAAACATCAACTAGATTCGATTTGAGGCGGCAACACAAAGCGGTCGATCATTCCCTATCCAACGATGCCTTAGTCGAATGGATGCACCCACCGTAGCCAAAGCAGTAGGGCGGAGAGTGATGATTTTCACAAAAGTGCTCAAAAATGACTTCAAAAAGACGTCCTCTAAAAAAACATTTCAAAAATATTTTCGAACCGCAGTCGCGTGAGAACTAACGACAATACGGCCAAAACAGCGATTTGTACGTAGGAATAGTAGGAAGAATTTCTTGTGTTCGACCTTAAAAAAAGGCTCCGGGTGCAAAAAGTGAAGATTTTGGCGGGATGAACGGCCTACGGAGAACGCACGGAGGACGGAAAATCGAGGTTGTGAGTTGTGAGCGTGAATGTGAGCGTGAATCGAGTCAGAGAAGACAGCTTCTGCGGTATAGTGTATTGGTTCCTTTGTGTACGGACTTACTCGGAAAGGAGCTGGAGATCACATCGCCGACCACGTCAATATCTACTCCGTCTAATTAACAGCATGAAGAGTTCGACTCACGCCAGACAAAGAAAGCACTTACTCCTCTCTCTAAGTACATTGATATAAAATCGCCGACCAGGTACAAGACTCCGTCTAACTGATGGCTACTCCGTCCAAGTAAGAGAGACATTTGTTCTGAGCGAGAGGAGTACTTACAATACTTCCAGTCAACTACCATTCATCAAAGGAAAACCCGGAAAGAATCATACAGTCATAAACAAAGGTAAATAAAGGTCATAAAGAGACAACTAAGAAAGAGTTGAAGCATACTCTCGACTTGGAGTACAACGACAACGCGATGATGATCCAATTTGAAACAAAAAATGCGAGAGCGCCTGAATTTGGAGAGCCGGCTCGGTCAGACAAAATATCTGCATTGAGCGGACTCGAGGCTTGCCTTTATACTGATACAGATCTACAGAAGAGATTGAATGAAGCGTTGGACGAGAACAAGAAGAATGAGGCCATCATCATGAGGCTCCGAGAACAGATTCATCAACACCAAGCGCAAGAACGTAGTATGGAGGCAAAGATCATCCAGCTATCGATGGATCTAGCGATGTCTAAAGCAGAAGCGGACCGGCAACAATTGAAGTTATCACAATTGGAGCAGCAACCGCAAGAAGATATTCTCCATACTGCACTCAAGCCTCCATCCAAAGAAGCACATCAGATAGCGCCTACTGTAAATTCAGGCTTCAACAGGAAGACTCACAGTCACAGTCATCACCGGAGTAAGTCTTTGACAATTCCTACAAAATTTGCAGTCACGATGGTTGACGAGGATGAAGAAACCATATCCAAAAGCAATGGGTCAAATAACAATCTTTTTCTTTCGATGGGGCGCCGAATAAGTCATTTGGACTCCTCCTTCCGTAATCTTCGGCAATCAGTTCTGACGGGTTCCGGTTCCATTCATTCAGAGGGAAGTGAAAAAATTAAGTCACCATCAGGATCTACGCACAAATCATTTCAATACATCGTAACAGACGGCCCGTTCGATTGCGACGATATTTCCACGATAGATTGGCCAGATTGGGCAGATGCATAAAAGCATTTAATTACGATTAGGCAGTTAGTTTGGGGAAATAAGCTAGATCTTAGACTCCTATTTTGTTTCCATTTTGAGCAAAGATGTGACTGAATCAATAACTGCTCTCCCCTTGACAGTTCCAGCAATATCAATCGATGGGTCCATGATCTTTTCCAACAATAACGCCTCCATTGACTGTCTCAAATATTTCACAAGAGTGGCTGGTTTCGCATCACATCGGAACTTTAGCCAATCGTCAACAGCCACAACTCCTTTGCTTTGATAAACTTTCAACGCACCTCCAAACAAAAGGAGGGAAAACTTTGAGATAGTTGTGCAATCGCGCACGTACACCTTGCTTGTTTTCATGATCTCATGATAGCAACAGTATCGACTGTCAAGTTCTGTAGCACTGAAAGCAATCGTTGATGGATGCAGGTACACCTCTCCCTTCTGGCCACGAAATGCGACCTCGCCCGCAGTTGTGCTTATTTTCTTGGGTGCGACAATAACGTTAGGGTACATCGCAGCTGATATAACCGCACGAATCAAACTCAATTCGTTGCTACCAATCGAAACTTTTTCCAAAGACGATGCCACGAAACCAATATCGTTCATGTAACGTTTGAGTTGGTTGCGAAGCTGCACGATATTTGAAAGAGACTGATAAGACAAATAGTTTTCTCTCAGAAACGCCCTGCTTTTTCTACCGTCCGATCGTTTCAATTCCCTCCACTGGTGAAACGCCAACAGTACTGCAAGGTGGTCGTCAGCTGCAAATGACTTCTTTGCATCGTCTGCAGCATCTCGCATATCAAATGTGCTGATGAAAGGATTCCTACAAGTCATCGCTGCGGCAATCGTCAAACAAGGATCAAACACTCCAAATAGCGAACCGTAAATCATCATTTTCCCAACTCTTGCGTGAACTGGTAATGCGGCTGAGTTGATGACAAGTAGAAGTATACATATTAGATAAGGATGACAAAATCAACGAAACTTCACAATTTAATTTTGCGTTCTACTTACCCAAGTGATACCCCAAAGCAGTCAAAGATGCGGGCGCAACAAGTTCACTAGTTTCATCACCACTGTCGGCATCCCAGTCTATCTCTGCAGCACCAAGTGATTCTAGTAGTTGCAGTGCATTCTTCACGGACAGTTCAGTTGGAGGATTCACAGCCTTTGCCAAGAATGAAACTGGATAACCTAAGTCCAAAACCAATATCTGAAGAATTAAGTCTTCTAATCCAACACGCAACATCTCCGGAAGCTGATAATCATCCAGAATATTGTCATGTGTATGAGTTGAGTATAAATGCCAGCAGTAACCTGGCTTTACGCGTCCAGCGCGGCCCTTCCTTTGACGTGCGGAAGCCTTGCTTACCCAACACTCCATAAGGGTGGGCATCTTATTTAGATCGTCATATCTATTCTCTTTCACTCTACCCGAATCAATAACGAAGACTACATCATCAATTGTAATTGATGTCTCCGCTATATTACTGCTCAACACAATCTTCCTCTTCCCTTTGGGTGGACGCTGAAATATGGCCGTCTGCTCCGCGTTTGACAACGAAGAATGGAGAGGAAATACGACAGTGTTATCTGATAGTCCCTCTCGTTTGCTGATTTCCTCCATCGCAGACTTTATTTCCCCAAGTCCACTTAAGAAGACCAAAATTGCTCCATCTTCTTCTAATTTGCAGATGTATTCGATCAAGTCACCGATCAGTTCATAATTCGTGATAGACTCATCAACGTTTGCCAGCGAAGATATGACGTTCTTTCCATAATTGGGGTACAATCTCCGAAGAGTTGTCTTGCTCATTCTACCACTGTTGTCTTCTCGACTTTTCTTCGCTGCGCACTCAGATTCTTCGAGTATAATGTGTCCTGTCACCTCTAACGCATCTTCTAATCTATACTCTTTAACTGGCTGTGCTCGACCTGGAATCGAAATGATTGGAGCACCTCCAAAATAGTCAGAAAATCGCTCTGCATTTAGAGTCGCAGACTAAGAAGGAAAATATTTGTCAGGAACAATACGGAGTGGCAGATAAATCGATTCGTTCAAGTATTTCGACTTACCATCAGCACTAACTTCAGAGATTTTCGACGTTGCAGCAAGTCTCTCAAAATAATGAGAAGAAAATCTGTGTTGAGGTCCCTCTCATGAACTTCATCCACAAACACTAAGAGAAGAAGATATTGTAAGACACGACCCAAAAAAGTAAATGCATCAAACCTATCTGACACTTACCATGAGAAACAGAGGCAAGATCTGGGTCCACTTGCAACCTTCTCAACAGAACACCGGTCGTGCAGAGTAGCAGACGAGTCTTCGACGACCGCTTACTATCTAACCTAATACTATACCCAACTGTTTGTCCAACTTTTTCCAACCTTTCCGCCGCTACTCGATCAGCTACTCCGATTGCACTGATCCTTCTTGGCTGAGTTACAATAATGTTTGCATCTGCCCCCAGGTTGTTTTGTATCATATCGTCAAGAACGAGCTGGGGGAGCTGCGTAGTCTTCCCTGCATTCAATGAACCAGCAAATGGAACGAGGTAAGTAATTGTACAGTTCTTCATCACAACATAAAGCGCATGGCACGGTCTTGAAGTATGTATACATCTTCTACAGAAAAACTCTTGGCATAAAAACATGTCAACTCACCGCATCCTGTATCGCCGCTAACCACGGTTACCTGGCTCTTGACTATGGTTCTTACAATCTCATCTCTCATTTTGTATGCTGGAAGCTTTGCTCTTTGCGAAAGCATATCGTTGAACGGCCCAGAACGTTTATCATACTTGCGCTTCAGATCCGCTCGTAGAGATTTACTCACCTTCTCTTTCTTTTGTGCTTCTTCGATGGATACTGTCTGACTTGTCAGCTCACTTTTCTCGCTCGAAATGGGAACTCTTGCATCGGGCGCTATCAGCCAGGGTTGCATTTTTTGAGTTTGTACGATATCGTCAATAACTTCTTCTACACCAGGAGATGGTGCAACGACTGGAGTGGGAGCATGCGTCATTGGGTCACTATTTGTTGTTGATGATGGACTGGTTAGCCGAACAGTGCCGCAGTCAGACTCGGATGCGTCAACTCCTCCCGCTTTTTCTTTTGCCTTCTGTTCATACATTTTCCTCAGCTTCTCAACGAATAACAATGTTTTAGGAGTTGCTTCGGACTTCGGCGTGTGCAATGGTAGACTTGCGTCAACAACCTTGTCTTCGGCTCCGTCTGATCTCACCTCGATGTTTTTCGTATCATCCACAAGTGGAGATGAATCCGCAACAGTTGATTGATCATTCTCATCGTCACAATTCTCCTCAAGTTCGCCATGAAAACGCAACACTTCCAATCTCGCATTATCAGCGGCAGCTCTCGCTTTATCTCGTCCTTCTCCTCTCAAAAACGCATCGTTCATAGCTTTTCTCGACGCCTCCTCTGCCTCGTCATGAACGTATTTATGCCATCTTTTGTTGACTTCTTTGTCAGCCATTCGAGAAGATATTGTTTTGTTCTCGAATTGAATTCTCTTCCTACGTTCTTCGTCGTTTTGCTGCTTCAAGCGCTGCTTTTCAAGAATAATCTCATCTCGTGAATATAACTTTTCAGCGGCAATGAGTTTTTGCCGCTGACGTCTCGACAATTTCTTCCTCTCCTCAGCTGTAAATGTTGTTGTAAAGTAATCTAATTCATCGTCGTCGCTGACATCCTCTGTTTTGTCAGCTGCTTCATCAGTTGCCGCTGTTGCTTTTTCTACCGAGGCTTCCTCGTCAATGAATTCCTTTTGCCATAGAGATAAATGTTCAGACAAGTATTCCATCAATTCGTAAACAGTCGCTTGACCAAGCTGCTCCCTTGATTTCGTTATCAACAAAGTGTTCATGCGTCTCAATAGAGAAGGCGGTAAACCACCGTTGAAGAACCAAACTATGGGCGTTTGTACAAGAGGATAACCTCGTCTTGTCAGCACATGGAGGTAGCACTTATCATTTTGCGCAGGAGGCTGTAATGGTGTCGTAGGATTGACCTGTAACAAGTACCGATTCCCTTCCATTTGTTCATCGTTGTTGAGTGACTGAAAGTTTTCAGCATAAATCGCTTCTAACACTTCCTTCTCCTGATCACGTTCCATTGTCGCCATCTCATCTATTTCTTCATCTATATCAGTGCTATCTATCGATTCACTACCAGCCTCCATCTCAATGCATTCCACTAGTTTTGCAAATAAATTATCATCGAGTTGCGTTAATAGTTGCATTTCATTCCCATCCTCGTCACAATTACTCTCAGGTAACTTATCCAAGACCATTTCCATTTCATCTTCCAGTGACGCAAAGACACTCTCAATCTCTAACGAATGGAAACCCGTTCTGACCAGTTCTGTTGTCAACTGCTGCCGCTTCCATTCCAGCAATGCTTCCCTAGATTCTTTTTCATACTGTGACTGTGTCAACTTAGGCATAATCGAAATTGACTCATGGGGTACTGCCTTGAACTTCATCGGTATGGTATTTGCCATCATTCTATCATGAGAAGATGCAGCACCTGACTTTGGTTTTGACTGTACACGAAAGCCATGACGCAAATCAGATTCATTCAGATGCAGTGACAGCCAGTCCATTGTCATTTCAAGAATGATGCCGTCGTCTTTCGCAGAGTTGTTTGCTTTGTTATCATGGTCAACAGTTTTGTCATTTACTTCATTGTCCTTCTTTGACAAACGAATTCTTTTCGTGGATGCACTCAAAGCTAGAATGACATCTTGCTGTCTGAAAGAGTAATGTTGAGTCAGATGAAGAAAAGAAGGCGTATTGCTGAATTCATCTGCATCAACTCCCTCGTCCTTTGTATTGTCACCTTGGTCACTGTTGGAATCGTACATTGTATCCTCGCCTCTGTTTGTTAATTCGTGACTTTGGCACTGCTCACTCGGTTCATCGTCATAATCACCATAGTAGTCATCGTATAAATCTTCATCCCCTACCTTCAATGTTGTTGGAAGTGCATCGTATGTCAGATTTTGTACTAGTTCTACTTTGACATTGTCATCATCATCATCATTGTCATTCTTTTTCTCCTCGATGCTTTCATTATCATCATCATTGTCACTCTCACTTGTCTGTTCCCACACATTGTACGCCTTGAGCAATCGTTCCACAACCTTCACACTCTCCGCAGACAATGCAACAGTGTCCAATTTGGACACATCAACTCCAGCTAACGGATTTGCCTTCCTTTTCCTCTTGGTCACGATAGAGATGCCACCAATGTCCTGACTTTGACGGTCGACGCGATTTTGAATTTTTTGCACCACTGCATCGTTGGTGGATGTCCGCCCTCCTCGTCCTCTACCTCCTCCTCCTCTGCCCCTACCACCACCATCACCTCGTCCGCCTCTGCCACCATAATTAGTATCTCTTCCGCCATCGCCCCTACCACCTCCCCGGCCTCCTCTTCCACCCCTACCGCCACCTCTGCCATTTTTCTTTGGTGGGCCTTTGGAAAATCTAGCTCGTGACGGAACATTGCGTTCTTGTGCCGCTCTTTCCTGGGCGCGACGGTTGTTGCACCTGCCCATGGTGTCCTGCTTGCGAAGTGAAGTCGGGACAACACGCCTGCGAGCACCTGTGTCCGTCTCACGTCTAAGTAGATGAAGATATCGTGCAGTAGTTACTTGGCCGATTTTGCAAACTACTTATCCACCGAGCAAAACCACCACTATGCACCTACTCTATCAATAAGCCGTCGCGCGTCGTGCGTCATTCCCATTTTCATTGGAGTTTGGTGGGGTTGGAAGGAGCCGGAACGGAAGTTGTACTACTAATTCCTACATAGCCTTTTCTGTAAACTTTTAAAATTCGAAATCGAAATTCCCCCACAAACCTCACAAACCAGAACGCTGGAAACAATTAATCATGCCCCTGCCATCATCACAGCTGAGATGTGATGCACTTGTTCGCCCCGTGACACCAATATTATTTTAGGTAAAGGGATTAACATCAGCAATCACCCCGGAAACGTATGGCTCCGTCAACCATTTATTGACACAAAGAAGCACTAAAAAGAAAGAAAAGACTCTTCTTGTTGACAGCATTGCAGAAGAAATATCTAATACTTTCACTTCGCAGTGACAGAAACAACTTTTTCAGGAAGGACCAATCAAATAATCATACATCGAAAAATAGCTACAACTCAACAATAAGATTCTTGAACAGCTCCTGAAAGTACTTGTAGTAAAAAGAACCAACCAACCATGACGAGAGAGCCCTAAATGTGCTAGAAAAGAGAAGAGATAATAGCAGTTTAGGCGCCTGCACGCCAGCTGAAAGAGAGGCGGTAACCGCAGGAAGTCAGGCATCATCGATTTTCGAGCGCCGACCCCATGCCTGCGAAAGGCAGGCGATGGGGTCGGCGGCAGATTCGTCCACTCCAATACTCTATGTTGCTATTAAAAGCTATTTCTTTTCTTTCGCATTGCTAGCCGTTTCATTGCTCAACCAGGCACCATTGCCTTACTCGATCAATCGAATTGATTGTAGTTTGACTGTGCGACGCGAAACGACTGTAACATTTGTAACGATTCGACCTTTCCGGGTAACGAAATGTAACAAAAACGTAACACGCTAGATAAATTTAAAATTCATTTGCGATTTATTAATAAGCCGTTCGCGGACAACATGAATCGACAGGTCCGTTCGCTAATTCCCAGATTTTTTTTTTTAGGCGCTCGCGGGTCCCTCCCCGCACGCGCCGGTCTTTCGACGCCATCGGCGTAATTCACAGGGGGGGGTTAGGCGATTCGAACGAGTCCAACCCAATCAGACCACGCGAAAATAACAACAGTCGATGGCCAGGGCATGTGGAGAGCCTGGAAGAGGAGCTTTACATCGAATGTACTAGCCTTCAAGGATCTCATTGACAACGCGGTCGATGCTGCCTTTGATGATCCATCAGTAAAAAAAGACAACGATGACGATGATTTCATTGGAAGGATTCATATCTATCCAGATGTTTACCAATCGATAACCACTGGTATTTGTCTACAGAACAATTGTGTCAACAGCATCGCATCTCTGGAGAAAGTATTTGTGGTGTATGAATCATCGAAAGTTGATTCAGGTGCAGACGCAGTAGGAGAGAATGGAGTAGGTCTAAAGCAGGCGTGTGCAGCGTTGAGTGACCTCAGTTTCGTTCTTGTAAAGAGAGCAAACAACCAGCTTTCGTTTGGTGTAATAGCAGAGTCTCTGCAGCTGCAAAGAGGCGTTCGTCTCCATTCATTCAATTTGGTGGATAATGGGTCGTTGTACATGCAGTTGGAAGCTCATCTCCAGAAAGAGGAATATGCAGATGTGAGAAAATGCATATCTCGCTATGGAGCAATAGAATTGAATGATCCTCCCAGCTTTCCAGTTGGAATGAGACGGATTTGCGAACATTTTCAGAGCATGAATCGAAGATATGATGGGCACGATTTATTTCAAGTGATACTGGATCGCATACATCATCAGTCTAGTAAGGACGATACAATGGAGCATGTTGATGTTCATCATGAGCAAAAGACGAGAGTCCATACGCTGATGAGAGACATTATGAAAGAGCTGCCGAAAACATACTTGCACATCCCTGACAATCTACACTTTCTGGTTGGAAATGATAGGCTAACGTTCAAGCATTGGCCACAGCGACTGGTTGAGTTCTCATCCTTCACAGTAAAGGTAAACCCTAATATGGGTTGGAATGAGGTTGACATCTTCCGTGCCAATGATGAGCGAGACGATGATTATGAATTGCGAATATTTTGTGGATTCGATGCAGATCGAGCGACTATTCCCAATAGCAGAAAGGAATGCATGCTTCATCTTCACAGTCGCAAATCTGGTCGTTTAATCTGTACCGAATCGGACGCTAGAACTAAATTGCACCTTGCAGCGAGCGGGTCGGACTTTTCTCAAGGTCTGACGATTATCATAGATGACTTCAAAGGAAAACTTCCCTTAAATCCTACGAAGCAGGGAGTTGCCTTTGGAGAAGAACGAAGAGGTCGAGTGCACGAAGAAAATCTTTACCAATTGGTAGGCGCAATCACTCATTACTACTATAATTTGCATCTGAAAAAGTTCACAGGAAAGACCAAACTGATGCAGCAAGTTTGCAAATTTGGTGATTGGGCGAATCGAGACAGACATGGACAATTGAAAAGATGTGAAGAATCTGATCTCACTACCTACAGAGTGACGCTGAAGAAGGTTCAGCGACGCATTCGCGTCGACAGTGCCGAAGTAAGTGAAGGAGAGGACACTCTTTGTCTCGTGGTACATACCCATACCACGACGAGCAGAGAGAAAAAAAGGAGGGCGCAGACAAATACCGCAGCAGAAAGGACAAATACAGAGTCTGATCTGCCCACAACAAAACGCAGGAGACGAGCGGAACCGGGTTCGCTTCTAGAAGCTGAAACGAGTTCAGATGAGGAAGAAGTAGAAGAAATGCATGTCTCCAGAAGTGCAGCTGCGAAGAACAACCCTCCTGAGCGTGCAGAACAGAAAGAGAATGACGGCGGGGAAGAAACAATAACGATGAAAAAGTCTGACTACGAAAAACTTTTAAGAGAAAAGGAAGAGCTACTGACGAGATTCGATGAAGCCGATAAATTGCTTGCTCCGATAGTGGAAAGAAACAGAAAGCTCAAGGCGATGAATACAGAATTAAAGGCACAAATCAAAGAACTGAAGACAAAAAACAAAGCGCTTTCGACGAAAAGGAAGTGAAAAAAGATACATTTACATTTACTTCACATTATATTTCACTATAATGAATAACTCCCTCAAATGCCCGATCAAATTGAACTCTTGCACTAAGTGGAAACAATGTTACACCATATCCAGATTCAATCTTGACCGAATCATTGATTGCCACAATTTTACCCTGAGAAGTAGTATAACGAGTCCGCTCTTCTTCGCACTGGACTAACAAACCGACCAACTCGCCTGGACCTATTTCGATGTGAGTGAATTTGTCGGCACTGAAGCGACCAAGCACCGACTTTCCAGGCTCAGCCTTCGGCACAAGATTTTCATTGGCAACCATAGCCCAACCTCCACCGTTGGTGTTCCACGGATAATCCAAGCTACTGCCCCTCCGATACCAAACTTCACATCGTAAAGAATTTTCTCCGGACACGTGGACATCCAACGTCCTAATCATTACTTTCCGAGACTCTCTAACATTCGTCACGTCAAACAGTGACCCGTATGAGCCCGAATTTCCTTTAAAGGACGTCGACAAAAACTGTCCCGGGATAGTCTCGATAGAAGACGTCAGGTCAGGGGCCGAGGATATCGCATCTTCTCCCACCCTGTAGTCAACAACACCAACAAAACGACGCCCAGATCGTACATTGGAGGATGATAATGGATATCCCAAGACGCTGGAACCGTCTGAAAGCTCGATGTACTCATCTGATGCAGAGACAGTTCCCTCCTCTGCTCCCATGGCATATTGAAGCGAAGGGCGATCAAGAGTGACGTATAGAGTCCGTCGTTGGCCTGCTACCACCTCAACTTGATTTTGCAACGGGATTTGGATCAATGACTCTGAACCAGAACCCAAGATAGTCGTGCTAGTAATTTGAACTCGGGCAACTACGGGCTCTCCAAGAAGGCCCCCTTCCAACTCGTTCACCTCAACCCCGAATTCGCCAATATAGTCACAATAGATCCATAATCCAGTCAAGTGAATAGGTATAGGTGTCAGTCCTTTATTTCCGACAGAGAAAATAATCCCGTACGAACTAGCATCTAAATCTTGTTCCGTTTTCAAACTACCATAGATAGATGTCGGACTTTTCGGTAAGATCGGGACAGCAGGTGTTGGAGGATAGGTCTGTTGATGACGCAAGTGGTAATGTATGACCCCATTCATTACACGTGGCTCAAATAGCGAGCTAAAAGAAGCCAGTCCACCCACTAGTCCAGCACCCACTTTGATAAGGATTTCATTTTCTACTTCGCTCTGGACGTCCCCAACGTTCTCCGCATTCGAATATCTCAAGTTTGGTTTGTCAATTGTTACGTAGAATGCTTGCACTTTCCCATTTACGATTACTACGTCCTTGAATGACTCAGAAGGAACGACCGTGCGTTTGTAGTATCCTTTTCCTTTTACAGTGGTATCTGCCACGATGTTCCAAGCCTCCCTTTGAAAGCCATATCCGACGTAACTCCCTGATTTTGTGAAAATCTTGACATTAATATCAACTCCAACAAGATTAGTGTGGAAATCGATACTTGATATGACCAAGTCGCCCGTTTCGCTTTTACATTCAATATCAAACATTGCTCCATAACCTCCGTTTCCACTCGAAAACGTGGTCATAATCTCTTTCTCGTCGCCAGTGATGTAGAGACCGTCAGAAAGTAGCACCGGAGTCTGTGTTTGTTTGATAGTATCGTCCACCTCGTCGTCCAACACGTATTTGATACTATTATTGGGAAAGCGAGGCGATAGGAAATACCCAACTATGCAAAAAGAGAAAATGGAGCACAAAGTGAGAAATTTTGATGACATCGAGCATGAATGTTGACTTGCTCTGTAACCTGGTAACTCACACGGATAGCTGGCAACGCCAACCCCTACCATTATATCCATGTCTTCCGAGGAAGAGTCGATATCACCAACAACAGCTTTCGTGTCCTCAGCTTCTTTCGTGTACCTCAGCTTAGGGGAGTTGGTGAGAGTAACATAGAAGGAAATTCTTTCAAACGAATCTACCGATATCGCATTAAACAAGCTTGGATCGATTGATGTGCGCTTGTAGGGTCCTTGACCAATGATACGAGCGTAAGAAATTTTTGTCCATGACATTTGATCTCGTTCATACCCGACGTGACTACCTCTCTTGTACCAAACTTCCACTTCCAAAAAGGCAGTGTATTCAGTGTGAAAGTCTAAACCCACTATTGTCATCTTTTTACGAGGGATCACATCAAACATAATACCAAAAGACCCAGAGTTACCACTAAAATATTTTGTTCGTGACACCTTAACACGGTCTGGGTCGGGCAAACTGTCTGAAGAAACTACCAAAGCGTCTAAGATTGAGTCACTTCTTGAAACGTCCATTGTTTCGTAATGAAAGACACCCTAAAGAATATCAAAGAGCAAGCGAGGTGAGAAGACAATGCATAGCGAACTACAGGCAGGGGTGAAAGGAAAGGCAAAAGAACGGCACCACTCACGTTCCAAACCCGCGGTTTTAGCCTATTTCCCCAAGGATATCCTCCGACACCTTGTCCCTCTTCAATTTGCAAATGAGCAGAGTTTGCAAACACTTTGCAGCAGTCTGTATTTTCACTGCGTGAATAGCGAATTATTGGTTCATCAGAAGTAATATACCAGGCCCTACGTTCTCCAGGAGACATGTTCACTTGTTGGAGCCAGAGCGAGGAATCAATTGGCGTGCGTTTCACCAGTCCTTTCCCTACAACTTTGCTCATACAACAAACCTTACTCCATTTGTCAGGCGACTTCTCAATACCCAAATGGGTGCCAAATGCAGTGTAAATTTCAATCGCTTTCTCACCAGCATCACTTCCCACATTCAGGTGCAAGTCCGCTGATGTAATGGTTAACCCCTTCATTGCAATGGTATCAAACATCACACCATAGCTTCCTGTTCCGCCAGCAAAAGTAGTCATCAATTCTGTCTCCACAAGCTCCAGTTTGGCTTCAGATATTGGTGAAGGCGTGGGCGGTGACAAAGCAGGGAGAGGATCTCCGGGAAACGTTACAGAAAACCTCACGTATCCATCCTTATCTGAGCCACCAAGCGAGGATATTGACATACCAGTAGGTGTTACAGCACCATCACGGTATGAATCGGTGTTCGGATAAATTGGATCTCCTTCCCCAGTGAAGCCTATTCCTAACGACCAGTTTCCAGCGCCAAAAATATCTCCTTCATCACCACGATTTACTCCAAGCTCCAGCTCATGTTTACCATCTGCTTGCACCAATGATACTCGATAATGAGTGCCTTTGGGCCCGACGGCACCCTCTGGACGGTGTAATGCTTCATTGTCGATGTGCCACACCAATAAACCACTCTTTGGCATCTTTGCATGGGATGATGTTGCTGCTCTGTTTTCGATCAAGAGAAACTCACCATCAGCAAATCCACGCATTATTTTGTAAGCTTTCGGACTATCTCCAATCGGAGGCAATTCGTAGTAGCCAGAGGTATCAATGACTTCAGGATTTAACCAACCAATTTCCATTTTGTCCCATGCAGAAAGTGTCGGAGGGTTCAGTTGCGATCCATCAAAGCCCCAAGAGTTGCTCATAAGACTAAATGACCCAACTCCGTATCCTCCGCGGGGAGGCCCAGCCCCATAAACGTCCGGAAGACCAATGAAATGCCCCATCTCATGAGCAAGAGTTCCGATCCTAGCAATCTGATTCCCACAGGTTCCATGCAACGACGGAGATATGACGTACTCGCTCACAGTCACTCCGCTCTTTTGGCTCTTCCACTCTTCTGGTTTAAGTTTCCACTTATGACTCCAGATTCGTCCTTTACTCCCATTTCCAGTTGAGCAATCGACACCTCCCATCTCTGCTCCATACCCACTGTGAAGAAACGTAATTGCGTCAATCTTCTTATCTCCATTCCTATCGAAATCGGCAAAATCAAAAGTAGGGTCATTCTCCAAGTGATCTAATGCCTCCTTCAACCCAGCACTGAGTGCTTCGGAAAGCCCAGATTTACCTCCTGCGTAAAAACTCTCAGTATTGGAAAGAGTGATCCAATCAACCACCGTGCTTTCAATGATCAATTTTCCGTAACTTGAGTATGCAAATACATCTCGTATTGATCCAGTAGGGGCCAACTTGTCGTGACCATTGACTGCATTGAATAAGATATCAATGTCTTCCTTCGGAATCATGTTGCGGCTAGCATGGTCAGCAAAGCGTATTGGTATCACAAGATTCAGTAGCCTTCCCCCCACTACGCTCAAGTTCCTTCGTCTTTGGTGTTGTTCGTCATCTGTACTAGAGTTGTCTTGTTCGATCCATGAGTCGGGAAGAATCAAGTCTGCCAGTCCAGGACTCCAATATTGTAGCCTTCGACTGATACCGACCTTCACGGAGCAGAAACGTTCACAAGTGCCTCTGGGTTTCACATTTTCATGAACATCCACTTCATCCTCACAATATTCTCCACAATTTTCCTTCTTTGCTTCCTCTGTAGGTTGTACTCCCCTATTAATTCCAATTCTATTTGGATTTGCATCTTTTCTCATTCTCATCTTGGATGGCTTGATTTGGCCGGTGGCAGCATCCAACACGGCATATTTCACAAATTTGTCTTTTGGATCCACCATGACAGTGTAGCCACGCTCATCGTATGTTTGAAAGAAAGCGGGTGACCCAACTATTGTCATGTTATCGCTCATTGTACCATCCGGAAGAGGGATGGAAAATGGAAAAGGTGATGATAATACTGCCTCACATTTTATTATGCAGTAACTAATTATTGTAACATGAAGAATAATGATTGAAAATAATATATAAGTAATCATCCTTTGTGAAAGTAGGGAAGAGACGGCGATCATGATAGTTGGGTTCGATTTTTTGACTATCAGACTCTAGAGGAAGAAGTTAGTGTGATATACTCGGTCTCAACACAAGTTATGATTTCTCTCTCTTGCTATTTGTGCTCTGAAACCATTATTTGGCATTGTTGATTGGGTTGATGGAGACAGCAGACAACGAGCAGGAGAATGATGTCGGTGGGGTACCTGGGTCGGTGTCGGGGTGGTATGTACATAAGTAAGTACATAGGTGGTTTGAGTTCATTCTATCTTTCGTTCCTTCCTCCTCAACGGTCATTGGTCATCCTTTTTCCTTCGCACTTACCAGTTTAAAACTACGGTAGTCTGTCCCTTAAGATACGAGTCTGTACCTTAAGATGTGCTGAATTTTCTATCTGTCCGTTTCGGACGCCTTCTTGTCCGATTTGAGTGAAACCAAGCCAGGGGGAGTCGTCGAGGACATTGTAGAGGAGGTTGCTATGCTTGGTGTCGGCCGCCGCGGCGGTATAAAGGCAGATCGAACGCCGCATTGTCGACAATGTTGAATTGCTGTGTTTTGAGGTGCGATTTCAGTTTCAGCAAATCTTTTTGCTCGTACATACGTCGAGATACGCCAGTCGTACCAAGTATCGCTGCATTGCATTGATGATGATATCAATGCTAATCGCATCCATGAATGACAGCATGAAAATAATCAGTGATAGCATCTAGACAACTCAGAGGCTCTTCCTTTGCAGCGAATTTTGTGAGGATGCCGACGGAAGTTCCACGCCATCGCGTCTCTCTCCCGCACGCTGAGGGGGAACGGCCGATAGGTGCTGTGAATGCAAGTGTCGACATGAAGATGATAGTGACAGTACATAATGACAGTCGGCGGCCAATCTAGGCGGCCAAAGAAGAATCAATGCATCCCTGCACCTATTGCCGCCGGATCTGAAAGAACGGGAAAAACAATCATCGAACGTTTGCCCAGAAAGTGGAATGCATCCGAAGGACAAGGTCCTGCCTTGCTCGTGCCAATGTTCATGGGGAGAGGAAGGAATTATACGACGAGCCAGACGTGTAGAATTCGTGACGCAAAATCATGAGGACTTGAAAGCTGAAGCAGAAGAGAATGAGTCCAGTGATCAATTTGAGATTGTAGGAGTTTGAATTGTATTATTGGCCAGTGCTCAGGCACATTACTAATTGTATAGACGCTGCCTACTGCCTACCGCAATCTGTTTTCTTCACCTCTTGATCAGCCACTTAACTCCCTCC
The DNA here is from genome assembly GCA_037178625.1 of Skeletonema tropicum. Classification (NCBI taxonomy): domain Eukaryota; phylum Bacillariophyta; class Thalassiosirophyceae; order Thalassiosirales; family Thalassiosiraceae; genus Skeletonema; species Skeletonema tropicum. Next base: position 2,558,347 of record CM074127.1, on the reverse strand, counting down.
TCCCTCCTCATTGTCGACTCCACCTCCATCCCTTCTTTCTCCCCCTCCTCGTATGCTCGTGTAATCTGAACTATATTTGATATACACCAGCCTAATGAAAAAACTAGCATGACATCGTCATTGTTGGTTCGTCTCAAAACAGTAGTCATCATCCACGATGGATCTTTCACTAATGAGATTCAATAGAGTCTTAGACTGCAGACACAAGGAAGATTTCTCCAATCCGATGACTCTCCCCCCCCAAGAAATCTCCAAATAATTTGACTCACTAGAGAGTTATCACACTGTGGATGAAACTCTCGATGATGTTGACGAATCTTTTAATGATTGATGCAGTGGCGTTACCTGATTCTTCAATGATGACAGCTGCTGCTGCAATATTAGTTTTGATCCGCCCCTCCCGGGAAAAGTCATTATTTCCGTCACATCAAATTATCTTCCAAATTACGGTTGACGAATCATCCCAACCACACCCATTCTTCACTATGACCATAATAACGCTTTCTAAGACGAGGGAAACCTTGGACACGCACCAGTGCCCCATATGCACTATATTGTCATGAAGACGAAGTATCTATTTTTGTCACACGGTCATTTCAGAGTGTACTGAGAGTCATTGGCAACTCTTCCAGGCCCAAAATTCAACTCAGAGCATGGCAAGGGAGTGGAGAGGACGGGGCGCAGTGATTTATTGGTGCGGACCCCTGCGTATTACTGTTGGGAGGACAAAGAGGCGACGAATGAACACGTTGCGGCTTTGAAATGGAAATGAGAAGATGTGCTGACTTTTTGGATTGAGTTAGATCTCAATTATCGCCAACTATTGGCTTTATTACGTTTTTTTATGCGACAAAGATGACTATTAGCGATAAAGGAACAGACTGATTCGGGGTCTAAAAGCGTCCAAATCAATCAATATAACATTCTTTGAGTGCTTCGATCTCAGTCAATAACCAACCGATCATAGTTAGAATTGGACGTGCATGAATGAGCATTATCTCAGCTGCAGCCAGCTTCAATGGTCGGCTTAATCGGCTGGAAATTGACCGAGATCGAAGAGTGCGAAGATGTGCTGAAACTTAAGGTACAGACTAGTTTTAGACTGGTACAAGGCGAGTCACTAAATTAAATCATATACTTGCAAAAGATCTTTCTCTTAACGAAGCAAGCGAGATGGCGCCGATGGTGTAGTGGTAACATAAATGCCTTCCAAGCATTTGCCCTGGGTTCGATTCCCGGTCGGCGCAACTTTTTGTATTGTCGAAGTCACAGTATTTCCAGCCATCGGAAGGAAAGCGGACGACGTTTTCGTTTTGTCTGTACATACAACTATCGTACAATACATTCTGTTACATCTTTTCAAGTATGTACCTCACCTTCGCCTTGAGTTTGGTTTCAATACACCTCACCTTCCTAAAGTTAGTCAGTTACACTCTACAATTTTTACTTCTAGTTAGAGCTATGTAAAACACTATACAAAGAAACTGCAGCTCCTCTAACAAAATTTTGAAACGACTCTTGATCATTCAATGTCAATGGTATCATCCAGGAGAAGCTGTCCGCCCAATTATTTGCAGACACACCACTATTATCGATCAGATAGGTTTCCATGCAGAGGTCATAATCTTTTGAGCCAACACAGCCTCCTACTCCACCAGAAACCAATCGGCTTACCAATCGTGATGTCGGGGCACGAACAGCTTCGTATACTCCGAACAAGGTCGCAGCACTGAGGCACTTCGTCGCATACACACTTGCCCACCCCTCAATAGATCTATTCAGTGTTTGATCACGCTTCATAGGGCTACCAAAGTCAGAGTACAGATACAGTACATCTGTGTAAAGTTGAGAAGACAAAGCTGCTAGCAAACCAAATATTGCTGACTCCCAACCAGAACTAAGCAACATACCATTGGGTAGTGCCAGTACTCCTCGATAATTGTTGATGAGTACATCATACTCGAGCCACTTGGTGATGTCCGCAAAGAGCTCAACGTAGTCCAACAATATCGGATTTTCATCTGTAGTTGCCAAATCTAACTCTTCTTCATCCTCATCCATGTCACCTTCGTCAAGGTTTGGCGTAACGTATAGTTGCTGTATGAAGCCACCAACGCTATTGCTCAGTCTATCGATTACACTCATATCAGCCTGTCTCTTTGCTTCTTCTTCCTCTAGCATATTGAGAAGTACTTCCTCCTCTAATGCTTTCATTCTCTTGCGCGTAGACAACTTGATTGCTTCGTAGGGCAACGTCGCCAGTAAAACTGAGGCAAGAGACGCAAAAAAGACCGGAACACCTACGGCTTCAAATAGAGGCCCGGCTGCCGCTCGAGTCAGGAAGTAATCACCATCAGCTACAGCTTCCGACACTAATGCATCTACATCGTTGTTACGAACCATTCCCCCTCCATACATTCCTTTGCCTTCTTTCAAGGGTGTGAGGATGAATTCTTCGTCTCTCTTGAAGTTGAGAACCAACCCTAATAGCCACGTAGCAAATGCTCCAATCACACCGGCGATGCCCTCCCCTATACTGACAGCTATTACATCTTCAGCAGACTGCGGCAGCACTGTTGATGCGATGTTCCTTGTGGCGAGTTCTAACTTTTCGACGTTTCCCTGACGCAACAAATCTTTTACAACATTTGTTGACTCTTCAAATTCATCCGATGCAACCATTTCAGGAGTACTCGATGCTAGTGCATACACAACGCCAATGGCCAACACCAAAGAGAAAACTGACATTGTCATCATTCTCATATCTTCTTCTTCAATCTCTTTCTTATTTATTGAATCATCTTCTTTCATCTTTGATTCTTCCCATTTCTGCTTAGTCACCAGTAACGGGTCCTTCTGCATGAAATCTGGCAGCAGATCAAACTTTATTCTCGGCTTTGTTGGTGTAGCAGCATGATCGTTTGTATCACTACTGCTTTTTTCTACACTCATATCAACTCCCCCTTTCGGTCTCGTACTGATAGAAGACATCTCTAGTGATATTGTTGGACGACAACCGGGTTCTTTCAAATGAAGAGTTGGTTTTTGTGCAAGGAAGACATGCGCTGGAGAAAAGGCACTTGTAAGCGTCGCACATCCTATGGCAGATGCAACGCACACTAACTTTCGTTTCCGCACGTAATGATGCTTCATTTTCCACTCGATATCTCAACACAACACCCAGTAGATTGATGATAATGATTGCGTTCTGGTTTGTTCTTCCATTGCAATGCAACCATTGTTTTGCTTAGTCATCGAAACGTAGATAGGTACTACTTTACATCTGCAAAATAACGTACTGTATCTGAGTGTACTGTCAAGGCAGTACCTACTTAAAGAGAGGATGGGGCCGGAAGCCGGAGGGATAAGCCCCCAACCGAAACGCGTTCCTGCGCGGTGCGCGTTTCGCGGTGCAATTGCAAAATGCAACGAGAAGAAGTTCATCATGACAACACAACCACGTTGTCCTGTTGTCTGTTGATGCTGTCGCGTCGGCTGCCGAAGCTGTGAGTTGTGTTGTGTGTTGTGACTGCACTCTCAAGGCACAATGCAGAAGCAATCACAGCTTACCTAGTCTTAGATTTTCATTACGCAACTGTAAGGTGGAAGCCGTGGACAAAACGATAATTCTGGCTTCATTCTGGCTCCTCTGGTGTTTTGGAAAAGAACAGTTTAATAGGACGGCAGATTCAACATATTTTCAGAATATTATATCCAACCAGTGTTTCTCCTAGTCTGTAAGAGGTATCTGCTGGCAGTAGTATCTCTACCGCGATCAAGTCGATTGTCGCAATGCCCAATAATCCAAATCCAACGCTAGTCCACCGCAAGATCGCCGTCCTGGGTTTTCGGGCGGTGGGCAAAACTTCACTGACTAATGCTTTTGTTAGTGGCACTTTCTCTGACAACTATGATCCTACTATTGAGAATACGCACCACAAAACAATTCGGTTTCGAAAGGTTCATTTCGCAACAGACATCATCGACACCGCTGGAATGGTAAGCATCTATGATATTTTGCTGAAGAGCATACACCCATTTTTTTCGAAATAACAGCCCTAACCCCCTTCATCCCTCTACTTAAAGGATGAATACTCCTCAATATCGCGGAACGCTAGCGTGGGCGTACACGGCTACGCACTCATCTTTTCCACAACCTCTCGGTCATCCTTCGAAAATATCACCAAAATCAACGAGGCACTACTCGACGCCTTGGGAGACGCACCTGACGTCCCTCGCGTATTAGTCGGGAGTATGAAGGATTTGGTAGAAGAACGGGAGGTCACCCCACAACAAGCACAAAGCTTGGCGGCTAGTTTGGGCATACCGTATCTGGAATGTTCGAGTAAGACGGGGGAGAATGTGGCAGAGGTATTTCACACACTGTTGAAAGAGATTGAGAAGGATGATGGTTTGTTGAATGACAAAGAAGAGGATAAATGTATCATTTTATGAAGAAAATTGTTGCAAGCAACAGTTGGTGCACGCACAATACGTAAAAAGAGATTGCCACTGCCACGGGTCAGTTTTATAGAAGTGGAAAAAATTGGCTGGATGCAAGCGACACTCATGAACATAAATACCGAAGTATCCAGCGCCTATCTGACAGTTGTAGTCGAAAAACCGTGTCGACGTCTGAGAATGAGCACAAATTGTAGTCGATACAAATGTGCTTGAATGATGACGACGCCACACAATTTTGTTTGTTATGTTTATTTCAACATTAAGTTAAGCTACAAAGCTTGAGACACGAACGTAATTTAAATATGGATTCCCACCATTTTCATTTAACTGATGTTAGCGAGTACTGTAAATACCTATACTTAGCATATTCGAAGAGAGGCTGAAAACCAATGTTACAAGTCTTACATACCCAAAGATCTCATACTCATGCCCTGATCAGGCACATTGACACAGTATTGATCTTCCGACCTTAGGCATGAAACAATAGCTTCAATCGCATTAGTTATTGCCAGATCGATGCCATTTTCCTTCACAAAGAATGTTGTACCGTACTTGGAGGATAGACGCGTCCAGAAGACGTTGGGGAGAGCGAATTTCATACCATCTCCGACATTAAAGTTGAGCACATTTCCTTTCCCACCGAATTCATCTACAACAAGAACGATGTATTTGTCATCATCTCCCTCCCTTCCAAGACTCCAGTAGTCCCTAATAGCAAGCCCTGGCGTTCTTGGATAAGCTTGGCACAATACCCTAACCTTGTATCCAGTATCGGCTTCAAGTTTGGTCAATAAGTCATTCATCCTCTTCTCTTGACCCTTGGTCAAAAACTTTTCCACTTGGATCACGTTCAATCCCGACTCAGATGGCAAAAGTTCCGGCTTGTTCACACCCTCAAGACGGGCGCTTGCAGGAAGTGCTGGGAAAATGAGCGGTGATACCGTAAGCCCAGCTAGTGTAAATAAAGCAGAACGACGACTGATATCCTCATTGTTGTTGGGTGCTGATGCCGAGAGGTATGAAACTTTGGGTGCCGTGGTTGTGGGAGGAGCAAATGCGCCTACGGATGAGACGGTGGCCAACAAGGCAACAGAGAGTTGAGCTAGAGGTGACATGATTTCGAAGAGTTATTTCCTGCGATGTGTTTGATGAGAGGAAGTATTGTAAGTTTTGGAAGAGGAACGAGGTGAATATCATCATCGTTGGTGACACCGCTGACGAAGGTCGAAGGTGTCGCGAGTGTGAGCTTGTGAGTCAGGTCACACATTTAATGACAGTATAGACGTGTGACAAAGATTCGAAGATTGATTGACAATTGACACCACAAAACAATGAAGACTGAAGACCTTGTCAAGATACTAAGGTACCATACCATTGCCCATAACATCAATGATGTCAATATGCTGCTTGCTATTGGCGGCGCTCTTCCAGTCGTTTTCAGCGTCTGCCTTTTCCAGCGGGGGCGTCGCAACATCAACCAATATTCGTCACTTTGGCCGACTTCATACTCCTAATGAGTTTAGTGCCCGATGTGCCGTGAGATTATGGTCGGATGTTCCGGTAGGAGGTTGTGATGAATCTGATCACAAAGATTATTCATCGTCCAAACAAAAAAGTCATATTGTCTCTGTGAAGTCGCACAATATTGCTGGCATTGTCAATGATGAAGGAAATTGCGATATCGAAATAGATTTTGGGTCTACGGCGTGCCTTGTTTGTGTCACAGGAGAAAGTGGCAGTGGAAAATCTTTGCTGGTTTCGAAAGCGCTTGATGTGGTGACCGGCGGCAAGGCAACCAATACACTAGTGCAGGATCCAGACAAGGAGAGCTGGATTGAGCTGACAGTCAGACTATGCGATCCGCACTTGTCAACAGTATCACGTCGATTACAACAATTCGGCATTGATCCGCTTATCTTGTACCATCAGCATCAGGAGGACATAACTCATCCTGCTGGTGATGATAATGGCCATGCTGTAGGATATCTTCATATACAGCGAACTCTTGTGGCGGGTAGTTCTACAAAGTTAAAGTCCACTTGCAGAATCAATGATAAGCATGTCTCGTTGAAAACTCTACGGGAAATAGCATCACCACTGTTCACTACTGTCGACGTGGGGGTTGCCTCAGGAGCATTAGCGAGGCCAGCATCTCGATTAGCCATGCTTGATATTGGGGTCGAAGACTCAATGAAGCAGCAATGCATTCAATCGCGGAATGCATATAAAGAAGCCACAAAACGTAGGAAGAAAATCAAGCAGGAGTTGGAATCTCGCATCTTACCATCTTCCATGCAAGGAAATGCCCACGGCACTGAGTTGGAGGAAGAACAAATTGAGCTACTGCAACATTGGGTTGACGAACTTGATGTGTTTGAAGGAAGAGTAAAACGCTTTCAAGAGACAATTTATGAACAATACAGTGAACTGATAGCAGACGGCAACGGTACAGAGGGCAGCAATATTATATTGACATTACAAAAGTTGCGAGAGTGTGTTTGGGGCGATCAAAGCGACGACGACGACTCTATATTCGCGCATCTGCTCCAATTCAGAGAAGACATTAAAGCTGTGGAATCTCAATTGATTGCAGCAAATGCGGCATATGAAGGATTGGCATCTCTAACTGCGCCAGATTCTGCTTTAGTCTCGCTGGAAAGAGTTCGTAAACTGCTCTACAGTATATCTACTGATAACAGTGGACCTATGTTCGAAAAGGTGGAAAGGACACACGAGCTTCTCAATGTAGTAGAAGAATCATTGAATGACTGCGCACGATCAATCGATGGTGGCGCCAACAGCATTATATCAACACTGGAGAATGCGGTATGCAATGGCGTGTCAATGGAAGAAGTTGATGGACTTGTTGCTGATTGGAACGCCCTCGCCCGAAAGCACGGCATATCGCCATATGCATTGCCTACTTGTCATAACTCACTACGTCAGGAAATTGATGGCAATGTGGAAGCATTGAAACTCCTTCCGGAAGCAGAAGAGGATGAACGAGTTGCACTGAAGGAGTATACTCAAGCATGCAAGGAGTTATCTTCCGCTCGTGAGGTTGTTGCATCGAATCTATCCACCTCTGTGACTGGGCTCCTTCCTTCGCTTGGTCTAGAGTGCACGTTTCAAGTCCAGCTTACTCAGCGTCCAGGTGGCTTTGATGATCCATACTGTGGCCCAGAAACCCTCGGGGTTGATGTTGTGGATCTGTTGCTATTTCACAACGACGTCAATGGAGGAGAAAATGAAAGCAAACGAGGTGGAAACATTGAGCAAGTCGGAAGCTCAGGCGAGAAATCTAGGGTTCTTCTCGCCATTGAGACCTGTCTTCCAGGTTCCATCGGCGCAACGTGTAACAATTACAGTTCAGAACAAACAGAGAATGGAAATGTTCCGATATCTATTGTGTACGATGAGATCGACGCTCACGTAGGTGGAAGAGCAGCAGTTACAATCGCAAAGCTTTTAGCTGATCAATCATCTGGTGATGCTTCCCAAGCTGGGAATCAGATAATATCAATAACACACAGTGCATCAGTCGCGGCGATCGCAGATCGACACATTGTAATTGAGAGGGGCTCTACCAGTGAGTCTACTTCACCAGCAGTTCGTGCATCAGTCGTTAATGGATCTAGTCGACGGAAAGAAATCGCTCGAATGGCTTCAGGAGATCTAGCAGTAGGTGAAGCCGAAACATTTGCTGATGCACTCATCAGGGACGCGTTGCTTCGCCGCGACGCATAGGAAATAGGAATGGGTGAAATACTGTCTTTGCAAATGTACTACATACCATACGCCTTTTCATAATACAATGGTAGAAAAACCTCTTCATTTATCTAAATGCATAATAAGCTTTTCTGACTTTGTAGTTGAATTGTCTCACATATCCTCGTTTGAAAGCCTCATAAAATAACGTTCCAAATAGTAGTCCTCCCAGATGGGTAGAATGTGCCACATTGCCACCAACTAGCCCCATAATGCCCGCGATGCTAATTCCCACCAAGCCAAGAAATAAGTAGTAAGCTGGAAGTTGGATCGGAACGAAGGATACAATCATTCTCAGCTCTCTGGAAGGGTAAACCAGAGAATCAAATGCAAGCAAAGCTAGAGTAACTCCGCTAAGACCGATGCAACTACCACCCCCTTTATCCATTGCTAGGAACGTTAACGAAGCGAATATCGAAGCTGAACATACAAATGGCCAGAGGGCCACACCTTGATTTACAAGTGTTTGCTTCACGCTTCTTCCAAACGTTGAATAGGCATATAGATTCACCGCTAGATGCTGTAAACTTGCATGTGAGAATGCAGATAACACCAAAGCGTGGAACCTCTTCTTCTTCATTACATTGTATCGACTGCAAATGAAGTGATTGCGCAATATTTTCCCTATAACATGAGAAGTTGATTGAAATTGCCACAGTATGAAGAAGACTAGAGACGTTGTTGTGCCGTAAAATAACGTTGGACTGAATTGACGCAAGCTGACAAAATAGTTTCGAACTGCTTGTGTGATTGGAGGTGGGCGTTGATATTGAGTATATTGAAATTTAGAAGGTACAGATGCTTCGCGATAAACCCCTTGTTCGTCGAGATCACCCAGTGTCGATGCCGATGAACTGTGATAGCTTGGATTGGATTCATAGTAGGGTCCACCTCCACGAATGCGGTGGATAGACTTTGTTGCGCTTCCTAATGATGCACTAGGCACAGTCGCTAATGATGTTGCAAAAGTGGTAGCTAGGAGAAAGAAAAGGGCATGATATCTCTTATTGAGAGTGCCACCAATCATGATGTGAAGGTGATAGCTGATTACGTTTTAGCTGAGCTTGAGACAAGTTTGACGAAGGATATCGGCCTACTACAAAACGCAAAAGCACCACTAACAATGGCACATAGCCACATCACAGCGCCATGGTGTCATGAAACTTAGTATAGTGCAAATGAAATACTAAGATATTTTTTCTTTTTTCAGTTTCGAGTTCGTGTCTGATTGTGATAGTTTCTAGTTACTGTCATTGTCATAGACGGAATGCGCGGCAGAATCATAGTTTTTCATTTGCACTAATAAGCTCAATGAATAGTATCCGAGCGTGTCTTTTATTGAGGGGCTGTGGGCGTGGCTGGGCTGGCGCTTATTGGCTTTTGGCTTGATTGATGCGTTGAAGTTTGAAGAGCGAGCAGCGGAGGACGATGACGAATGACGATGACTGCGCCGCTGGCACAGAACAAGTAGCAAGCCATCGATAGGGAAGGCGCGGCAGGCTTCTCTGCTTTCGTTGCAGGCATATAGGCTTCCACAGTGCTGCCATTGAGACAGAAAATGACTCCTTGCGTAACAAGACCGCCTCAGCCGCGGCTTTCATTCTGGAAGAATTTCTACGTGACAGCCGTTGTGTCCGTGCTGCTACTCTGCCAAAATATCGCTGTTGCTAAGATATTCGAGTCTAAAAAGAGAAGGCTAGCACGTTTGCAAGCAGAATTGGCAAAATTGGAAGAAGAAAGGCTGGAAAGTTTAGTGATATTCTTCGGATATGAATTCGATAAACTTGGTTTCTACACAGCAACATCTATCGTTCTTGTTTTATTTGTTGCGTCGATTGTTCAGCTGAGCAGAAGTAGGAGGAAATGGAAGCGCTTGGCAGTATTAGGAGCGGCAGACCCCAGCTTGTCGCAATCAACTGAATATCGGTCGGGATGGTTGTCGTCAAAGCGTAACATTTCGCTGCTGATTGCAGCTTCCATCTTCTCATATTACGTCATCTTCAATCTAGGGAGAGCTACGAAATCCAGTATTGACTACGCAAGACCGCGGAAACGAGGATCATTGGCTGACGCTCAGCGATTTGTGTTGGTCTTTGGTACCTATCAATTGGATGAAACAACATTTTATTCTTTGCTTGTGACTTCAATGGTTGTGCTAGTTGCACTTGGATACAACATTGGTATTGTATGTCGAAAATTGCAAGAGAAGAGATCAAAGAAGCAGCAGATTGCAAAAGAGAATGCACTTCCCAAAGAAGAAGATGTAATAGATGTCATTGTTGTAGATTGTGGATTGCCAAAAAAAGACGTCGGTTGGTTTCACCTAATGCAATTCCTTGACATGTCCAACATCAATGTTCGAGCGGTGGTTGAGCCATTCTATTTGGACAAGGGAAAGTGTCCAAATCCACCACAATCGTTTGTTGACCTCATCAGCGTCCTGCTGGATTTAGATGTCGAATGTGTGAAGAGCTTGGGTCAATTGGATCCATGCCAGCGAAAAACGTTGTGTGTACTGGCAGGGAGAACTGACAGGAACCCAAGGTATTTTAGAGAGTGCATTGGTTTGGGTGCTACACATATTTATCTTGAACCTCCCGGGTCGGCTTCTGTTGGTGAATTGGAAAAAATGAGCAATCTTGCTAGTGTGCGAGGTGTTCAAGTCTTCATGGGGTACCAGAAGACTTGTTCGCCCTACATAGAGAAGACAGTTGCTTTCAGTCGGTCAATACCGAAGTGTCATGTCTTCTTTTGTCATAATGAGGATTACTTCAAAGAAGATTTGCATCGAGTCTTGAACAGACATCCCGAAGGAATGATACGGTCAATGGCTTCGCAAGACCTGGCAGTGTTGGTGACGCAGTTTGGAGTGACAACTGACAACGTTCAGGCTTTCAAAGTTAACACAAACCAGCTGTTCAGCGCAAAACAAACTTTTTGCAATAAAGCAAACGGTGATGAAGTTTCAGACTTCTCCAGGGTTGCTTTCAAAATAACGACAACAAACGGACGCAACGTGAGCGTTATGGCTGATCGTTGTGGAGGATTGGTCAGTTTTGCAGTTGTCAAGAGTATCGCAGGAAAGGAAATCAAAAAGTTCGTCTCACCTGATGGAGATATTGCCTCGAGAATAGAGGATGAGTTGAGGCGAGATACTGAAATGATGCATCAATTTACAATAGAGGGCGAAGATTATATGGAACTGAAGCGGAGAGTAGTGGATAGTATACTGGACAGGGAATACGACGGTAGGTCAACAAAATCAGTAATATCGATCCAAGATGGTATAGAAGTCTTAAGATTGTCAAATTACTGTGCAAAGGAGATAGACTCAGTTCTACAGTAGAGTACAGTCTAGAGTGCGATCTGAGAAACATGCTGTGGAGGCAGTATATGAAGGATCATTACTGAAAAAGGAGCACACATGTTAGTTACAATTTCGCCCCTTGAGGGCTAATCAGACGTACTTGAAAATTTCTGTTGTTACAATAGAGTACAGTCTGTTCTACAATAGAGTGTACACCTCCAAAGATTACACTTCACATAAAGGTGGAAACCATTGCATACATTTCAAATTGAACGCAGGTTGCTGGTTGCTCCAACTGTTGAAAGAGACTACGATAAAATGGTACAATAACAAAATGAGAAAGAATTGATCCACACCAGTGCAGCAAAAAACTTTTGCGCCGACCGGGAATCGAACCCAGGGCAAATGCTTGGAAGGCATTAATGTTATTGCATCCTACTCCTCTATGGAACTTCGCTGTAAGAGTGGAGATAACTCTTCTCAACGTAGAGGTATCATTGAAGGTCCATTAGTTGATCTTGTGGGAGTTCGCCTGTGGGATGCAATCCCTAAGCGAAAGCGATTCTTGGAGATGAAGCGAGATGGCATGTTGAAGAAACGATATGGGCTGTATGAGGCGAAACGAGGTGACAAGGATGCCAATGTTGGATTTCTACCTAATCTGTGTATAATATATATATTCTTATTTATTTACACAACACCAACGACGAAGTACAATACATACTTCGTCATAAGCTGTCATGTTCAAGTCATAAGTAGACTGGACCTCGGTTCTTCCTCGTTATCGCTCTGTCCTTCTCTGCATGCACTCAAGGGATACCTGAGGAGGTTCCAAAAGACAATGGCACAGCACAGGGTGGCAGCAAGCAAGCACACTCAGACTAGGTGATGACGAAAAAGTGGGGATAGAGTCCGGACACCCTCTTGCCTGTCCATCACCACAACAAACCTTTGAAGATGAGTCTGTTGTAGTACACCTCCAACTATTATGTGGAGATGCTTGCTTTTCTTTAGACGAGGTATTGTATTTCAGGTTGAAAATGTAGAAATGAAGAAGAATGAAGTGTCAGCAAAAGGAATGTCACCTACTTTTTGCTCACCTGGGAACATACTTAGCAGCACACGATATTGTTACCACGTACTTTAGCGAGCATATTAAAAATTTCTGTCACATTCATTGTTCATTACAGCAAAAATGTAATCGAAGCGGAATCGAACCGGTGTCTGACACCCACAAGGGCGCCCATTCTACCATTAAACTATTGACTACATGGACAAAAAAATGTTCTGGGTATTTGAACTTAAGTGTGTTGATTTACAAGGAACAAGCTCACACACAATATCCAGTTGCTACTTAGTTGCTAGTTGCTAGAGTTGCCACGATGAAACACTCAACTCATTAGGAGTACTTACTATCGTACTTAATTTGTACAGATGATACTACTTAAACCGGAGTAACATGTGGTACAACAAATTGTCCACACAGAGTTCCTGGATACTCCTAGTGACGTTTCCTCGCCGAACACTTGTCTCATAGACAGCCCTACTACGTGACCCACACGTGCGTAGCAAATAATAGCAAATTTAACTCTACACTCTCCACTCTCCACCTACTGTAAAAGGTGCAACGCTGTAAGTATAGGAAGATATTGACGCAGACAATGTAGAGTATCCGGCGTCCCGAATGCTCTGTGTAGCGTTGACTTCTTAGTAACAGAGACAATATTATTTTATTGTGAGAGCTTTGATTTGCACTTGACAATTAAGCAAAGTGCAACTCAACGCATAAGATAGCATAAGATAGCGCAGCTCTTGCGTTAGATGATGTGAGTGAGAACCATATACGGAAACTCACTCAATTGACAGAAACATGTAAACCTAAAATAGGAAGGCGAGTCACAACTAGGCAACCTCAACACTCCTTCTCGAATCAGTGAGCATCGAACCATGCCACTGACTCGCAACAATAATAAACATCAAAGGGTGTCACCACCCACACAATTTGTAGCGAAGATACTCAAAGGGAACCCTCGTAAGACCTTTTGTAAAGATATCACCAATCTGCTCTTTCGTATCAATCTTGACCAACTGAATCCCACGCTTCACAATTTCTTCGCGGAACCAAACCGTCTCCAAGTGAAAGAACTTCGACCGAGGTGTGTATTCAGGAGGAATAAGCTTGGCAAAGATCAGCGCCGAGCTATTGTCCTCGTGGACAGTAACATTCATCTTTGTAGTAGCAGAATCCAACTCGTAATATTCAGCCAGATGTGAAGCCAAATCCATGATAGGGAACAGCTCGCGACAACAGTGAGCCAAAGCAGAAATCTCAGCTTCCATTGTAGACAAAGCAGTCTTAGTTTGGAGTGAAGACTTCCACAGTACAGGACAGTTTGCGACTGTAATAACAAAACCAGTTCTGCTCTTGACACAAGCAGGATCATCCGGACGCTCAACACCATACATACCAGCAAAATCAGCATCAGGATAGGCATTGATTTCCAAAACATTTGCAGTAGGTTCAAGAATCAAACCTTTGTTTCTTGTCTTGCGAAGATAGCGACCAATCTGCTTGAGGGCCAGTTCATGAGAACGCTTAGGGCAGAACATGTACCTAGCGCAGCAGTTCACGGCATAGGCAATTTCAGGACTGTGTGGCCAGAAAGATAGAGCAATTGACCAACAACAGCAGCCACATTAAAATGTTCAATGCAAGGATCACCGTCAGCATCTTTCGGCAGTGGCTTGGTACCAGCGGGGACAGACTTGTTACCTTCAGGACCACCATCCAAACCAAGATTAGTGATGATGCGATCAATGAGACCAGTCTGAGTAAGTTCCAACTTGGTAGCACGGCCATCAGCATCTTTCTCGAGCACTTGAATATCAACGCCAAGAAAGCCAGCTGCATCGGATTCCTTTTCCAAAAGAAGACCACTCTCGCGAAGTTGTACCATAACACTTGTAATATCAGCGTCATCCTTAGCCCAAAAGAGGATATCATCAACGTAAGCGACAGCAATAACTTTCTTCCCAATAAATAGGCAACTATCAAACTTGCTTTGCTCCAAGCCAACGTCTTGCATTTTCTCGGTAAGATACTTCCAAAAGCAACGTGGCGCCTGCTTCAAACCGTAGACACTTTGTTTCAACTTCAAGACTTTACCAGGCTGTTCAAATCCTTTAGGCATAGCGACATAAGCACGTTCATTTTCAGGAAGAGTTCCGTGTAAGAAAGCCGCTTGAACATCCGCAGCAGCACTCTTCAAACCAAGCTGACATTGTAGAATAAACATCATACGAACTGTAGTCCACTTGCATACCGGGGCCCACGTCTCATTGTAATCAACTCCAGCAACTTGTCGATCACCTCTGACAGTAAAGCGCCCTTTGTACTTGCGAATAGTCCCGTCGGGCAGACGCTTGCGCTTAAACACCCAAAGACTAGGCAAGATACGCTGACCTTTAGGCACTTCAGACACATCAACAACTTCCCAAGAACCCATAGACTCAAGTGTAGCAATCTCAGACTTAGCCGCTTCCCAATATTGTTCAGCTTCAGGACCACGCATAGCTTCATCCCAGCCAGGATTGTCTTCAGCAGAGATTCCAGTCTTAGCATTCAAGAACCAAGGAGATACATGCTCGCAAAGAACGCCAGAGATAGAACCATCATAGGAGCAGTCATTAGCAGAGAGTTGGATATGCTGTGACAAAGGTGAGCCCATCAACTCTTCGATATTATCAAAGGTGGTAGTCATAGCACGCAGAGATCTCTCTTCAATTTCTTCAAGCATAAGAGCCTTTTGTTTCTTTGTATAACGAGGCATGCCATTCTTGCGGGAATACGAGACAGCATCAACCGGAGGTTGTGTATTAAGAGAGCAAGAGAACTGATTGCAGAAAGCAGCCATATCTGGACGTGACGACCTCTTCAACAACTTCTGTTCTGAATCTGACAACTGAGCGACTTGCGTAGGACCAAATGCAAGCGCAGAATGTAGAGTAGCAGCACTAACAAGCGCAGTGCGTTTCCAACTAGTAGACTTGCGATTTCTCCTCAAGCGATCCTTCCAAGTAGAAACAGAATCATCCAAGACATCCGTCTCCTTCTGATCGGAAATTTCATTCTCCTCCTGGGTCGATTCATCCACATCAGAGTAATCAACACAAGCAGAGTCATCGACATCAACTGCTCCAACTTCTCCTTCTTGCTCGATGGACGAATCGATAGCAGTAGGATGCTCATTAATAGTAACTTTGCGATCGGGAACAGTAACTGGAGACTTGAATACTTCTTCAGACTTGAGCCTAAGCTCCTTGCCACGAGCAACCTGCTCTTGCAAGCGGTCCTCACGCTCTCGAGCTTCTTCTTCAGTAAGCCAAGGAAGATCAAGCGGAGGGGGTGTGTAGGACAATTCACCATCAACAAACTCAGGATAGATATAAAGATCATGTTCATCACTTTCAAAAAGGGAACCCCACTTCTGTTGAATAGTATCAGCGAGGTCCTCAGCAGAATCACCAACAAGGCCCGAGACAGTTTCGAATTTATCGTCGTAGACGCAATGGTATTGAGGGGAGATGTAATTTGAATCAAGATGACGTACCAGACCAACTTGGGTAGAGTGGTCGGGAGAAAATCCAAGAAATTGGCCAACCCTAGCCCTACGGCTAAACTTTGGGAGCTTCTTGCCATCCTGAAGCGCAGCATCAAGAACATAGGTAGGAGCACCGAAGACATGTGCACGAAGTAAGTCACGATGATCAGAGACAACGTTGGTGAGGATCTCTAGCGGAGAAAATCCATGAGACATAGACGGTGTGCGGTTGAAAAGGAACTCGGCGTAGGCAAGAGCCTGCGGCCAAAGTGAAGGAGAGTCAGCGTTGTGAGTAGACCATCTCATAGCAACATGCAAAAGAAAAGTTCTGCACATCCAGAATAAGGTCTGAACACTTCGCTCAGCAGCGCCGTTTTGGAACTTGGCACCAACACCAGAGAAACTCTGCTTCTGATCCTTCTTCTCACAGTCACTCCGAAAACTAGCCGAAGTGAAGACGCCACCATCAGAGTGATATTTCTTGACCCGTTTGCCAGCTTGCTGCCAGAGATAGGCCTCAAACTTGAGCTTCGAGATCAAAGTTTCAGCTGAAGTCGCGGAAGTTTGGGGATAAACCTTAATAAGACCAGATCCAGCATCATGGAAGATAGTAACACATGAATAACCTTCCGCCGAATCAGCACCATAGCCAGAAAATAGACGACCCTTGATAGGAACTGTCACAGTATCCATCGAGACAAAATCACCAGGCGAGTACTTATCACGGGATAAAGCCTTCTCATTTGACTTGACAGCAGACTGCCGCCGAGAGTGAGGCTTCCGCACTTGTGCACGAGCAACTTCATTGGTAGCACATACAGGGATCGGACAATTACGAGCACTTTCCCACTTAGGAGCGATGACGGGAGGATAATAAGCAGACTTCCCACCAGCGAGCTTCCTAGAATGACCAGTCATCAAGTATTGAATCTTCTTCATGCTGCAACCGAGCTTGTAATGCCAGAGAAGTAACTCCTTCTGAGCAGGAGATAAATTTGGATTGTCAGCAATAGTGATGCAAGGTGCCGTGCGAGTAAGATGAGCACAAAGATCAAAGTCATAAGTGACTTCCTGCGGTTCAGCAAAATCTTCATCCTCCAAGCGAGTGAACCTCCAGCCGCCATCCTCATTACCAAAGAAGAAACTGTGACTGAGACGTTGTTTCACCTTCCACTGACGTGCATAGGCAGCACCAACTGCACGATGCTCCTGAACTGAACAAGTAACTCCATAAAGCATAGGCAAATTCGACTTGGATTCAAGAGGCACATCAAGGACTTGACCCGAAGTGGTGTGAAGACGGAAAGACTCATCATTAATAACACTGTGACCACCCCACAGCTGATGAAACGCTTGCGGACTAATCAATCGAATATCAGTTGACTTCAGATGATATGCCAACCCCGGCAGATAGACTACCTCACCATTAGTAGCAACGGCCTTATACAAGACAAGACCAAAACCCTGCACTTTGTTAGAGCCGCTGACGTCCTTCACAGTAATATTCACTTTCTCATAAGTGATAAAGTCAGAGCGGAAAGGAGTCAACCCAAAAGAGGCACCAGTATCAAGAATAGCAGCCGTCTCATGAAATGCAAAGGTGTTGCGTTCATTGGTAGTTTTGCCAGGTTGCGCAGTAGTAGGAGTAGGAGCACCAGACTTGGCTTCCATAGCACGAGGAGAACCAGCAGTAGGTACTTCTTTCATCAATAGATTGAGTCGAGCAATAAGCTTTTTGAGATCGCGGCGATGCTCCTTCTGATTAGTAAGACGGAGCTGATTCTGCAGACGGACAAGATAGGTAGGATCTTGTACATACTCGTCGACAAACTCGGCAGTCTTAGCAGGATCAAATTCATTCAACGAGAAGCGATAGTCATCACCAGGATCAGGGTTGCCGTCAAGAAACTTGATTGTATCTAGTTCTTCAGCTCTAGCAGCAGCAATCTGTTGTTGTTTCTCAAGATGCTCTCGGGTAAACCGCTTGTGTTCACGCAAAAGATAAGGATACAAATCTTTGTACATCACTCCAGTGTAACGATAGCGATAAAACGACCGAAGAAGTAAACTTCTCCGCTTTCCACTGATGTTTGGACACGAGAAAGGTGGCCCCTTCCTCCTCCTAAGTCGATAGTTGTATTGAACCGGCAGGAAAATCAAGTAGTGAATTATGTAGGCACCCGTAGAGATGACCAAACAACCACCGCCGATCCACACTCCAAAGGCAGGAAGGAAGTAAGAAGACCATAGCCAACCCAGACAGGCGAAACCTTCCCCAGAAGATGCGAGATCGAGAACCTCAAACGCATCGTCCATCACAGAGAGAACTAACAGCAGACCGAAATTGAAGCACAAGAACCACTCGACAAGCGTAGCCATAGACACCGTAACCCCCAACAAGAAGCCGAAGTTCACAGAGTCATAACCACCACGAATAATTCAGGATATAAAAAGTAATAGAGTAGGGACATACCACCTGAAACGGTAGGTCCCTTTACTGAAAATCCCGAGCGGCGGCAGCCCTCAAGGCATTAAAAGCAGCTTTCCCTTCAACACTGTCAGTACCAAGAGTATTAACCTTTTCCCAGAGAGCCTTCTGCTTGTCCGCATCCACAGAAGTAGCATTAGCGGCAGTAGCAGAAGATTCCTTCTCAACCTTGGCAGCACATTGACGAGCCATTCGACCAGCAGGACAGTTAGGGTTCTCCTTCCAGTAGCAGAAGTTTGAATTCTTCATGGCCTTAGCATGCTCCTTAGAAGTATGATTTGTCCACATAGCCTTCCCCTTCAATCTCTTGCACTTAAGGCACTTGAATTCAATAAGACCTGAAGACTCATTCATGCGGAATTGAGGCGTATTACCAGCTGTATCACGGCGAGGAATAGTAGCGCCAGTACCACCACCAGAACCAGAACGATCAGAACCGGTACCACCAGAACCAGTACCACCAGCTGCCCTTCGAGCGTCCCTTTCTGCAAAGAACTCCTTCCTGTTCTTCTTGATCTCAGCTTGATCGTGAGGAAGGGGACATTGATCGAGATGATGGTTCTTTTTACAGTTGTGACACGAGATGCCAGAAGGACTAGAACCACTGGGGACCAACGAATTGGCAGAGTAAGAGAACTGAGAACCAGTCTCTGCTTCGCATGTACAAGACTTTCGCGGCCTTCAAGATATCCAAGATCTGAGTAGCAATCCCTTGCTGATCGGACGTGGCGTAGGTAACAGGCGTGTCGACATCGAAGGTGATTTCTCCCTTGAGATGTTTCAAGCGCATCTCCCTGAACATAACCTCAAAATCAGAGTTGGGGCATTTAGTGAGACCCTTGAGGACCATGCCGACATGCTTAACATCAAGACCATTTATCACCGCAAGTTGATTCACAACAAGACTCAACTTTAACTCAACAGAGGCAACGTTGTGTCCAGGAACCTTAGTCAAACCATCTTCTGCAAACTTCTCGATCTCAGCACGGAGGACGTCCATATTGCTTGCCTGCAACGCATAGGCTGTTTTCATCATGCAGTACAAGACAGTGATGCCACCTCGTTCTTGGGGCGTGAAGAATTTCTCCATGTTCTCTTTCACAGCCTTCTGCACGGTAGCCGTCATACAGTTCATAAGATACAAACCCATGAGGCGACTGTTCTCCTTATCAACAGGTGCAACATAAGGACTCGTGTTGATGAAACGTTGGACAAAGCGAGGAATGTCAATCGCGGTCCCACCCCAGCTATCACTGAGGTTGATAGGCTTAGCTTGGGTATCAAAGAACTCGGACGGATGAACGTTGGTTGAAGAGACACGAGTGATATGACCACGTGGTACAGGCACCTGAGACTGATTAAAGTCATACTTATTCATATGGTCTTGAAACGATAGAAGCTTCTCATTGTCGGACTCAAGGTGAGCCATCAACTCAGTCTCCTTACTGCGATCACCACTCGAGCTTGTACCGACAACAGCCCAATTTGCTGCACCAAGACGACCCGATTGCTTAGGACCCTTAGTCATTTCCTCACGTTGATCCGCATAACCATCACTGCCACGGGCAAGACGATCATACTTAGAGACTTTCATCAAATACGAAGAAGGAGAGAAATCAGTGGCCTCTTCTTCCTTCGCCTGAGCTGCGGCAACTTCATCAGAGTTAACGTCAAACATAAAGTTTTCGGTCCTCTCCACCTTGATGAAGCTCTTCGCACAATCTTCGCTCTGAAGACTCTCCTCCTCCTCCTCTTCGCTCTGAATACTCTCCTCCTCCTCCTCATCGTCAGGTAGAACGGATGAAAAGGGTGACACCGATGATGATGCACAAGAAGTTGAAGAGCAAGAGCAAGGCTCGGAAGGGCGACAGACTCCGGGGCGGGGGGACCGGATGCCGAGGTAAGTGCAGCACAGCTGATGGGCAGGATCCGAGAGATACTCAGCATTAAGCAGAGCACGAAGAAGCTTCTCATCACTATCCTCAAACGCCTGAGTAACCAACTTGATTTCCTCATTAATGCGGGCAGCACGAAAGCTAGCAGCATCCTTGTAGACTCTGCGAGGACCAGGAGTAATTTCATCATCAAGAGTATCAAATGGAGACTCGGAAGTAACAGATCCACCAACATAGGCAACTGAGTGATCCACAGGTTCCTCAACCCCAACCGAACTTTCAGTGGCGCCGGCGGTACCAAAACAGAGAGGAGGAACACTGGAATCAGCAGCAGAAACATGAGTGGGAGGAACAAAGACCTTAGCAGCTACAGCAGAAGGGGCTGAAGCGGCAGCAACCGGACTGGTTGCCAAGGGTGCCGAACTGGCAGGGGCAACAACAGCAGTAGGGGCTGGAGTACCCGCAACCGGACTGGTTGCAACTGTTGCCGAACTGGCAACCTGAACTGACGTCAACTCTCCAGGCGTAGCTACTGCCGGTTGAGTCAGAGAATCATCAAAAGTTGTTTCAAACGTATCGGTGGACACATCAGAAGCGGTGGACACATCAGAACGTCTGAAAAACGGTGAAAGCACGAAGTTCAAAAACGAAGAATACCCAGGATCTGTTGTCATGCCGGAGTTAGAGTCGGAGACACGACGATTTGCCTGAGGGGTAGAAGTATCAGAAGGTACCATGGTTGAACGATGAAGACCGTTGGAAGAATTGATCAGATTCCGGTCGTAGAGGAATTAAATTGGATGAATGCAGTCCGTAGAATGCAGAGACCGCGTAAGCGTTTGGCGCTCGTATACCTGTAAAAGGTGCAACGCTGTAAGTATAGGAAGATATTGACGCAGACAATGTAGAGTATCCGGCGTCCCGAATGCTCTGTGTAGCGTTGACTTCTTAGTAACAGAGACAATATTATTTTATTGTGAGAGCTTTGATTTGCACTTGACAATTAAGCAAAGTGCAACTCAACGCATAAGATAGCGCAGCTCTTGCGTTAGATGATGTGAGTGAGAACCATATACGGAAACTCACTCAATTGACAGAAACATGTAAACCTAAAATAGGAAGGCGAGTCACAACTAGGCAACCTCAACACCTACTCTACACCCTACACCCTCCATACCCTGACCATGGCGAAGCGCAAGGCTAACACCAAGGCGTCTGATACGACCGCAGCCAAGCTCCAAAAAGTTGCAGATGGACCCACTGCCACAATAGAAGTTGGAGGATCCTCCATTGACATCATATCTCTTACTTCAATTGCCCAACGAATCATTACCGCACATCAAAGTGACAATTCGAAAGATATCAAGTTTTTGGATGATTGTCATGATAACGGAACTATTGAACGGCAGCTATGGCCTTATTTTTTGCAACTAGTTCAGAATGGATCAGATATGCCTAATGAAGAGATTGCCTATGCGCTTGCCCTGCTTGCAAACCGAAGAGGAGGGGCAAGTGGCGGTAGTGGCAAGGGGAGCGGTATTGACGGAGGAGGCGATTCTCAACTTTTGTTTGTGGTAGATGAACATGATTCTACTCCCAGCAATAATTCGATATCTCCTATGCAGCGTACTGGTTCATTTGCTTTGTTGTTGAAGGGGCTATTAAATTACCAAAATGTGCATTGCAGTAAAGAGACTCTCCGTTCTCTTGGAAACATTTCAATTCACAACGAAGTGTTGAGATTTCTAATTGCATCCTACTCCTCTATGGAACTTCGTTGTAAGAGTGGAGATAACTCTTCTCAACGTAGAGGTATCATTGAAGGTCCATTAGTTGATCTTGTGGGAGTTCGCCTGTGGGATGCAATCCCTAAGCGAAAGCGATTCTTGGAGATGAAGCGAGATGGCATGTTGAAGAAACGATATGGGCTGTATGAGGCGAAACGAGGTGACAAGGATGCCAATGTTGGATTTCTACCTGGATTAGTGGACCAATTATTTTTCGCAATTGTTCAAGATGACCTTGACGATGGGGGACGAAATGAAGCGCATGGGTTTATTTCGAAGTGTCTTGAGCTGCTTTTGGATCTCCTTTCATATCCACAAACGCGATCACATGTTGGTTCATACATTTCTTCCCACAACCTGACTGTCAAATTGGTGTTATCCAAGTTATACCGTGACCAATCATTTGTACTGTTCCGCCAACAGGTCAATATGATATTGGATTCGGAACGGATGGAGGGGGGCGTTGGCTCCATAACCAACAACTCATCTGCATTGATGGAAAGAGGAGTAGATTCCACTCAAATGAGTAATGACTCAACCAATCGTTTGATTCATCAACGAGCACAAATATTGCAAAAATTGCTACACCGTCATTACGTCGAGGAAGCTTCTGATGTCGTCTTTGCTGGAGTGAACCGTGTTACGGATGCTACGTGGTTAAGAGAAAAGATTGGTCTATGGAGTGAAAACACTCTATATGATGTCTGCTACCGATTGCGCCTTGTGGATGACAATGATATTGGATTTTCTACTACTGATACTGCTGAACAATTAGGATGCACACGTCGAGATCTGCTCTCGTCAATTATCATATATCATCAGTCATCACGCCAGAGTGATGCTGCTGTGCTATCTGCGGCACCCATTTTCCCCTCTGAAGAATTATTATGGGATCCTCATTCAGTCCCTCCTGGAAATACCAGTCTTGCATCGAATTTGCAGTCACTTTCTCTGCCGAAGTTGAATGCGCGGTTTCTATCTGCAGGTGACTATCTCTTACGAAACTTTCATTTGTTTCGGTTGGAATGCGCATACGAAATTAGAGGAGACATTGTGGATGTGATTAAGAGGATGAGACCTGCTCTTAAGCAGGATGGTTACACAGATCCAAATGATTATTACGGTGGGGGGCAAGAAGATGCTGTTCATCAAGATGATTTCAGTAGGACAGAATTCCAGGGATGGGCGCGAATGGGACTCCAATTGAAAAGCAACAAAGATGACAAACAAGGTTTTCGAATTATCCGTGTCGACCCCCCGCGTCTCGGAGAGCGATTTCCTTCCAATGTGGTTGCTGAGCTAGTTTTAGATTTGTACCATTGCGCAACATCACTAATCAGTGAATGGGACGAACTTCGTGAGTTTGATAATTTATTCTTAGTAGCAGTGGATGCAACAAAGATATCACCGTCGCAACCAGAAGACAGGAAAATCCCAGATGAAGAGGACTTTTCCTTTCCTGAACGATTCGGAGTACGAGCAGTACGTGGGGCTACCGTATTGGAAGTGCGTGATGAAGCTGGGGTGGTATTGTCAGATCCTGCACTTGCTTATGAGGAAGGAGGTAAACCCCAGCCGAAAGGCAAACGACGTTTTCTGCGTGTAGCGTTGGATCCAGCACAATACGCTGCAGATGCTTCTGGTCGTGGCTCATCATTTGGCACGGATGTGTACGATACGTTCAACCTCGTTGTGAGGCGTCATGGCAAAGAGAATAATTTCAAAGCAGTTTTGGAGACCATCCGGGGATTGATGCGTGGCGGTGCTAATTCAATGTATCGTTCTATACCTTCGTGGCTCATGCCAGTGCTTCTTGGCTACGGAAACGATCCATCGGCAGCATCTTTTTTGTCTCCTCAGATGAAGTTGTTTGCGTCAAAAACGGCAGGTGTAACTTCGCCGACTGCTGCGTTGGACTTTGGAGATACTTTTGTGGATGACAAGCATCTGAAGGATTCTTTCCCTGGCTGCAATGTAGTCATCGGACACCAAGATGACACAACAGCAAGAAAATACTATCGAGTTAAAGTGACAAATGATAGCGTAGAAGCCACATCATACAAATCCCCAACGATGAGCAGTGGTAACCCTATCCGTTTCACACCCGTTCAAGTTCAAGCCATTCGTTCTGGACTTTGTCCAGGCTTGACGACATTGATTGGTCCTCCAGGCACAGGGAAGACCGATGTTGCCTGCCAAATTATTGCAAATCTCTACCATTCTTTTCCAACGCAGAGAACTGTTATTGTAACTCATTCGAATGCCGCTCTGAATGATTTATTTGACAAAGTCATGGCACGTGGAGATGTAGACGAGCGTTATATGCTTCGTCTGGGTGCAGGGGAAAGAAATTTAAGTGCGACATCTTCATCATCTCATGACTTTACCAAGGCTGGACGTGTTGCACATATCTTGTCGCGCCGTAATGACTTGCTGGAGAAAGTTCAGCAGCTATCAGAATCTTTGAACCTCAGCAGTGCAGCCGAGCGGGGTGCGGATGGGGCCCCATCATATACCTGCGAAACAGCTGAGTATTTCTTCTTCCACCATGTGAAAAAGAGGATAGAGCAGTTCGAAGCAGGGATGAAAAACGATCCAAACGCAAATGTGAAGAGTAGTTTTCCCTTCATTAAATATTTTCCAGAGTTTCTGGAGAGATCGTTGACTCTTGAGGACGCGACAGCAAGAATCAAAGAGATACAAGCGATATTTGACGAGCTAGCAGAATTTCGTCCTATCGAGCTCCTGCGCTCGCAAAGGCAACGAACGGACTATCTTCTTACGAAACAAGCCAGGATTGTAGCTATGACATGTACTCACGCCGCAATTGCTAGGGCTCGTTTAGTCGAGCTGGGTTTTCACTATGATAATATCATTGTGGAGGAGGCTGGACAGATGCTTGACATAGAGACTTTTGTTCCTCTGTTAATTCAGGGCGGGGAGTCTGACGACAGCTCGGTGTCGTCTCACAGCCGGCTGAAGAGGGTTTGCCTCATTGGCGATCATAACCAGCTACCCCCTGTTGTCAAGAACATTTCGTTTTCCAAGTTTTCTCATTATGATCAAAGTCTCTTTGCACGTCTGATCAAACTTGGCGTTCCATCAATAGAATTGAATAAACAGGGACGCGCTCGAGCGGATATTGCCAGGCTGTACAGTTGGCGATACGACGATTTGGGTGATCTGGACCATGTTTCGGAGAAAGAGGAATTCCAGAAGGCAAACACTGGGCTTGCACATACATTCCAACTCATCAATGTTGATGATTTTGAGGGACGAGGAGAGAGCACTCCGACAGCTTACTTTTATCAAAATGTTGGAGAAGCAGAGTATTCCGTTGCCTTGTTTCAATATCTGGTGCTGATTGGCTATCCTTCGGAAAAGATATCGATTCTCACTACATACAATGGGCAGAAAGAGCTCATAGTGGATATTTTGTCCCAAAGATGTGGTGGAGGTACGCCCCTTGCTGGAATAAAGCCAGGCGCTGTGTCAACAGTTGATCAGTACCAAGGGCAGCAAAACGACTTCATTATTTTATCTCTTGTCCGTACAAAGAATGTTGGGCATTTGCGTGATATAAGACGGCTTGTTGTTGCTGTCTCGCGTGCTCGCCTTGGGCTGTATGTTTTGTGTCGCAAGGATTTATTCTGTCACTGTCATGAATTGAGACGCACTTTAGATCAATTGACAACCAAACCTACTAAGCTTCAGCTTGTCAAAGGGGAATCCTTTCCTACAGAAAGGATGGCTAATGACAAAGTGGATGAACACAATATTCATGAAATAAATGATGTCACAGAAATGGGCGAGTTGGTTCACTCCATGCAACAAGACTATCTCTCTAATCAACAATAATTCATTTCGATTAATCAATGTTAAACATATCTAAGTAGAGAATTCAATTACTGCGCAGGAGTCTCCACCTTTGCAAAAGATGACACATGATTCTCTACAACCTTTGTAGATGCATCATCCAAATAGTGATTCACCTTCATGAATGTATCAAGATCCTTGAAGCCATACCGCTGAGGAGCACGTGTATATTCCAAGTCTTTACCTTTCAACTCTCCGTCGACAAGGTACTCTTTGCCAAGCATTTCCTGACACCAGAGGATTACATCATCCATGTGTGGTGTCTTCACTCCTGCGAGCGCGGCAATACCTCGAGTGACAACTAGACCCATGGGGATATCTTCAGTAAAGTAACGATAGCGGAAGTTGGGCAAGTATTTCGTTTGTCCATCGACTTGAACCTCTCGCATTGGGTGTTGAAGACCGCGGTATCCTTTGTTCGTGCGTAACATGGTGTAGATGGAAGTTTTGTCTCCGATGTCATCTCCATATGATCTAAGCATCCATTCAGATACATGGTGGAGGGAATCAAGATGCAACGAAGGATATTTCTCCAAGAGAACTCGCTTGATTTCCAGCACTTCGTCCGAAATTTTGGAGAGCTTTTCTCCGGTGTATTCGTCGGCTCCGTAATAGAAGAGTGGGGGCTCATCAAAGGGCACAGTTACATCTCTGTTTCTGTAGAAACCGTACGAAATTGTTGGATGCCAGACACTGTTAATGTTCATCAGCGTCACTGCAAGAAAGTTATCTGCCGGATCCAGCTCAGGCAATCTTCCCACCAATCTATGAAGCACATCTGTAACCACTTCATCTTTGGTAGTTCCATGCTTGGGAGAGACGATCACTTCAACCTCCTTCTTAGTTCCAAGCACTTCGACCTTTTTGCCATATTGTACGATCCTGCACGCCCAAGGCAGCGTCTCTAATGCAAATAGATTGGAATGACGGCAAAATTCACTGCCCAAATTGTGGATGGCGCACAGATCGAATCCTCCTTCTCCTGGCATCGCGCCAATGGTAACACCAACTTTCAAGTAGGGTTTCAGAGCTTTCAAGTACATTTCATGTGTGAAACTTGGTAGGGCAAACACCACAATGTCCAGATCCGTTGGTACATCCTCTGCCTTACTGATGACTGCATCTGGCTTACCGTAGATATCTTCGCCCAGATCATTCACACAGCAAATTCCTTCTTCAGGGATTGCATCCCGGAGTTTATCTGCCTCGCCAGGGAAGAGCGAGAGTACCGTAACGTGCGTATCATCTCGGTGAGAGACGTATGATGCTAGCACATGAATTGCATTGCCGCCACCACAGAGTAGAATTTTCATCATTTTGTTGTTGTTGTTGTTGTTGTGCTGTTGTTTTATGAGCACAATAAGTTCGACTTGAGTTACTCGACGCCATCCAAAACGAGAGCTCAAAAATGAATGAGAACTCGGATCCTGTGCAGGATTGGGGTTCTCATTTCGAGTATCTTTTGTACTGATTCCTTCGTATGTGCAGGGGGAAGAAGAATCCCGAATCAGAATCCCCCTCCCAGGCCTCCATCTTCGCCTCCATCCTTTCCTCACAAAAATCAAAGTAAACGAAGACACAAGCATAACAAAAGAAAAGATGACATCAACAACATCAAGCAAAGAAGTGCCCAATGGCCTTCATCCTGATCATCACTCATTGAAAGGAATATTCTTCATCATGCTGGGCTCCTTTTCGTTCTCTACAATGTTCCTGTTGGTGAAAGTAATGAGCCAGATGAATACCTTTACTCTCGTCTTTTATCGTTCCATCGTTCAAATTGTCATATGCTTGATCGACTTACACAAGAAGAAAGTGAATCCCTTTGGTCCAGACAGCGGGTCAGTGCGCTTCTACTTGGTATTGAGGGCTGGCTTTGGTGCTGCCGCCGTCATCGCGTGGTTTTATGGAATACAGAATTTACCACTACCTGATGCTGTCACTCTGCAATTTACCACGCCTCCTTTTGCGGCAATATTTGCAGTTTGTATCGTTGGAGAACATTGGAAGGCCCTTGACAAGATAGGTGCTGTTGTCTGTTTGATGGGCGTGGCATTGATTGCTCATCCGACGTGGTTGTTCGGTAACGCAGACGCAGTCGTTGTCACTGATCACACTAGCAGTAGTACAATAATGAAAGCAGCTGCAGTCTTGGTCACTGAGGCAGGAGCAGCTATGGCAGGGATTGCATATGTGTGTGTCCGCAAGATAGGAGATCGAGCAGACGCTGTGGTAATGGTGTTTTACTACGGCATCGTATCGCTACCGATGACGGCGTTGGGATCCAAGATGTTGCTTGGCACATGGAACGTATTGGGCGACTATCGACAATTTTCTGTGATGGACTATTTTCTGCTAGTACTGGTGGGTGTTGCTGGTAAGTAGGGCGATTGCCAATTTGTTAATACCTTCTTCTCGTTGTTTCCACGTCTAACTTGTAAATCAAATTCATCTCATGCTGTTAGGCTATGGAGGGCAGTGGTTTACAAACTTGGGCTTGCAGCTTGAAGCGGCTGCAACAGTAAGTTTAATGTTGAATATTTTGTTATTGTAGATATCTCTTTGCGCTTCTAACTCGAAACATATATACATATCACCAGGCCACACTTGCCACCTCTACGCAGATAGTCTGGACCTTCATTTTTGAGATTCTTTTTCTACACGAGGAGATAGACCTATGGTCGTTATCAGGGACAGCTCTAATATTGGGTTTCATGATGGTTGTAGGGGTAATAAAGCTGATAGAGAGTGATAAAAGTGCCGCCACAATAGACACAGATTCAGATGAAGAAAAGGGCCTGCTGTTAGAGCCTAGCAGGGACGATGAGGGATATGGTGCTACATAACATTGCAATCTCAAGAAAGTGAAAGTTTCTAACTCACGAGCGTTCAATTTAAATTATAAGTAAAGTAGCATAGAAACAAGGTTTGCTCCGTACCATTCATCGATTACTGTGTACAACAAATCAGAAGTCGTATTATTTGTGACGCCGACTATAACGCTTTCCTAACCTCGAACATATCAGCGACATCCTGCAGGTCTTCCGCTGACAGGTTTACATTTTGTATTCCACTTTGGGGTTCTACACTACCTTCATCAGTGAATAGCCCTTGGATATTCATAGATCCTGTCGCAGAGAGATTCACGGGCATAGGTGGAGATTCGTACTTCATGTCGAGTTTCTTGGTGACTTCGAGAATGAAGCTGCTTAAATCGGCTTTACTCTGCAATATCGCACCAACGTTTTGCCACTTTTCCCTATGTTGAGCTATAATTTTGTATTCGACATATCCAAAGTCAGCCTCCACACTGGTAGCACGAAAACCACTCAGTGCAATCCACTCGCGCGGTCTTGCCTTGATGAAGTTCTCAACAGCTGCCCGAAACACAGTGACTTTGTTGAAAGGAGTCTCGAGACCAAACTTGATTAAAACAGAAACAATTCCCTTCGGACTACGATTTGCGTTGATGATTCTTAGCTGTGCGATACTGCCATTCGAATATGTCGCTACCTCATTTGTTGTTGCAAATCTGACAGTTGTTGTGAATAGAGTCACATTATCCACATACCATGTTGATGATCCGTCTGGATTTGTATCAGATTTTGGATTTGAAGTGGCAATTCTATCTCCAATATCGTACGGTCTTCGAACAAAAATTAGAAGAAGACCCTCGAAATAATTCGATGCAGCTGCTCCAAACAAGAAGGAGAAACCTAAGAAAAAGGTTGAGAACGAGAGGAAGAAAGTCCACACGCCATCTGCCCAACCCAATATGGCAAAACCAATGATTGCAAGGAAGAAATAAAAGAAGCAATTGACGATCTTCTCAAAAGCGTTATCGATTCTATTTGAAGATGAAATGCTTGCTCTTAGCAGCCTCTGTTGTTTGTAGACTTCATCAATCGACTTAACAAAGTCGAGTTTTGTAAGGTTGCCTTGGCGCTGTAAAGATGACGAGATGAATCTAAGTATAGCTCCAACGCAGATAACGAAATATAAGAGCACTAATGTACTTACGTCCGGGCGAAGAAGGCGGATCAGAGACTTTATCCTTCCGTCTATCAACGTCCCATCAGGTGCGGTTGCAAGCACGGCAAGTGTAGAAAACGAAAGAACTTGGACATCGTCACCTGCGGCCAACATTAAACGATCATACACCTGAAAATGAATGATTGAAAAGATGAGAGACACAGTATAAGAAACGTATCCTTAAAGAGATGATCACTTTCAGAACTTACTGTTTGTGCCGACGATATTGTTAGTTCACGTGTGTTGGCCAGTCCAAATGCATGGCTAAATGGATACTTATCATCCATGTAGGAGACAGCCTTGCGGAAATTAACAAGATCCTTTACCGTTGCTACCGATTTGCCGCTTGAGGTAAGCTCTGGTTCTTCCCATTCTTCAAGAAGATTCATCAATTTTACATTTGATGATGACGCATAAACCGGCTTCTCTGCACCTTCTGCAGTCGACGCGTCAACAAATGAGGTTGTTTGTCTACTTCCACTTCCGCGTGTACCCGGCGATTCTTCGCCTGGTTGGGGTATCTTCTTGATCCCCTGATTCATCTCTGGGGTGTTTTCCTTGGATTCAGTAAGTCCACTAAGAGATTTGCGTCCACCTGGTTTGGGAGGAGATGACTTTTTCGGCGAACCTTCAGCAGTGCTACAAGAGTCACACAGAAGTATCTCTCGAAACCTCACTAGTTTCTCATCATCCTCTAGGCCGCCAGCAATTGTCCCCCGGAAGCCTTCGTGCTTATTCTCAATCTCTTTTGCCAAAGCTGCGATCTCTCCAATCAAAATCATTTTTGCAAATACTTTCTCCATCTCGGCGTTGAAATGTGATACTGTTCGTCGTCCAAGATATACAGCAAGGAACAGTCTCTTGAGAGATGCCGCAATACCTACAAAAATGCATGCAAACAACCACCTCATGTACCCGTTGGAGCTGGTGACTCCGTTCACAGGATTCTGGTCGTTGAATATGTCCAGTTTGTTTTGCCAGAAGAGCCAGTGGCGTGGAAATGGATAGTTACCAAACAGAAGACAAAAGTCCAAAACTGCCCAGAAGCAAATGTTATAAGGCCACCTAAATGATGTGAAGAGTATGGCATCGTAAGTTTTCGGCTCTAAATATTCAATGCAATAGTGTGACACAAACACAAATGAGAAACTCACCCACTAGACTGAATGATTGCCAAAGAAACATATGGCCCAACAATAGTATTGAACAAACGACTTCTCAGGGCCAAAATCTCCACCCAAAACACTTGCCCAGTACATGCCAATCCCAAAGTTATAGCCTGTCGCGCACCAAAGATAATCCACCAACTAATTGATGTTCCTGTATCACCAGCCATGGGATTATCAAACATGTAAAACAGTGTTGCCGCCACCGAAAGACATGGAAATACCAAGAATAATAACACACGTGCGATTTGCTTGCGAAATATTGGTAGCTTGGGTACAATGAGTAGATTCCATTCGTAGCGTAATTTTGCAAACCATCCTCGAGTCGATGAGTCCACGCTATTCAGTGCATCAATAAGTTTGTCTTGAGAGGAGGCATTGTCACCTGTCACACCACGACGATCAGAAAGGAATTCAGAGGAGGAAGATGGTGTGGATGATGATGATGCTGATCCGGAGGATCTTCGACGTGAAAATGTGGAACTTCTTCGTTGTAACTGTGCGAGACGTTTTGCCATGGTGTTGACATTCTCAGTTGCGTTTGTCGTTGTTTTCGTATTGGCAGTGTCATCAAACGCTGATGATGCAGGGGCAGCAGCACCTTCACATTTGCTCTTGTCGTTTTTGCTCTCAATATTTTGATCACTTTCTTCGTCTCTTCCGTCCCTTGATGGATGCACTGCCTCCAAGTAGGATGAATCCTTATCATGATCCAAGTCGGAACGCTCCAAGTAATCGTACAATACTGCATCATCCGGTACAGATGGTAAATATCCTGAGCCTTTATTCGATGACAAATACCGATTATGTTGTTGCTGCTGTTGCTGTTGCTGCTGCTGCTGCTGAGATGAAGTAGCGCCTGGAGACCAATCAACTTCATAAGAGTAATTGTATTGCGGTTGGTCATTCTGCATATGCACTCGTTTCAAAAATGAATCAGTGCTATACGTTCTAGTTCTAGGCCCCGGCCTACTACCATCACCTTCCTCACCAGTTTCACCGCCTCCCGGATATAAATGACTGGCATCTTCTTCATCTTCATCATCATCGGAATAATCATCCATACCTCCAGTGACATCGATACCCTCCCCTAACAGATTGGATTGGTCCCGTTCTTCAATTTCAAGTGCTGCGAGAATGTGAGTCTCTGCCTCGTTTTCGAACTGGGAGGAGACTATCGTGTCGACGGAGATGTTGCGCTGTGAGGATGGCTGGTGCTTGTTTTGCTGCTGTGATGGTGGTGATGGTGGTGATAATGATGATCTGAAGATATCTTTGGATGTGGCGCCATTACTGCCTTGCTTCTTTCCGCGACTACCATCACTTCCTCCTCTGTTCACGAGTGGAGGACGAGGAGGATGAAGCGGTGGTGATTGCTGTCGTTGCGTCTTGACAGATGGGCCCATCTTTGGAATGCTGCTATTGCTACCTGGCGGCGGCGGCGGCGGTGGTGGTGGTGGCGGTGGAGGCATTTGAAATTGCACTGATGGGGTTCCGATGACGATGAGTTCTTCCGATTCTCGTGCCTCTTTTCAGGGACGATTAGAAGTAAAGTATACACCGTCTGGCACAAAAACCAGCTTTTCCGTCGCCTTGTTTGTCTCGGCTTCTCGAGCACACTTCTTTACTTATCGGCACTACAGTAGATTGAGATGAGGAGAAGCCCTGCTACACAGCAGCATTCCCGTTCCCGTGCACAGTCCGAGTATTATTGAGTGGAGTTGTCGTGGTGACTGGACATGTGAACGGGAGTTGATTATTTGGTGAGCTAATAGTTTTACACATAGGCATAGGCTTTTGGGAATAGGGGGCTAGAGCTACCCTTACCCCGGTCGAGAAAGGGGGGACGTTAGTTATAGCATAGGAGTAGGAGTAACTCCCTTGATTTTCGTCTAAACCTAGCCAAATGTTGGCCTACTATGGACCATTTCACCCCCATTAAGCGATTTTGGATTTTGCCACCAGATCAGAACCCTCAATAAGGGGGGAGCCTTGCCCCCCTACTTATTTTCAAAAGCATATGAGAAAACGGGACTTTTTGGTGACATAATGTGTGTTGGATAATGTTATGTGTGATGTTAAGTGTGTGACATCAAAAAAGCGCAGATTGATTTGCTTGCTTTGTGAGAACTGATCGAGAACAAAAGCATCAGAACAATGCCATCAACAATAATGCCATGATGATTCATGCTGGTCAATAAGAGTACGGAGGATGACGAAAGACTTACATTATTATTTGAAGAGAACAATCATATATTTATTTCATCGCCAAGGTCTATCGTCTATACGCCTGTTGTGAGGCCCACTAAAGTACGCTACTACTTCCTTTTCCAAAAATAAAAACATGCAATCCTACTTGTGCAACCCTCTGTTGATCAGTCTCCTCTTGTTCACTACATCCGTCACCTCTTTCCTGCCATCTTGGATTCCTGGAGCCGTCAGCACGGGGGCACCACCAGAGCTCAAGAAGTTTACAAGTCAAATTGACACTGTCGTAAATGCTCGGTTCAATATCGGCCTCCTCTCTGATCAATTGTTCGTTATTGATCACTTTCAGTTTCAACTATGCAATGATCATGACGACGCGGCAAGGATTTCTTTGCCAGGTGCAGATGGACCTCGACCTAATCTATCCAGTGGACCTCATCGCATCGAAGTTATGAATGATGGCTCGTTCATCAACATGGATGGACTTCAAACTGTGCAGCTCAAACATGGTGTATGGGAATTAGTCTGGAGGGATGATGGACTTGCCGGTCTCATCATTTGTGGCTTCCAACTTGATCAGGATGCACGTCGCAATGATGCCATTCTACCAAAGGGAAACTTGTATCTCACCTTCCCGATATGGTCTACCAAAGGGTTGCAAGAAAAGCAAGCTGAGAAGCAAAAGGCAGAGTCCAAATACAGAAAGTATGAATCGGAACGTAATTTACAATTGGCGAACCTGAAGGGAACACCCAATTTGTTGAAGAAGGCAATGTATTTTAGGCAGGCTGCCAAGGCGGTGGAAAATATGGACAACACGGGCTTTCATCTCATGGTCAATCTTCCGTCGGAAGATGAAGTTTTGGATGTTGGAGGTGATGCTAATGACGAAGGGTTGTTGAAGATGGTCAAGACGGGTACTTTGTGGTCGAAGACAGGTTCCTTTCGTTCAAATGATGGCAAACAAAGGCTGATTGGGACTGCAAGTCTTGTTTGATGAGGGTTGAGCGTCAGAGATATAGTACAGTCTCCGTGCAGCAATGACACGAGAACAGAGATACACAATTCATTATTCATGCTTGTGAAATGTATTGCTGTTCTAATTTATATGTAACGTGAAGTATTTGAATCGAGTATCAGGATAAATCTAATTCATCCCTGCTCGTACAGACTCAGTTTTTGGATGAGACCAAATAGATGAATACGTAGCATCATCTTTGCTCCTGGACGGAGATGATCAACCTTGCCAGCGCGTCGTTCTTGTACTTTTCAATGTTTCATGATAATATACTGACGCTGCATCATTGATATGGATTGGCAATAGCAAATTATCATCTGTCTTGGAACGGATTTCTTGGAGAACTTCTGCGGCAGCTGTAGAGGTGGCTACTTTTCTCGTGACGAATCCATTGTTACGCCCTTCGTATCGTCTGTGAAAGTGCAATCGAATCGCTGATGCACCCTCCAGCAAACGCAACAGGTTTACCGCAAGGACATCTCCCAAACGAGGCAGCTGCATTGCTTGATTGTCACTACTCTCGTCTTGACTTTGTTTTGCAGATCGTTTCATTCCTGTGATTGCTGGCCCATTCGAATAGCAATGTCGTGATAGGGTATGCACTGCTTGCATGCGGCGTTCCTCTCTGTTGGCGATGTAACTTGAGGTAGTGTAGCTCCACCTTGACGGCACAACCTGGTGTTTCTCCTTGTCGTCTTGCTCTTCAAAGCACGGACATCCGCCATTTGTACCACCTATACACTTGTCATTGTACAGATCAGTCAATAAGGTACAAGCCATGGCAACACAATCACTCCCAATACTCGTGCAGTTTTCATCAAGTAGGAGTAGCCGATGCAAAACATGACATGATGCCAAAATTTGATGGGTCTGTTGTACTGGATTCGATGAGTGACGGAGTGAGTCAATGATGAAGTCCATTTGAAGTTGAGCTACTGCATCGCGTACAACATCCTTATCGGCTTCCTCTTGAGAGACGTAATCGTCAGCATTGACGGAGAAATCAATTTGATCGTCATTTGATGTGTCTTTGGGCATCACCGCTGATGACTCATTTGTGAGTTTATGTCTCAGCGCTTTGTCATTGAGAATCGAAGAAAGTCGACCTATGATGTGCCTACACAACCCGTCTAGAGAGGCAAGGTGGCGCTCAGATGAGGGCAATTGCGAACCTCGAAATTGTGATTGCTTTGCTGCTGATTCATAATCATAAACAGCACACTGCCTTTGTCTGTCTACAAAATTCTGTTCAGGCGTCAATATCAACGTGCTACTCTTGTACAATGGTAAAAGTGCTGACACTGCTAGATTCATGACATCTCGTACATGCTTCATCTCCCTATCAAGAACAATCTTAACGCTTGATACATTCAAATTCATTTGACCGATAGGAGCGCATTTTTGTGGAGGTAATGCAAGCAAACCTCCTACTAAAGGAGAAGGTCCGTTTCTACTAGATCCATTCGTCTGCATTGTCTGGGCATCGCTGTTCTTCTCCTTGTTTTTCTCTTTGTTCTTTGCTTTGGCCATGACAAATGCAAGAGCAGTCCGGATTGTACAATTTTCTTCGTGTGATAGAAACGGAGGAGGCACTGGTGGTGGAGGATCGTTCGTGTTTTTCTTTCGGGTATTGGATGAGTATGAAGCAAGTGCTGATTTGAGAATGTCATTGAATGATGGAACAGGCTTACTGGACAATGCACGGGCGTGATCTTCATGTGTTCTTTTTTCGAGATTCTCGCAAATGTGGTCTCTTCTACTTGAATCCTTCATCTTCTTCTTCTTGCTACTTTGGATGCCAGCATTGCCCCTGCTGCTTCCAACGCCTTTGTCACATTTGTCACTGTTGCCCAACGTCTTTCCTCCAATACCACTTGAATCAATCGTCTTCTTGCTACTCTCAATGTCCGCGTTGTCTTCATTCTTGGTGCTTCTACTTCTCTTGTCATTGCTTCCCACTTTTCTTCCGCTGCCACTTTGATCGATCGTCTTTTCTTCGCTCTTTCGCAGGCCATTCCTGGGACAATGCTTTACGTGCGGTCCAAAACTCTTCTTGCCCGTCTCCAGTAACTTTCTGCACTTGTTACATCCAGCAGCTGCAGCCTCTTCAAGTGTTGCCATTCCATCATTGGCATTGTTAATTGACGTCTCAACAACTGCGGGGACATTACTCACAGAAGCGGCCGCTTCTATCGCAAAGTTATTGCCCAATTTTTCTCCACTGTCACTTGTATCCATCGTCTTCATACTACTTTGGATTTGAGTGTTGTCGCTGCTTTTGTCACTCTTCCTTGACTCTCCTACTACACCTGCACTCTTCCTGCTCCTACTTGCATCAATTGTATTGTTACTTGCTTGAGAATCAGTATAGACGCTGCTTTTGACACCATTGCTGCCTTTGCCCAACTTTTCGTCACTCTTTCGCAGGCCATTCCTGGGACAATGCTTTACATGCGGTCCAAAACTCTTCTTGCCCGTCTCCAGTAACTTTCTGCACTTGTTACATCCAGCAGCTGCAGCCTCTTCAAGCGTTGCCATTCCATCATTGGCATTGTTAATTGACGTCTCAACAACTGCGGGGACATTACTCACAGAAGCGGCCGCTTCTATCGCAAAGTTGTTGCCCAATTTTTCTCCACTGTCACTTTTATCAATCGACTTCATACTACTTTGGATTTGAGTGTTGTCACTGCTTTTGTCACTCTTCCTTGACTCTCCTACTACACCTGCACTCTTCCTGCTCCTACTTGCATCAATTGTATTGTTACTTGCTTGAGAATCAGTATAGACGCTGCTTTTGACACCATTGCTGCCTTTGCCCAACTTTTCGTCACTCTTCTTCAAACCATTCCTGGGACAATGCTTTACGTGGGGTCCCTTACCCTTTTGGCCTGTCTCCAGTAACTTTCTGCACTTGTTACATCCAGCAGCTGCAGCCTCTGCAAGAGTAGCCATTCCATCATTGCCATTGTTGATTGACGTCTCAACAACTGCAGGGACATTACTCACTGAAGCGGCCGCTTCCAGCGCCAAGTTGTTCAACCTCTCAAACTCCGTGGTTTTCGTGCCCTGCTTATCGTTATTTTTGGGTCGAGCGTCTCTGGTGGTTGATGAACCCTGCGTCACCTGCTCCTGCCCGTCATTCTGTCCCCCTTCCTCATCCACGGCAATCCATTCACAATAATCATCAATTTCCCACTCTTCCAAATCAACAACAATGGCGTCATTGTCCTTATCTTTTTCATCCAGCGCAATGTGAAATAATCTTGCCGGTTCCCCCTCTCTCGAATATTGAGACGTTTTCGTCGCGACAAACGCTGCATTGCCCAATTTGTCCACGTCAGATTCAGAGAGGTAGCCAATGATGGTCCCCTTGACACTACTTTTGCGACGGCCTGCGGTGAGACCGGCGATGTTGAGATGTTTTGGACGCCGACAGATGATGCGTTTGCCGAGATGGGCGTTGCCAGATGTTCTGAAGTTCGGGTCTCCATTGATCAGTGAGGGGTACTGCTGGATCAGCTTTTGGCGATGTGCTGAAATAGGCATGATTAGATTAGCTATCAGAACGGTTGCGTTGTTGTTGTTGCGCTCTCTTTGGCAGCAATCTCCTCTGTCGTGCTAATCAGTGTGACTGATGTAGTCAGTAGTACCATGCAGTGAGATCTGAGGATCTGAGATCTGAGATCTTGATTTTGATCTTGCTATGAGCGAGCAGCGCACAGCGCACAAGTGTGTTCATGCTCGTGCCCCCTACTACCACTCTCACCCTCTCCTTGCTTCCCTCAGCAAGCAGCTCTCTCGTCTATGCATCTAATCTCTCTCTCTAGAGAGAGAGAGAGAGCTTGCATCAACAGAAGAGATCGTGATCTACAGAGTGCATGCTATGCAGGATGGCGCAATAGATATAAGTACACAGCCGCAGAGCAAGTCGCAATTAATGGGAGGGTGGGCTAGTGCAAGAGTAAGAAGTCAGGAAGAAAAAGAGACTGCGTTAAATGAAGGAAATGAAAATTGCATGAAGGAAACGAATCTAATTGTGATAGATAGACACAGTACAATAGAATAAACAATAAAATATTTCCCTAATCATTAAATTAACACGTCATTTAATGTTTGTTTTTCACACTTTATTCACATCAATTCACTCTACCGGCATAATATGTTCAAGACACAACGATCTAATGGGAAAGCTCCTGGAGGTTGAGCTTGGAGGCACCCTTGGGCATCGTCATATCAACGGGAGCAGGAGTTTCATCGAAGAATGCAACTTCCCTGTCATCAGTGTCAGCACCAGATGCCTTGAGGCTTCGACGAACTGCCTTCTCGAATTCCATGACGGTGAAGACAATAACCATGGCAGCAATAGTCAAACCCCATCCAAGTCCGTCCATTCCCTTCATACTGAACACGAAAGTATTCAATCCGGGGATGTAGGTTAAGAGAATCTGGAGAACAGTGACAATGATACAACTCCAGATAACGGCAGGGTTTCCTTGGAAGACCTTAGGTGTGACAGAGCTGTTGTAGGCGAACCTCGCACTTAACATAACAGAGATAGCACCGAAATCAAGCACGTTGAAGGCAGTGGCTCTGATCTTGAAGAGACGCTCGAAATCGTCCTCGATGGTGTCCTTGTAGTAATTATCGACAATGACAGCTGATCCAACGACACATCCAGTCAAAAGACAAGTTCCAAGAATAATTCGCATCAAAAGGAAACGTCCGATGAGACGCTTTCCAACACGACGAGGAGGAATGCTCATAATACCATCTTCAGCTGGCTCAATAGCGCAGACAAATCCAAGTGTCACGGCGCAGATAAAGTTGGAGTAAAGAATCTGGATGGCACTGATGGGAGTACTTGGCAACTGAGCGAGAAGACCGAACAACACGGACATACCCTGGGAGTTGTTGATAGGAGTGTTCACGAGAAGAACCTTACGCAAGTTGTCC
The DNA here is from genome assembly GCA_037178625.1 of Skeletonema tropicum. Taxonomy (NCBI): domain Eukaryota; phylum Bacillariophyta; class Thalassiosirophyceae; order Thalassiosirales; family Thalassiosiraceae; genus Skeletonema; species Skeletonema tropicum. The sequence continues at coordinate 2,518,781 of CM074127.1, read as the reverse complement.
CACACCACACGTCCTTGCTTGACAGCGTACACGATGGTGGCGAAGTTATCATCAGCCAAAATCATCTCGGAGGCTTCACGGGCGACATCAGTTCCTTCCTTACCCATGGCAACACCCATGTTGGCAGCCTTAAGAGCAGGGGCATCGTTGACACCATCTCCAGTCATACTAGTAACTTGGCCTTCTGCTTGAAGGGCCTTCACGATACGAATCTTGTTCTGGGGAGAGGCACGGGCGAAAACATTGTGGGTCAATACACTCTTCCTGATCTCATCATCACTCATAGCATCAAGCTCAGGTCCAGTGACAGCTTCGCTGAACTTCTCATCAACAATTCCAAGCATGTGTCCGATGGCAGTGGCAGTATCCTTGTGGTCTCCGGTAATCATGGCAACACGAACACCAGCTCCATGGGCTTCCTTGATAGCCTGCACACACTCAGGACGAGGAGGATCCATAATAGCACAGAGACCGATCATAGTGAGCCATGCACCTTCTTCACGTCCATTCACGAATTCAGGTCCAAGGTTCTCTCCAGCGGTAACAGAATCCTTAGGAATGACGGCACGGCAGAGTCCCAGTACACGAAGTCCGTGGGAACTGAGAATAGCAATCTGTTCATTCCAGTAGTCAGCATTAATCTCTTCCACAGCGTCGTCACTAACAACTCCACCCTTGGATTGGTATTTGCAGACCTTAACCATTCTGTCGGGAGCACCCTTAACGTAGGCAATAAGCTTATCATCACCAACTTCACTAGACTCATGGATGGTAGCCATGAACTTGTACTCAGAGCTGAAAGGAACCTCAGCAACAATTGGGCATTCAGTCTTCAAATTCTCGATGTCAATACCAGCGAAGTAGGATGCACGAAGAATGGAGAGCTCGGTGGGGTTACCGATCTCGCCAGTACGTCCGCCGTTCTCACCCAAGACACACTTAGAGCAAAGAACACCACATGAAAGTGCAGCTTGAATCCAGTCCTTTGTGGGAGATGCACCGTTCTCGAATGGGGCCTCTTCAGGGTGAGCGGCCTTTCCGGCTGCCTCGGGGTTTTCAGCATCATGGAGGCTGTCAACAGTGAAGTGGTTGGATGGGTTGTGTCCACGACGTCCAGCTGGGTTGTTAGGGCCATCAGCAACAATATCAGCTCCCTTCTTCCCGTAGTCACGTACAGCACGCTCAGCGAGGTAGGAATCATCACGCACGAAGTTGGCAGGTACACGGTCGGAGGCATCAACATTGTTCTTGTAGCGAGCGTTGGAGGTAACGAAAGCAGTAAGAGACATGATGTTCTGTGTGAGAGTTCCTGTCTTGTCAGAGCAGATAACAGTCACTGATCCAAGAGTCTCAACGGCGGGAAGGGCACGGACAATAGCGTTTTGTGATGCCATGACCTTGACAGCGTAGGAGTAAGTGAGGGTCACAATAGCTTCAAGACCCTCGGGGACCATAGCAACGGCACACACAAGAGCGATGTTGACAGATGGAAGTCCCTTGCGGAAGTATGTCTCAGAGTAGAAGAAGGCAGTCAAGAATGTAGCCAAACACATGGTACAGATGCAGAGGAAGAGAACCTTGGACACAGTGTCAATTTGCCTCAATACATCAGTCTTCATGGTTTCAGTCTGGTTAACAAGACGGTTAATGGTACCGATTTGTGTAAAATCTCCAGTAGCAATGGCAATTCCAACTCCGCTTCCCTGGGCAACGAGAGTAGCTACAAAAAATTATACATGAGAACCTGAAAGCATACGTTTCATAACAGGAAGTGTGCCATGACAGTTACTTACCACTGTATGCCATGTTCTTACGATCACCAAGAGGAACTTGTTCAGGGTCCAAACCTTCTCCGACGGGGATAGCTCCAGTCTCCTTGTCAATTGGAACAGACTCCCCAGTGAGGGCAGCCTCTCCAGTAGCCAAGTTAGAAACGGAAAACATACGAAGATCAGCGGGAACCTTGTCTCCAAGTCCAAGCAAGCACACATCACCAGGAACAATATCACCGGCGGGGATCATAATCTCCTTTCCGCCGCGGATGACACGGGCATCAGTGGAGAGCATGTTCTTGAGAGCGTCGGCGGCCTTCTCGGCGTTACCCTCTTGGTAAATTCCGATCCAGGTGTTGAGCGTAATGACAGAAACGATGAGGGCGACTTGGAAAGAGGCGGTAAACTGTTGGTTGGTTGTATCATCTTCGGGAGTAGTAACTGCCTGAATGAGAGACACAACTGCAACGGTCATGAGCACGTAGACAAGAACGTTGTTGATCTGGTGCCAAATACGTTGCCAGATGGTGACCTTTTCCTTCTCAGTCATTTTGTTTGGTCCGTATTTTGAAAAGCGGGAGGAGGCCTCATCAGTACTCAAACCAGACTTCTCGAGGTCGGCAGGGAGACCCATTTTGGTGATAGTTTCTGCGACAGACATGGTGTGCCATGGTGACTGCTCCGTCATCTGCGGGTTGTCCGCACCGATTTCTTGTTTTCCCATGATGAAATGATAGTTTTGGATGACTTTCCTTGCTGCTTTGACTCTCTAGTTTGATGTCAACTGTTTGAGCCGTGGAAAATTATGAGTGGTTTGAGATTTGATCGTTAGGGAGATGTTATGGGATTTGATGTGGGTGTGTGGTTCTGGCGGCTTCTCGACGACCAATGCTGAGCGTTGTTGAGCGTTGAATCGCTAGCATCGCGCTGCCATCGCTGGATTTTTGAACTGTATGTGGGAATTAGTATGTCAAATTGACATCACTGACTTCCAATTCAACGGTTCGTTCTCCCTCTTGCAAGGGAACTTTCGCATACGTGGTGGTTCCGAGGTTTCGCACTCGTTGGTGCCGAGAAGTTCCTGAGGATGTGCTTGATTTGAAACTGAAAATGCTGTGACGGAATGCCTAACAAGCCAAGTGACAGCACGTTGGTCTGTATTTGTAACATATAATGAGTAGGACACACTGTCCCGGAACTTGTCCCGGAAGCTTCTTTTCTCTTCTTTCCCTCTTCGCAAACGGGAAGGGATTGATTGACTCGTGACTGCCGGCCTGCCGCCGATGACTCGGCTCGGAGGTGTGTTTTATGTTTCATGCTGCTCTTGTACAAGAGTTCGATGCTTATGTTGATTGCTTTCGATATGCAGCTCTTCTATCTTGGAATTCTAAACTTCTTTGAATCAGATGTTACAGAGTGTACTGTGATGACGCAACCAACAATCAAGGATCCGAAGTAAGATCTGTAAAGTCTCTGAAGTATCTTCCAACATGGGCCAGCATAGGCATACTTAGACACATCTTAACATACTTACTAATTACGATTACTACTACAAATAACATGGCATGTAACTCATACAACAGTGAATACTCTCAGCCTTCAATTACTAGAAGCCAATACATTTTCCACAACTACTCCTTCGGAACCTTCGCCTTTTTGGTCTTGGTTCTTCCCAAGCAACCAGGGCATATCACGAAGCACAACAAACATCACATCCACACCACCATACCTAACCAGCCATCCTACAATGTGCGGTACAATTTTCTCTTCCAAATTCTCCATGCACTTCCAATAGCCATTCCTTTGCTCTTTGAGGCAATACTGAAGAATCTTACATGCTGCTACCCTTCTTCTTGAAATTCTTTTACTGGTTGCAGTTGTTGTTGTCAGTGCAGGTTGTGAGTAGCGTAAGTTACACGAAGCCAATACGCTAGCTAGCTGAAAGACTAGTTGACGATTGGATACTGTTGTTTCAGGGAAGTTAGGATTGTAGATCGTCCTCTGTCCATTGTGGTAAGAGATCAAAGTGTGGTTACTATCAAAGAGGCTCTGGATTCCACCACTTGTGTCGTAGACACAATTAAGCAAGCTTCTGAGACCATCAGAAGATAGAAAGTTTCCTTCCAGATTGAGGTATTTAAGCGCGTGATTCTTCTTGAGGGATGTAGCTAGCTTCTTTACTCCGTCATCATCAATTTCACAATAACTCAAGTTTAGTCTTTGCAACACTGTGTTCTCCTCTAAAGCGTTGGCAATTGCCATGGCACCAATGCTCCCTATATGGTTGTGAGCGACACTGACGATCTTGAGGTTTGTATTATGGCTCAATACTCGAGCTACGACCGCTGCTCCTTCGGGGCCAAACCAGTTGTGCTCAAGATACAGTTCTGTAAGTGCACTTGTTTGCCCTCTGTTGATCGGTGCAGTCAGAAGCCGGAGAATGTTGGTATCTACCCCCAACCGGTTGAGATTGATCGCCGTGATAGTTGCATCACTTCGATTGAGGCGAGCAATATAGGTTGGAATGAGAGAGCGGACTCGTTTGCTTTCCAATTTCTTTTGTCTCTTGACTTCGACGAACTCGGAGAACGAGATCGTTGATGTCGCGAAAGCGATTGCGATATTGCCCATTGTGGTCTGATTGAATTTAATTCAGGTTGCATAGACGCATCATCTGTGGAGCGAGTTGCAAGAATACTCAAGAGAGTTGCAGTGGGTATCGTAAAGAGAAGATAAAGTGTTGATTGTGTTCTGTAAAAAAAGGTAGGTTCGCTTCATCGTGATCGACATCATTCCTTACGATTCGGATCTTTTTTCTGGCGCGCTCTCGCTAAGTGCAAGGGAAAGCAAGTGGGTGCGTAGATTTGAGCCGTGGAGCCATAACCTTAACAGACCATAACCATGGTGACTACTCCTATGCTGCAATAGAGGTATTTGCTTGGCGGTGGAGGACGATGCAGAGCAGCGATGCAGGCATTATTTGAGTTACAAAAGCTATGATACAACAATCATCACGGAGAAGGAGATATTGCCGCATACTGATTCTATTGTGCTGCATATCCGCATTTCTACTGGTGCTCCTCTGTGAAGTACTTCTTCTCCTCCCGGGATATGTAGATAAGTTTTTGTTGACCGACACAAACCATTGCTGCTTGGAAAAATCAACAAGTGGTCGTCGTGTCAGCATAGATGGCTTGAAACACAACAATGATGGTCGCAACGTGCATGAAAGAGTGGGTCGACATGGAAGCTATCACGGATTACTACAGCGTGTTGTAGACTCATTGGCGTGGAATTTGGTGGTGCAAAATCACAAATCAGAAAATAATGATGATGATACTTGTCCACTGACCAGAGTTGGAACAAATCATGAACTTGAACCGTTCCTAGGATGTCATGAGCTGCATCCTATATGCAAAGACTACAGAACCCTACGAACACGTGTAAGGGTGCAAAAACTGATTCTCCCGTGGAACTGGTATTACAGAACTGAATTCAAATTGAGTGGTTTGGCTCTCCATGCGTTTACGGAAGATATGAGATTTGTGAACAAAACTGATGAGACATCTTGGAGGATAGGTTCCATTGTTCGCAGGCTCGTGCAGAGCTCATTTGCACCGTTTGATGCTGCTCAGATTTATGCTACACCATCATCAAAAGAATCAGCATCTCTACATATTGAATCTGCTGACTTTTCATTCCAATCTTGGAGATATCCAGTTGTTTCCGCTCATCTAAATCAAATTTCAATAAACATCATCATTCAAAAGGATGAGAATCGCTTCGATGACAAACTACTTGTGGGCGATATGAGAATTCCTGAATTGTTGAAAATTTTACCAAAACCACCAGAGTTGGAAGGCTTCCCAAAGATTGGTGTTGTAAACATAACAAATGTCACATTGAATGTGTATGAAGGGAGAGGTAGCGGTGATGCTTCTTCCTCTTTGAATTTGCTAATGAAGGTGACACTTCCTGATAAGCTCTTCGCTCCTATTACGAACCTGACACTTGCCAACTCACCTAGTGGTATCGACAGAAAGCACTTTCAACCGCTTCTCGAGGCTGCAGTCTCTCACTCGATTAGGCAGCATCTCTTACAAGAGGCAGAGAGAGCATTTCACAACAGCTTGATAACGACTACAGAATTCACAAAACAACTGAAATATCGAGCAAATAAAGCGCAAGAGCAATTACACCTATTGCATCAGTATCTATTGCAGAGACAAGATATGCATTTTGATTACTGGTGGGAAATTATTGCACAAGGATGGCACCACTCGCAAGAAAGCTTATGGAATGGAGTGATGGATGGGACTTTACCGATATTAGCAGCAGTTGGAGCTTGGATTGAAGATGTGAAGCAGACTCCTTCGCTGGCACTCCTTGTCTCACATCACTGGGATAAACTATTGAGTGAGGTCAACAACAACATTGTTTCGATTGATCAGCATGTGTGGAGGCACATAAATGAGCTAGAGCTTGCTTTTGATGGGCTAGTCGCCAAGGCAACGGGTAAAGACGTCAATCACGTGAAATATAACGTTCCAATAGAAAAGAGAATAGCAAATCAGCTGGATAAGATGAAGGATTCCTTTGATGATTTGGTTGCCAAATCAGGAGGAAATATTGAGCGTTTGCTACAAAGTTGTGAAGATGAGATGAAAGACAAGTGGATGGATTGGCATAAGCAATTCTTTCCAGAACTATAGAAGAATTTTCAGTTTTTTACATGGTAGTTTGATTATCTATCAATTGAGAATGCTTCACTCTTACACCAGAAACAACTCGACATACCTTGCTCTGCAATAATGCATGCTTGCTTGCCTTTTCCCTACGCACTTTAAGATTTCCGTTAATTTTTTTTGCCTTTTCCCTACGCAATATGCAACGCAACGTAATCTAAGTTGAAGTAAACTGCATATTATGCAATGAAGTTGTTATCGTCCTAGGCCGAGGGCGGGAACATCTTTTACCATGTCGAGGAGGAGGTCGTTTTTCTTCTTCTGCAGTTTGTGTCACTGCGACGAAAGCTCCAGTCTTTTTTGACGATGTCCCACTCTTTTTTCGCGTCATCGGCATCGCGTCATCGCATCGCATCGCGTCGCGTCGCGTCGTTGATGCCTCGTGTCCCGTTCAGATTCAATCAATCACAGAAACACTCATGTGAACCGTTTTATCGAAAAGCCCGGAGGGAGGCTACTTTATTGCCGCTTGCCGTGCGACGTGCGAAGCATGGCATTGCTTCCGAGGTTTGAGGTTGGCTTGGCCCACAATGTCATTGTTTGCGTCTTTTGCTTTTGAGTAAGCAACAGTACAATAGGGCGGCAACAAGTTCTTCATCATGTCCCCTCGCCAGTACGGCTCGATTTCCAGCGGCAGCGATGGTGCTGAAGAATCAGTCGAGTTGATGCCTCAGGGCGAAAACTTCTCACGCATTGAAAGCAATGTCGAAGACCCACAGAAGGAGAGTAAATGGTTTCATCATGCACTAGCCGCGCTGGCTGGTATCATCTCAGTCATCTACTTGCACAGTCGTTTTTATCCTTTGTCGGTAGATCATGGTGTAGATCATGCGCCAGAAGACAACAGTAATGCAAACCGAGTGCCGATGTCCAAACCATTATCTTCTGTCGACCCAGTATCCGATCTTGGCTTCCGTCCCACGAAGAGATCAGGATTGGCGTCTCCGTCCAAGGTTTGGCAGCAGTTTGCGGATGATACGAATGAGCAACAGGAATTTACGAAGCCCTTGCCTACAAATGCATGGTACATGAATCTATTATCACACAATGCAGCTAAGGATCCTTCCAAGGCTAAAGAAGTGGCACATGTCTACACCATTCCATACATTGTTGGAGTATCGCCTGAGAATCCGAAGAATATGCCAATTACTACAACACCAGCGCCTACGTCTGTAATGGCAGGTATTGAACTTTTTCTTCCAGTTATGCAAACATTCCAGAAAAACATGCAGATGATTTTTCAAAGGCACAGTGGTGTCAGTCTTGGAGCTTTAGTCGATGAGAAAAACGTCCAGAACATTGATGAAGGTGATGCAGCAACATCCTACCACGTTATTAATGATGAGACATCCACGAGCATTAGCCCATTGGGAGTTGGGCTCCAATGGAATCACGTTGACATGAAATCATATGTTGTGAGAGGGATGCCATATGGCACTGTAGAGTATGGGAAGGATGTCTTGCCTACCATCTTAGCAGGAAATCGCCCTACTTCCATCACTATCGACAATGATGAGAGCAACAAACTGCAATGTGGGTCATTGACAGGAAAACCAATAAAACAAGTTCCGAACATAGGTGCACCCCTCTCTGAAGATGGAATTGCACATTCACACACGGTCGAACAGGAATTGGTATTTCATCTAAATGAAAGTGATTTCACTTGGGTTGTCTTCTTCTCCAAGCCCGTGAAATTGCGTTGTTTCGCGGACGCAGTTCCCTTTATTAGTGTTGCTGCACCAAGAGAGCATGTTCAGTTTCGTGTAGACGTGACCGAAGTTTTATCCGAAGAAGATGATGATGATGATAATTTGGTGGTCAGAATGGCAGTAGTCAACCAATGCACTACTGGTAAAAGCGCTATGCAAGAATATTGTGATAGTACACTAGGATACGATACTGTCAGTAGTAAGATGGAGAATTACTTGGAAGTGCTGAGGAAAGGAAAGGACTTCTATCCAAAGAATCCTTTGGTTGGGGTGGATTTTCCCAAGGAAGAAGATGAATCTAACGACCGTCTGTCGAGTGTAGTTGTCGATTGGGATTTCACATCTACCAAGCCTTCCAAATCTGCTGCTACTGGCCAAGCATCTGCAAAATTGCGTGGTGTGACTGAATCTACCCAAAATGATGTTGATGACGCATCGATTATGTTTGCATTGCCTCATCATCTCGAGTCTCTTGCTGACAAAGATAGCTCAATGTGTCTCCACACTTTCCACGGACGCACTTGCTTAGTTCATGGAAACACCTGGACGTTGCCAGTTCAGCATGGTGCTCCGCAATCATTCCTTGCTGATCGACCTCCTTTGGCTCACGTCATTCCTGACATCGCAGATGCATTGAAAGAGGACATCAAGTTTAAATTGAGTTCCAATATCTTGCGCGGTGCAGCAGATACTTATTTTCCGGCGAAGATTATCGCAAAGCTTGGTAGAATCATTGAAATAACGCGTGAACTGAAACAATTGAGTGGTGGGGATGCAGCCGACTACGCTGATGCTGATGAGTCTGCAATTGCTAAGTCCGCTTCTGCTGCCGCTGCGGTTGATTTGCCTTCTGACAGTGAGATAGAATCCCTCCTTGATGATTTGCAAGAGAGTGTTGAAATCTGGCTCCGACCTGGAGGGAAGGCTGAGAATGGTGCAGAAGCAGAGTTTCTGTTCGACGGGTCTTGGGGTGGTTTTGTAAACTGTGGTTGCGCATATACTTTTGAGGAAGGGCACGCCGATAACGGCACATGCAGCAATGTCTTCCCTGCTTGTCCTGCGATTGCGGATGTAAACCAAGATTTCGGGAATGGCTTCTACAACGATCACCACTTTCACTACGGCTATCACATTTATGCAGCAGCTGTTGTTGCAAAAAATAGACCTGAATGGGGTAAAAGGATGTACGAGCGAGTTTTGATGTACGTCCGTGATATAGCAAACCCTTCTGTCGATGACAAACACTTTCCTGTGTTCCGCCAAAAGGATTGGTATCTAGGAAACTCGTGGGCGGCAGGACTGATGAGTATGGAGTTGAGTCCGCACGGTAGAGAACAAGAAAGTTCGTCAGAGGCTATTGCTGCTTTTGAAGGCATTGCTCTCTTCGGAGAGGCAATGATGAATGCATTTAAGGACGACGCAGAAAATCTTAAGTCTGCTCGTTTGGTGCGAAACGTTGGGGAGTTCCTTACGTCAATGGAGCTTGAGGCTGCGAAGAGATTCTGGCATGTGTGGGGAGAGCAAGAGGGCTCCACTTCAAAAACATCTTCTGTAACGGATTTGACCTCAAGCACACACATCAATACTTATCCATCTGGATACAAGAAGAAAGTGGTTGGGATGATGCACGATACAATGGCGAGCTTTCAGACTTGGTTTGCTCCGCAAGACGTGGTCAGCTATGGCATTCAATTGATTCCATTTACAGCTGTTGCACAACGCAGAGATGATCCGGAATGGACGAAGGAGCTCTACCCGGAGTACGCCAAGAGTTGCGAAGTTGCAGACATGGGCAGCGGTCAGAACAGCGGATTTTGTACGAAGAACGGTTGGTCTGTAGTTCAGTCTGGACTACTTGCAGAAACGGGTAAAGTTGACGAGGCTATCTCAATGGCAAAAGATATTCCATCAACGGTTTATCGTTCAGAGGGCGCGAATGGGCATTCAGCAACGAATACATTATGGTTCATCTCCACTAGGAAAAAGGAAGAAGCCCAGTAGGCAAAACTTGTAGACATACTTAATATTAGTCATCTCGTGTTTATTATACCTCACCTCCGGCACCACCAAGATTTGCGGAAGATCCCCCTAAATTACTAAAAGTACCAAAACTCCCAGTTGGGCTTGAAAAGCTCATCACGGAAGCGCCAAGCAAAGGAGATCTGACTGCCAACCTGGCAGCTCTGCTCCTTTCCAATGCCATGGCCTCCAATTGAAGAGGCTCGTCATGTTTGCAAAACGCCCAAAAGCCGAAGGGCTGAACACGAAATTCACTTGCTTCTGCTCCGTCTTTGTAGATGTGCAACTCTATCGCTTCATCTAGCCAGGACAATCCAACCAAAACAATTGAAAAGCAGACTATCACTGCGAGCATTCCAATCTCATTGACCATCATCAAAGCTAGTATCCCACTGTCCGACTCACGTGAAAAGCACATGCGAGCGGTGATATAAACTACTCCAATGGTGGCAATAAACTGAGTGAAGTAAGCCGTAAAGAACATCCTCTCGTGTGCAGCATTCGTTGGTACTCGCCTTATGTGCATACTCTTAATGAATTGAATCGAGAAGACAACTGCAGCAAATCCTCCACACACCAAGTTCTTCGCATCACTCGGTAACGCAGCTGCTGCAGCGAGGAAACTTTGCGTCAACAGATTCAGTCCACTTCCAAGAACAGTTGTAAAGACTAGTAGCGAGAAGTTTCCGACATAAAAGCAAAACCCAGCAGCTCGGTTGTAAAGTAGTGCATGGTCTAATGGTGAAACTGATGAAGTGTCGTCAACATAAAGTAATTTGATCATGAACAATAGGAAGCACGATAGGAACAGGAACGTATATTGATCCCAACTTGGTTCCCAGTAAATGAAGTATGGTGCTGCCACTCCAACGATACTTTGAATGTTAAAGCCCAAAAGAAGGATGAATAGTACCCCACGCTTCGAACATGCAGCATGGAAGTCATTCGGCATGAATCCACGCGGGAGCCTAAGATTCAATATGATGCCGACCAAAATTACCCATGGTCTCCACTCACTCTCTTGAGGTAGAAAACAACCGAATGCCCATGTCAGCGATTCTAAAGAATTGGCTGCTGTGATGAAGACAGCATACCTCTTCACTGCATAATTCACAGATCCCGGTGGACCACCTTCACTAAACCAGTACCAGACGCGTGCGTGTAATAAGGCATGAAGCATGGCAACGAACATTGCCATGGCCATGATTCTTGTGCAACCAGCAGAGTAAAAGTCAGAGTATGCGCTCAATGATCCAGCCAATAAAGCAAAGCATGCCAAAAGTGTTTCGAGGATGTGAGCTAATATCGGTCGTATCAAACCTTGTGGAGTAGGAAGCTTCCTTTGACCATACCTGCCAAAATATAGCAAAGAATGCTATGATAGGAGCGTCTACTGTTCCTCTAGCTTGGATTGCAGCTCCTACCCGAGAGAATGCAGTTACAGTCACTAAATCTAGAAACAAATCTGAGAGTGACACGGGCGCTCTAGGAACAAGAGATGGCCCACTCATTCCCACAGTTGTCGCGGCTTCCGCTTTTCCTTCGCCAGTACTACCAAGTCCACCGTCATTATCATCGGAGTTATTTTCAGTTGCTCCATAACTAGATCTCACTGCATGTTGGCCAGCTGCTGCAGGTAATACGTTTGGTCCTCTCCACATGCCACCTTCGTACCATGCCTTGCGAGCATATTCCGATGCATTAATTAAATGCTCCGATTCAGTTCTCTTTTATGACCAGTTTATGTATTGCATAGGGATTCAGCGAAGCCAGTTAATAATCAAGCGTTTAAGCGAAGCAATACACGAGCTATGCACTGATAGACTTACTAAGGACTTGAGCTCATCTGCAATCTTGACGAGGTAAGAATACATCTTCCTCTTGGCAGCCTTTTCCCGCTGCAGTGATACCTTCAGCTGGGCGATTTCGTCATCTTCCTTGAGTGGTTCGGACGATGCCTTATCAGTAGCCATCTTTGCGGATTCTGTTGGCGATAATGTAGTACAATGACACTTCTGTTGGGAGCTGTGGTAGTACAATCAATAGCTGTGGTAGTACAATCAATTTTGGAGGGAAAACGCCATCGTCAAACGATCGTGAAATCTTTGCCTCTTTGTTGATGTTCCTCTTGCCTTGGTGATGCGAAGGGTGTCAGTTCTTAGGTATCTAGCGATGACAACAAATGTACTGTCAGATTCCATCTTGTAAATGAAAGCAAGCTTGCTCTGAACTAAACTGAGATGAGCTGAACGTGAGATGATGATCTGACCTTGCTTGGTGCAGCAGTTGATTGCGACATGAAGAGAGGCAGTGCTTGTTTGCTTGTTTGATCATCTATTTGAAATACATCTCACGTTCTCTCATGAGAGGAGAAAGTGCTTCTCATGATTCATTGATATGACTTTGCTTTGAATATGTAAATCATCTCAACCAGCAGGACCAAAAAGCAATGCATTGATGTCACTCTAGAATATGTTCACAGTAATGAAAAGAGTCGTATTTGATCCAACATAGCAATAGTACTTGCTTTTACAATAATAATCTACAGAATAGCAATTTAGTAGCTTTCGTCATGCTTCTTCTTTTTCTGCTTTACAAAAATCAAAAATCTACAGCCATGTAGTCTTTTCATTGACGTGTTTGCACATTAAATAGTGTTTCCTCCCATGCATAGCTCCATCATGCAAATTAAGAGATGCAGTGAATTGTGCATACATAGGTTCGCGTTTATCTAGAGTATCCAGAAAAGAAATATTGAGTCATGGAGAACTTTGTTGTCAAAACAAGACTATCGTGAAACTACTGCACTTACCTAAATGGTGATAGCCCATTCGTTCATACATCGCACATGCGGCCTTGTTTCTTACATCGACATGAAGATAAATAGTTTCAACATTCCGTAACGCTGCAACTTCGTCAACTCCTTTCATGAGTGCAGCACCAGCACCACACCTTCTCTTATTTGGTCGCACTGCAACTTCCGTCACATACATAAGAGCTCCTTTGGGTCTGGAATTTCCTAGCATTGTCCCTTTGAATTCGTGATGGCTGCACTCAACACTTCCAATGATCATCTTGTTACTGGATCTTAATGTGCCCTCATGCTGTTGCTGCTTGGGAATCGTAGCTATATTGGTAATATCAGCAACAGCATTATAAGATGAGACAGAAGGTTCGGTCCTCTTTTCTCCAAACGTATGTCCACTCGCAATCCTTGCCTCCATCGCATTGAGATAATTGAAGTTTTCGTGATCTTCCGCGGGTATCTCGGCGACCAAGACAACAGCACCACGCCTCCTTCGTATATTCAACACTTCCACGGATCGATGTCGAAAAGCACGCTGCTTCTCAGCATCAAAGTTGGAAAACACCGAAAGTCGAAGATTGGCAATGTGAGTGTCATCGGGAGAGTGTGGTATGGAAGAACGGATGCTGATTGGGGGCATGTTAGGCCTCGCTTGGCGTTGGCCCAAGATTGTGCCTGGAAGAGGTGGAATGGAAGGGATCTTTTCGTGGACAACTTCTCCCAAGAGCCCCATTGATGTTGTCCCGGGAGGAGGTTGTATTTCGTCAGTTGTCGGCTGCGCTAACACTTCAGAGACGGCAGATTGGATGGCAGTATTCCAGTTTGTAGTGCTAGCGCTAGCAACGGGTCCATTGCTATTGCCAGTGCCTTCATCCTTCTTCTCGGCCTCGTTGTTGAATAACTTTTTTCGACCTGCGGAACCAGCTGCGGCTGTGCGTACAGTGCTTAACACTTGTCCAATAGCACGTCCCTCGTTTCCGCCCCTTCTGCTCTTGTTCACATGAGACTTTGCCAGAGATGAACGCCCGTTGCTCCTGGATGATTGCCTTGTCTTGCCTCCGGCTACACCTGCACGACGTAAAATAGCACTCCGGGCCAATGATGCTCTGATATCGGCCGTAGCTACATCATCATCTAATTCATCAGTGCTGTGGCCTTCAGTCTCTTCAACATTTGATTCACTATCGGCATTTTCGACGTTATTTTGATTGGATTCAATTTCATCACCTGAACTTTCCTGTTGCTCATTTCGAATGACATTGTTCAGAGAATCAAGATTGTCAATGGCCTCTTCTCCGCTTAAGATTTCGTCCCATAGCCCTTTCTCTTCCACTTGCTCGTTTGATACTTGAGCTCCGTGTCCAGCCAAAGTTGTTAAGGAGTGTGTTGGCTGACCTACAGAGGTGTTAAGTGACCCAGGTTCGGATAGGTGCGCGTTATCAGCTTTGTCGTTCTGGTTGATTTGTTCATCGGTCCTTGCCCTTTCAGAAACGGCCTCCAATGGAAGCAAGGAAGCTCGAGCTGACGGTAAAGAGTGGCAGCGATGTGCCGCAAAACAAAGTTGCTTCGAATAGGGGGGTTGGAGAGACGGCGACAGAGCTTCGGTGACTCTGACTGATAATGTGCCGATGAGAGCAACAACAAAAAGAAGTGGAGACATCGTTGACACCGCCGCCTCTCTCCAAGAGAACACTGCTAGATAAACGTGCTGTTCTTCTGACGATAATGATACCAAAACAAGCGCAGCAGCGGATGGAAAACAACTGCAGCCAAATCAATGGCTACGATAGCTGGTGGTACTAACCCAATTGTTTGGCGCTGCGATTCAGCACAGCGACGGGTGGTTTGATGTCAGAGCTAGATAGGACGAAAAAGAACACCGCTACGCCCAAGTGCGTGCGTTATTGAAGTTGCGTGCGTTGTCAGGCAGAGTTCAGGAAAATCGCCGTCGCCGGTGACAAATCACAAATCACGACCAAAGTACGTGACAGGTAGAGGAAGCAAAAAATGTTGCACGACGGGCAGGATTCGAACCTGCGCGGCCAGAGGCCAATGGATTTCAAGTCCATCCCGTTAACCACTCCGGCACCGTCGTACACTTGTCCCGAAGACAAATTGTGTTATATAATGACTACATTGTGGAAAAAGCACTCTTTGTGATGATAAGGGGTGCACTCTGAAGTGATTGTTCATAGTTTGCAGTTGTTAGTAGACAGAGTATAAAGTAGTGCTGCTATCTATAATCTCTCTTTAGTAGTATAGCTTGTTCGTCACACGGTGGGGAATAAAACCCCGTCGATAAGCTCCTCTGCCCAGTCTTTTCCATACAGCCTCTGAAGCATTGGCCTGGCTGGGTCATTGATGCGTCGGTATTCTAAATACTCTCTCTGTCCACTTAGCACTGGATTGTTTTCTTCTCCAGATAATGGAATTTCCAACTTTCCATCATCCAAATCTGTCTGCACAGCAGTCATTAGTTCAAAGTACAAGTCGACATACTCCCTGTAGGCATCCCATACTATTGTGCTCACTGTTAGGATTGCATTTTCATCACTAAGTCTTGTCCAAAGTGCATAGGGCGAAAACCAACGCACTGCCTGAGGAGGAATGTCTCCACCCCATGCCTAGAAGTGGTTCGGTTGCGTCATCACTGACTTTTTGGTACTTTGCATGAATAGCTAAAAGCTTTGTTTCTAACTGCTGCGTATTGTTCAGGGAATAGTCTGGGACTCGACTCGTCTTCACTATTATTGGTAGAACAGGCTGGAAGTCAAGTGCTACCAAATGCTTATTACCTGGTAAAGATACAATATCAGCTCCAAAGATTGGTAGGCCTACATTGGCACCAGACGATGCATCTCGTATTTGAGTTTGAGGAAACATCACAAAATTAAGAACATGGATTGCCATTGGTGATTCCAAAGCTTCAGATGAATTTGTTTGTGTTTCAAGAAATGCAGACCGAGCCAATCGTAGTGCTTCTATATTGGTGTTTGATGATGTCGCATCTGAATTCCGAAAATCCGACATGGAACGAATACACGCCACCACATTGTTGTCTGATCCCTTCACGGGTGATTTGTTTGATTTCAGATTATCTGGAATAGTAGATGCATCGCTGCTCCCTTCGTTGTAATGCAATTTTTCCCACGCATATTCATGAAACTTGTTGTAAAGATGTAATGATGTTGTGTATGAGCTCTCCTTGCGCTTTATTTGATGCAGATGATGATTTTGAGATGTTTTCGAACCGTAGCGAAGAGAAGTGGTGGGAGGATTAAATGAGTGCGCGGCAGGAAGCAGAAGCAACGCGGCTGAAATTAGAGCAGCCGACATGGCAATCATGAAGGAGGAGGTGTCATTACAGGTGCAAGCTTGCTGAAGAATGACAGTGCTACAGCGCTAACAGCTCACATCACAACATTCAGAAGCGGTATGAGGTGATTTTTTTGGCGCGAACGCGCAGCCAGCGGCAGCGGTATCTTTCAGACCTTGTGCTCGCGTGTTCTTCGACATAATGGACATCGAGACATGAGCATAGACGTCGCTATCCGGATGAGCCCTTGTCCTTATTTACCTCGCCATGCCATGCAATCTTTAGCACTGAGATCGAATCACTTGTGCAGGCGATTGAGCATTCGACTCAAGTCATCGGCAGCGACGGGGTCAAAGAAGAAGGAGGATATAATTCTTCCAACCAAAGAGCAGCTTCGTATATTGGCATACAGAGCTGCCATACCGATGGTAGGCTTCGGATTTATGGACAATCTTGTTATGATCACTGCTGGAGAGGCTATAGATTCTACCTTGGGAGTAACTCTCGGTATTTCTACGATGGCGGCTGCTGGATTCGGACAGTGCTGCTCTGATGTTGCTGGAAATCTCTCAGGTGGAACTGTAGATGCAGCAATATCTCGTATGAAATTGCAGCACCATGGTTTATCAGAGGATCAGTTAGATTTAAAGGTATCAAGAATGTACAAATTACTAGGTGCCTGTGTCGGCGTAGTGACAGGCTGTCTTTTAGGAATGAGTTGTCTCTTGTTCATGGACACTGACAAGGCAGATCGGGCTCGAAAAGCAAAGGATTTGCAAACGATATTCGCTCACACTATGACAGAAGGTAAATCACTTTTCAATGCGGACAGAGCAACATTGTTCATGTTAGATGAAGAGAAGCATGAGCTATGGTCACAAATAGCCACAGGGGCTAAGGGAATAATAAAGGTCCGTGAAGATGAAGGCATAGCAGGAGCATGCTTACAAAGCGGAGAACTGATCAATATTGAAAATGCCTACGATGATGAACGCTTCAATCAAGAGGTGGATGGAAGAACAGGGTTCACTACAAAGAGTGTACTTGCAATCCCCTTGAAGAAAGAGAGAGGCAAGTGCATCGGAGTCATCCAGATGCTGAACAAAAAGAATGAAGATGACAAGATTATAAGTTTTGGTCATGATGATGAGAAATTGATCAGCATGATGGCGAATCATGTCCTGTCGTTTATCAAAATAGTTGAGGGTTAGAGCGCAAGATAATAATTATATATACTGCAGTATCATGAATTGTGTCAAGGCGACAGATCATTAGGACAGGGCATATAGTTTTGTTCACAATGAATGAATAGCAAATTATGGTTCGTAACATACTGACAAATTTAAACAACAAGATCAAATATCATTCTATATTTCCCACTATGTCCCTGTATCAATCTCCGAAGTTCAATATTTTCGTCACGTTTTGTTGTTGTGTTTTTGTGGCACAATAATTTTTTTAACCCAAGAATCCCTTCTTTATCCCTCCCTTTCCACCAAATGCATTCTTACTTTCCTTCTCCCGTTCTTCTGCCTTCAACAATTCCTCAGCAGCCTTTTCAGCCTTGGCGATTTTATCCTTCTCATACTGGTCAGCATTCGCAATACGAGCCTTCTCAGCGTCAACCTTTGCTTTGACAGCATCATATTTCGCCTTTTCGGCGTTTTTCTTTTCTGCTTCTGCTGCTTTCTGTGCCGCGAGGGCACGTTGTTGCTCTGCCTGAAGTTTTTTGGCTTGTTCTTCCTTTTGTTTGAGCATTTGGCTGTATTGCATGGCTTGTCTCCAGATGACCTGATAGTAGTAAAAGAGGAGGACCAAGATGTGAGTGTACTTGTTTACTTTGTGCATACTAGAGAAATAATTGTGCTCCTTGGATTATAGAGCATCCAGTACTTCTATTCCTCGTGCCTCTTTTACAAAAATGCAACAAATAATGATCAACAAGAAGTAAAAAAATGTACTCACCTGACTCCAACCAGGCTCAATCTCATCAGCCTCAGCTCTAACCTCCTCAACCTCCGCACTAACCATAGCCTCAGCAGCCTGATAATCCTTCCATTGCTTCACACTACACATACTCTGCGAATACAACTTATTCATCCCCGGACTCTCCCTCTGTATATGAGTAACAATGGGAATATCATCAATACAACGCTTCATCAATGCCTGCGCCAACGCACGGTGATGAGGAGAAGGCTGCGCTCCACCAGTGCTCTGACCAGGCTCCCATCCCGCCTTTTCACATTTTTCTTTCACTTCGTAATATTCATCGACTGACGCGGGTAACGTGAGGTTGAATTTGTCCCCCTCAAGGTTGGAAAAGAAGGAGTCGAATTTCATCCGCCTTTCGTTTTTTACGAATTTGGATAAAGATAAAGATGACGGCGAAAATGACTACAGCGATGGCGAGATAGAGGGCTGGATCGGTACCCTTGATGATCTCTTCGGCTGCTGCGCCTTCTTCGTCCATGTTGGGGATGCCGCTGTCGGTTGTGTTATCGTAATCAGTGCCGGCATCGCCAGCGGCATCGTCGAATGTTGTGGATCCGTCGGGGTTGACGGTCGCTTCTCCAGTAGTGCTCATCTTTCAACACCTCTGTATTTTTCTATATTCCTGCTATGATACTACTCTGCTTCAGCCACTTTGCCCCAACAAGAGAGTGTGGCTGCGGGCAGCTGTAGGGAGCAATCCTACGATCCGGATCCGACCAGTGCAACTGAGGAGGGTTTTCGATGAGTTCCAGATGGAGCTTTCTTGGATTTTTGGCAGCGCACGAATGACGACAGTACAGACTCTTTCGTGCTTCAGAATCTTTCAGAATGTCGTCAGTCGTCAGCGGGCATCAACACCGCAGCTAGCAGCCGATCACATCGCCCAGTTGAATGACGCCTCAACTGATGAAAGTTGATGCTCAATGCTCTCAGTTGGGAACGCAATTCAATCAAACTCCCTGACACAGCAGTTATCTCAACTACTCCTGCTGTGATAGATCTCTAGCCTTTTGATAGTACCAATCATCTCTATCTTCTGCTGGCACATCATCTACTTAAGTGCACGTAATTAGTATCGAAGAACAACAACTTAGCTCTTATCCAAAACGTCAATTACTCAACAAAACCATGAAATTAGCTCTCATCGCACTTCTATCGGCACCAATGGCCTCGGCCTTTGCTCCACCTACGGCCTTTCGATCAACCACTCAATTATCTGCTATTGATCCCTCTGCAATTCACGACTTGTCTCAGCACTCCTCAGTTGCCGCTGACTCAATCAATCACTTCTTCTCATCCATGCTAATTTCCGACCTTGACGTGGATGCTGTAAACTCGGCTGCAGCAACAATTCCATTGGATGCCGCTCCCGGAGCAGGAGCTGCAGATGTAGCAGCTGAAGTTGCCAAAGCAGATGACAATGGTTGGTTTGGATTCCTTACCCTTCCTATTGAGGGACTGTTGAAGTTGATTCATGCTGGTTTGGCGTCTGCTGGAGTGGAGGAGGCTTGGGGTTTGAGTATTATTGGCATGACTCTTTTTATTAAGATTTTGACTTTCCCATTGACCAAGGGTCAGCTGGAAAGTACCAATAAGATGCAGGTAAGTGAAGTGAATACAATGAAAATTATGTTATGGAGACAAAGTTTGATACTGTGGTGTTGCAAACAGTGCGCTCGACTTACAAGGTCCTTCCAACGTTTCGTCTCATTCACGTCCTGTTGGTATACTCTCTCTCTCTCAATCTACGTTATCGCAACAAATAGGCTCTTCAACCCACCATTAAAGAAATCCAAGCCAAGTACCAATCCAATCCTGAAGTTATGAACCAAAAAATTGCCGCCGTATACCAAGAGAATGAAGTCAACCCTCTCGCAGGATGCATCCCTTCCCTTGCTCAAATCCCCATCTTCATTGGATTATACCGTGCTGTACTCACTTTGGCCAAGGAGAATGCTCTCGATGAGCCATTCTTCTTCTTGCCCAGTTTGGAAGGACCAACATATGGTGCCGATCCTGCCCACGGGAACGATTGGTTGTTCAAGAACTGGGTGGATGGTGTACCGTCCTTGGGATGGCATGATACCCTTGTCTTCTTGGCCATCCCCATCTTCTTAACGATTAGTCAGGTAATTTCCATGAATATCATGCAGCCCAAGTCGGATGATCCGCAACAGCAACAAGCGAATGTTATCCTCAAGGTATTGCCTTTTATGATTGGATGGTTCGCTTTGAATGTTCCTTCGGCGTTGGGTATTTATTGGGTTGTGAATAATATCTTTACCACGTCAACTACGATGTACATCCGTAGCACCATGCCAAAGATTGAACCAGTTGCTGCCGGTGGAGGAGGTGCTGCAGCCTCGGTGATGGAGGCACAAACGGTTGATTTTAATCCTACTCCCATGAATGAACGTGCTGTTGGATTTGGTGGAGCGGGAGATGATGCGGAAGTTATGAAAACAATCACTCCCATTGATGCTGAGGTTGTTTCAGAAGAGGGACCTGACATTCCAGCTGCTCCTACATCATCAAAAAAGAGAGGAGGAAAGAAGAAGAAGAAGAGGAGAAACTAAACACAAAAAGCAACCCAAGAAAACAAAAATGAAATAATATGAAAGAGGAGATATTTGGTGGTAACTCGGAAGTCGTTTCACGAACAATAACTGCGACGACAGAAGGCTACGCTGCAGATAACGTTGCAGAAGAGTAAGAATGAAAGTGTACGTTAGAGAGAGTTGGAGTAAGCTAAGGGCTAACTCAATTTTGCACGAGAGAACAGCTTCTAATAACGGACATCGTTTATCTTTATTTGCTTATAGCTTACTAATGATGAATCAAACACACAGATACTTCTACATTACGCAGGCAAGAAAGTGTTTCTTATCCACTGTTTCGCATACCCTGAGCAATTCCCTTGATAGACAATTTAAGGGCATCTTCACGGAGATTCTTTATCTCCTTCAAATCAGGGGACAGCTCGGGCGAGTCGTCTTCAGGCATTGATCGTAACACCTTCAAGATCTCAGCTTGGACAAGATTGATAGAATCGACATACGGGTTTCTGATTGTCGAAGATGCTCGCATCAATTGAATGTGAGGTCCACTAATATCAGTGGCTCCTGACACATCAATCACGGCTTGACGTGTTTCGACGAGCTTCTGCCTCACCTCCTCTCCAAGGCTCATCAATGATGGATCTACTAGCAAGTCATCATAATTCTTGGTAATGGAGAAATCAGTCTTGCTAATCAACATGGAGATGAGTGAAATGATTTCTCTGAACCAAGGCCACTCTTCGTACATTTCACGCAGAACTTGCTTCTCCTCTTCATCCTACAAAAATGTGAGAGACAGGGAAAGTGACACTGTTAGCGTATATGATAGATACCAAGATAAATCAACCGTACACTGCGGTAACTTACATTTCCTTTCAAACCATCTCCGACTCCAAGCCAGGCAGAAAGATGCATACGTGTCTGCGCCCAAGCAAACGTCCACGGGATAGCTCTCAAACTTTCAACTCCACCCTTGGGGTTACGCTTTGCGGGTCTTGATCCAATGAGCATCTTTCCAAGCTCTAACTCGGGAGTAGCCTGTCTGAAGTATGGCACGAAGCGAGGATCTTCACGAACTGTTTTGCGATAGGCAGCGCACGATACCTCTGCCACACGTTCCATTTCATCCCTCCATGATTGCTTAGGCTCAACGTGCTTTGTGAAGGACTCTCGGAGGAGTGCAGCTGTATAAATATCAACGGACCTTTCCGCAATCTCCAACGAGCCAAAGTTTTGGCGGATCATCTCTCCCTGTTCAGTAACTCTGAACCTTCCATTGATTGTGTTAGGTGGATGTGACTGGATAGCACGGTAGAGAGCAGGATTGCCTCCACGGCCAACTGTTCCTCCTTTACCGTGGAAAAAGGTCAGCTCAATTCCGTATTCATCTGCCACTTTAGCCATCCTGTTACATGAATGAACAAAATATTTGTTAGAATTGAACAGAACATTGCATTTAGTGACATCCTTGTAAATACTTGTACTCACGCTTCCTGTGCTGTGTATTGAGCCCAGCATGCTGCCAAACGTCCAGCATCCTTTGCACTGTCTGAATACCCAACCATTACTTCTTGCTTCCCCCTAATGGATCCCATGTATGTTGACGAGTTGAATAGAGCCTCCAATTGTGCGGGGCTGTTGGTAAGATCATCAAGAGTCTCAAACAAAGGTACTACGCGCATCAACTTTCCATTAGCTGCTGTCATGCCAAATTGTTTCTGCAGCAACATGACTGCAAGAACGTCACTAGCAGTATTCGCTTGACTGATAACATAAGCACCAAGAGCCTCAGGATCTAATTCTGACGCGACTTTGTACACCATTAGAGTCTTACGAGTATCGGGATCGAGGTTCAGATTGTTCTGTTCAATGTCTCGGATACGGAAGAGTGGTCTCCTACTGTTAAGTTCTTGATGGAGCCAATTCAATCTCGCTTCTTCGTCCCATTCTTTATAACTTCCAATTCCTAGTTCACGAGTGATGGCATCCAGCGCCAGAGTGTGTCTTGTAGATTCCTCACGAATATCCAAAGGAACAAGAGTCATACCAAAGACAGCCACACGGCGAATAATGTCGGAAACGAGTCCATCGGCCACCAACTCAAATCCAGTTTCCACCAATGAGTTGTAAATCACCTTCAAAGGCTCCATTAAATCATTTGCCTTTACGATTGGCTCAACATCCTCCCAACCCTTAAATGCGCCTGTAGTGTGCTCAGTCGAGGCGATATTCATCGAGTTTGTGATGTCTGAAAGCTTGCTCTCGCATTCTTTGATTGTCCTGACTAGACGCTTTCGCAAGTCACCAATCACACGCCTGTACTTTTCGCGGTGGTCAGGAGAATTCTTAACATTAGATGCAAGTTCATGTAGCTTTCCCGAAAATCTACTGGAAATTGCTAATTCTGAGTACAACTGGTTGAGCTGTTTTGAAGTGGTGGTGGATATGATGTTGAATAAGAGTTGAGAACAACAGTGTTCATATAAATATATATAACATTCAAAATGCACTGCGCGTACTCACATCATGCAAGAACATTTTAGCCGCTCTGAGTCTTTGATGTGTCGTAACTTCCAATGTAACCTCAGGAGTACAATTCGGGTTACCATCCCTATCTCCTCCAATCCAGCTTGCAAATTTTATAGGAGCACAATCAACTGGCAACTTTTTCCCGAGCGTAACACGGCACTGAGCATCTAGCTTCCGCAAATATGACGGCACAGCATCCCATAGAACAGATTCAATAACAGCATTTCCTCCTGCTGCTTCTTTCTGAACTGTTGGCTTTACCCTACGAATTTCATCAGAACCCCAGATAGCAGCGATGATAGCACGCATGTTGTTCAATGCCTCGGCACGTTCAAAAGGTGATAGGTCGGGTCGTTCCAAATGAGCAAGTAATTCCGAGATCTTGCGGTCTATACAAAGGAGGATGAGATTGGTGAAAATATCAGTGACGATGAATCAAAAGAAAAGCAAATGCATATGCATACATTCATCCACTTACATTTGAGAAGCATCGTTTTCCTGTTAACCTCTGTCGGATGTGCTGTCAAAACAATCTCACACTTTTGCGTAGTCAACTTTTCGAAAATCTTGTCAGGATCGATATTGTCAGTTTCAATAAGTATATCCATAGTACCCCTCACTGAGTCTTCTACATTGGGCAAAGGCCCAACATGATGAAGAGAATCTCGCTCGGCTTGACGAACCAAGCGCATTCGATGGTTCACCTCTGCCGCATTGACGAGATTGAGAGCAATACTAAACGTCTTCATCACGCCCAAATTGTCTGTTTTCAGAAGAGAATGTGAGCAGAGTTTCATAAACATTAACATTCAGGAAGTATAATTTTTCATAGAAGCACTCACCAATAGGGCTTACATCAGCTGCTAGCTTTTTCATCTCTTCAAATGGCGTGAAGTCGTCTGGATTTCCCGCCCTGTCCATCCCATGTTTACGAAAGCGAGTGTACAGATCGTACACAGTCGGGTTTTCTCTCTTGACAACCTCGGCAAGCATGTTGGAGAGCATTTCAATGTCGGCGATAAGCGGTGCATCTGCTTCTGAGAGGTCCGCTGCTTGTGAGAGAGGACCTGCGTCTCCGCCTGATGGGATCTCATCTGCAAGAGCAGCAGCTGCAGCAGCAACGGTGACAACGTCGCTGTTTTTACCGTTGCTCACAAACGCTCTTTTGGGTGTCAGAGAAACGTTGGGTGATGCCGATCGAGCTTGTGCTGCCAGTGGCAGCGCCACGGCGAGGAGGAGAGATAGATTGTTGAATTTCATTTACTGCTCTACTGGAGGAGATCTTTTATTTTATGGCCGTTGAATGAAAGATACTATCAAGCCGATGGTCCTGATGACATCAGCGTCTTGTGTACTTTCAACTTCAAAATGAAGGCTACAACGCGGGGAAGTTGGGAGTTGGGAAGTTTGACTTTGAACTTTGAAGTTGATGCCCAATACCGCTCAGACACTACGACTATGACTGCGACTACGACACAAGCCGAAGAAACCACAGAAAAGCATGCTCCTACAAGTATCGTAGTACTTATCTACTCACAAGAATGATGGAGTTCGGTACAATCAATATTATTGATTGATGTACCAGTGTGCGGCAGCGCTCAAAAGTCTGAAAGATAAAAGTTCATGATGTACTCCTATTACCTTCCAAGAAACTTTCCAGGAGGAACAATTCAGTTCAAAGAAGTGACACATCCACATGTCAAATGTTGCGGTGATACTTGATGTTGAATTTTATGCGCTCTTCTCTCTTAAAAGTTGTCAATCAGATCTTAAGTCTCCCCCCTATATACCCTTCCTAAAGATTATTGATCAGCCTGGCTTCTTAATGTGGGCTTCTCCCGTACAAGTAGCCATTAATG
Source organism: Skeletonema tropicum (assembly GCA_037178625.1). Lineage (NCBI taxonomy): Eukaryota > Bacillariophyta > Thalassiosirophyceae > Thalassiosirales > Thalassiosiraceae > Skeletonema > Skeletonema tropicum. Next base: position 2,493,476 of record CM074127.1, on the reverse strand, counting down.
CCACCGCCACCCATGAAAGCTGCAGCAGTTGCATCTATGCAGCTGTCTCTTTCTTTTCTGTCCCAGCCCTTTGCTAATTCTTCAATCTGTCCCTTGACCCTGTCCTTCAGCTCATTCACATTCTCTCCCCATTTGTAAAATTCCAGTTCTTCGCCATCTAAGAGAAGCTTTGACATTTGTTTCCCAATCATACGACCTCCTGCGAGGTGGGCAAAGTAAAAGTTGTAGTAATGGCACATGAATTCTGGAACATCATCGTCAGATTTGATCATATCCTTCAATTGTGCGGCGTACATTGAACCAGCTTTACCGGCATCTGGGCGTTGCAAGTCAAATCTCTGGCACATGTATTCCATATCTTTTTCGAGTGCTTGCGTTCTCTCCAAGCCTGAATTTCTGAATGGGGCCAAAACGTCAACTTCGTTTACAATTTCTTCTAGTGCGACGTATACGACGTATGAATCCACCAAGAATTGGAGGTAATCTGCCTGTGTGGGTACATACGGTTCAGCAGGTTTCTTTGGAGCCTCGGCCTGCCCTTCCCTAGGTGCTTGTTCTCGGGTGTGCAGACGCATGGCGACATCACGCAATTCCTGAAGGATTGGTGGGAACTCTGATGTAGTGGAGTCTTCATCTTTCTCTGCAATAGCGGCTTCGGCTGACATGCATAACGCAGAATGTTTGCAGAAGACTGATTTTGTTGCCAATTGTCTTGAATGTGATGGTCGAACGAGCGAAGATGGAGCGAATGCAGTCGCTGATCCAACTGTGAGTAGAAGGGCAAAGGAAAGTTTCATGTTGCCTGTTTGTTTGTTCGTTTGTTATTCGTTGTATGGTAATGAGAGTAGAATTCTTTTGCTCTACTACAATACGTTCACATCATCAAGCTAAGATGATGAAAATGGAGAAAGCTGACGCGCCGGCAGGGATTCCCAGAAATCCTACTTCAATAAGCTTTCAAATTTTACAATTGGGTTGATACCTATCTTACCTTACATGACTGTAGTATTTTCATTTTGTTGATTTTTGATGGTGTCGGACCTGAATTGTTTTTTAGAGGATCCAAAAGAATTGAGATCCTTTCATGTTCTTCACGCTCTTGCCTCCACGATGAGGCTTGTGCTCTCCACGAGATGGAGATTGATCTTTGCTTCTTCGCTGTCGTTGAAGAGTTGTTTATAGTTTACTTATGGTATGTCGAGACAATCATAAGTACCTTTGAAGCCATTTCATATCTTTGCTCCTGCTTATCCACACCTATCATCACGATGGTCAAGTCTTCTAAAATTACATTCTTCGCTATCTTGTGCATCTTTGGCACGGTTGGGACATCAGCATTTTCATTGGGTAACTTAAATCGACAGAACAATCGCATCTCAAAGTCAAATGAGCAAATTTTTCAAACGCTATCTTCATTTTCCGTTAGTAGTGACAAAGAACAACAACCAATCTCTGAAATATCCACTGTGGCTCCAAATGACAGCCAATCGGGGTTAAAGCAAAGCTTACTCGCGGGTTGCATAACTTTCCTGACGACTACACCTTTCGCTTCATTTGCCGATGATTTGGAAGTTACTGAGCTTCCACCACCATATGTTCCTGTTATATTCGGTATCCTTGTGATTGGCGGCGTTGGTGTATTGACAGCAAGCTTAGGTGATGTTTATACGGAAGAGAGTAATTTGGGATTGCAAAGTGGAGCTAGAGCGAAGAAAGAGAGAGAGAGAAGTCGTTCTTCTTACTTCAAAAAGTAAAGAAAATGCTGACAACAACTGGCAAAGTGAAAGTCTTTGTCGGCTTGCGTCGCAATTCCTGCATTGTGTAAATTAGCATCATTATCAGTCACGAGATGTGATGTCAATATTTCTTGTCAGATATTCATTTCAAGCAATAAACCTTGCACTTTAACATTGTTATGTCTGTGACGATGACTGGCTACCCAATCGTCCAGGATCGGTGCTTGGATAGTAAGGCTTTGGAGCTGCTCCTCTTGCACCACTAACACCTGGTCTTCTTATCACACCTCCACCTGGTCGAGGTACTCCCAAGCTAGTTGAAAATCCAGAAGGAGCATCAGAACTCTTCCCTTTGAATCCTCCTGGAGGAGCCATCGGACGAATCCTACCTCCTTCTCCGGCTACACCCGGCTGGGATTGTGGACCTGCACTGACAGCACCTCGTTTCGGAACACGTGCCCAATTCACAATAACTTTCCTTCCTCCAATGTTCGAACGATTTGTATTGGAAATGGCATGCTGTGTTGCCTGAGGTGACGTAAATTCTACAAACGCTCCTTTGTCGGCGTGCATGCGAACCGACGCAATCTCTCCAAAGGAATAGAATTTATCACGAACCTCTGCTTCCGTAATTCGCTTTTGCGATCCATCGTCTGTAAATCGTACATACAATGTTGAGACTGCCCTTTCATCCCCATCTCCCCCACGTGCCTTCAACTCTGCTCGTCGCTTCTCTGCCTTTTCTTTCTGTCTACGAACCATTCCAGCCGCCACTGGGTCATTTGTTCCAAAAAATCTGTCCTTTGTATTCTGCTTGCTCAATGGATCATTCTTATCCCTCGGTAACTCGTGACGGAACGGACACTGACTGCCCCTATTACACTCCCCCTTGGCAAAGAAGGAACACAACTTGGGTAAATTTCTCTCATACCGCGGTTCCATCCGTGCCATACTCTGCAATTTCATCGCAGCCGCGCTATTTGTGGGAACACATCCCTGAATCGCCTTGCCCTGTTCAATATCCCGTTCCTGCTGTGCCGTCATCCACGCACGATTGGCATCACTCTGTGGCACTGCCACAACGGCATCCTTGCAACCCTCCTCGGCCAATATTTTATCACGTACTTGCACCGGTAGGCCGTATTGCAAATCGTAAATGCACACTTGACAAACATTCTTACTCCGAGCGCACGTACGGCAAATCTCCACTTTTTTGAGACGTCCACGAGTCCCGGCTTGCCAGGCAAAGACTGTGAAGGGAATATCGCAAATTTTACATTTTTTGCCGTGTGCTTCCTTGGTCATTCGGACGTAGGGGTTGTCGCCGAGGCATGTTTCACAGACTAGTGGGAACTCTGTCTCTTCCCATTTTTGTTTGTTGTCGTCTTTTTTGATGGATGCCATGATTATTTAATTTTTTACGATACACCACTCGATTGTATCTGCTGATGATTGCCTGCTCCTCCTTTCTAGCAGATTCCTTTTAATTGGTGGGTGCGAGCCGGTCAGGAAGTAAACAATAATCTGAACGACGCTGTTATCGTATGGTATCATCAATCCCGAATCGAAAGAGAAGATGATGGAAAAGAGTGTTGGGTGTTGGGCGTTAGGTGTTTGAGCATAAGTGTTAATGAAAAACTATGGTACTTTTCTGATTTTCATTTTCATGATTTTTTGATTTTTGTTTATTGACTCGGGCTGCTCAACATCACGAAACTGAAAATGAAAATCTTACTATTTCATTTGCACTACACTACTTAAGTACTTGCAACTTGCAACTTGCAACTTGCAATCATTGCCTCGAGTAGTGAAGACCGGTTACTGTAGTCATCGTGTTAGTGCTACTCACCAGGCGCTTCTGCCTACAATACTATTTTATCGACGACAACAACTCTGTGTTTGCGGATGCTGCCTGGAATTGAAATCTAAATAAGGAATACTCACAGATATTCGACACATAAAAATATTGCAGTTGCAACACAACAAAAACAATGTCCACCCCAATTCTCTTCGTCATCGTGGGCAAAAATGAACCATTGTTCGAAGCTGAAATAGACACCACCGGTGCATCGGGGGGAAATGATTTGTCTACGCGGCAGAATTACTTTGTCCTTCATTCATCTTTGGATTTGGTAGATAAGAGCTCGTGGACTACGAATAATATGTATTTGAGAGTTGTGGATAAGGTACGTCAATAAGCGAGTGTCGAATAGAGTAGTAAAGGTATATTATTTCTTTGATCTAAAGTTCTAATCTTCTTTACAGGTAAATCATCAGCAAGTATCAACGTTTTTAACAGCAGGAAACGTAAAGTTCATGCTTCTTCATGGAGGCAAGGGGGAAGAAGTGGTCAAGAATTTCTTTAATGAGGTGTATGGTTACTTTGTCAAGCTGTCAATGAATCCATTTTACAAATATGATACACCAATATCGTCGAAAGCGTTTGATGCACGAGTGCGTGCTGCGGCTCGAGCGTATCTATCGTAACAATACAACAATCATGAAGGATAGAGAAGGACTCAAATCACAACACATGATAATTACTATTGTATTTTAAGATGTTACTCCGGATGAAATTTTGCGAATCACCTGAATCATGTCATTCCATATTGGAGATTGGCTTGCTGGTAGAGGATGAGAATATGCACCGATGTCTGGTCTCTCTGGCCAATCTTGGGTCATTGTCGCTTTAATTTGTTCATCTGATATCCCGTTTGACTGCTGCTGTACTGTTTGCAGTATATTCCAGAAAGCAATATTTTCCGCTGCTTCAACGTAGTGAAAGCTGATTGTATCCTTTGAACAACATGAGGCTCCCTTTCGAGGCATGTGGTGATATCGTCCGTCTACTCCAAAGATACTATCTAAATGTTTGTGCTTGTTCAAGTACCATTGGTCAACATTGCCTGTGGTGGTACGTACCAATCCGTAGGCATGAAATTTGTGAGACCCATCTTCCTTTTCTCTGGTATCAATTAATTGAATACCCATCACCTCCTGGAAGCATTTCGCAGTCAATAGTCCCGGATTGCCCTGTAACCACTTTGATACATTTGCTCCAGAGCATTGGGAGTCGGGTTTGTCCCATTCCGCGATCAATCCTCTCATTGTTGTTCTACTCAACACATATCCAGACGCACCTGAGTTGAACGCAGTCTCCTTCTCTCCTTTCAGCGCATGACCAACATACAGGTCTTTTGAACAATCAAGTAGCTTCAAGAATTGATGCAAGTGATTCGGAAGCACAAATGTATGATCATTGACGAAGAAAGCAAAGTCAGGATCGATTGCATTGTGAATTGTTCGAATAACATACTCCAGTCTCGGAACACCATCGTCAAATTTGATCGTTTCAGGAACAAGACATACTTGTGGAAAGGTTGCATCATGGCTCTGCCCATCTTCAATTGGTGCTCCCTCAGGAAATTCATTGGAATTGTGGACAACGTATACTGCGTGGGAAGCCGGACCCCAAGTTTTAGCAATGCTTTCTAGCCGCAATGGCCGCTTTTCGGGGTTGACTACACTGGGCAATACAACAGTAACGAAAGATGGAGGTCCGTTATTGTCATTTAAACTTCCTCTTGTGCTCGTAACTGTCAGCTCATCTTCTGTATTTGGTATTGATATGACTATGATGAATAAAACAAACGAGCAAACCGATGCAAACATTCGATGCCACATGCTATGGAATTGTTTCCTTCGTTGGGTGGATGATGCTCTGTCTGATACATTGTCCTGCCGATGAAGAGATATATCTTCTACACCATTTCTCCCGCGGTGGCGCATGATCAACTACTTCTATGCATGCAGGTAGATATTATGTACTCTTGCAAAACACCTGGCTCTTTACAAGCGATCAACTATTACCTGTCGCAACCTCTTCACAGCAGTACTTCGATATAATTACTCCCTGCCTCTTGCAGTATGAGAGAGCTTCTATCTATCCCCATTGCATGAAAGTAGAGAGGTAATAACAAATGCCAATGCCCGCTGCCCGCCCAATTCAAAACAAGCGCAAGGCCAGCAAGCTCCAACGAAGCTCCATCCTAGCTCCAATCAACTCCAGCTAGAGCAAGCCAAGCAGGGCTCCATTCTCCATTCACCTTTCTCCTTCTCGCTCCCACCGCGCACGCGTCACTGTCCACTTCGGCAGTAGCTTGTACCTAGCTAGCATAGCTTGGACATGCCACATGCCAATGTAGCATAGAACGGCTAGCTACCAACGACAACAGGTTAGATCCACCATGACAGCACTACGCTTACTTGCCCTATCGATAGTAGCAGGATCATGCAGTGCATTCACACTTGGAGCCGATGGCAAGAATGCAGCTCCTGCAAAAATGTGCGATGTTGAAAATATACCTATCCTCGATGAGGTTCCAGAAGGTTACAAACGACTCTTCATGGTCAGGCATGGCGAAGTAATCAACCCTGGAGGAGATCGACCAGTCTATTATGGTGCAATGGATGTGTCACTTTCTCCACTTGGGGAGTTGGAAGCAATAGAGGCTGCGTCGTACCTATCTAGATTTGATCTGCAACATATTGCTTCGTCACCCTTATCTCGAGCAATGTTCGGTGCGCGACAAGTACGTGACAATCAGAATGATTCGGATGATGATGTAGTTGTCTTTGAGGGATTCAAAGAACTAGATAGAGGTTCTTGGTGTGGTTTAACAAAAGATGAAATTGGAGCGGATATGCTTGCCCGTTTCGACGCTTGTGATGAATCGGTTACTCCTGGCGATGGTGGTGAAAGTTACCCTACTCTCAAATCACGAGTGATTGCATCGAGAGATGACTTATTGGAAATGACGGATGTCGGTAGAGCAAGCGCAATTGTGAGCCATTTGCAGGTCACCAGGGCAATGTTGTCTGACGCTTTAGAAATGGACATTAAAGAGATGGCGGGGCTGAAGATTGCCACTGCATCTATCACGTGCGTGGATTATTGCTCTGCCACAGGACAACAAGTTGTGAGATTTCAAAGCTTCAAACCAGAGTCAGGGCTGGAACAGAGCAAGGATGGTGCTAATTGATTAATTGTTTACACGATGCTCATCTCAATCGCGTATGTATCTTTATTCTGTGTCTTCTTTTTCGAGTCCACACCATTCCTCTATGAACAATGCAATTGTCAACATACAATCTCGGAAGCTTTTCAAACTCACACTTTCATCCACGCCATGAATTGAATCGGACTCTGGCCCGAAGCATGTAACAACAACATTATCAGAGTTTTGGTAGAGCTCGGAATAAAATCGAGCATCGCAGGTGCATGTGATGGGCTTCACTAATAGTTCTCTGCCAGCGTTTGATTCATCGTCTGCAGATGCAGTTTTGTAACATTTCTGCAGTGAATCTACAAAGTCGGTCTGCAGTGATTCCTTGCCCGATGCTTCACCACCTACAAAATCAGGCAAGAGAACTGCACCATCCGCTTGGAATCCCCTATACGCGATCTCCAAGCCTAGACCTAGTTTGTTTGCCTCATCCTTTAATATGCTTTCAATGTCTCGCTTCACCGCTTCAATCGTTACACCAGGCCAGAATCCAACGCGAGCTTCAAATCGGCAGCTGCTAGGAACTGAAGAAGCCCAATTCCCTCCTTCGATCTTACCAAGATTGAAGTTTACAGGATGATCGATGCCTTTGTAAGCTGGGTGTCTATTGCCTGATTTATTGTACTTTTCTTCGAGAGCTTTAAGTGCAGCGAATAATGAAAATGCACCCTCAATAGCATTACTTCCCGCTGATGTTTGTAGCACATGACATGGCTTGCCAGTTATTTTGGCGTTGAACCACAATACTCCCATTTGTGCATTAACAATGAACTCGAAGGGCTCAGGAATAATCACAGCAGTTTTTGTCGTGTCAGAGAAGGGGAGTAACGAAGTATGGTTGGCAGCCAACGCTCCGTTGCCTGTGCATTCTTCTTCAATTACCGTGCATATTGTTACGTTTGTTCGAGGAAGGTATCCAATTCGTCGGAGCGCAATCATAGCATATATCATTGCAACCACTCCAGCTTTCATATCACCTGATCCTCTGCCATACATCCTTCCATCTTTGATGATAGGAGAGAAAGGAGGATGTGTCCATCCATCTGATTCATTAGCGGGGACAACGTCTACGTGACCCTGGAGCAGAAGGGCTTTGTTGCTGCCTCCAGAACAGTCGCTACTACATCCTTGATAGCTTGCCACAACATTAAACTTCGATTCATCATACTTCCAATCCACGGGTGAAAACCCTCTTTTGTCCTTTATGTTATCTAGTATCACTGGTATGCATTTGACGTCAAAACAGTTTGGTCGTTTTCGCTTGACCCCGGCCGATTCCAACCCTGAAGAACCAAGTGCTTCTTGCAGCAGGTTCAGAATAGCAGTTTGCACTTCTCCTTCACCCTTATCGAGTGTTGAGTCGATGGCAACAATTGTTTTAAGAAATTCAATAGCTTCACATTGAATGGCGTCGACAGCAGATTTTATATCATCAGATAAACCACAAGACATGATAGGAAGTAGTATATATGATGAAGATATTGTAACAGAAGATATACGAAAGTAGACGTACCATCAACGTGATGGCTCATTGTATTGCTCATTCTTTCTGAGGATTTCTTGTGATAAAAACCGATACGACAACAAGAGAGAAAGCGAGAAGTGACCGTAGAAAATGGAAACTGTGCAAAGTTCTCCTCACGCAATCCGTCTGGGCAGTAATGATGCAGACTAAGTATGCAAACATATCCAAGTATAATTGACCTCTAGCAACGGCTAACACACATATGGATCAACAAAAAAATGCAATACTATCAGAAGGCCAAAAATTTGACAACTCAACTAAACAACATATGGTCCGTAATTGCATTGCATTGCATGCAGGATCAATATTAGCGTGCTGATAATGAAACAATACGCAAAAAAAAATCTTTGATATCGACCTAGTATAAAAAAACAATTAAAGCGGCTCTTGCCCATACTGACGACGATAGATACATTGTGGTTGAATGATGAGCTGATGAGCTGCTGGACAGCTCAAGCCGGACCTCAAATTCAGCTCAGCTGCTGTAGCATCGCTTCAACCTACGCAATCCGTCTGCGCAGTGCCAAAGAGCTTTCATAGTATCGCCGCCAGCTATAATGGGCCACTAGAAGCGGCTCTTGCCCATACTGACGACGATAGATATGATATGGTTGAATGATGCGCAGATGAGCTGCTGGACAGCTCAAGCTGGACCTCTCAGATCAGTTCAGCTGCTGTAGCATCGCTTCAACCTACGCAATCCGTCTGCGCAGTGCATATGAGCTTCAAAGTATCGCCACCAGCTATAATGGGCCACTAGAAGCGGCTCTTGCCCATACTGACGACGAATGTACGATATGGTTGAATGACGAGCTGATGAGCTGCTGGACAGCTCAAGCCGGACCTCTCAGATCAGCTCAGATGCTGTAGCATCGCTTCAACCTACGCAATCCGTCTGCGCAGTGCAAATGAGCTTTCATAGTATCGCCGCCAGCTATAATGGGCCACTAGAAGCGGCTCTTGCCCATACTGACGACGATAGATAACATATGGTTGAATGATGCGCAGATGAGCTGCTGGACAGCTCAAGCAGGACCTCTCAGATCAGCTCAGCTGCTGTAGCATCGCTTCAACCTACGCAATCCGTCTGCGCAGTGCATATGAGCTTTCATAGTATCGCCACCAGCTATAATGGGCCACTAGAAGCGGCTCTTGCCCATACTGACGACGAATGTACGATATGGTTAAATGACGAGCTGATGAGCTGCTGGACAGCTCAAGCCGGACCTCTCAGATCAGCTCAGCTGCTGTAGCATCGCTTCAACCTACGCAATCCGTCTGCACAGTGCAAATGAGCTTTCATAATATCGCCACCAGCTATAATGGGCCACTAGAAGCGGCTCTTGCCCATACTGACGACGAATGTACAATACGCTTGAATGATGAGCTGCTGGACAGCTCAAGCCGGACCTCACAGATCAGTTCAGCTCAGCTGCTGTAGCATCGCTTCAACCTACGCAATCCGTCTGCACAGTGCAAATGAGCTTTCATAGTATCGCCACCAGCTATAATGGGCCACTAGAAGCGGCTCTTGCCCATACTGACGATGATAGATACAATATGGTTGAATGATGCACTGATGAGCTGCTGGACAGCTCAAGCCGGACCTCTCAGATCAGTTCAGCTGCTGTAGCATCGCTTCAACCTACGCAATCCGTCTGCACAGTGCAAATGAGCTTTCATAATATCGCCACCAGCTATAATGGGCCACTAGAAGCGGCTCTTGCCCATACTGACGACGATAGATAACATATGGTTGAATGATGCGCAGATGAGCTGCTGGACAGCTCAAGCCGGACCTCTCAGATCAGCTCAGCTGCTGTAGCATCGCTTCAACCTACGCAATCCGCCTGCATAGTGCAAATGAGCTTTCATAGTATCGCCGCCAGCTATAATGGGCCACTAGAAGCGGCTCTTGCCCATACTGACGACGAATGTACGATATGGATGAATGACGAGCTGATGAGCTGCTGGACAGCTCAAGCCGTACCTCTCAAATTCAGCTCAGCTGCTGTAGAATCGCTTCAACCTACGCAATCCGTCTGCGCAGTGCAAATGAGCTTTCATAGTATCGCCGCCAGCTATAATGGGCCACTAGAAGCGGCTCTTGCCTATACTGACGACGAATGTACGATACGCATGAATGATGAGCTGCTGGACAGCTCAAGCCGGACCTCTCAGATCAGTTCAGCTGCTGTAGCATCGCTTCAACCTACGCAATCCGTCTGCACAGTGGAAAATGAGGTTTCATAGTATCGCCGCCAGCTATAATGGGCCACTAGAAGCGGCTCTTGCCCATACTGACGACGAAAGATATGATATGGTTGAATGATGCGCTGATGAGCTGCTGGACAGCTCAAGCCGGACCTCTCAGATCAGTTCAGCTGCATGTAGCATCGCTTCAACCTACGCAATCCGTCTGCACAGTGCAAATGAGCTTTCATAGTATCGCCACCAGCTATAATGGGCCACTAGAAGCGGCTCTTGCCCATACTGACGATGATAGATACAATATGATTGAATGATGCACTGATGAGCTGCTGGACAGCTCAAGCCGGACCTCTCAGATCAGTTCAGCTGCTGTAGCATCGCTTCAACCTACGCAATCCGTCTGCACAGTGCAAATGAGCTTTCATAGTATCGCCACCAGCTATAATGGGCCACTAGAAGCGGCTCTTGCCCATATACGATTTGCATGAATGATGAGCTGCTGGACAGCTCAAGCCGGACCTCTCAGATCAGCTCAGCTGCTGTAGCATCGCTTCAACCTACGCAATCCGCCTGCACAGTGCAAATGAGCTTCCATAGTATCGCCGCCAGCTATAATGGGCCACTAGAAGCGGCTCTTGCCCATACTGACGACGAATATGCGATTCGCTTGAATGATGAGCTGCTGGACAGCTCAAGCCGGACCTCTCAGATCAGTTCAGCTGCTGTAGCATCGCTTCAACCTACGCAATCCGCCTGCGCAGTGCAAATGAGCTTTCATAGTATCGCCGCCAGCTATAATGGGCCACTAGAAGCGGCTCTTGCCCATACTGACGACGATAGATATGATATGGTTGAATGATGCGCTGATGAGCTGCTGGACAGCTCAAGCCGGACCTCTCAGATCAGCTCAGCTGCTGTAGCATCGCTTCAACCTACGCAATCCGTCTGCACAGTGCAAATGAGTTTTTATAGTATCGCCGCCAGCTATAATGGGCCACTAGAAGCGGCTCTTGCCCATACTGACGACGAATATACGATTCGCTTGAATGATGAGCTGCTGGACAGCTCAAGCCGGACCTCTCAGATCAGCTCAGCTGCTGTAGCACAGCTTCAACCTACGCAATCCGTCTGCACAGTGCATATGAGCTTTCATAGTATCGCCGCCAGTTATAAGCCACTAGAAGCGGCTCTTGCCCACACTGACGACGATAGATATGATATGGTTGAATGATGCGCTGATGAGCTGCTGGACAGCTCAAGCCGGACCTCTCAGATCAGCTCAGCTGCTGTAGCACAGCTTCAACCTACGCAAACCGTCTGCGCAGTGCAAATGAGCTTTCATAGTATCGCCACCAGCTATAATGGGCCACTAGAAGCGGCTCTTGCCCATACTGACGACGATAGATATGATATGGTTGAATGATGCGCTGATGAGCTGCTGGACAGCTCAAGCCGGACCTCTCAGATCAGCTCAGCTGCTGTAGAATCGCTTCAACCTACGCAATCCGTCTGCACAGTGCAAATGAGTTTTTATAATATCGCCGCCAGCTATAATGGGCCACTGACGACGATAGATACGATATGCTTGAATGATGAGCTGCTGGACAGCTCAAGCCGGACCTCTCAGATCAGCTCAGCTGCTGTAGAATCGCTTCAACCTACGCAATCCGTCTGCACAGTGCAAATGAGCTTTCATAGTATCGCCGCCAGCTATAAGCCACTAGAAGCGGCTCTTGCCCATACTGACGACGATAGATACGATATGGTTGAATGATGCGCTGATGAGCTGCTGGACAGCTCAAGCCGGACCTCTCAGATCAGCTCAGCTGCTGTAGCATCGCTTCAACCTACGCAATCCGTCTGCACAGTGCAATATGAGCTTTCATAGTATCGCCGCCAGCTTATAATGGCCACTAGAAGCGGCTCTTGCCCATACTGACGACGATAGATATGATATGGTTGAATGATGCGCTGATGAGCTGCTGGACAGCTCAAGCCGGACCTCTCAGATCAGCTCAGCTGCTGTAGCATCAGCTTCAACCTACGCAATCCGTCTGCGCAGTGCAAATGAGCTTTCATAGTATCGCCACCAGCTATAATGGGCCACTAGAAGCGGCTCTTGCCCATACTGACGACGATAGATATGATATGGTTGAATGATGCGCTGATGAGCTGCTGGACAGCTCAAGCCGGACCTCTCAGATCAGCTCAGCTGCTGTAGAATCGCTTCAACCTACGCAATCCGTCTGCACAGTGCAAATGAGTTTTTATAATATCGCCGCCAGCTATAATGGGCCACTGACGACGATAGATACGATATGCTTGAATGATGAGCTGCTGGACAGCTCAAGCCGGACCTCTCAGATCAGCTCAGCTGCTGTAGAATCGCTTCAACCTACGCAATCCGTCTGCACAGTGCAAATGAGCTTTCATAGTATCGCCGCCAGCTATAACCACTAGAAGCGGCTCTTGCCCATACTGACGACGATAGATACGATATGGTTGAATGATGCGCTGATGAGCTGCTGGACAGCTCAAGCCGGACCTCTCAGATCAGCTCAGCTGCTGTAGCATCGCTTCAACCTACGCAATCCGTCTGCGCAGTGCAAATGAGCTTTCATAGTATCGCCGCCAGCTATAATGGGCCACTAGAAGCGGCTCTTGCCCATACTGACGACGATAGATACGATATGCTTGAATGATGTGCAGCTGGACAGCTCAAGCCGGACCTCTCAGATCAGCTCAGCTGCTGTAGCATCGCTTCAACCTACGCAATCCGTCTGCGCAGTGCAAATGAGCTTTCATAGTATCGCCGCCAGCTATAATGGGCCACTAGAAGCGGCTCTTGCCCATACTGACGACGATAGATATGATATGGTTGAATGATGCGCTGACGAGCTGCTGGACAGCTCAAGCCGGACCTCTCAGATCAGTTCAGCTGCTGTAGCATCGCTTCAACCAACGCAATCCGTCTGCACAGTGCAAATGAGCTTTCATAGTATCGCCGCCAGCTATAATGGGCCACTAGAAGCGGCTCTTGCCCATACTGACGACGAATATGCGATTCGCTTGAATGATGAGCTGCTGGACAGCTCAAGCCGGACCTCTCAGATCAGCTCAGCTGCTGTAGCATCGCTTCAACCTACGCAATCCGCCTGCGCAGTGCAAATGAGCTTTCAAAGTATCGCCGCCAGCTATAATGGGCCACTAGAAGCGGCTCTTGCCCATACTGACGACGATAGATATGATATGGTTGAATGATGCGCTGATGAGCTGCTGGACAGCTCAAGCCGGACCTCTCAGATCAGCTCAGCTGCTGTAGCATCGCTTCAACCTACGCAATCCGTCTGCACAGTGCAAATGAGTTTTATAGTATCGCCGCCAGCTATAATGGGCCACTAGAAGCGGCTCTTGCCCATACTGACGACGATAGATACGATATGCTTGAATGATGAGCTGCTGGACAGCTCAAGCCGGACCTCTCAGATCAGCTCAGCTGCTGTAGCATCGCTTCAACCTACGCAATCCGTCTGCATAGTGCAAATGAGCTTTCATAGTATCGCCGCCAGCTATAATGGCCACTAGAAGCGGCTCTTGCCCATACTGACGACGATAGATATGATATGGTTGAATGATGCGCTGATGAGCTGCTGGACAGCTCAAGCCGGACCTCTCAGATCAGCTCAGCTGCTGTAGCATCGCTTCAACCTACGCAATCCGTCTGCGCAGTGCAAATGAGCTTTCATAGTATCGCCGCCAGCTATAATGGGCCACTAGAAGCGGCTCTTGCCCATACTGTCGACGATAGATACGATATGCTTGAATGATGTGCAGCTGGACAGCTCAAGCCGGACCTCTCAGATCAGCTCAGCTGCTGTAGCATCGCTTCAACCTACGCAAACCGTCTGCGCAGTGCAAATGAGCTTTCATAGTATCGCCGCCAGCTATAATGGGCCACTAGAAGCGGCTCTTGCCCATACTGACGACGATAGATATGATATGGTTGAATGATGCGCTGATGAGCTGCTGGACAGCTCAAGCCGGACCTCTCAGATCAGTTCAGCTGCTGTAGCATCGCTTGAACCTAACGCAATCCGTCTGCACAGTGCAAATGAGCTTTCATAGTATCGCCGCCAGCTATAATGGGCCACTAGAAGCGGCTCTTGCCCATACTGACGACGATAGATACGATATGGTTGAATGATGCGCTGATGAGCTGCTGGACAGCTCAAGCCGGACCTCTCAGATCAGCTCAGCTGCTGTAGCATCGCTTCAACCTACGCAATCCGTCTGCACAGTGCAAATGAGCTTTCATAGTATCGCCGCCAGCTATAATGGGCCACTAGAAGCGGCTCTTGCCCATACTGACGACGATAGATACGATATGGTTGAATGATGCGCTGATGAGCTGCTGGACAGCTCAAGCCGGACCTCTCAGATCAGCTCAGCTGCTGTAGCATCGCTTCAACCTACGCAATCCGTCTGCACAGTGCAAATGACTTTTTTTCTGTTACTGCCACATTGAAACTGGTGTTGTATTGTTAATGTTCTTCTTGTCATCGTTTTTGGTTTGAAACTTTTGAGATCTTTTAGCTCAATGCAGTCCTATTAAGATTTGTGCCTGTTAGAATTGATGATGTCAATTACTAATGTTGTTCTAGCTTGGTTTTGACCAATTCTTTTTTTTTTCCCATTTGGCTTTTAGTTTGAAGCGACTCCTTGCTTTGTTGTAGAAGCCAAGGGTAAATAAATGTAGAAGCATTGACAGCATCTTAAAGAATTGAGTATCAAATGTTGTCGTTCCGGGACTAGCTTTCTTCTCAGACCTTTCCTTGTGCTTTCCTTGTGCCTTGTGCCTTGTGCCTTGTGCTCTTTTTGCACAACAGAGAGGACATGCGCTGTTTGTGTGTTGCGTTTGTTTGTTGTTGCTCTTTTTGGATTGTTATGAATCCGTTCTCGTAACAAGTCGTGATAGACTCTTTTATAATCTCCTCAGGGGCAGCATTTTCATCTTATCATGAGCTCAAATCCTCCTCTCAATACATCCATGAACAACAAACATGTGGATTTCAACCCGAGATCCAAATGGGAAGAGTTCACTCAAATTCCAGATTTAACTTTGTTTGATATTCATCGTGCTCCACGGACTGAAACTGCCGATGCGCTGAATAGAGTTAAACTTCCTCTCAATGTTCTCAGCTCAGAGTTTCACTGCGCGATTTGTCTAGGATATATAAAGAACGCCCGAATTGTGAAGGAATGCCTACATAGATTTTGCGATGAGTGCATAGATAGATGCATCAGAATTGGAAAGAAGGAATGCCCGACATGTCGTGTGCACATCCCCTCCCGAAGGAGCGTTCGCCCTGATCCAGCTTTCGATCAACTTATCCAGAGCATATATGGCGACGTTGAAAAAGTAGAGCAGTACGAGGAAGAGAAAACTTTACGAGTGAATAAAGAAAAGAACATGAACAACTTCACGGATCAATCTCGAAAGCTAGGCATCAGACAACAATCGAAGCAACGTAAAAAACACGTCAATGTGCCCTCTTCTGAAACGCAATCACATCCTTCATCGCCAAGTCGCGTGCTAGGGTTGGAGGAGTCGCCCTTGATTGATTTTGTTCTTCGACGATATCCACAAGAGAGTAAAGTTGATAGGTTGATCAAAGAGCACATACGCACATCACGAGATATAAATGTTGAGACGCTGAAGATTTTTTTAGCAAAGAAACTGAGTTTCTCCCCTCCATCCCACTTACAGGTGAGTTGATAGTAGTTGGGTACCGAAAATGAATTGATTTACTGCATGCAATTGAGCTCATCACAATTTAAATACACCACTCTGACGTAACAAAAGATCTTAACAGTTGTGGATGATAGCTATATTGTACTTCCAGACGATATTACCTTGGCACTGATCCGCCGCGATATTTGCGATGATCCATCAAAAGGAGTTGTGCTTCATTACCGGATTCACCCATTGAAAAGATAAAGCACTTTGTGTTCAGTTCCATTAATCTTGATTTAATTATAGGTGTCTAAACCAGAACACAGTAGTTCGTTCTTCTATGCCAAAGCAATCACTGCAGATGGAGATTAATCAGTCCCTAACCCCTTCCCCCCTCTGCCAAAAAATAATGAAATATTGTGATGCAACATTTCACCCATCTGACATAACAAACTTCTAACCCCTCCTCGATGTGTTTGCCCAACTCTTCGTCTTCCATCTCCTTCTAATTCTAGAGCATGGTCTCTTTCCATGATTAGCACGCTTGGGTTTGCGAGCATTCCTATTCATAACCTGGAAAGTGTTTTGAATTCGTGCTGGTGAAGTTGTGGTTGTGACAGTCGTCGTTGGTGGTGTCATTTGAGCCGCACGCAACGAATCTTTCAGCCACTGGAGATTGTTAATTTCATCTTGTTGCTTCTTTTTCATATCTTGGAGTGCCGTCCTCCACAGTTGTCCCTCTACCGAGGATTGTTGCACAAGAGATGATGGCGAAGGCAACATATTCCCTACAGGGGACGGAGCTGCAGCAGTACCGCAAAATGGACGGCGGGATAAAACAGCACTGTTATTCTGTTGCAGTGGCCTACTAAAGCGGCATGCCGCTCTAGCCAGTCGATTAGAAGCCATCATCTTCGCTGAGTTGATTGCCTACTTATTGCCTACAATGCTACAGAGAGACTCTCCACTCTCCACTCTCCATCCACTCCTTTCGAGGGGAGGAGGTAGGCGAGAGCGAGGGCGGGGAGAGGGAGAAAAAGAGAGAAAGCCCCTATTTAAAAAGAAAACGAGTATTAATGTCACGTGCGTCGGAATCAATAGCATCCAATGCGCGATGCATCATTCACCCAACAACTTTTTCCCAGAGAGCTGCACGAAAATGCTTATCAATCATGGCGCGTACTGGCAACATCTCGAGCTCTCACAGCCACTCATTCAATCATGGATGGCTTTCTCACGATGGCGAGAGAAAAAAAGCTGTTGAGATCAGTTGACGCTGCTTTCATCAGCTCATAATTTTTCATCCTGCCAACTGTCAACATCATCTTCTAGCAAATCACCTTGTCGGCCAACTCGCCTCCGTCGGCCGGCTGTGTTCCTACCGCCTTCCAACAGTATTCATCCAGACGCACCGCCGCCGCACCCAGCTTGCCTTCCACCTTCGCAAGGCAGATTCTACCGCTGACGACTGCAGTCTATTTATTATTACAGGTGAGTTACATGATTCATGATCGAGCAAAAAGAACAGAGATGAGATCGAGCAACAACTTCAGCACCGTGGAAGCCGGTGCTATATAAATTGGCCCAGCACCGTGGAAGCCGGTGCTATATAAATTGGCCCATCGCCGAGGAAAGCCGGCGATTCATAAATTGGCCCGGGCATGTTAAACGTCTTCGGACCGCACTCTGAGTTTGGGGTTCCAGAGCACACAGTTTCCGTACAGGTGGAGATTGATTGGGAGAAAAGCTGAGAGTTGCACTCGCGCGGGCGATCTAGTGATCCCTTTAGGAGGGTGAAGAGGACCCCGGGACTGTAGCCTGCGGAAGTACCTTGGTTATTCGAACCCTGTCAGCATCTTGTGTGACGTCCCCCGCCCATATTTCCCCAAAGAATTTGATGTCAATAGCGATAGATTCTTGTTGACATGTCTTTATTTTTCGTTTCGAGTCATCTTTCTAACAACACATCTTTCTGCCCAACTTGAAATCATCGTACAGGCGTATCGCAAGCTGCATAGCTACCGTCCATACATCCACCCGCTACTCGACCAGCAGAGACTGTGTCGCCTCCAGGACGTTGTGGCGACATCGCCAAGGCGGGAACAAGACGAGCGTCCTTAAAGTGTGTGCAATCGAGTAGGGACGATCCTGCGCCCAAGTAGTACACTTATGATTCCATCGCTATCATCGTAAGATATGGATGACACATTTGCTGCCTCTCCAGCGAAATTGTCGGGGGTTGCATGAATGGAGGTGAAAGTAGATAATGCGCCTCATACGGGCTACGTTTTCGGTACAATGAGCCTGGAGAAAGTCTGTGTGGAATAAGACGTAGATATTTTTAGTCCATCCTATCGATGCTTCTTACTTTCACGTCTACTCTTCTTTTTTTGCTTTCCTTCACCTCCTTCATCGAATAATCCAAGAGAGTTGAAGATATTCATTTCATCTTCACCACCAGACATTAATGTTTTCTTCTTTCCTTCAGTAGAACTCTTTTTTCGTTTCTTTTTCTCGGGTTGTTGCTGTTTGATAGCCTTCTTTTGTTGAGTCGTCGTTTGCTTCTTGGCTTGTCGATGAGCACTTTTCTGACTTGACTTCTTAGCATTGACACTACTTCTCTGTCCTTCGTTATCTTCGGTTAATGCAAACGCCTTTTCCAAACCTTCTTGAACTTCATCACCCACTGGCCACTTTTTCTTTGCTGCAGCGTTCTGCAAAAAGAATACGCTGGTGTCAAAAGATGCAATACGATAATTTCCTTTTCCATCATCATCCTTTGCGTTAGTTCCTCGTTGTGATCGTCGGTGTTGAGTGCCCTCAGCATAATAGTGCTTCTTTTGGTCAATCAAGCAATGTTTTGATAAGTAAGGAGAGGACATCAGCGATTGCCAACCAGAGCTTTCGGCCCATGCTGGGACGAATATTGCAAACTGTATAGGGGGTATCTTGGTGTCATTTTCTTCATCAGTCATAGACAGAAAGTGTTGCATTCGTTGGTACATGCTTTCAATAAACTCTGACGCGAATGGCGGATTTGCTTGAAAGCAACCCCCCTTGCTCAGAAAGTCCACGCCGAAGAAGCTACCCTCACTACCAAACCATGCATCGGTGTCTCCAAACGCACTGCCAAATTCAGAATCACTGCTATCTCTCTCCTCATAGCAGTTGAATGGCGAAGCAAAAGATTCTAAGCAACAACCGAATTTGTTATGTAAGAAGCGAAATACTGAATGTGGAATCGCCGACTGCAATCCCGCTCCCTCTAGCGCATCATACCGCAACAACAATGTGAACAACAAGCGCGAAAAGCTTGACGGCTCATGAGCTCCTAAAATATTGGACAAAGTGCGCTTGTGTAGTCTCTCTAGCTTCTGCATGTGATCAATATTGATCTTCATTGAGAGTCCACCACAAGTAACCCTCGCTTGTCTGTCAGCATCATTCTTCTTGCGACCAGCAATAGGTGCATCGTCATCGTCATCAATGAATGTGATTTTCGGCGTACTGCCACTTTTATCTTTGCCACCCTTTCTTCTCCTACCCTTATTCATTTGCTGCTGCTCTTCTGCTAATTTCCTAACCGAAGTCTTCTTCAAGTCTGATAGAAAGTTCACATAAGTATCTTCTGCCAAGTACATCATTTTCTTGTGCAACTTTTGCAGAATTTTTTTGAAGGGTTGAGAGCTGAATATGTATTGTAGAATGAAAGCATGCTTTTCATTGCTTATACCCGCCACGTCGTCTTTCTTGACTTCATCTGTGTTCGTTTCTGGAAGGCTTTTCATAGTCGAATAGATCTTATCCACAGGCGGCAGCGCCTCTCTACCACTACCACCGATGGACTTCTTAAACGATCGGATGAACTGAAATTTCACTTCTTCTTCAAGTGATGAGAAAGTTTTTCGCCTGTATCCTTGATTTGTCTGGTCATTCATGTCCTGGGAAGATGATATCGCTGGTACTGGAAGGAGAGGTTCCCACACAATACCTCTTTGCTTACCATGTAGTATCCACGCATGTATTTGCTGCACAGAAGGACATAATAGATGATTGATCAATTGTTCTTCATTCTCTATGCAGCACCACGGTGGTAGATGATGATCCATTGTCTTTTGATTATCTCGAACACATTCAGCCTCTAAAGTTTTCAGCGAGAACTGCAATCTTTCCCATATTGAGTGAGCAGGCATTTGTCTCCAAACTGGCTGAAGAACTGACCGAATACACTGATTCCTTTGAGCATTTGGGGTTTCCTGATGCATATTCGTAGATGCTTTTGATGTATTAGCTGCAGCAGCCGCAGCAGCAATGCTGGGCACACAGTTACGAAACAGATCATAAAAGTCAGACTTGAACTTCTCATGGTTGCGATGACGAATAATTTCTACTTCAGGGTTGCTGGGCGGACTCAATTGAAACGCTTGCTTGAGAGTGCGAGGCAGAGTGAAGGTATTTTTTATTGTGCTGTCGACGAGTGCATTTTTGTCATCAGTCGTAGGAGATGCTGCTTCTCCACCGCCACCGCCCATTTCCTCGAGCAAGGCAAACATGTCGTCATCGCCTCGAATGTGACTCTCCATCTTGGTGCAAATGTTGTTGTTCATCAAATTACACGCACTGCAAGCTTGCATTCATTCCGCTTGCCTTCGTGCTCATACGCTCAAGCTAAAATCCTTCTTTGATTTGATGGCATAAGTAGATTTTGGTCTGTCGTTCGACCGTCTTCTCAAAAACGTAAAAGGCAAAACCATAAGCCGCCACTATCCCAAGATTGACCTGCTATCAACATACCACCGCTGATAATACCCCCAGCGATACTCATATACCACCCGCTAAACTCTAATTATTCTCTAGCAAAGATGATGGAAGTAGACACACCAACAGAGCCAACAAACTTCAACCGCGGCGGCAGTGGCGTCACCCTCACCCCAGAAGCATCACGCCTCTTTCGAGTATACAAAACCGTGTCATCCATGCTGACAAAACGAGGGTATATGGTTAGCAGGGAGATGAGAGAGATGACTCCCATGAGTTTTACGGAGAGATTTGGGGAATTTCCTAGCAGAGAGGGCTTGACTATTTTGGTTGTAAGTATTTTATGCTCATTTTATCTTGTGTGCATGTGATGTGTCACAGCGTTGATGGATTCTTGGCTCACCTATTCTTGCAAACAAAAATTGAAACAACAAAGGAAAAACCCGATGACAGTACCAATCAACTCTTTGTCTTCTTCCCAGAAGACGAAAAAGTGGGAGTAAAACCAATCAAAATCCTCACGGACAGAATGAAGGATGAACAAGTCTCAAATGCCATTTTAGTATTACGAGGAGACATCACTCCGTTTGCCAAACAAGCAGTAATGGAAATGAGTGATAGTTTCCGAATTGAACATTTTAAAGAACCAGAGTTGCTAGTGGATATTACGGAGCATACGTTGGTACCTGAGCACCAGGTCCTTTCACAAAATGAAAAACAGGAGTTGTTGAAACGTTATCGTTTGAGGGAGACACAGCTTCCAAGGATTCAGCCGAATGATCCAGTGGCGAGGTATTATGGTATGAAACGAGGGCAAGTGGTGAAGATTATTCGACCGAGTGAGACTGCAGGGAGATATGTCACGTACAGAGTTTGTTTGTAAGAGTATAGATGATGATATAAAAATTTCATATTGGGTTAGCTTACTATATTATGTGAAACAATATTGTACTCAACGCCGATGCCGACGATCATCAGAATGTCGTTTCCGACTTCTATCCTTGCTTGAGCTATCTCCACTTCGTTTCCTTCGCCTACTATCACTTCCTCTATCACTTCCTTTTCTTGAGGAAGACTTGGAATCCTTAGATTCATTACCACGAGAAGACTTTTCCGCCTTAGGTTGAATTTTAGAACCAGGACTACTCGTCCCTTTTCGCTTGCTCACAGGATATCCTAAACTCATAGCCTTCTCGTCATGCAACTGCAGCAACTCTTCCGACGGTTGATGGATGCCCCACCACCTCAATGGCCACTCGGATGTATTGGGGGGGAAATCTTCCGGAAAGATTGGGATTCTACTATTTGGCAGCGGAGTTACATTAATTGTGTTTGTCACAGGATCTGTATCAAAGAAATCATACCGGTTTTCAGAATTAGTAATGAAGGACCCAAACAGTTCAATTGACCCGCCCTGTCTAGTCTCTCTTTGCATAAATTCCCTCGGATCAACACTCAATATGTTGTTGCTCTCAATGTCGTCGGACACATTAGAAGAAACAATTTTAGCAAGCTCATCCAATTTTTTCACCATTCGCTTCTCTCTATCAGTGAGCGCTGTCGTCTTTGGGCGCGGTTGGTAACTACTTAACGAAGACGCTACTACTTGAGGTAGTGAGATTGTCTCTGCGCTGTTTCGAGATGATGGTTGAGGTCGCTGCTGTTGTGTTTGCGAAGGCTCCTGAACCTTCTTTTGTTGAGGAGTTGGAACCTTTGCAGGAGGAGGAGGAAGGCTGGATAGAAGCGAAGGTTCCGCTTTGGGAGTTGCAGCAGCGTCGCCGCTGGATCTTTTAGGAATAGCACTGTTCATACTACAACACTTTTACTAATATTGTCATGACCATCATGTAGAGCGTTAATTTAGCTAGATCGCTGGACGCTGGGCAACAGATGATAGAGTAGAAGATGATGAATATGGGAGATGGGAGGAAAGAATTGGCGGGAAAGTGGGAAAGCATGAATGATGGCATGTATGTATGGGAGATCCAAAGTAATCTGAAGTAATGTAGGTGAGCATGTGGGCAGGGAATGATGTGATAGGTTCTCTTGCTATGCCTGCCGAGTCAACTTTGAATGTGGAGAGAGTTTAACCAAAACGTAATCTAGCTAGCATATTATATTCTTGTATTAGCGACTCCTTCAATCTGAATGTCATAGCACTCCTACGATGGTACCCGAAGCAAAGCCCTCTTTACTCTTCCGATTTCGCCTTGTGATGAGGAAACAAGGTTTCGACCTCGTCATCGATAGCCTCTTCTATAGCATGCTCGATAGTTTCTGCCGCATGGAAGAATGCTTCCTCTGCCTTTTCCAACTCGTCGACTTCATCAGGATTGCTTTTGACTTGCTTGACCTTGACTTCATCTTTCTCTTTTTTGTCACTTTTCCGACTAGTAGTCTTGACTTCTTTGAGGTTAGAGTCCTTGCGAATTGCCTTTGCATTAACAACAGTAGACTCAAGGCCCCATGGTCCGAGAGGCGCATAGTAGTATTGATTTGCTTCGACAGCAACAGCTAGAAGAGCAAGTACGATGGATGTGATTCGATTCATACTGAACTGAAGGCGTAGGGAATGGCGGGCGGCACGAAAGGGTCGACTTTTCTTAGCAGCAAAGGAACAATTTTATGGGAGCACAGCGTGAGTTGGTAGCAGGATCCGAACGCCATGGTACTTTCAAGATGCCATGTTGACATCTGCAGAATAGAACTCGCGCAGCGCTGCAGTCGCAGGTGAAGTCGAAAGCTGGACTTCGAGTTCGCATTTTGGTGGCGATACAATCTATCGCCAAAGGTATTTTGCACCGACCATTCATCCATAAGAAAAGTGAAAACATATCCGTCCATAGCCTACTGTTACCGAGCGACCCCGATGCAGTGCTACTACTTTGAAGCCGTCAAGTGAGCTACTAGTAAGCACTACCACCACAGAAGCATACCAAAGCACCATGGGTTTCATGAAGAAGCGCAGCAATGATGGCAATCCATCTAATAAACGCCGACAAAGGTCGAAGGGAAATAATCACCCAAATCAACATCGATTCGGAAGGGTCATGGCCCAGCCTCCCAAACTTAAACTAAACTCTGGCCAATATCCAACCGTGTCTATCGCTGTGCCAGGAAGTGTAGTTTCTAATGCTCAAACTCGTGAGCTGCAGACACAACTTGCTGGACAAATTGCTCGAGCAGCGGTTGTGTTTCGTGTAGATGAAATTGTAGTGTTTGATGATGGATTGGGCAGTACACTGAAGACGTTGTCAAATTACAAACGCGGACCAAGACGGAACGAAGGAGAAGATCAGATCAGTGAGCAAAGCCAAGACAAAAAACCTGATCATCTACAACCATCAACAGATCCTCATGCTTTCTTGGCAAGAATATTGCAATACTGTGAATGCCCTCAGTATCTACGAAGGAAATTCTTTCCCATGCATCCTGACTTACAATTTGCTGGATTGCTACCCCCACTTGATGCGCCGCATCATTTGCGTAGAGGAGATGTGGCAAGTTTTCGAGAAGGAGTGGTAGTTGACAAGGATGCTGGTGAGGATGGATCATACGTGGATTGTGGAGTTCCAAATACATTGGTACAGATCGACCGCGTGTTGTCACCTGGACTGCGATGTACTGTACAACTTGATCCAAAAAGCTATGCAACTTCCAAGAAAGGATCCATGAAGGGCGTAGTTGTCAGTCCGACCACACCGCGTGATCAGGATGGCATTTACTGGGGATACACAACAAGAATGGCATCATCGATCAAAGCAATCTTTGATGAATGTCCCTACGAAGGTGGCTATGATATGAAGGTCGGGACAAGTGAGCGAGGTGATGTTTCCATTGATAATCCAAAGTTTCGTTTGGCAAAGAAAGAATCATTAAAGAAGTCTGACGGAGACGAAGATCGATTTAATCACTTGATAATTGTTTTTGGAGGTGTTGCAGGAATTGAAGAATCAGTAGATGCAGACGAAAGCATGCCATTGTCCGGAGAGGATAGCAAGAAAATGTTTGATGTCTGGGTAAACATAGCTCCGTACCAGGGAAGCAGAACGATCAGAACTGAAGAGGCAGTGTTCATTACTCTGTCTCGATTGAGCCCATATATCGCAAAGAATGGCTTGGCATCTGAAGCAGAGAAAAGTAGTTCGACGAAACAGAAGGCCGTCGTGAAAACGGATGATGTTGAGTTCAGTGACGGTTCTATATCCGAAGAGAGTAGTGATGATGAAGAATCTTGAGGTTTGCAAGTCCATATAGATGCTACTTTCTCCATTTAATTAGAACAACGTCATTATCTTGAACAGAATAATCCTTCCCTTCCATTCTAACTTTACCGTCATCCTTTGCCGCATTGTAGCTATCATACTTTATCATATCCCTCGCATCTACAACTTCTGCATGAATGAAACCACGCTCTATATCACCGTGCAATTTACCAGCTAGCTCTATTGCTTTCACTCCTCTTGGTTGAACTATATGAGTTTTCGTCGTTAACGATCTTTCTGGTGGTACGCCTGGGCCAGTGTACACAAGAGAGAGACCTAGTATATCTTTCACAAGAAGTGGTAGAGTTTGGTAAGTCAATTGAGTTGAGCATTCAACACCTATTGATTCCAGGTATGCATTGCGCTCATCAATACTCAATAGTGCTACTTCTGCCTCTAATTTTGCACTAACTAATGTGTAAGAGTCTGTGTCTCGATCACAATATCCAATTTGACTCATGAAAGCTTCTGCCTGGGCAATCGTTTCCTCCTTGTTGAGAGTGAAATCTACTTCATCCGTATTGAAGGCGTACAGAACTGGTTTTAGCGTGAGCAGTCCCATAGACTTGATTGCATGCTTTTCTTCGTGCGTCAAACCGATTGATCTTGCATTCACACCATCTTCTAAACCTTTCTGCACCTTGAGAAGAACATTCCTTTCATCACCTACGCAATTAGTTCTCTCTAGCCGTCTTTCGACATGGGCCAAGTCAGCTAGGAGTAGCTCTAAATTGACAACTTCTGCATCAGCTACTGGATCTACTTTACCATCGACATGAATCACATCATCATCCTCGTAATTTCTCACAACATGTATTATTATGTCGCATTCTCTAACCGTCGCAAGAAACTTGTTTCCCAAGCCCTCTCCACGAGATGCACCGCGTACTAAGCCAGCAACATCAATTAGAGTTATAATTGCTGGCAGTGCCTTGGTCTTTTGCCCAACTGTTGCCACTCGTTGTAGATTATCATCTGGAATCGGTGTAGGCGTGATATTTGGTTCGATTGTGCAGAAGGGAAAGTTCTTCGCGCTTGCTAAAGTCTTTTGGGATATAGCATTGAAAAGCGTACTCTTCCCTACATTAGGCAAACCGACGAGACCACATTTGACTTTCATGGACATCTGGGCCAAGCATGACGCCATCGACGGCAGAAATAGTGCTATGATGGCAGTCAATAGATTAGTCATCTTGCACATGAATCCAGTTATTATTCAACCGTCCTACCAACTTCCAAGAGAGCTCACAAGAGCCATCATACATACTCATCAGCATCCACGCTGTTTGTGTTTGTGTTTGCAAGTTGCTGCGCGCTGTTTTGGGTACTGATTCCTACGTGCTGCTACGCCCAAAGATAAATGAAGAAAGCCAGGGAAGCGAATGACCATGGGAAAAAATTGTATGTATGGTACAAAAGTTACTGAGCGCCGCATTATCAATAAATCTAGCATCCACTGTTAACATCGCACTCAATTTATTGTACCACTGTCCATGACTTCCGAAACAGCTACGCCCGTAGGTCCCTTCTACGATGCTCTACACGCAAACTACATTGTCACGCTTGGAGATAAACTTGACTCACCGACCTCCTATGAAGGAGCCGTCACAGAGCACTTACGAGTGAGTGGCGTGTATTGGAGCCTCGCCGCTTTAGCATTGTTGCGAAATGAGGAAGAGGTCGACGATCTAATGGGATTGACAAAGCCTATACAAGCAGCGACGGAAGGCACAGAGAAAAATAACAAAATTAGATCAGCCATTGTAGATTGGGTCTTTCAATGCTATGATGCACGAGTTGGGGGCTTCGGAGGCAACTGCTCTGGTGAAAATCCACATGATGCACACCTCTTATACACACTTTCTGCGCTCCAAATACTGGCCATCAGTGATTCCCTTGACGACGAGCGGTTAGACAAGGATGCCATTGTCAATTATGTGTCATCTTTGCAAAATGAGGATGGAAGTTTCAGTGGGGATGAATGGGGAGAGATAGATACGAGATTTACATATATTGCGTTTTCATGCTTGGCGCTGCTGAAACGACTGCCGCTTCCTGACTGGAGCGGTAGAAATACGCAAGTGGCATCAGAAGAGAAACCAATTATAGACACTTACAAAGCCGTACAATATATCATGTCATGCCGCAACTTTGATGGAGGTTTCGGTTGTGTGCCTGGCGCTGAAAGCCATGCAGGACAAGTCTTCACTTGTGTAGGGGCACTCTCAATTGCGCAATCACTCCATTTGTTAGAGGATGCAGATCTTCTGTCGTGGTGGTTGGCAGAGCGACAATGTGATAGTGGTGGGCTGAATGGTAGGCCCGAAAAACAAGCGGATGTTTGCTACAGTTGGTGGATATTGTCAGCATTATCGATCCTAGGGAGAGTCGATTGGATTAATACAGGTAAACTTGGGCAATTCATTCTGAACTGCCAAGATGATGAAGATGGAGGGATTGCTGATCGACCGATGGATATGCCAGATGTCTACCACACATTCTTTGGACTTTGTGGCCTTAGTTTAATCGGCCAATTGGAAAAGATTGGAAACAACGAAGGGCGGAATTATCGTCAGATTGATCCCGTTTTTGCTTTGCCAACAGATGTTGTATCCAGATTGGGTTTGAAAGCTCAAGTCATTAGTAACGGTGGAGTCGATGTTGAGAAACGGCTCAAGCTACATTCCATACTGGACATGTAACGTTAATCTGGTCCAATCTTCAGTCCAACGAAGAAGTAGCCTATTGGTGATTATTACAAGATATCAATACTTTGATTTAATAGCTTACTGCTTTGCGTGCTGCTACTCATTCGCATTCCCCATCCCCGAGATTAGTACAAGATACATTCGATAGCTTAGAAAGTTGGGTGCTCATCGTCCTCAACAACAGACAAGTCGACAAGGTTTGACTTCGACAGCTTCCTCACAAGACCTCTAACCTCAACATCACATTGCTCCAACTGTCTTTCTTTCTCTCCAGTGATAAGATCCTTCCAGGCGTGGTTGCATTCCTTGATGATCTCAAGTGCATAGTGCTTGTCCATGAATTTCTCATCTAATCCGAAAACATTTGGTGGCTTGCCATCGGGGATTTTGTATGTTCTGAACCACTCTCTGATAGCGTCAAGAGTACCAGGAAGTTGCTTAGCAACATCATCAATGTCATTCAAAAACGGAGCCCACTTATCTTCAGCATCAATGGCTACAACCTTCCAGTCTGCCTCTCCTTCATCAATCATGCAGAGGATACCAAGAATCTTAACTGGGCGAATCTCTCCAGTCTTGACGATCCTAGAACCGATTTCGCATACATCCACAGGATCGTTATCACCTCGGCAGCCTTCAGCATCAGGGTGGACGAATGTGGGATCTTCCCAGGTACGAGGAAGGCAACCATAGTTGAAGAAAATGTCACCCTTCTTGAACTCACGAAGAACACCCTTCTTCTCATCTTGCTTGATGAAGTTACCGACTTCATCAGTGGCAATCTCATACTTTTTCCTGCGAGTAGAGAAGCAGGGCAAGAAGATTGTGAGAATTACAAACAAAATACTGCGAAGGAACATGCATATCTCAAATGTATACATACCTCGAGAACTTGGGGATTTCGCAAACAAAGTTAAGGTAAGGAGTAGGACGATCAGTTGCTGGATCTATATGTACAAGAGTGACATCATGCCACAAAGAAATGGGCTTCGATCCAGTCTTATCGGCTGCTTTGATACGATAATCCAACGTATTCTCATCTCCGTGAGAGAGGATCTCCAAGTTGTTGCTTGAGCCGTGAGACAGAGCACCAGCACTGGATGTCCTTAGAGGTTGTCCGATGGGAACTAGCGATTCTTCACCTAACATTTTGATGTATTTAGATATGATGTAAGTTGACAAAAGAAGAGGATTATGAGACTATGGAATGACTGTTGGAGGAATTGGTCATGGTGCAATGGAATGTGGCTGTTTGAATCTCGTGAACAGATGGGCAAAGGCGATGCAACAGACCACGCGGACGCGCTGACGTACTTATGGGACATGGTGGGCGGGAAAAAAGGACAAAAAATGTCCGAGACGCATCGCACGCTCCCGCCAAATCCAAAACGAATCCGAAGCGAAGCGCGGCGAATGTGCGGTGTCAAGATGAGAACTCGGATGCAATTTTTCTTGACACATCAAAGAACACAACAATGACCAAAAGAGACTTCATCACTGATGGATGAATGCCAACACAGATCGATTGCCATCCGTTCAAAGCAGCCCATAATCAAGAGTAATCATAGTTTGTATTCTAATCATCACGAAGCATCAACGCCTCTCTCCATTGCTACGCTAAATAACAACCAATATCGATCGCATCATGCTTGCAAGCCGTGCGTTGCTCCGATCCGCCACAAGAGCAGGCGGAAGAAATGCCATAAAAGCATTAGCTGCAAGGGGTCTTTTATCGCCTGTTAGCAGCTCAATTGGCATTAGGACAAAATCTACAGAGTCAAAGGTTAGCTTTTTTGTATGCTGCTGCTTGCTTATCAGGTTGGATTGCATCTACCATGCACACTATCCACATCATGACGTCCAATGCATTATTACTCCAACTAAACTTGCTCTTGCTTGCATTTATATCCATTATCAGAAGATCTTTCCTACCAGTCATTTTCATAAGAGTCATCAAGTTGCGCACAAGTCCGCAGTACCAATCGTCGATGACCATATCCGTGGCGGTTACAATTCTTCTTCCATCATTCAAGGTGCAGATGCATGCGCAAAAGCAGGCATTTCCAATCTAGGAATCAATGGACCAACGACCATCTACAAGAATCAGACATTTGAAGAGCTTTTCCAACACGAAGTCGCCAACAATGAAGGAAAAGTCGCTCACGCCGAGTATGGCGACACATTTACAGTCGACACGGGTAAATTTACAGGTCGTAGTCCAAAAGACAAGTGGATTGTGAAAAATATTGGCAGTGAGAGTGACGCCAACATTGACTGGGGTAGTGTAAACCAGCCAACTAGCCCTGAAGTATTCGACGAGCTATATGAAAAAGCCGTCAATCACTTCAATACTCTAGACAAGGCCTACGTGTTCGATGGCTTTTGCGGAGCAAATCCCAACTCCCAAAGAAAGATTCGCTTTGTTCATGAGATGGCATGGCAGCAGCACTTCGTAACTAACATGTTCATTCGTGCCAACGACGAAAAAGATCTGGATGGGTTTGAACCCGACTTTACTGTGATCAATGCTTGTTCACAAGTGGATGAAGACTGGGAACGTCACGGACTCAATTCCGAGGTTGCTGTTGTCTTCAATGTAGAAAAGAAGTGTGCCGTGATCTTTGGCACCTGGTACGGGGGAGAGAATAAGAAGGGAATCTTCTCTCTAATGAATTACTGGCTTCCAATGCAAGGACAATTTCCGATGCATTGCTCTGCCAATGTCGGCCGCAAGAATGGCGACTCGGCTCTCTTCTTTGGTCTCTCAGGAACTGGAAAAACAACCCTGTCTGCTGATCCTCACCGTGCATTGATTGGAGATGATGAACATGGATGGGACGAAGAGGGTGTGTTCAACTTTGAAGGTGGCTGCTATGCCAAGACTATCAACTTGACTGAGAAGACAGAGCCTGACATCTACCGTGCTATCAAGAAGGATGCAATGCTGGAAAATGTGGCTCTCAAGGGCGATGATCTTGTTCCAGACTACTTTGACACTACCAAGACCGAGAATGGTCGTGTTTCTTACCCTATCTTTCACATTGACAACTACGTAAGTTTTTGCCAACTCTGTTTATAGGTTGACCTTGTGATATACTGCGCAAATGCTCACGAAATCTTTTCACTGTTACTCTTTTTGTTCTCCAGCATGAACCACAAATGGCAGGGCACCCAAATAATATTATTTTCTTGTCATGCGACGCATTCGGTGTGTTACCACCCATTGCGAAACTTACCCCTGAACAAGCTGTAAGTGGATTGCATTTCTTTGTTGTTGATGTAGGTGTGTTGATGTGTACTCACGCCGTGATTTTTTTAGATGTACCACTTCATCTCAGGTTATACTGCCAAAGTAGCAGGCACAGAGAGAGGAATTACTGAACCAACCGCTACCTTTTCTGCGTGCTTTGGAGCAGCTTTTCTAACTCTCCACCCTACACGCTACGCTGCTCTATTGAAAGAAAAACTCGAAAAGCATAACGCTCAAGCTTGGATCGTAAACAGCGGCTGGTCTGGTGGACCATACGGTGTTGGGGAGAGAATGTCCATAAAGACTACCAGAGCTTGCGTTGATTATATTCTTGATGGAAAGATCGAAGATACCACTTGGACAAAGGACGAAGTGTTTGGATGGGAAATCCCTGATGCAATTCCAGATGTCGACTCGAATGTTCTCCACCCTAGAAACACCTGGCCAGATGCTGCCCAATACGACGAAGCAGAGAAGAAACTAGCGAAGATGTACGTGAACAACTTCGAAAAATATCGCATCGGTGATGTCGACTACAGCCAATTCGGCCCAAAACTTTGAGTAGGCCTTTGAAAGATGTGGTTCTGTAATCGTTTGTAATGCTAATACTTTATTTCCTTCAATAGATATACTTCGAAAAATATCGCATCGATGATGTCGACTACAGCCAATTCGGCCCAAAACTTTGAGCAGGCCTTTGATGGTTCCGTAATCGTTTGTAATGCTAATACTTTATTTCCTTGGTTCATGTAACTTGATACATATTAAAGCTCCACTGTCTTGGCAAACACCTGTTTGTGCTTCATGAACTCATCCTCTTTAACAAGATAATTTCTTCTCGCACGAACAGATTTTCCTGTCTTGCTCTTCACACTGTTGTTATTAGCCTCACTAACAAAAGAATAATCATCGTCAGCACACAGACTATCCTCAGCACACAGACCATCGTCAGCACACAAACAGGAGTCAGCATCAAGCAATTCTTCTAAACATAGTGCAAAATTCTCCTGAAGACGATCACGACTCGAGATTATGTCAATTATCTCAGAAAAGGTGGAACAACAACCACGAGAAACGTCTTCCTCAACAGTACTGTCTGAACAGGCCACATTATAAAAGGCTTCCGAGGATGAGCTGGAACACGTAGAAGCAGTCGTTACGCTCTGAGCACTGGCTTTTTTCTCTCTTGCCTTCCTCTTTAGGAGCCTATCTAGGTATCTGGTGGCAGTTGACTTTCTCGGTACTGCATCATTAGTGAATTCGACTTGGTCGACCTCTCCAGTCTCACTCTTAAATTTGATAAGAGACGTAGGATACTCAATTAAGTCTTCATTGGCATTTGGCTGCTCTCCCTTCTCGTTCAAGCAGCTGGGCCGAAGAGTATCATCGAAGCAGTCTTTTGGCTTCGACTCGTCTTCAACACCTAAAGTTTTGTTTTCACCATTTTCACCATTTTCACCAGTCACCTCTTCAACAATAACAAGTGATGAGGAATAATCACTCCTAGCATCATCAATTGCTGTCTTCACTTCATCTATCTCCAATTTCTTCACTGCCTCCATAAGGTTCGCTTGCTCTCCTTGTTCCACTGATGCAGCTGATACGTCTTCAAACACAGGTTGAAAAGAAAAATCATCGAATTTACTATTCTCGACATCGTCAGTTTCCCAAAGCTTCCAATCATTTTCCACGTACTCAGATGTTGTTGTTGTGGTTCCATTATCAGAAATCAGTGCCCCGCTGCTTTCCGCGTTTGGCGACAAAAATGGCATGGATTGATTAACAAAGAAATTACTCAAGTTCGCGTCGGCCGTATCCATCACAGTAGACAATTTCGACGAGGAGACGTCAAATTCATACCTATCGTCACCGACTTGATCAGATTGTTCAATAGGTAGAAAAATGAGGAACGTTGAGTCACAGCCGGTGGATGAAACTCTTGCAGTCCCGATCGAGATCATTGCTTCGTTTTGAACTTGAATGCCTAACCTAAGTGTGACTTTCTCCTCATTAGACACATTAGTCACATACAGTTTGTCTCCATCAGGCCATACACAATTCATGATCATCCTACCGTATTCATCCTTAGATATTACTTCCATGGGGAAACTCAAGATCTTATCCTGCTGATGCCATACCACTGCTCTCATACTAGGGTACGAATCTTTGCTTTCATCTTCGTCTTCGTAACCACTAACTGTGCTTGAATCACTGCACTTTCTCCAACCAAAAAGACTTCTGCGCTGACGGCTCTCTCCTTCATTCACCTTCGAGATCTTGCACCTCACGCCTTTCAACTCCACTGGAGTGACAGCGTATGTGGCTAGGGTACTATTCATATTGGCAAAGTAAACACAATACACAATGATATCAATCAGCTCCGCAGCTCCCAAAATCGCTGATCTTTGTAGCTCCTGCGTCCTGCGAGACAAGCGTCGGTAGCGCGGCGGAGGAGGCAAAAGGGATGATCGGCATGGGAAAAGGTGATGATGAGCATGCGATAAGCTGTCG
The DNA here is from genome assembly GCA_037178625.1 of Skeletonema tropicum. Classification (NCBI taxonomy): domain Eukaryota; phylum Bacillariophyta; class Thalassiosirophyceae; order Thalassiosirales; family Thalassiosiraceae; genus Skeletonema; species Skeletonema tropicum. Next base: position 2,459,712 of record CM074127.1, on the reverse strand, counting down.
TCGACAATTTTGGCCAGCGGCTGCTGACAGCTAACCTAAACCGATGACCGAAAAGGTACCGCGCGCCATCCAACCCGAAACCAACCACCGCGGAATCTTCTCTTTCTCACGCTAAGTAGGAATTCACTTCGAACTACAATCAAAGTATTCCTACGTTCAAATCGCTGTTTTGGCCGTACTTAGCTAGAGAATTGATTCCGACGTACCCAATGTTCGCTAACCGGTACCTTGTCCTCAGAAGAAAGAGAGGCATCTTTTTTCTACATATCACCAGCCAAGCGAGCTGCAATAACAACTTTGTAAAGAGCCAGCAACAGCAGATGGGTGTTTATCCTTGTACCATAGAACTAACTACTTCGTTTTCTTGTAGCTTACGACGAGTTGAGTTGCTACAATACTGTCTTTTATTCTAGGAGTACATTCATTCATTCATTCATTTGTAAAATTCGCCTTCCTCTTCTCCAAAAATGCAGCCATGCCTTCCTTCTGGTCCTTAGTCGCAAACAATGCATGAAACAATCTTCGTTCGAACCTCAATCCTTCTGCCAAAGTCATCTCTTCAGCTGCATTTACTGCCTCCTTACACATTCGTACGGAGACACTTCCCTTTTCTGCGATAGAGAATCCCATTTTTACAGCTTCGTCAAGTAAGAATTCTGTTTCAATCACTTTTGACACAAGTCCTATATCTTTTGCTTCTTGAGCACTAATGCGATTGCCAGTCAAACACATCTCCATCGCCTTTGATTTACCGACTGCTCGGATCAAACGCTGTGTGCCACCTGCTCCTGGAATGACACCCAAGTTGATTTCAGGTCTGATCATATTATCATTTCAAACAAAGGTAGGAGTAAACAAGATGTGAAACAACATGTGAGAACATTGCTTGAATAATTTAAAGACACAAAGTCAACACAAAAGATTTTATACGTACTGTCCAAATTGGGCCTTTGACCCAGCAAGCAAAATATCACACATCATAGCAAGTTCGCATCCACCTCCAAGTGCAAATCCATTAATCGCAGCGATTATTGGTTTCGAGACTTTGGTGATATCTGCCCATTGAGCAAACATATTCTTTTTGTATACATCGGCAAATTCTTTTTTGCTCATTTCGGATATATCCGCCCCTGAGTGTTGAGATGAATCGGAATCACAGCTGATACATTAATCATGATCAACAAGTACATTAACAAAATCGTTACCGAGAACCAACTCACCTGCCGCAAACGCTTTTCCACTTCCCGTAATTACAATACAACCAATATCATCATCGGCATCAAACGCTCTAACAGCATGAACCAGATCTTCAAACAGTGCATCGCAAAGCGCATTCAACGCCTTGGGTCGATGGAGCGATATGACACCTACGCCACCCCCAATGACACTATTATCTTCCGGAAAGCGAGTTTCTACAAGGATATGGTCGTAGGATTCCTTGAGTTCGGCTGTGCTGCTGAGCCTTCGCGTCGAGTACCGCGACGATGACTTGTTGTAGCTATTGAATGCCTTATTAAAGCTGTTGAATAGCTTATGAGAGCTGTTGTATGATTTATTGCAGCTGCTTGTATGACTTAATGCAGTTGTTTTCTTTTGTCCCGGCAATTGTTGGCGGATAGTATCCAGCAATGTAGGTGACTGAACGAGAAGCAGTCGATGGTGCACCGGTAATGGCCGCTTGACGCCGAGCCAAAGCGGTTGATCCTCCACCGCAAGAGGAGAGACGGTGAACAATCATCTGCTGACGTGCCATGGTGAACAACATGCTGGAGTGTGGATCTGCGTGAATCTGAATCTGTCTCTCTCTCTACTACGATACGCAACTACTGATGGGGATGTTGCCGAACAAAAAGTACCATTGCATTGGTGTGTTGTCAAATTATTCAGAACAAGTGTTATTACGTTCGTATCTCGAAAAGATACTGCCCGCCAAAAAATGTCCGCTACTGTCCGGAAAAATAGCGTCCTATTCCTGTCCGTGGTCCTATCCCCTCTCATCCCCCTCCCAATCCCAAACCCAACACCCAACCTCACCCAACACAAAACTAACATCACCATGAAGCTACCGTACCTGATCCTCCTCCTATCATACAGAAATGTATCCGCCCAACAATCAGCAGCGGGCCAGGACACAGTCATCGGCATCGTAGGAAGAGATTTTGTCATGATGGGCGCAGACACAAGTTCCTCTGGCGGCGGAGGCATTTCATTGACTTCTTCCAATATTGACAAACTTGCTGTGATACATGATGGTGGTGGAGATACTGCTCTTAAATTACATGGTGACAATGATAGATACAACAACGGCAACTACTTATTGAATAGGCGAAGTTTAGAGCAGCAGGCGATTGTGGTTGGATTCGCTGGAGATGCAGCCGATGCGGATAGAATGGCTGGAACACTCAAAATTCACACACAAGTGAGGGAATATGAAGCTGGTCTTGGCAATGATATCGTTTGTACCTTTGACGGAGAAGACTCATCAGCAGCAACAACTACAAATGTAACACCGTTGGGTTCTATATCTCCAGCTGGACTTGATGCTGAATCGATTGCTTACTTTGCTAGAAAAGAAATTGCCACGAGAATGAGATCTCGTCAACCGCTACAGCTTTGTCTTCTTGTTGGTGGCATGGTGAGATGTAGCGCCTCCTCATTGGGGAGTTCTTCCAGTGCATCATCATCATTTTCGGATAGAGTGCAAAAACAAGTGTCTGATGCATCATCCGCTTATAGACTGTCATCCAAGAGCAATACTGACGATGAGACGCAGGGTGATGAAATCAACATGATTCAGAAGAAAGTAGTAGTTCTGCAACAACCAGAGATCCTACCTTCGTTTCTGTCACCAAAACTATTTTGGCTAGACCAATACGGATCATTACAGAACTTATCATACGGTTGCCATGGATTCGGGTCAAACTTTGCCTTATCTGTACTCGATCAAAGATATCAAAAGGGAATGTCGCGCCAAGAGGCCGAAGAACTAATAATGGAATGCTTTGAGCAATTGCGTCAGAGATATCTCATCAATTCACCACAACCACCGCGGATAAAATGCATTGATGCATTATGGTGTGAGAGAATTGGAATCAAATTATAAGCAATGATTAGTTTTAGTTCCATTTTTTTATCAAGTCAACTCAATGTTATTTACTTTCACTTTTGTTGAGTCAACCGTGTCAGCAATATCTGAACCGAAGTTCGTAAACTTGTATTATTGGTCTGAATACACGTGCTGAGTACTGGAGACAACCACTTCATGGCAGACAGTTTCTCATCACTCAACCCATTGAAGCCTTCGAGTATGTCTGTGACCATTTTCGATACATTTCTCATGTCCACAGCAGAACAAGATTCGTCGGCTTCCTTCTTCAAGAAGGCATGAAGGAGAGATTCAGTTTCTTCCTTCAGGACTAGTTGAAATTGTGCATTTTCGAGAGTTGCAACATCAGTCTGCGATGTTAGTGAGAGGATGAATTTAGTCATCCATCTGCGTGCATACAGGACATTTTCCAAATAATGTGGTGGAGAGGGTTGAGAAGAAGATTCCTCCGAGCCGCTAGAGCTCAAAATTTCTGCTGCTCTTTCCCAGTCCTTTATTCCCTTGCCCAATCCACTCATTAAGAAGATGTACCATTGCACACCCATGCTTTTTACAATAGTCTCGGCCGTTAAAAGAGACCCGATAACCATTGCAGCATTACAACCAATATACCTTCTATTGGAGAAAAGTTTCTGCTCACGGATAAACTCGTCCATAGCATCCTTGTGTTCTTGCTTCAGCTGCTCCTTTTGTTCATCGGTAGCACCTTCGCTTTCCGGAACAGATGGCTGGGATGGGGGCATTCCTCTAATAGACAACACCCGAAACAGCATGTGTGAAACTGTAGCCCACGTATCGTCTGTAATATCTTTCAGATCCAAGTCTTTCGTGACAAACTGCTGCAACCTACGAAGTCCTCTGACAGCCAAGTGACCAGAATCAGACAGAAGGCAGCTATTCAGCATTGCCAAGACTTCTTCCACCAAAGAGTCATTGCCAAATGCTTCCATAGACTTCAGACAAATTGATATACAACCATCAATCAGGTGATCAAACGTTGTGCCTATCCATTCTCGATGCCCTCTATCCGATGCATTGGGGGTACTAGAAGGAGGAGCAGTGATATAGTATACAAACTTTGGCGGAAGCAATTCTGGGGCATAGCCAGACGTGCTGTTTCCATCCATTTCTTCGAATTCGAGCGCAGGTACCAATATCCCACGGAAGATCAATTGCAACGTCTGCAAATCACCGTGCTGGGGCGAGCTGTTGCCATTATCCTTAACTTCTTTGCCTTGTGATGAAGGGAAGAAATATTTGTTAATGATGCTGAGCAAAGTCTGCAAGCCATTCCCTCGAACATCATGTCTGTCATCGCCCATCGTCTTTGACAAGCCCAGCAGTATAGGCCACCACAGCTCAAGCTCATCATTGTGGAAGCTGGGACTTGCGGAAGTCTTATTGCGAGTTGGTGACACTGACACACTTCCTTCTGCGAGCAAGTCAGAGAGCTCCATGAGACTCTCTAGTGACTTGGAGCTGAGGTCTTGACTTTGCCCAGAAACGTAAAGCAAGAGAGCATTAACCAAATCGACAAAATGTTCTGTCAGGAGAGACATAGGCATTTCGTTATCGCTATCGCTCTTTTTGCAAATCGACACACATTGCTGTATTTGAGCTGATAGCAGCTGAAATCCCTGGGACGCAACTGCCTCATCTTCATCAAGCCCAGCCGTTCCAAGTACGAGTAAAACTGACCGCCATCCACTACGAAGTGTCCCTTGATGAGTTCGTTTTTGATCTCCAGCTGCTTTTTCAGAAGACTCAGCTCCCTCATCGAATCCGTATATCAAAATTAGTTGTTCCACTGAACTGAGAAGATGTTCCTTTACACTCACATGCGTACTTCGGGACATAATCGTCTCGAGCGGCTTCAAAAATCTACGCTGGAACTCAAACACTCCGAGTTCTTCTCTATTCAAAAACTGCATGCTGAGTTGACGCAACGAATCTACTGCGAACATTGCCACTGCTGCTTCTTCGTGGAGAGCTGTACTCGTCAAATGCGTAGATATGGTTCCCCAGATATCAGCAAAAATGAGTCGGGGGCGTGATTCCATATTGAATTGAGTCACTTCCACAAGCTTTTGAAGACTGTAAATTGCAGGCTGACTCCCACCGACACCCACCTTGCTGGTGCTGTCTGAAACAAGAGTATGATGCTTCATGTAATGGTCATTCGTCAAATCAATATCATTGGCATCACTTCCAACATGCCCACCATATCCAGAGATTTCCATCCGTGATACACGACAGAGCTGATAAACAAAGTCTTTCAGTGATGGACGCGAGAGATACGAAGAGCGTTGGAAAATGGAATCAACAAGGTTGAGAGAAATGGCACCATAAATTGCTTTGGCGTTAGCCTCATCAATCCCTTTTTTGTCCATTTCGTCTTCAAGAGGAAAGTTTATATCATCCGCGTCAGAAGATGTATCACTATCTGTATCGTCATCTTCCCTTTTCTTTTTATCACTTCTCGCCTTAACTTCCCAAAGTTGCTGAAGACGATTTACCTCGGCGAGCGCTCTGAAAATGTGCTCCCATGACACGCCTAGAAGTTCTCCATCGTCAATACCGAGTCGCAACAGAGACTGCACACATTGAATGTGACGCGAAGAAAGAAGCCGTCCTTTCCCAAGACGGGTAAAATTGTACAATGCTCGGACATAGGCATCACGCGCTGTCTCGTTTCCACAAATACCAGCAATGCAAATGGCCAGTTGAAAACCATTGAGCGAGACGTCGATAACAGAAGCAGCATTCTCAACTGCGTGGTCCATCTCCTCGTCAGTAGCAATCGAAGAAAGAGAACTCTCAGTGATGTTGGCGGATTCAATTGCAGTTGAAAATACCGCTAATGCAGGGCCCCAAGTCACGTCGAACATGGGTGTTACGTATTCGTCCTTCAAACCTGTATCAGCCGTTCCAACAAAGTTGACAGACGCACGCTTCTTCAAGTTTTCCCGTAGCGATTTTTTACCTGAAGAATGCTTTGTAGCTTTTCTTCTTTGACGAAGCATTGACTCAGTGTCTCGAATAATTTGATCCCCTTCCTTTTGGTAGTTTGACTTTCTGGTATTATCCTCATCAACGTAGTGATTGCCAAAGAAAAAGTCACTTGCGGTTGACAAAGCCGATGGAGCACCAGCTCCACCTTTCTGAATGCCTGCACTCTCTCTGGCATCATCATCTTCTTTCAAACTGATGGGATTAGTCTTAATTCGATTGAAAATATCCTCGAGCATCTCATCAGGAAAGTCACCTCCATCGCATACTCCACTATTCATGCGTTGAAAACTTTGAATTGTCATTTTGCGATCCTCTTTGATCGCTGGATTGTGGAGATCAGTGTTCAGCATAATGATACTAAATGCAAGAATAAACGCCGCATCAGCAGTGGGAAACACCGCAGAGTTTTGGTCAGTGTATCGAGCAGCGAAGACTTCCATGATACGATCAATCTTTTGTGCTTCACCAGGAAGACGAAAGCCACTCAAATAGTATCGAATAGCCTCATCAAACTCCATTCCTTTAAAATCCAACTCTTCTCCATACGCTCGAAGAACTTTCAATGCAAAACCATCCCTGCCACTCTTTTTCTCTACCGAGATATTCTCCAATTTGAGCCTTATCAAAAAGATCTTTGTTACGGAGAAGATACTTTGCGACATCGACTGGATCGTCTGCGTCTAAATGTCCTTTTTCAGACGCATACTTCAAACCGGCTGTTGGCTTTTGGTTAAACTTCAAAGCTGCTTGAGATTCCTCTTCTCTTCGTTTCTTTTTTGAACCATACATCTCCACCAAAGTTTTCTTTGCAGCAGTATCTTCACTAGCTGGCTTGGTGGGTGTATCATAAAGATGCGCTGTCTTCTCACTCGCGTTTCCATTGATGACCAAAGAATTCAGCTGCAAACTGGCCTCATCCACGCTAATATCTCCTCCGTTCCCATCTACTTTTACAGGTGTTGCAATACTTGAGTGTAAGCTTGCCAATACCTGCCGTAATGCATTCATTGCCGCCAACCGCAACTCACGGTGATCCTGCCTCATCTTTTCCGCACGTGTGGCTCCTGCACCAGCTACAAATTGCAACGAGGAGCCTGTAGCACCCGATCCAGTGGCATCCGTCAATCCTACCCGCGAAACCTTTCCCAAAGCATTCACAATGCGTTGGAACAGATCCACTGCAGAAAGATCACAATCATAATTGAGAAAAATTTCAGCCAGAGTTGTTGCGTCACTGCAAATCTCTTCAAATAATGTAATGACCAACAGTTTATGCTGGATGGTGCTATTCTTCGAATCCAAAATAACAAAGAAGACATTGGTAACAAACGCTTCAATCTCTGTCTTCAATAGCGAGCGGAAATTACGAATGAGTGGAACAAAGAGGCGCAAGCTCAACTCCACGATGGTTGTATCGGGACTAGTTGTATTTTTGAGTAGACTGGTACACAGGTATTGGCGGATGGCGTAGTGAAACTCTGGACCAGCATAGAGGATACAACCACCAGATTTGTGTTTCAAAATGTGAAGTAGGAGCTCCAATGCCAAGATACGCGATTGAAGGGCTTGTTTGTCAAAATGAGAGACAACTGGGGAAGAGTTTGTCGCAGCGACAGGTGGGGCAGAATTACCAGCATCGCCACCTGACGATGATTCATTCGAGTCACTGCTCCCTTCTCTTGGAGAATGAATAGGCTGATGTCTGCATGCTCAATTTGCACAAAGACCTAAGCACCAAATACGCATCCCTGTGATCTTGAGAAGCAAACGTTCCCCTCTGCAGATTTGGTGGTGGTAGCCTTGGTTGATGAAGAATCCACCTTCTCTTCCACTTTAAGTTGTTCAATCGCCCTCTCCAATCGAACAAACACACTAATAACAAGCTGCTGCAAGGCTGCCTTGGCAGTTGTCCTATTCGGCTTCGACTCAGTCTGCAGATACACATGAGAACATATCCGAACTGTCTGGAGCAAATGCGCCCCCCGTAGCATTGGCTCCATCATTGTCTTACTCTCCTCACCACCACCATCGTCAGTGGAACATGCCGCAACACGACATCCAGTAGTCAATAAGAATTTCAACGCGGCCAATTCAATTTGCTCCAATGATAAATCAGCCGCAAATATCGATTCGGACAATACATTCACAGCCTTCTTTACTAGAGAGGGTGCCCCAACCGAATCAACAGTGCTGTCCAAAATTTCGTCAATTTCTCGAGTTTCTTCCCCAGTACTACTCTCCGTTACACTACTACTATTATTACCACCACCACCACTCTTGTTGTCTGGATGACCAATATTCACATACAAATCATCCAAACAACCATGAGCCACCAACGAACTCGCCGTACTAATTGCCAAACTTAACAATTCTTCCGTAACCACACTGTCATGAGATTTACCACCACCACCATTATTCTCATCCAAGGCCTTTTCCAATAGTGCTTCAGCTACCTGTGCCGAAGTCAAACACCAGCAATGTACCAATTGAATAAATGATGCGAGTGTCGTACGTGCCTTGGAGGGGGAGTCATTTTTGTGTCCCAATATGGATTCGACTATGACATCTTCTTCTCCTCCTACACTTCCATAAGTATTATCAGCTGGCTGTTGCTGAAGTTGTTGTTCCTGCAGTAGATGTTGCCACCTCTCCACCACCATCCTCACCACCCTCCATCTTCATACCCAGAGCCTCTGAAAACTCATGATAACACTTTAAAGCCGGATCTTCATTCCCCGCAGTTTCTACGGAAGGACCAAACATCCATCCATACCACGAGACAGGTTTTAATCCACCGGCATGTTGAGGGATGGATGGGGATGATTTGGTGTAGAATTTACGTAGGAGGCGGAGTGTTGTGTCGGTAGTGTTGTTCATTAGTGGTGTTGTTTGGGATGAAGAAGAAGTGGAGGAGGATTTTTTAGAGGAGGGTGGGAGGACGGTTACTTGTAATAGTAGTTCGACATCTTTTGCCGTGGTTGCTGATGATTTTGGCGTGCTTTTGTTACTGGGTGGTTGTTTGGAAGACAAAGGCAATGATGGCGCCTTTTCTAAAGAACTACCAGTAGCACTGCCCCGTTTGACCAGCGGTGAATTTTTATGATTCACCGGAGAGGCGACCTTCGTAGTACTTACAGATTCAGCAGATGTTGGAGACGCCGCCGCATTCGAATGTACTGGCGTGGGAGAACGAGAGGATGACTCTTGTGCAGCTGATTCAGCAGCAGCTGTTGTTGGTGCTGCAGCGGCCGCACTTGACAAGTCACTGCCACTGTTGCTCGTGTGGGCGCTGGGCGAAAGGGACAGTCCAGCAAAGAGACCACCTGCCGTCGCGCCTCCCTTCTCTGTCACCGGTGCTGCAGTTTTCTCCACTGCCGGCTTCAAAGACTCTTCATTTACAGAAGAAGGCTCATCAACTTCTTTGTGCTCTTCATTAGTTGTTGTTTCAGGATCGGCCGTCGCCGTCGCAGCTGGAGAGACACTGCTTTTGTCACTATTTCCATTATTACCGCCGCTGCTTCCGTTAGAGTCATTTGATTTTAGCGCCGTTAAAGCAATCGGAGGGACGTAGCCCCCTGCGTCACTAGCGCTGCCTTCTACTTCTGACATTGTTGCTACCAATGGGCGGGCTAGTGTAAGTTTGAGCAATAAGCTACGGTACGGTCATTCTTTCATGGTCGAATTTGGATCTTGGCTGTACTTTTTTGGATTCCCAGCTGACCGGTGTCGTCGGACAGGGGACAAAACTGGGGACAAATTGTCCGCCCGCGCCGCGAAAAAACAATTTTTCGCCGTTCGCTCGCTCATCGCTCACAAAATTCGTAATGCATCATGTCCATAATGTGCATGCCAATGCCATTAGCACTATAGAACTCTTGCCTTGCTAGTGACTAACAGTCCGACTCTATTAGAATGAGCGAAAACAACAACACCAGCAGCAATCAATGGGCAGAAGATGAAGAGTCTGCACCAGCCGGCCCAATACCACTAACCTGGTCCTTCGCCGACGTGGGCAAAACCCGCCTCCTATCACGGGATAACTCGCAACACGCCACAGATGAAGTCTTCAATTCACTATCTCACCTATCCGCATGCATGCTATCCCTACTGGGAACTGTACTACTCATAGCTCGCTCCTCAGCTCCTCCAGCGAATGCATGGAAAATTGTCAGCTTTAGTATCTACGGATTATCACTCATGTTCTTATTCGGGTGTTCCACACTGCATCATGCAATTAATGCTTCGGTCGAAGTAGAAGCGCGGTTACGGATGTTGGATTATCTTGCCATTTATCCATTGATTGCTGGGACATTTACTCCATTGTGCCTTGTCTTTCTGAATAATTCGGTGATTGGATGGTCCTTTTTGGGGGTGGCGTGGCTTTTGGCCATAATAGGGATGGTAGTAACGGCTAGATTTGGACCCGACTTTATTCCCAAATGGATGTCAATGACAATGTATATTACGATTGGGTGGCTTGGTGCCTTTTTGGCATTGTATATTGTACCGTATATTGGTATATCGGGTTTGATTGTTTTCTTTTTGGGTGGGGTGTGCTATACTGTGGGTGGTTACATATATTCATCGGAACAACCCAATCCCATTCCTGGCAAGTTTGGATTTCATGAGATTTGGCACTGCTTTGTTATTGTGGGGGCCTTCTTTCACTTTGCATTGATGTTTTGGTGGGTGGTACCTTGGCAGCCTTGAGAGTGTCAAACTCTAATGATGTTGTTGCATGCTTATTTAAATCGGACAGTTGTTGTACACTTTAGTACAGAGTAGAACAGTATGTATCTTATTTTCTTATTTGAAATGAAGCACACACAGGCAAATGGTCAGAAGGTTCAAGTTTGTTCGGACACGGCTGTGTCGAGATTGTATCTAGTACTGCTGCTGGCTTGAGTGATGCGCTGCAGTACATTCTGTCATACCGTGCTTGAAACACATCATCAACATCTAAAGGTTCATCCAATCTAGCCAGATCCCATGCGATTCCCCAGAACTTGCCCTGTCGCAGCTCATCTAAATATACAGCCACGAAATCGGAGAAAGTTAATACTCCATCGTCCGGGATTACGATTGGAGGACGATCTTCCTTCTTCTCATCAGGATCTGTTGGTGGTTCCTTCCATCCCATGAACTTTGCAGCGTTACGAAATTCAGTCCCACGACCAACCCGGCCATTGATGATTGTTAGCCATTCCTCTACATCTGCCTTTGTCATTTGCATACCAGGTGAGTCTTTTGCGAATCGATTGTAGATTCTTGTAAGCCGATCGATGACTTGCTGTGAGAATTGTGGCTCCATGTATGCAGTCTCAATGTTTCCTTGCTCTGTCATGATTGATATTAGCTCCGGTACAACAAGTGTGGAAGGCACTGGATTATCATCCTCTCTATCCATGTAGATTGCATCATTCAATGGAGCAGACAAGGGCAGTTTCTTAGCCTTGCTTGACACCTGCTCGCCATCTTCAATAAAGTCTTGATCGACAATTCCTTTTTCCAACAATTCCACAGCTCCACACTCATTCCCGCCATTGAAATCTCCGCAAACGATCAACTTCATATCTTCAGGATTCTTTTCTTTCAGTTTCTTTGCCGTCTTGTATGCAGTTGTTACACCTTCAAACATCTGCCTGACACGTCTACCACCCTGTTTTCCAGCTTGCAAATGACAATTCAATACGTGCCAATTGTCTTGGTTGTTAGCTTCATCGCAATCATGAAGTCGAAATGTAGTAAGCATTGTTCGATCTTTATGCTGTGCTGGGCAGACCAGTTCAACTCTATCCTTCTTCCAAAACGTTGCTGGTCGAAATCTCCCTTTACGGAACAGCTCTACGCCATCATAGCCAAGAATTTCAGTCATGAACTTGAAATCCTCCTCGAATGATAATGGTGACACTTCTTGAAGGCAAACCACATCCGCGTTAATGAGACCAATCCTTTCTATTAAGAGAGACTTTCTATACTCCCATGTCGAAATGTCTTCATCGGGTGGAGACAATGGAGGGAGATACATTTTATAATTCCACCATCCATCTTGACAAAGCAAAGTTGAAGCAATCGAGACCAAGCCAAGAAGACGAAGATAAAGATTAGATTGAACGAGACATCACGCAAGTGCAGCAGATGCAAGCAACATCTGCGCCTGCTCCAATCAAAATGACACTTACCTTGAGAGTTGGGCAGAAGAACATTGTAGCTAAGGACGGAAAGGCATGCTGGCAGACGAGGAATGGCTGCCGGTGATGCGAGGTGTTTCACTGCTACCATGATGTTATTATGTGACGAGCTTGGCGCTACTGAAGCGGAGTGCAGCGGCTATGATGGGGTTAGGGTTATGATTAGAGACAGACGACATCGCGCATCGCGCTTTGCATGGCGTGAATTTTGGCGCGATCCGTCTTGCTTGCCACTTGCCAGCACACCGAAGATGCCAGCCCCTTCCCCTCCTCCCTACAATGACATGGCGAGAGACTGCCAATATAGATGACAAAACCCACCCAGGAAATACAGCAGCATGATCTCTTTAGCCCCAAGAACGATTTCTGCTCGCAGTAGAACTCTTTCTTCTCATCTACTTCGTAACAACACATGTCTGTTGGGTGTCTCATCTCCAAGCCAGGACAGGTGCGATGAATCATCAACATCTGCAGGAGTCAAAGCGGGCAGACTGATACCATGTCGGAGACAAATGAGTACAAATAACAGCCCAGATGGCAATTCCAGCATCATTCCTAGTTTTGGCTCAAAGCCCATAACTCCTGATGCAACTGTTACAACTGATGCTGTCAGTGTTGCCACATCATCGACAACTGACTCTGCTGCATTGATTGCAGAGCAAATGGCCGCATTTGAACCAACTTGGTGGCCATCCGATCAAGCACTCGTTGCGTTGAATTGGATAAATGAAACGGCAGGTGTTCCTTGTTATTCCTACTCTATCATTGGTACAACTCTGGCCTTCCGTTTCTTGCTATTCCCTCTCTTCGTCAAGGGACAGCGCAACTCTTCGAGAATGGCACATTGCCAACCTGAATTGAAGAAATTAATGGAACAAATGGACAAACAAAAAGGGGGCGTCGACCAGGCTGCTCAGTTGAGGTACACGCAGCAGATGAAAGCATTGTTCAAAAAGTATGATTGCTCCATGATGGGGAGTCTCCTAGCTCCTTTGGCATCGGCACCCTTGTTCATGAGTTTTTTCTTTGGATTGAAAAATGCTCCAGAAATCTTCCCAGAGCTCTTGTCCACGGGTGGAATGCTATGGTTTCCAGACCTTACCATGCCCGATCCCTATGTTATCATGCCCGTATTGAGTGCAACAACTTTCTTGTTAATGACAGAAGTGGGCAAAGATCAAATGATGGCATCTGATCCAGCGAGAGGAAAGACTATGGTGAATGTATTTCGCGCCCTTGCCGTAGCCATGGTGCCCATGACTATGAATTTCAACGCTGCCGTATTTGTGTATTGGACCACGAACAATTCATTCTCACTACTTCAAAGTCTACTCTTAAAGCAACCGGGTGTGAAGAAGGCATTTGGTATCTGGGACCCTCCCAAGCCTGTTCCGGGACAAGAACCCAAGAATATATTTGACGAGGTAAAGAATTTGATGAATAAGAAGGAGAAGGAGACGAATGCACTGGCAGCAGAAAGGATTAAGGCTCACAATGAAATAATTGAACAGCAAAAGAAGGTGAAGAAGGCATTGATGGAGAAGAGGGGACAATAATATGATATGATGTTGCGATATGATCATATCATGATGATTGAAATGACTGAAGCATGTGCCTATTGTACTTAGGAATGATAAAGTGGAAATAATGTTCACTCAATCTACAAGCATCTTTTTAGTTGGTACATATCATTTTATCTTTAGCATCATTCTACAGCGCGTTAAGTAGGCACATGGTGCAGAAAACTTTTAAACTTGAGGTCTATCGTTGTGTCGTCAACGCATCACGCAGCCCGAGTTAATCAGGTAGTTTTTGTATACGCCGAAGAAGTCTTCGACTGATCATCGTCACTCACAGGTCGGAAGAGGAAGTGTCTCTCCGATAACTTCTTTTTCAACTCAACATGTTTCATCAGAGATACCGGACCCCTTGGAGGTGCAGAATGTACATCAGATGGTGACGGAGGAATAATCACTGATAGCCCTGGCCGTTTCTTTCGTTGTTGAGTAGTGGATCCCTTTGGCGGGGGCGGTCTCATTGGTGTAGGTTCCACTGGAGTCAGTGTTGGTGTAGACACCTGCTTAGATGACGACGATTGATAACCACTCTCATTATCATTTGTTGCATCAGTTTTGGAACAATCAGTTGCAGCATCACCACACATTGGATACGAAGGGCTAGACACACGAGGCACAGTCTCAGCAGCGCACAAGGAATGAATTGATGTCGATAGAATCGATTCGAAAAAGCTGCCCGAGCTGGAGAAATTTCGCGGTGCCATATCTGTGCATGTAGATAAGTCAACGCTGCTGTGATGTGTCCTCTTGGCTGTTGATGTTGAGAGATGTTGATATGAGTAGAGTAGTTATGAGAGGATGTTTCTGTTCGTTGGAGGTACATCGGTTTAAAAGTTTGCGTTTGATGAATGAGAACCAATGCGTTGAAGAAGATGGGTGTGTGGTTTTCTCAGAAACGCCCGTCCGTTCACTGTGTGTCCTTTGTGCCTGGGTCCGTTTCTTTTATGTGCCCCGCCGTTTTCCCTGTGTTGTCCGTTCCTTCAGTGCGTGGGTCCGTTCTAACGGAGGGTAGCGAGCGAGGCGAGAAAGAGCTAGCTGTCCTATCCCTATCTTTGAGGACCTATCTTTTTTGAGACGGACGTAACGTCCGGTAGTGCACCTGCCGATGCCTGATTTTTTTTTTGATATGATTATGATAAATAAGTGATTGAATCCCAAACCATGGCCTGCTACTACACATCATCATCATGTTGTGGCGAGATAAAAATTGATTGTATCATGTTCGTGTAGGTAGTTATGCTGTGGATGTTGTTACATTCATAACTATTTTGAGAGCACAGCTGTCGTTACATGTTCGTTATCAGCTACCATAGATAATGTTGTCTTCACCATGAGCACTCCCACATCTTTGGACGGAGACGAGTCCACTGAGGGCAGTAAGCGAATATCACATCTAGCCCATGGCATCAACGGTATACTTGTCAATGCGGCAAATGAGGATGAAAAGCAACAAATAAATACAACACAAAATAATCCTAATGTTGGGTCTGCATCACTTAGTGAAGATGAGAGGAAAATGCCAGCGGCAGTATCACGGATAAGCATCAGCGACAATAAGAACAATCACAAAAGCAAGTTCGAAGAAGATTGCGACCGATCTCAGTCATCCAGATCCAGCTGGGACGGAAAGAAAAATAGACGAAGCAGCTTTCGAAACAACGCTGCTGGCGCGTCACGAGCAGCTGGAAGGGGATACTCTCCAAGATGGCGTGATCAGGAAAAACAGTTGGGTGGTGTAGCCTACTCGGATGATAATGCAAGTATTCCGGATGAATCACCTGCAGCAGCAGCTGGGGCGTTATCCTATGCCATGATTATGAAGAAGGCTTCCTCACCAGGAATTACTAATCCAGATATTGGTCAGCATGATTGTCATGATTCAGCTTCACAGACCTCTCAAGCAGATTCACTGGCTGTGCATGCGCATGATTCTCATGATGAAGGGTATCTGTCTCATTCGACATTCGAGGGGTACAAATCGGAAGGTTCAGGGGTAGGAGAGGGAACACTTGCCTCAGCGCAAAATGCTGTGGAAGATATTGAAATGGCGGAAATGGCATCTGTGGCATCATCCTCTGGAGGAGGCGGAGCATCCGCAGCTGCCACGCCGTTTGAACGCTTCATGCATCGGAGGGCACAACAACAACACAAGGGTGTGGAATTTGCATCTTATGCTGATGTTATGTACGGTCCGAGTCACTTTGCTTCACCGTCTGGGAGTATTATTCTGAATGATATGGGTCCTCCCCCAAGTCATAGCAATACTCTGTATTTTGCGGCTAATGCTGCCTGTGCTTCTACCGGCTCACACGCTGGATCTGTCCGTTCATTCGATACGGGAGATGCTCCCAGTGATGTTGTTGCCCACGTCGATACGGATGATTGTTGTGATAGATCCATAGTTGGGAGTGAAGCCTGCTCACTACACAGTCAAGTGAGTCAAGAAGATGCATCTCACAAAGGAGAAAAGTCAGAATCATTAGCTATCACACCTCAAAATCTGTTGGCACACGATATTGCCACCGCTGACGCAGGACCAACAGCAGTGAGCACCTCGCTCAGCAATAGGACACCCGAGGAGCAATCGTTGAGCCCTGGTGGTGATATTATGAAACTACCCTTAAAACGATTTCATCAGCAAGGTGCAAAAGTTGGTGATCCATTAGACACACAAAATCCGTTAGACGCAGAAGGAGATGTTCTCTTTTCGAATGCGGGCGACGACGTCGATAATGTTCCAAGGAGGCGTGACTACGACGATTGGAGCAATTCCAGAAGTCATAGTCGATCTAGGTCGCATAGCTCATCGTCTAGTCGAAGTGAAATGAGTCGAAGCCGAAGTCGGAGTCGAAGCAGGTCTCGATCGAGGAGTGAATCACCAGAAGAGCTCAATTCAAGACAGCGACGAATGCGATGGAAGGAATCACTGAGAAGATCCCGAGAAAGGAACATTCGAGGAAGGTCGTCACCTCCTGAAGAAGAGATGGAAGATGTGACGCCAGTGGGTGGAGTGAAAGGAGATTGCAGCATGGACCTCGAAAGAGTTAGTAGTAAAAGGACACATAGCCGATCACCAAGCCCTCCAAGGAACAGCTCAAATGACGACAGACCAAGAAAAGGTGGTCGTCCAAAGATAGGATAGAAACATAGATTGCTAAATACACTGTATAATATATTATTTACTGTCTTAAATGATTACAATACTGCCTCACTACAACAGTGGAACTCCTTCGGGTATACTTGATTTGAGGCGCCTCTTGGACAATTTCACAAGCTTCTTGAACTCAGTTGATGGGACAAGGTAACATCTTTGTGGATCGGCGGGATCAGCTCTTGAGAGGATACCGATGACTTCTCCACTTTGATTGACACAGGGCCCTCCACTGTGACCTCCGATTGTGGGGCAGATCACAACTATCTCTTCATTTGGCAGGAAATTACGATCCAAAGTACTCTCGAGTGCCTCTTCTCTGGAGAATCGCATAACAACATAACCTCTAGCAAAGTCAGCACGTCTATTCAGTCCTTCTCCAGGTTCAATTAAGCCTTCTCCTCCTTGATTGAAGCCAAGAATTCTAACCGCTTCATCAAGTTCAAACTGTTGGGCAAGTTTCAGCTGAGGCAAGTTTTCTCTCTTCATAGCGTCAGGACTGTTCATGAGCAAAATTTCTGGCTTTTCGCCAATATCTCTGCCGCCGTCACGGACGTCAGATTCCATTCGTGTGGTTATTTGAAGAACACATGCGTCTACTCTGCATACACCATTCTGATCTAATGAAGGGTCTCGGGCAATTATTCTTGCGAAATAACGGAAGACTGCAGTTGGTTCGTCACTGTCATTTGTTTGCGGTATCACCCCAATCACTATCTTTCCATTGATTTCTCGCCATGTATTTTTATCCATCAAAGTGTGACCGGCAGTTACAATTAGGCCCCGCTTCCTGTCCACTATGACGCCACTACCAGCTCGAACAATCCGGTGCGCTCTCTCATCGTATAGCCCCACGATCACGACTGCCTTCAATAAATTAGCGACAGGGGCATCCGCTTCGCCCCCACTTTGAGTATCGGGCGAATGCGTGCAACGATGGTGTCCAGCGCAAATTAAACGTAAGTCAATTACATGTCCAAATCTGCATCTCACAATCTGCTCTCCTCTCTTGTGAGCTGCCTCCAAAAATGAATGATCCCATACACTGGCGCGAGAGCAAGGCTTTTTGGCTAGACATTGTGGGCATACAGCTTGACGTTCGAACTCGACGCCACTGTATTCGTTTGTTACGTGCTTGAGTGCTCGTTTGATGACTCTAGCATATCCTCCCGTAAATATTTGTGACGCAAAATCGCCTGCAGGACCCTTTGCCGAAAAGATGAGCCTTCGCATTCCTGCACCCATCGTATCTGTGCTCACGCAAAGCTGTGAACGTTCATCTACGAGCGTAGCAAAGATCTCTACGATGCTCTCTTGAAACTCCCCACTTGATTTCTGCATTACTTTTTTGCCCATCTTCAAATAGAACGCAGATCGCCAGCAAAGCATTTCTTTTATCTGGGATTTTTCTTCAGCCTCAGACAAAAAGTCTACCTTCAAGGTCGCGCTGTTGCCTGTGTACATATCGCTTAACACACATGCCGTTATTCGTTCCATCAAACCTGGTGGGACGCCGTCAGGGAATAAAATAGAATGAGAAACCACCACTTTCCACGAATCTGAAGTCTTGTACGTCCAAATATCCGAGGGCTCTCCAGGACCAAGCAAACTAGGAAGGAAGAAGTATTTGGGAGACTGTACTCCATCAAGCACAATCTCTTTTGGATGACTGGTGATATCACCAACGCTATAATCGCGTCCACCCAAGTATGCCTTCTCTACACTGAGGTCTATCGGAACAAACACGCCAAACTTGATCAAGAGAGTCTGAAGAAATTCAAAAGGATCCACCTTTTTACTTGAATATTGCAGCGCTCTTTCAGCCGCCTTCTTTGTGAACCGCTTTGTTTGCCACAGCAAGATTGTGTCTTGTGATGTAATGACGGGATAGCTCACATCTGTAGTTAATAATAACTCTTCATCATGAAAACTGTAACTACTATCTTCTTCCCCAATGAGATGTTCTACATTACGTAGATTTCGCTTTGTTTCTATGAGTTCACGAGAGAGATCATGTCGAAGAATGCAAGCAACTGCAGCAACTAGCCATCTCGGATTGAGGAAAATGAAGTCGGAGAGACTTAAAGAATCGAGAGCTTCATTTGAGAAAGTTGCGGAGGATTCAACACTACTATGACGTGTTGGTACTGAGGTTGACGACATGGATCCCTCCTCTTCAAAAGCAGGCTGGTTGTACATGCCAATATTTTTTCCATCAGAAGACAATTCCCCGAAATATGACAGCTCTCCGACGCTAGCAAGGAATTTCAACGCGTCACTAACATCAGCGGCTTGGTCAGCCCCAATGCCTTTCTTTTCCAGTTCACTCAAGAAGAAGTTCCATTCAACTACCTTGAAGCGATCGCGCATACTGCGAACAACGTCTCTTACTTCAAGCCTCATGCGAGGAATCCGTGCACCTATGTGCCCTCTGAAGATGGAAAAAGGCCAACCACCACTTTCTCGACCTGTCGCAATGTCGACGATCCTAGAAGACAAAGTTGTAAAACCAGTGTACTGCGTACTACTCACTCTCACCACACTGTCAGGGCCATCAGCACCAAAGATAATTTTCGGTCTATTGAATGTGGACAGGAGTCTCCGAAGTCGCAACGATTGTTCAGAGTCCACACCGAGTGTTGAGTCATATTCTTTAAGCCGTTGGTTCATACCTTTAACTTTTTTCTCTTCATGTTTGCGAAGCCTTTCTTTCATTATTTGACATCGCAACGTTGCTTCCTCTTCACTGAGGAAGTCATCATGTGAAGCTATCGGAAGGATAGCTGAACCAGGAGCGGAGCTTTGGATACAATCGATCCAGAACTGAAGCTTTTCATCGATATCTTGCTCTAACGCTCTTCTCGCTCTCCTTATTTGTTGTTCAGAGTCGAAGAAGTCATCGTCTTCTTCGTCTGATGAATCGTAAGTAAGTTTAAATGCACCTTGCCCGCGCTCATCTTTGTTGAAGGAAGCCTTCTTTTTACTAGTATCAGGATTATTTGCTCCCATATCCCAGACAAGGACTAACAGCATTAAAAAAGTGAGATTTTTGGTATGGGAGGAAATGCATGTAGCATGCAATAAATCAAACGACCATTCTTACTTACCATATAACGACTGATTGGAAAAAAAGAGCTCGTGCGTGGCATGATAAACATGCTGTCCAGCAAAATCCCACATCGAAAAAGTTACGTCAACGTTGCCCTGTAGACTATTTGGCAACTTTGATGTTGTTGAGCTTAACAATGATGATATTGACGTGTTGAGGCGGTCATTACCCGCATTTGAAGACTTTGGGTCCCAATTGTAGATGTCAACCCCAACTGTCCGTTCATCTTTCTGCGGAATTGTAGCATCTCTCCCCTCGATGAGCCTCTTTATGATCGATGTCTTTCCTGACATGGCCATTCCGACGAAAATTATTTTGAGAGTATCATTCACAGTGATCTCGCCAGGAACCTTCTTTGCACTGTTCAAGCCTACAAGAAGTGGTACGTTGTCAGAAGTCACTAATTCATCGTCTTGAGAGTCGCTATCATCTGAAACGCCCGCCACATCATGTTTCATTACCTGCGTATCATCTACAATCTCTTCTTCATATATTACTTGATCAGGGCGTGAAGGACCCTTCGTGTCTGGCAACATGGAATGAGATGAATAATGAACCGAAACAGACTTCACGGGTGGTGGAGTTGTAAGTATCTTTTGGATTGTACTATCAGGAAGAGGATCAGAATTTTTCGAAGATCTAAAACTATCAGCTGCAGTTTGAAAAGAATTTCCACTTTCAGTTGACACTGATCTGAACACGCAAGATGGTACCAATGATGCAGGGAATATTCTCTTCGCAAAGTCTTTCCTCTTTCGCATTTTAGTCCTTGACTTTTGGTGTTTCACCTTCTTGCAGTTGACACTTTGTTCTGGTCCAACCATCTCTTCAAGCTTCAAAGCACCATAATATCTTCGCATACTATACAGACCTCTTTCACATGTCTCCAATGGTGGCTGTACAAGGGGGTTGGAAGACACATCCAATACGCGCAACTCCATTTCACAGACAGCTGCAGGAATTATTTCCAACAGATTGTTACTGCACTTGAACGTTTTCAATGAATGAAGATGGGTCAATTCATCAGGAAGTAACGTGAGGTTGTTACAACCCACATCAAGGTAATCCAACTTTGAAAGCCCTGATGCTTCTATGGGCAGTACCAGCTGAGAAAAATTGTTGCCATATAACTCCAACGCTTGAAGATCCGGCAAACCGCATAATATCCCATCATTTGGAAATTCTTCCAGTCTGTTGTGGCTGAGATTCAACCGTTTCAGATGTGGTAACTCCCATCGTTCTGGCAATGTGAGTAGATTACATTGAGATAAATCTAAAACTCTCAATCCAGCCAACTTGACAACTAGAGGATCGGGCACTTTGCAGAGTGGATTCCCAGCCAGACTTAGTTTGTACAGCAGTGGCCCCAATCGATCGGGAGCACAAATGGTTTCCACAGGGACATCCTCATGTGCAAGATCTAGATTGGCTAGAACAAGTCTCTTCTTAAATGGGAATCTGACAATTTCGCACTGATCAATCAATATCTCTACCCGCCGTCTCTTCTCGGCAATGGCTGCTTTGGAAGATGGCAATCCAAACATCCGTCGGACGGATGGATCATCTGCATCGAGGTGAGAATTCCCACTGAGGGCGGAATCGATTGTAGATTGATTGGACACATTACGGTACATGGCTGGTGGCAATGGGCCTGCACCACCTGCAGTGTCATTTAGCGGTATTTTAGTATCTGTAGTGCCGCTTCTGGCGTCATCTTCCGTACTGAACGTTACTACTAGTGGACATGCACGCCCCGGATTATTATCAGCATAGGGTTCTTTAGAAGTGCGTCGTAGTATTGAAGATGAATTGTTGGTGCCATTTCGGGAACTCAAATCGGCGTCCGCAGATACAGATGCTTCGTCACTCATTATTATTTTATGCCTGATATTTTTCTCCCACCTATCTGCAACAAATCAGCATCTGCACCGTGAAACAAGAATTGCAGCGTAATGAGGGGAGGGAGGGGGCGGAACAGTCAATGATAAAGTCGTCACGATACAATAGAAGATAGGCGCTGGTACACTTGCCCATTGTAATGCACATAGACATAGGCTGCAGGCCGCAGCGCAGCTTGGGCTACTTGGGACGGATGCACACGACTGGAAAGGAAGCTAGCTGGCGCTAGGCAAACCGGGACAGTGGGCGCGCGGGCGTGCCCACAACACACCATGGTTGCAGAGAGGCTTGAACGGGGAATATTGAGGATTTTTGGTCGATACTCCTATCGTTCTGGCGGGGCCGGAGCGATTCATACTTTAAGTATGGTCGACCTACTTTAAGTATGGATCGCTCTACGAGGGTCCTACGTAGGAATAGTACGCAAAATTGTTTTTTTGTAACGACATCGGCGAAGCACCACCATCCCCCACCATGACAGCCGCTACACTACTACGCCTATAACTATAATCAAACAATGAATTACAGTATTATACTTAGTAAACGAATTCTCCATAGTGTGTTCTCGACCGTCGATGCGTTGGTTGTATTGTATTTGCCCCCCCCCACGACGCCCCCTCCGCTGATATATACAGGGCATATCTTGTGCATTTCTACCGATGTGCCGCTCAATATCATGTATTAAACCGAAGGTAATACAATAAGCCGACGCCTCATAATGCACAGTAGTCCTTCCATATGTATGATAATCAATAAACTGCGGCTAAAGTACGACATGCTGGCATCTATACTTGTCCTGATCCAACAATTCCATTGAAAAATATTTTTTTCATTTTCCAAATCCGCCAACACTCCGCCACCATCAATACCGCTATATTATCACTCCCTCACCCGTTCCCTCAGCACCGACACGTTCCATATATATAGTACCGTTGTCCTGTGCATTTCTTTGGTGATTGATGGAGTTCATGGGTCGATTCTCCACCATATCCATCTGCACATCTTTTGTTCAAAATATCGCCCGCCTCGTCTCATTTCGACCACCACAACGTCAATAATAGGCCGATCCGTATGGTTCAAAGACCAACAATCATCGCAATAGGGTTAGGGATTGGACCCGTGCAATATTCATTGCCATATGAGCCAGTCATGGGGTTGCTTTAGGGACCTACACAGAAACCATACTTTTTAAGTATGAAGAGGTAAGTTTTTTTGAAGTGCTTTTATTTCATTTGTATTCGGTCAAAAATAAAGTGGTGATAGTCTTTTCTTATGTAAAATTCACCGTAGATTTCGATTCTGCCCTCATTTGCTTCTGAAAACGGAGTTATCGTCAAGTTATAAGGGTGTGAAAATAAAAATCATACTTAAAGTATGAAAATCGGCGTTTTTTCGCGCCGGCCGCGCCCGAACGATGGGTTGAATTCGGGCAATTTGAGCTCATTTGTGCCCGATTTTGTGTAGTTGTGGGCCCCACTTGGGCGTCGCCCACAACATACCGTGAAAAGCGCCCACTATCCCGGCACGCCTAGCTGGCGCGCTTGCCAAAGTAAAAAGCTGCTCAGGCCAATCATCAATCTTCCTACCTGGCTTCGCTCTAGTTTGGAGTGCCAGCCCTCTTTCAGAGAAACAGCCGGAAATTGCCCCCTTTTGCTCTCGAGATCCCCAGAAAAAAAGAAGGATTTTCGGAGCAGGGAGCAGGCGTGTTACATCGAATCCTTGGATTTCCGAATCCTAGGATTCCTGCTCCGAATCCTAGGATTCGATAAAACATGACGTCCGAATCCTAGGATTCTGGCAAGGCTTGCTTGAAGAAGAACTCCACGATGATGAAGTAACGCCTACTAGAGAGGGCTACTGCTGCAGCAACAACATAGCAGATACTTACTTCACACTATTTTAGATTATGCCGACGATGTTCTCTCGACCGTTATTATTCTCGGCGCTACCATCGCCAATACACACGTCGACCGACATAATTTAATTTTCACATCCAGAGTACGCAATACGCAATAATCAGCACTCGAGATAGCCGATAACAACAAAGTCAATAACAACAAATGAGTTGTATTCATGTACCATTCAATCATACTCTTCTAATGGATGTGTATGTCTTGGTGGTACGTAATACAGAGTTTAAAGTATCAGATAGACTATGTTATTATTAATTGTTGGTATGTGATGTAAATTATTAGAAGTAATACTTGATAAATGTCATATTTCCCTCAATCTATCATTAATATGGCTCCCACGGATGCATGTTATCGTAATAATGAATTTTTAATGCTTGTTTGATCGATATCTTCGCCGTTGCATTGAATTGTAGTTGATTGTTGTGTTCGACGGAAACGAATAATTATGCAAACTTTTTGTACCGTGTAGGCGACGTCGTGGCGTTTCCTTCCGCTCCAGATGACTAAGCCGTCGTCTTTAATCATATTAGAGGCGAGGGAGCGGGTTGGTTGCCTTTGTAATTACTTGATGCCCCTCCTTATCTACTGCTGCATAGCAGCGATATCGTATCATGGTCGGTCGAGGTGTCTTCATCTTCGCCCATCAATCCAAGGATTCGATGGATCAGAGCCGGCGAATCCTAGGATTCGGAGCAGGAATCCTAGGATTCGGAGGCAGGAATCCTTGGATTCGGACAATCCAAGGATTCGATGTGCGGCCCCCTCACGAATCCTAGGATTCCGAAATCCAAGGATTCGCCGGCATCGAATCCTAGGATTTTCAGAATCCTAGGATTCGATGTAACAGGCGTGTTGGCTTGCGGTGCGGTGTCTGTTCATTCAGAACGTTGGCAATGGTCCACATGCCATATTATTCTGGTAGAACTGCTGGGCTTTCATTGTGGTCCTGCTGTTGCTTCTTGCTATGCAGCTATCCACATTCCTTCAAGTCAGCGGTGCTGTTGTCTTCTCGCTCATCAGATGTTCAAATGCATTTCTCACATTTCATGCATCTAGCCAATTGATTCATCGGCAATTTGCAAAAAGTGAAAACAACCAAGACGAAGACGATAATGATGATACCATTTCAGACACGATAGATATCGATGACTGGAGAGCTTTCCGAGCACAACTAGTTGCAGGAAACAAGGATGATGGTTCTGGCGAGAATATCAAGACATCTTCATCATCATCCTATGCGTACGACTCTGGCAACATGATCGAAAAGGGGAGCATCATTCTAGCCAAAGTCGAACCAGACTTTTGCTACTTTGGGTTGAATCAGCAGTATTTTCACAAGAGTGTAATGCTTGTGACTTATCACGAAGAAAATGAATTCACAAAGGGAATCATTCTCAACAGACCCACAAATTTGTTTTTAGACGATGAAGACTTCCTGGATGACGATGGAGAGCCATATCTCAAGACAGATGGCAAGAACGGTGAAAACAGCAATGATGTCAATTCATGGAGGATCTGGTTTGGTGGTGATGTGAGAGGTTTATACGCGGATGAATCTGAAGGAGGGACTGAAATCGTGTGCTTACATTCTATACAAACTGAGCTAGCACGTAACGTGTCAGAAGAAATACTCAAAAACGTCTTCACTACCAACTACGAAGGAGCATGGAAGCTCGTTGATGCCAATGAAGCAGTATCTGATGATTTTTGGGTCTTTGCGGGTTACGCAGGGTGGTCTGCAGGGCAACTAGAGGAAGAGCTGAATCGAGAGAGCTGGTACATGATATCTGCAGACTCAGAGACAGTTTGGAATGAGCTAACCGATCAACGAGATGACAAAACTCTGGATCCCAGAGATGCCGGGCTGAAGTCATGGTCCACTCTGATGGGAATGCTTGGGAAACATGACGAGGCAAGAGCTTTGTCGGAATCATTTGCTGATCTTACTCTGAAAGAGTGGGCGGCAGAATCGATACTATTCAATTCAACGTTACCGATTGTCAACGAGAATGATGATCTTAATGACCTGCACAAATCATTATCACCGGCGGTATCGAGTAGCATAGATTCTGCAGAAAGCTTTGTGGATCTAGCTAAGAGATTCATCAACGATGGTTTACAAGGTACTGTTCTGAGAGGTTCCTCGAAGGATCGGAGTCCCTTCTTGCTGAGTGACCAAAAGTTGCACAAGTGCAGTATGTTAGTGATCCAAGATGATGAAGTTATGACTGTTTGTGTTTTGTTAAATCACCCGATGACGAAAATTTATCCCATTCCGCTAGCAAATGGCGATGATGTCGAATTTCCTGTCAGGTACGGTGGATCATTTGGCATTCCAGGCATCATTGAACAACCCATTATATTTCTGCATAGCAAACCAGAACTAAAGAGTGGTGTCGGGGTAGGTGAGCCTGTTTGTAGATCAACCGAGGGGACAGAGCAATGTAAAATATGGATATGTTCTCAGCAACAAGTGGCGTATGCAATTGAATCTGGTAGAGCATCTTCGTCAGACTTTATGTGCGTGCAAGGATTCCAAATATGGCCAAAGGAAGGTGTTCCTTCTAATGGCGGAATTCTTGCCCAGCTCGTTACTGGAGACCTCGAGGTGGTAGACGAGACACTCGTCGAAGAGATGTGGAAGGTGCTTTCTTTACAATCTCAATTATCACTTAGCACGCTAGAGCAGAACTTCCAAGCATCGTTGCTTGCTTGGAGTGCTGGCGGGAAAGATAATGCAAAGTCTTCACCACCATTTGTATACGACTCAATGGTTACAACGTCACAGCTTGCAGACGATTCACTACGGTATTGGACAGAAGCCTTTCTTCTTGGAGGAGTTGTTTCAGCAGGCAAGTACGACTACTCGTCTGGCTTTGACTAGGTGCAGATTGCCTCTTGCTACTTGTAGATTCAAAAGCAGGCACCTCTGGAGAAGTACTTTTCTACAATCTAAAATCAGATGCATTTGACTGCAGGTGGTTATTGTACTACATTATCTGGTTTTCTACTTTCTCTTTCCACCACCGCACCGCCCAACTGTAGCCTTCTCTCATCTCCATGCTCCTTTTATTCTTGAAGAAGATCCACTCCATTTTTGAACCTGACACTCTCCACTTCCATCTTTCATTTTCACCATGGCGGTTTGAGTGGAATGTCGCACATCTCACAACATAGCTGGTAAAATTAACGTAACAATAATGACGAAGCAAGTAATAGGAATAATTGGCAGCACTGCTTGCCTCGTTGGCAGTAGTTTACTCCTCCATCCTGACAGTGTAGCTGCCTTTACAACGAGCCATTTACCAACATCGTCGCATACACGTGGCAACCCAGCTACTACCTCTCTCTCTATGAGATTAAACCCATTTGAGGGCAAAGACAACGAGAACCAACCCAACCCATTTGCTTCTGCTGTAACCACAGCTGCGCTGGCAGCCACTTTGACGTTGAGCTCACTTGCAAACCCAGTGTTTGCCGACACACCTGCAAGTACTGCCCAAAAGTATGATGGTTTCGCTGAATACGCCAAAGAAAATCAAATGGAAAAATCCGACGTGGGCTGCTTCATCAACAAATGCGGAGATCAAACAAAGCAACTCTTTTCCAATCCACGTGGCATTAAAGGTGTCTCATGTCTCGGTCGCTGCAAGGGAGAACAGAGTTGTGCAACACGATGCTTTGCTGAATTTGGCTCGGAAGATTTGGACAACTGGCTAAGCTGCACAATTGAAGAAAACGAGTGTGTGAAAGTTCCAAAGAATGTAGATAATAGCGCAGAAAACATTGGATATAGCACTGCAGTGAAGAAGTTTGATCCGTCATCTCTGATTGGTACTAAATGGTACAAGACAGATGGCCTGAATCCAAACTATGACTTGTTTGACTGCCAGTCCAACACTTTCGAGTTTACTGATGACAGCAAAAGTCAGCTAGATATGGGGATTTTCTTTCGAGTGCCACGCCCAGAGGAATATGGAGGTGGATACTGGGAAAACTCTCTGACTGAACACATGGTTGTGGATGCAGTCTTGCCCGATTTGGATAATCCCACAGGAAGAACGATGCACACTGCTGGAAAGATGTATGGGCTGAAGTTCGAAGAAAACTGGTACATTCTTGGAGAATCAGATGGCGACAAAGATATCCCACCGTTCAAGCTTGTAGCCTACAAGGGACACACACTGCAAGGTAATTACGAAGGGGCATTTGTGTACGCAAAGGAATCTATTCTGCCAAGCGCGGCTATTCCTGCAGTAAAGGATGCTGCTGCTAAGGCTGGACTCGATTTCGACAAGTTCACAAGAATTGACAATACCTGTCCTACAGAACGCGCGTCACTGAATGATGCATCTGCGGGCACTGGGACGTCGACTACCGACTGGGTGGACCTTGTTATCGGAGAAGGAGGAGTCATTGATTGGGTTGTTCCAGGATGGAGAGGCGAGTACAAGAAATAAGCATAATACGCTGCATGCTATCTCATGAAGAATGCAAAAGAGATGAAACGATGCACCTTATGATTAAGAGTTACCTTTCATCTCTTTTCCGTTTTGTTAAATCTTTCTCACAAGGAATGCTCCTCCGCTGACTTTATTTTTCCCACCACTTGTGTCTTTACCTATTCGAAACTCGAATCTCATCTCGTGCTCATGTTCCTCCAAGTATCGTTTGACGGCGTTGAATAGCACACCACCACCTTCACGACGCTGATGCCCAACCCCTACATGCTGACCACTACCCGTAACTAGCCAAACTTCACTGTTTGAAGATAACGCTTTCGGAAGAAAATGGTTGAGTACTGTTGTGATAGTTTTGGCTGACTGGAAATGCACATCAAGAAGTGCAACTTTGCCCTTTTTCGAAGTCATTGTGCCATTTCTACCTTCAAAACATAATGGGATTTTGACGGTTGAAAGATGTGCCTTGTGATAGTCATTGACTGCATTGAATCTATCAATTGGATTTGGAATATGAAAGTAAGCAGAGTTTGCCGTATCAGGTAGCCAAACCTCCTTTGGAATTGCAACCGGTCGTTTGTTCTTGTTTTTCGCAGAATTAGTGTTGCGTGGATATGAGGTTGACGACGTGACATTTCTATCGACTGTCGCGCTCATTGTACGTTCTGCTGACTGAGGAGGAGGACGTTTCGCAGCAATATTTGCCCATCCACTTGTAGGCGCCTCCTCCTGATTAATTTGTTTACTTAACGAGTTGTCACTAGTGTGTGATGCCAAAAGTTCAGCAGGGGTTGGATTTGCCTCATTTTGTACCTCTTGCTGTTTTGCAAATGTCTCCTCTGCACCTTCTCCATACAGCAGTTCATACACTTCTTCCATCTCCCTTCGACGGTTGTCATCATCGTACCATGGATCATGTTCGGAAGTAAACCAATCCGGATAAGGACACCCTTTTTGCTTCCATTCCTGAAATGATTGCGGTGCAGGTTGCGGTACAATTTCGTTCGTTGCTGGTTGCCACAATTGTGACGTTGCATTCAGAGAAGACGTCGCCTGTTGAGGGTACATCAACGTGTACACCTCATAGGGCTGCCGCTGCATTCCACTTCCTGGATAATACCAAATGTTGTAGGATTCAGTTGCATCCATTGTTGCAGGTGCAGGGCAGTTTGTTGCAATCCATTGCTCATAGGTAGGAACAGCAGTGCTCCCATTTATTGTAAGCCCATTTACCTCTTGGCATATTTCCGCTTCTTCCACCTCCCATGGATGGAAATAGAGACATCCTTCTGTCATACATTCATCACCATAGGTACAATTGTGCTTCTTGTATTGAGCTCTCACCCGTTCCGCCTCCTCCTCCCCCGGGTGTCGATTCAAACATTTGTTCCCATACGAGCATATCCCCCCCAAGAATTGTTTGCAAATCTTGCTCTTTGGATCATCATGATAACTTTCATACCGCTGAGTCGCCGCAGTAGGCTTGTCGTGACGAAATGCACATCCCTTTCTGTTGCAGGCTGCTCCGTAGGCGCATTTCGGAACAGTGGACTTTTTCGACTTTTTGGATCCAATGGCAATTGTGAGCGGTCGACCGCCACCGCCGCGAATGGTGTTTGTATAGGCCTGCTTCATGGACGATAGATAGCTTCCTCCTTTACCCTCCGCACAACCGCTTCTGTCTCCACTGCCAACCGACGCTTCTTCTTCGATACTGTTGCGGCCTCCTCCGTGCGTTGTGACTGCAGAATAATTTGGTTGAAGACAGTGCAGATCAGAGCAAAGATCGCAACAAGGTGACACATCTCGTGTCAAGGACTTTCTTGTACAAAATTTCACGAATACATCTATATCAGACGTCTATCGCCGCCCTGCCTTCTCTTTTTTTGAGGTCACGTTTTAGCGTTGTGGTTGTTCGAAAAAGAGTTGCTGTGCAGTGTTTGTGCCATAGTATCGTTGTATTGGCCGCATTGGATGCTACACTCCTGGTTACAACAATGTCGACAACTAAACACACTTCTCCATCGACGCAAACGTCATCATGGCGGCAACACTTCATGGTGCGTTTCATTCCCATCCTAGCGTTGGGCGTGATTTCCGCTGTCTATTTGAACGGCAATAGTATGAACGACGATGCCGAGGGAGGCACTGGCATGGATAAACTTTTAAATGAGCCCGTTCTCAAAGATGAGCCTCTTGTTCGTAATTATGAGCCTGTGCTGAAAGGGACTGAGCAAAAACAACAGGGAGGAGAGAATGAGCTTGTCTTTGAGGAGGCGACTATGCAAGATTCAGTCCTTCTACAGGTTAACCCAGTAGCCACTGAATCCACCAAATCGGCCAAAGCAAAAGGAGGCGACCCGAAAAGCAAGTCTGCCAAGTCAAAGTCAAAATCGAAGTCAGCCAAAGCGGAAGGGGCAAAAGCTGAGAAACACGATGAAAAATCCAAAGGTTCCAAGAGCGGTAAGAGCAAGAAGAGCAAGAAGACCAAGGCTGCCAAAGCAAAGGAAGGTGAGGCTGCCAAAGCTGAAAAGCATGACGGTAAAGCTCTCAAGGGTAAGAGCAAAGAGAAGAGTAAAGGTGGCTCAAAGTCAGAGAAGAGTAAAGGTGGCTCAAAGTCAGAGAAGAAGCAGAAGAAGTCTGCAAAATCGACAGCAGAAAAAATTGCACTTGATTTGGAGGAAGAAATTATTGAGGAGGAGGTTGAAGCTGAAAACATTATTGAAGATGCAGAGTAATTCAAATTGTCATAGAGTAAATGATACAGTAAACTATTAGGAGGTTAACATTATTGAATTATTACAATCACATCCTAGATACTTTGAAATATCGTACCATACTCCTATCCTGCTAAGCCTAATTTTGAGTGAACACAAATGCAACAAGGGCCCAAGCTATCACTAAAAGGAGAAAGGTCAGAAACATAAAAATACTGTCCAACACTTGAAGGCATTCGTTGCTGTTCCTTGGAAGCTTCATGACACCTACACTATCCGCCACATCTTCCAGTTTGTCAGACAAATACCCATCCGCGGCTAATTGCAAAGCTATGTTGTCGATCGTCTGAAGAAATTGCAGCGCGGCGAAGTTTAAGAACATACTGAGGATTTGAGTACCTTGTAAAAGCAGTGTGGTGTTGATAACAAGGAAGGACAACCCGTCAAGAAATCGCATCATGTTGGCCATATGGTATTTCCCACTGGTTGCATGTGGGCTCACTTCCAAAATAACTTTGTCCCACTTGAGATTGGCATAGATGAAAAAGGTGACAACTAATTCTTCTTGTACAGCCACATTCACTGGGAGCAGCAAAAACTGAGTTACCCTGGAAATGGTTGCATTATCTGGACCCGGCCACGTTTGGTTCGTGTAAAGATCATAGGCAATGATGTAGATAAAAGCCAGTTTCAACAGCCACACACAGAGAGAAAACCAATAGGCCTGGCTTCCAACCTCAGCAAGGAAGAACATGTTGTATACATCTTCCTCAAGTTTCTCCATGTCTTCGTCTTCCAAACCAAGCAAAAGTGCTAAAGTTTCCCCACCGCCGTCACCATTCTTCACATGCAGCTCGCGTTCTTGCATGTAAACTTTGCGTACCTCTTCTTTTGTAATGTATCCATCATGATCGATATCCATCATCATGAAGAGATCAATAATAGCCTTCTCTGAATGATCTGTCTTCCTCTTCATGTAAGCCATGAATTCATTTTTCGTCAAACAACCATTCCCGTCCACATCAGCCTGATCAAAAAATTTATCTGCGTCACGTGACACCTTAAGCATGTCCATGTCACTAGCTCCGACTGATCCACCATCAGCCTCCCTTTTTTTCTTCAAAAATGCACTCCTTACTTCATCCCTGGTGATGTCCCCGTTGCCATCAACATCGATCGAGTCGAAGCAATGAATTATCTCATCAATATCGTGGTCAGTGTGTTTCCTCATGTAATACTCGAACTCTTCGAAAGTCAGGACACCATCCCCACTTGTGTCAGCCACATCGAACATGCTATCTGCACTCCTTAAAATATCGAGCACACCATCAGAGCTTGAATTACGTGAACCAAGAGAAGCATCCATCCTTTGCGTTGATCTGTTATACATAGACCCATTGCTTCGGTAAAAGTCTCCCCCTCTCGTTCGGTCCGTTCGACGTCCAGATCCATTCATTCGGTAATCGGACCGTTGTCTACGCATACTGCTATGATTTCTACCACCACCACGGCCACCACCACCTCTTTTTCCGCCTCCCCTTCCACCACCACCGCCACCTCTTCCACCACTGCCGCCCCTTCCACTGCTGCCGCTGTAATCATCCTCAAACATTTCCTCCATTTGCTTTGGTTTTACCTTCACAACGCCGGGGCCGTCATCAAGCGATATCATGACACGTTCCCCATCGCGAGTGTAGCTGGTAATTGACCCTGATTTACCGTTAAGAGAGGGGTTTTTGAGACCTACGAGACGAACTCGGCTGCCTTCAGGGGGAAGATCATAGTTTTCTCCATTGGTTATCATAGCTCGGTTAGTGTGACAGAAATTTTAAGTAGCCTGGTGGGCCCTCTCGAAGATGATGACCGCTCTATTATTATTTGTATATAATGTGAAAATGCTCAGGCAGGGATTCATTCAATGATCAATGACCTGTTTTCCTCCAATTGACAATGCTAGGTCGCAGTGATGCTTGGCCGCTGATGCTTGCTTCGCTACTTACCGGGAAATCGTCCGTTATTGTTGTCAGGCTGTTGTCTCGTCATCCACGGCACCGTCGCACTTGCTCTTGTTTACTTGTATGTGTGTGAGACTTGCTCGTGATGGACGGGAGGAACAAACATGGTTTCACTGATAAGTACCGCGTCTCAAACTACTTACGCCCTTCAGGCTTTTGAAAAGCGAGAAGGGCCTTGACGGTTGAGTTAGTACCACTCTAGACGAAAATAGGTAGGAGTACCACCTGTAGATAGGACTTACTGCCTACCTATCCAGATGGTAAAAATGACGGTGACCCAACGCACGCACCGTACATACCGTCGTGATGTGACGCCCGCCTACTTACCCGCCTCTCTCAAAATGCCGCCCGCCGCCCACCCAGATGACAATTCTTCGTAACAGCTGCCAATGATTCCATTGTTCCTTGTGCGGTGCAGCTTGAACCTCTCAAAAGATATACCAATCATTGCAAGATGCCAATGCACCTCAATCTTCTGCAACCATAAGTACAATAATCTGTAACGTCGACCGAACTGCTAAACTCAAACCATGTTATCTTCTTCCCGCCGTGCCCTAATCCTGATTGCTGCAGCTTTTACCATTCAAGGTCGGCTGTCTGAATCGGCTCCAACTTTTCACCGACCATCCACAGCTGAACAAACCTTCGTTCGTGGTATGATGGCAGCGGATCATCAATTTGGACTCTACATGATTTTATCCGAGACTAGTCGGGGTGGGGATAGCGATAATAGTGATAGCATTGCTGAAGATGAAGCAAAAGAACAAAGAATAAATCCAACAATGCAAGCTTGTGAGGACGCAATGATACGAGCGAGAAAAGCTGCATTTAGTTTCGGCAACAATGTGAGACGGGAGGCTATTTGTCTACTAGGAACGAAAAGAAAGAATGATACTCGATAGACGTTGTGAGTGGGTAATAGCTCTGTTCAATGTATATGTGAGAATTTGGTTGTGAGGCGAGATATAAGTGGTATGTAATTAGCAATACTAATTGGGTTGTGTAAAAGATGTATATACAAACTTTTTGTCGCCGCTGTTGCTTATTGTTTCCTATCGAATTCATTGTATTCTG
Source organism: Skeletonema tropicum (assembly GCA_037178625.1). Classification (NCBI taxonomy): domain Eukaryota; phylum Bacillariophyta; class Thalassiosirophyceae; order Thalassiosirales; family Thalassiosiraceae; genus Skeletonema; species Skeletonema tropicum. Next base: position 2,425,488 of record CM074127.1, on the reverse strand, counting down.
TACTAAGTATTTAGAATTACAGGCGCAGTGTAGCTGACATCGTCCACCATTATTTTTTTTCGTCAACTTGGTTGTCTCTCGGCGCTGCAATCCTTCGACATCATAATATTTATGCCAAAAATATCACACTAAACAAGCAACCCACCGACTCCTCACAACAATCATCTGAGCGAACCGAATAATCCCACCTCCCATGCCTCCTTTTTGTCTGATGATAGCTGCAGTGCTGTGTTTTGTCATCAACTTATTACCTACACATTCGTTCATGTCGTCAATGATAATAAACTCAATTTTGCACAAAGGCAGGGTGCCAACGTTGACGCGGTTAATGTCTTCATCACCCAATGCTTTTCCTTCCTATCCTCGTGCAGCCGTGGCCGTAGTTATTCGATTTCATGAAAAATCATTACCGTCAAGCTCGACATCAACACCATCAACAACAATAGAACCGGTGAGATATTTACTCATACAAAGAGGCAAGGCACCAAACAAGGGAATGTGGTCTTTGCCCGGCGGAAAGATTGAAACAAACGAAGGAACAATGGATGCAGCAAAGCGTGAATTGCGAGAAGAAACTGGGTTAGGAGACGACACAAACAATCAAAAATGGACTCTGAAGTGGTATAATGATGGTCCATTTACTTGCTCTGATGCAATATCAGATGGTTTCCATTACGTTATCAGCCAGTGCTTTGCTGAGGTTATTGCATCATCACAGCCAATTATTGAAGCATCGGATGACGCTATGGATGCGAAATGGTGGAGTACAAAAGAGGTGGAAGAGGCTGAATCTAAGGGCACTGTGAGTCTTGGTGTCCTGAAAGTTTTGAAGAGGTCGGAGCAATTGTATGATAATGGTCTACTGAAGTGATGTGATGATCACGTCCTGGAAGGTAAAGCAAACAACATATTTTCTAAATTACACCATTATCAAACTTCTAACAAACAGCAATCGATGGATATCTCAGCATCCTCTGCGCTTTGACAAAACGGTAGACAACACAACAGCGATTCCAACCCCGATGGCTCCAGTAATGTAGGAAGCATATTGAGACAAAGCACTCTTGCTCCGACATTTCGTTTCTACGTCATCCCAACATGGAGACGCCTTTGATACTACTTCAACATAACCATCATCATTGAGACTGCTCCATTTGTTGTCGTCATTCCTCATTTGTTTCGCTCCTTTCTTCCAAAACAACTCTTCCTCTGTGTCGATAATGCATGCTAGAAGTTTCTCTCGGCAAGCAGCATATTTCGCTTCCAATCTTTCGCGAGGCTGCATAGTTTCATTCCTCCACTCATTCACTCGAGCATGGTGTTCTAGAAGCTTCTGACGAATGTGATCCGGCACATCATCCAGTTGCAAATCTTCGGGAAGAGATGGTGGCTCTCCAGGCAGTTCATCCAGTTCTTGCTTTATAGCAACGATTTGCTTGATGAGTGACGACACATACCTGGCTCTTTCGGAATCAATCTTTTCCTGATTGCTACCTGCTGTGGTAGCATTGGTGATTGTTTCATAAATACCCTGAAACCATTTCCACACCCCAAAGAAAGCTGAACGATTCTGCAAACTACCATTGTTGTTGGTTGCATCGTCAGCAGATTTCTTTTTCATCTCCTCCAAGATTAGTAACTTCAGAATATTGTTGGCATCAGCAGTGAAGCTGTCCCAATCTTCGATTTGCTCCCACCACTTCTCCCCATCTAGTGCAGCTTCGCCTTTTTCAGTCATGAGAGATAAGACAGAAATTCCATCACATTCATTGTCAGTAGTGAGGAATCTGCCGATACTTTCATAAGAATCAGGTGAATGACGTGGTGTGGACTGTGAAGACATCGACGAAACGCTGTCATACGAGGCGTGGCTATTGGAAAGACTCGAGAGGAATGATGATAATGAACTATCAATCATTGATGGGTTTATAGATAACGGCGCAGTAGACCCCGCCGACGATGGATCATTTTCATTATGAGAAACATTTAAAGAATGGTTGGCAGTTTGAATAGTCTGAGCAGAGGATAGGATGGTGCCTCCTCCGGATGATGCCGTTGATGGTGTATCATTTTGACGTTGTGTCGTGCTTCTGTCCAGAGTTCTCGCCAATGTTTCTTCGTCGTCAATACCGTGCTCTTGAAGCACCTGAATTATCTCGCGTATGTCATAAACGTCAGTTACACTCATGCTGCTGTGAAATCAATAGTTTGTTAGTACAACTTTACCAAAAGAAGATATCAAAGTCGCACTCTAGAGAGATATTATGGCAACTTTCACCATTGTTACCTATGTCAGAAAGAATTTTGGTAAGTTTTATTGAGCGTGAGGATTTGAGTCGGGGTATCGAATGCCCGCGGTTCAAATGTTGAACCAATGCCGCCCGTGTACGTCAGCAATTACGGCAATTGACACCAAACGCAAATCCAACGTCCAACAATCCTCCGCACAAAATTGCACCTTTGTTCATCAACCATGGCTCCCTACGCATCCACTATGATCGCAACTGTGGCCTTTTCGGCTCTCAGATATGCGTCTGCCTTCCAGCCTGCATCTCCAGTCTTCGCCCGTCGTGCTGCCAGCAGCCTTCACATGGCAAGTGATAATGATTTCGATGACTTCTCTTCCAAGGTGAGCCAATGATATGTAATTGATCCATATATTCTGCAATAAATATCATTCTTTTATAAACACACAAATTAATTGGAAAATCATCATGGTTGATATATGCCTTGTAGGTTACATTCATGTTCCCTGGACAAGGCGCCCAATTCGTCGGTATGTGCGAAGAGACATGCAAGGAAGTTCCTGCTGCCAAAGCTCTTTTCGATGAAGCTTCTGAAATTCTTGGATACGACCTTCTCGATCTATGTGTTTCTGGACCCAAAGAGAAGTTGGACTCCACTGTTGTATCCCAGCCTGCAATTTTCGTAGCCAGTATGGCTGCTGTCGAAAAGTTGAAGGCGGAGAAGGGACAAGAAGCCGCTGATGAAGCAACATGTGCAATGGGTTTGAGTTTGGGAGAATATTCGGCACTCTGCTTTGCTGGTGCCATCTCCTTTGCGGATGGTGTTAAGGTGACAAAGGCACGTGGTGAAGCGATGCAGGCTGCTTCTGATGCGATTGATACTGGTATGGTTTCTGTGATTGGATTGTCAAAAGATAAGGTTGGAGAGCTTTGTGAGGCTGCATCAGAGAAATCCGGAGAAAAGATTCAAATTGCCAACCTTTTATGTAACGGAAACTATGCTGTCTCTGGACATATGAAGGCATGTGATACTCTTGCTGAGATTGCCAAACCTGAATTCAAGGCGCGTATGACTGTTAAGCTTGCTGTTGCTGGTGCTTTCCACACTGATTTCATGGCCCCAGCTGTTGAATCATTGGAGAAGGTTCTTGAGGATATTGAAATCAGCAAGCCACGTATTCCAGTTGTCTCCAATGTTGATGCCAAACCCCACTCTGACCCTGATACTATCAAAAAGCTTCTTGCCAAGCAAGTCACTGCTCCTGTTATGTGGGAAGACTCAGTTGCAAGTGTTTTGAGTAAGGGATTCGAGAGAGCTATGGAGCTTGGACCCGGAAAGGTTACCGCTGGAGTATTGAAGAGGATTGACAAAACTGCCGCATGCGAAAATGTTGAAGTATAAATTCTTACAACTTCTGATTTGATTTAGATGTGGGCAAATTGAAAAGTGGAGAAGATGTGTAACTAATATAACAGTTAGAGATTAAACACTATACTTCTTCAACTCTGAATATGATTTAGATAGGAAGAGCTCACTGGCACCGCGTATTTCAGGTGTCGAGTGAGCTTCTTTCTTCTCGCTGTCTTCCACCCAATCTTTTCCATGACTCTTGGCCTTTGAGTAAGTTTTGGAGACATGTAACACGCGTTGACGTGCTTCATCGTCAACAGTAACTCCAAAATGGTTTGGTATGATATCATTCAGCAATTGATCAATGATACCATCATATTCCACAGCTCTTCCGTGATGATTGGATTTCTTTAATTCCTGTAATGCACTTTCACACAGTGAAGCAAGATGTGCTGCACAAAACTCTTGATCTGACAAGTTATCTATGCGTCTACCCTGTTGTTCCACAAGATCATGTAGATCCTTAGGAGGACTGTGTCTTGCTCTGGTGCATACAGCCTGTATTCGGCCATTCTTTGACACATTGACTTTGGCAGGATCCAAGTGACTCATCATTGTTTGCACGGGTTCCCGATAAACAAATATCCAGGGAGTTTCTGGAAAGGCATCCCGCATGACGCTGATGCGTTTGGAACCAATGGAAGAAACTTTAAAGAACATGTGTTCTTCTTCAGGCCTATTGGTGCGACCCATGAGGTAAACTACATCTCGAAGCAGCTGTGGATTGTCAGATTTCAAAGCAGTGTTGATGGGATTGGATTCTGAGTAGACACGATTTGCAGATGGGTTCATTGCAGTCAAGGAATTTGCCACGAGTGTACTACCAACTCGTGATTCATGAAACACAAATCCAGTTGGATCCATGGATCGAACATCCCTTCTATTCTGTTGTTGGAGTGATTTATCGTATGCCTTTGCTTTCTCAGTTATATGTGCCAAGTCAACTGCCACATTATTCTTCCTCCCATCACAGCCAGATTGCGACACGAGGAAACGAAACATGGGCAATGATGGAGGATCTTTTTTGTAGGCATCCCAATCTAATTTGCAAAAGAAAGCTTTGCCCCTATCGGGACTGATTTCCACCAGATGTAATTCACCCCGCAGGATCAACTCGTCCGCATCCAAAGACGGATCATTGTTGTTGCGTAGATTTTTGTTTTGTGGATTTCGAATACTTCCTGCAGCAGACACCGGTGGTGCATCCTTTTCGTAAGAAGTTATTTCATCATCATTATCTTTCATGGAAGACAAATTTACACTCAATAAAAACAACAATGCGGAGATCAGGACAAAGGCTCCCACAGTCACTATAATTGAAGTTCTAACATTCTTTGTCGTTGCAGAAGATTGCCCTCTCCTCCGGCCAATACCATCCACGTTAGTAGTGCTCTTCATACTCTAGTTAGCACTGGCGGCATAGCATACTGCTTGTCCGTTATCTTCATGACCTTTTCGGTGTTTACGTTTCCATGCCTACTTTTTATACCGGCTCGATTATTGTCTCAAACTACTGTCCTTCTCCTTCCTTCCTTCTCGCTCAAACTCAAAGCCACTGATCAAAATGAAGTGCAACTAACAATGGAGACGTGAGTACACCCCATGAGTATCCATACTTAGCTTCCCTGTCAGGACCGAAACTAATAGAACAATAAACAGCAATCATAAAGCACAAGCCAGCAGGAGCAGCAGTAAGATGTCAAAGAAGAAGGCGCAATCTCCTGATCGTGTCGCAGCAGCAGAACTACCATCATCACCTGTATCGACATCAACAATGAGCCAACCGTCCACACCTGTCAATAATGATGATCCCAGCACATGGACCAAGTCAAAGAAGAAACGAATGAGACAAAAGCGCAAGAGAGAAGAAGCAGCAAAGAAGCTTCTAGCAGAATCTTCTGGCGAAAGCAGTACTCCTGTATCTAGCCCCAAAAAGCAATCTGGATCTACATCAAAAACTGATAGTGATGACAACACAAAAAATAAACGACAGAAAGTAGAAGCGACAAAACAGTCACCAGCTGACGCTAATGATACTATAGAGAGCAGTCCAAAGAAGAAAAAGAAGAAGAATAAAAAGAAAAAGAAGGATGTGGCAACAGATGATGCAACAGAATCCACTACACAGAATCCCTCCACAGAAAAGAAAAGCAAGACAGGTGACAAAAACACTACAGCAAACAGCAGCAGCAACAACAACAACAACAACAACAAGATGAAGATATCACTACCAAAACCATCCATGATGTCCACTCTGCAAAAAGCGTTCCTAGAACGTCTAACCTCCTCTCGATTTCGTGAACTCAACGAAGACTTGTACACAAAACCATCCCAAGATTCCTTCCAACAATTCACAGAAAATCCAGAGTTATTTGATCAATATCATGTGGGTTTTCGTAAGCAAGCGAAAGAGTGGCCGGTGAATCCTGTGGATGTGATTTATAAGAAGATTGTTTCTACTTGGAAGAAGGAGGTTCAGGGCAAGAAAAGCAAACAACGAGAGAATGTTGTGGTGGCTGATTTTGGATGTGGAGATGCCAAACTTGCTGAAAGGTTGCTATCATTGAAGATTGGGAGTGATGGTCAACTGGTCAATCAGCCATCCAAAAAAGCAAAGAAAGGAAAGCAAAGTGAAGATGACAAGAAGTCATCTTCTTGTCCCTTTGATGTCCACTCGTTCGACTTGGTATCCGGTGGCAATCCACTAGTGACACCCGCAGACATGTCCAATGTTCCTCTCTCAAATGAATCTATCGATGTAGGAGTATATTGCTTAGCCCTCATGGGTACAAATGTAGCAGACTTTGTACGAGAAAGTTGGCGTGTACTAAAGTTCAATGGTGTGTTAAGAGTGGCAGAAGTACGATCTAGGTTTGAGACTGCATCTGCTGAAACGAGCAAAAGTGGCGACAAACAAAACAAGGGAAAGTTTGGTAACCAGAAGAAGTTGAAGAGTAGGAACAATGTGCATCATCAGAACAACAGTAGGAGAAGTGACGATACTGAAGATGATGGTACTCCTCAGCCACTCATGCTGTTGGATGAATTCATGGCGTTGATGCAACGTTGTGGCTTCCAGTGCACGAATATGGATCGTTCCAATAAGATGTTTTTGTTCATGGATTTTGTCAAAGTTGATGGTGGATCAGGATTGGCAGAGCATGAAAACTTTTCAGCCAAGCCTTGCATTTACAAGCGTCGATGAAGAGAGAAGAAGTTGTCGCTAACTATGTACGTGACATAAACACAAGAGATGATTTCTAAGCTATATGATATTCCTCTATCTCTAGTACGTCAATCTAATACTTTTCACCAGCTCAATCCACTTGTCATTTGTCACCGACACACGCGTGCGTGGGAGGCCACAAATGTCTTGTCCGTCTTGGCTGGGTAACAATAACAATTAGGTAGTATGACTTGTGCATTAGATCTAAAAGACACCTACATTACTATTTTAAATCAGACACATATTCAAATGAGTAGGCCTTTCTTGTAACAGGGGCTTCAATCGGCTTCAGACTGGCTCGTTCTACGAGTTCCTGTCATGGAAACTGCGGATTACGAGAAAATTGTAATCTTGCAAAAGCTTAGATCGCCAATCCAGTCCAATGAAGGGCCAATTTTGGTTTTCTTGCCTGTTCCAGCCCTGTTCCACGACAGAAAATCGTCGAGGACGGAACCCAGCGGAAGTAATCACACCATGCAGCTGCCGCACACGCACAGCAGCAGTACTCTCACTCTCAAGTAGCTCATCCGAACCCCCATCAAGATTCTTCCATTAGAAACAATCACTAGGTTCTCCTTTATTTGGGACGAACCACTTAACATCGTGGCCGATCAACAGCGTTCACCTAGAGCACACATCACATGAATTAGCGGCGGCGACTCCAAAACATCAGCTCAACTGTCTCGCGGAATTTCAGTCGCTACCCAGACCTTCACAATTTGCAATTTGACGGCGGCAGTGCGTGGAACCAATATAATTCGTAACGATGGCGTCTTCGGCGTTCTCATTCCATTGCATGATATGCTTCGAGGAGTTTGATCCCATTGACAATTTTCCCGTCGTCCTCCCCTGCGGCCACACTTATGTGTGCAACAACTGTGCATGCCGCCTGGACAAGTGCATGGAATGTCGCATGCCTCTCACCATGAAAGTAGATGTTCCACCTCCTCCACCAACTCAATCAACTACTCCAGAAACATATCACAAAGAAAATCAACCCTCCCCGGCTCTTCAAAGGAGACAGCAGCTCGTGCAGAGTCGATACGGTCGGCATCCTCCGGAAACTCCCCCGAAGCCGGCACCACAATCTATCAAACACCGCCTTCCCCTCCCAAAAAACGCAGTATTGCTGAGCTTGATTCAAGCTTCTGAGCCAGCTAGAAGGCGAGACACTGTGGATTCCCCCCCTGATGTGCCCAAAATAAATCGGGAGTCGTCGTCAGAGAAATTTAATGAGTCGCCATCATCACAAACACAAATGTCTGGTCCTGTAACCCCTCCAACAACGAAGTCGATTTCCAGGACTGGTACCTCGGGAGCACCGACGCTCCTACCGAAGTTTAGCAAATCATCGACACTATTTGTTGACACAGGTGTTACTGCTCCGTCTTCCTCATCACTTGATGATGGTGATGATGACGAGGAGCATCAGATACGTGTTGGTACCTATCTCGAGGGGGGACCATGTGGGACGTATGCCGTAGCAGTCAAGACTGGACTATTGGTGTATCCCACGCTATTTGAACATGCACTACCAGATAAAGTTGGAAGTAGTAACAACAAGGAGCACAATTCAAGTTCCAGCCAGCACACTGCTGACCAGCCTGATCAGTGGAAAAGAGATGTAGATGAATTAGTCAAGAGTAATTTCTGGAAGAAGCAACAAGAACGCGAGGACAAGAAAACGCCCACCAAAGCGCAGTCGTCAAAATCGTCAAAATTTAAGTCCACCCTTCCTGAAGAGAGTGACGAATGGGAGGCGGAAGCGATGGTTGAGGATGAGAAGAAACACACCAGCAACATTGGAATGAGACTCAGTACAAGTGCAAGTCATGAGAGTCGTGAAAATAGGGATGATGTGTATCCTACATCGTCGTCTTCATTGTCCTATTCCCATGATGGATCAATTCACGGAGGAGAAACATTCGATGACTCCTATCTCAATCGATCACAACTTCTAACCAATACCACGACATTCACACGACAACTATCAGTACCTAGTTCGCCACCACGCGCCAAGGGAGACTCTTGTGATGAATTTGACCGACCACTAATACGATTGAAATATGGAGACCGTGTTCAAGTTGTAAGCATGGATGCAAAAGGGTGGGTCAAGTTGGCGAGGGGGTATGGTTATATCCGGCTTCAGAATGACAAGCAGTTAGTGAAAGGTAAGTTCATTTGTTTGATATGTTCATTTGGAAGCTTTTTGCTACTTCTTGTGAGACTAAACTTGCGTTATTTTCCAATCATACAGTTGGTGGAACAAGCGATAGGGCATGTCAAATCGAAGCAACCCTCCACGAACTCTCGATTGAGAGAGATCGTCTAAAACATGAGCAAACCAAACTTGAACGTCTTTCTGCTGGGCTTATGATCGACTTACAATCCACTCTTCTCACCTCAGATGACCACGTTATATGCTCCGCTCCCGAGGGTATGCCACATATTGATTCAGAGTTGGAACTAGCGGGACGTCGTGAAAAGAAGCCTAGTATGGACGACATTAGCGTTACTTCAAGGTCGCCGAAACTAGCGACCTCGAATACATCCCGCTCTGCTATTCCTGATATTCGGATGTCTAAGTCCCATTCTCCAAGCCGAACTGCGAGAGCAACCAATCCGCCCAGTCCCCCGCCTACAGATCCACGACTATCTACACCTACGAGAGTCAATTTCAGGACGGGAATGAGTGGGCACAGGGCCCTCATGAGCTCAAATACGCATCCACATGACTTTATTGGAACTCCTGGCTCGATGCGGTATATGAGCAACCATTCTGGGATATCCAGAGGGAAGAAACAAATGAGGCCGAGGGCAAGCATTTATTAGAGAAATGTGATCATTGTTGTCTCTGTTTTGTCTGTCATGCTGTTACTATAATATTTTAATTTATGAAAATGTTGAGATTATTAAATCTACTTTGGTGTGAATCTGCCTACAACTTAGTTTTGCTTTCCTTTTACATCGGTTTACATACAGCCTTGCCAATTGAATTCGAACAATATCAGCAGCAGCTTCAGATGCGAATGAAACCGACCTCGCCTTCTTTGTTTGGTGTTCACCCTTTCTTTGATTTTCGCCTGTTTTCGACACGCATCTTTTTCATATCTTCATTCATCTGGTTTTCATTTTTTCATCTCACATGCACCGACCGACCATGATGTTCTTGTGTCATGCCATAAAATTGCTTCCTACACCGTACTAATCATATCCTAACAACAACAATGAGCGACTCTTCAAGCGGAGAATCATCAGATGACTCCCTCCTAAATTCTCCGGTCTTTCAAAAGCGAGACCGCCGCACAGAGCGTGCATCCAAAAGCAAGCTCAGCTTCCTCGATGCATGTTTGAATGGATCAAATGCGAGAACTGATGCGCAAAGACGTCTTGCAGAGGTGGAGAGTGAGCATATAGAAGAACAAAAGAGTATTGATGAGGATGAAGAGAGCCCAACAAAGTTGCTGAATAGTGAGTCTGCCGATGCGGCTATGGTGGCCGACACGACACATGACGCCAACAATGACAGCGTCAGCGGTAGTACACCAAACAACAGTGCCACTAGCACAGCAACAGCACCACCACAGAAAGCAACTGAACAAAAACCAATAAAATCTGCCCAACAAAATGAGGAAGATTACTGGGATAGAGTAGAATCATTCAACAGTTCTAACAAGGCAAAAATGAATGACGGAATTGACGCTGACAGAGGTAAATTGTCAGATGCAATGAACGGTATAGATTACACTTCGGAAACCGATGACGAGGATGGTAAATGGAATGATGGCGTAGGCGGTATGACTAGCGAACAAAAGAGGAGAGAGGCGCGTGCAAAGTTACAAGGTCTATCAGCATCTTTGGGACAGCGGAGAATGTTTCATGTTGCAAATGAAAAACCCAAATCTTGTGCCTACGATGACAAAGCGGAAGCATTGAATGAGCTGAAGATGATTGTGACTACACTCCAAAAGAGATATCGCAATGAAAGCGGTGAAGAGGCAACAATATTACGGCGTCAGATGCTCGAGCCTCTCAACAAATTGTTCAAGAAGCCCAAAGATCGAATTTGGGATCTTTTACTGAGATTTTTGCAACGCAATCAGATCATCTCTGGAACGTGTGGAGAGAGAGTTATTTTACCCAAATATATTTGTCATTGGATGTGGAATGTGGCATGTTCTTCATATGAATCGGTCGGACATTTGTCTACTGCTTGTTGTCAAAACTTGGTGAAGATGATAGTGAACGAGATGGATATCGATGACGGTATTTCGTTCGGCGCCAACCTAACCTTTGTCGAGAGATTCACCATCTCTGACTTGGTATCTCATCTAGAAATCGACTGTGGATTGTGGCTAAATCATGGCCCAATCTCATCTGATGATGAAAATATAGACCACAGTACGGGACAGTCGTCACCCTCTGTCGACGTGTATGCCATGAAGAATGTTTTCCTCCTCTGGAAAGCTGCATTTGATAGAGACTTGATTAAGCTCGATACTGACAATGGTGGTGCAGCTCTGTGTGAAGGAGCAACCAAAGCAGTGACTGCTTTGACTCGTATGGGCATTGATCCTACTTTCAATTTGGCCAATGAGAATCCAAACAACTGTACTGACATTCTGCCCAGTCTCCTCCAAAGTCTCCTGTCTTCTTTGATAAAGTCAACGATAAGGCAAATAACAAAGCTTCACAGTGAATCAGATGCTAAGAAATGGATACAATTTACAGCTGAGCGTATGGTTCAAGCATGTAGTAACCTTTCTGTTGGTGAAGAAGGTGATGCAGATCATGACGATGACGATGGATGGCTAGCTCTTGCATGGGCAGTAGATCGCATGACAGATTTTGAATATGATGACGAAGAACATTCTTTGGATGTGATCGAGTTGAAACTCAATTTTGCGATGCTTGCACTCAAACGCTCTTTGGCGGATGATGATTCAAGTGATAGAGATGACCAGTTGAAGCAGGCTACTACCCGTTTGAAAGATTTGATTATCAGGGACGACAACAACGATGCAACTAATCGCATGTTACAAATGGCAATGGAAGGATTGACTCACGCCGAAGTTAGTCTACGATATATTGACAAAAATTCTGATGAAGCCATGCGGGACCATCCACATTTACTCTCGACTATCATACTTAGTGGCGGATGTGCTTTCATTGGTTTACATGTATCCAAAGAGATTTTGGAGCGTAATCTACAGTTGGAGGCAGAAGAAAAAGTTGCACTTGCTGAATTGATGTCAGTCATCGAGGCAACTTGTAATAATATCAAGAAGAAGTGCACATCCGTCATTGCGTATCCTCACTTGCGTCGCGTCAAGGAATACCTCACTCGCTTGGGCAAGTTTATTGGTAGCATGAAAGGAAAGGCCGATAAAAGGCGAAAGATACGGCACCAAGGCAGCCTTGATAGCTGGAGACGCTCCCTACCTCTACCAGAAGATACGAAAGAGAATGATGATTTGTTTGAGTTCTCGCAAGATTCGAACTTCTCAATGTCGCAAGATAGCTGATACTGCAGTATAGAGAGATTGAGTGAGGGATAAATGGTAATCTACATTATCTATGTATAGCCTCCAGGCAAGGTATCATCTGATCAAATATCCCCAAGTTGACAAACATACCAGACAAGCCTGAAGGTGATAGGATCCAACAGAGCATAAGCTAAGCAAAGATTTAGGTCATCAGAAAGCAAGACGCGTTTTGTTCACACAAACCATATATAGCATTAACACGAAGATGTTACAATGCCGATCTAAAAGAGTCTGCCATACGTTCCATTTGTTGCTTTGTTGACGGATCTTGCATCATTTCTTGCATCGCTCCGATATATTTCTGAAAACTAGGGTCTTTCGCCATTTGAGCCAGTTGCTGCTGAAAGCTTGGGTCCTTCATCATTTGCGCAGCTTGTGCCATAACACTGGGATCATTCATAGCTTGCATTGCTTCAGCCATTGTATCTTTGGCTTCCTTCTTTAATTCAGCGCTACCTTTTTTCATCATGTGTTCCATTTTGGCATGGAGTTTAGCTTGTTCATTGGGATCCTCCATTGCTTTTGTGGCAGCTGCGGTAGCTTCTTTGAAGGCTTTGTCGTTGGTTAGGTTCTTCATCTTTTTCTTCCATTCGGGGCTTTCCATCATTTTCTTTGCTTCTGCCATTAGTTGTGGGTCCTGCGGATAAGAGACGAATGAAACAGTGAGAATATTAGTCATGATAGAGAACAAATGATAGATCAGCCGTGCATGCATTTTAAAGCTTTGGCTTGCAAGGATAGCATGAAAAAGACAAGATACTGTGTTACACGAACCTGCATGTCTTGAAATAGCTGTGCAAGCAGCTTGGGATCTTTAGCGGCTTGTTGAATACCAGCCATACCCATTGAGATGTCATATTCAGCATCTTTCTTGGGATCCTTGCCATAAACGTAGGCATCGTCCCTTTGCATCGACCGAGAATGCAATGGCGGCAAAAAGAGTTGTAGAAAATAAGGCAGATAGAAGCTTCATTGTTGCTGCGTGTATAGTAGTATATATGAGAGGTGATTGAAGGTTATGGTGACCAAATCCGTTGACAATGAGACCGTAGCTTTAGCTATGAGGCGAAGTCAGTTGTTCTTATTGCATTGATCCTTCAGCCTTCCACTCGGAGCTGCTTTTTTGCGAAAGCTCAATCACATGAAAAAGTTCCACGCTGGAAGCAAGTCACAATGGACATCTGTATCGCTTCTCTTTTCTCCTATCATTTTCATTTCTCCTACTTCCCCGTCTGCACTCCGCGTGCGCCTTCTCAAAAGTTGCCGCCACCCTTTTATCTCCATCCATTGCTCTGCTTTGTGCATGTTGTTCATGTTCTTGGCTCACAATTTCATTGTTCTGTAAACCAACCAACCAACCAACTACACCAACCATGTCTGAATCAATCATTGGAATCGATCTTGGAACCACCTTCTCCTGTGTGGCCTGCTTCGATGAAGAGACTAACAAAGTTGAAGTTATCGAGTCACCCTCTGGCCGAACTATGCCTTCTTGGGTCTCTTTCACACCAGAGGGAAAGTTGGTAGGTATGGCAGCCAAATCTCAAGTGGCTTCCAACTCTACCAACACTGTCTACGATGTGAAGCGTATCATTGGACGTTCTTTCTCTGATCCTGTCACAGCTGAGGAAGCCAAGCAGTTTCCTTTCTCTGTCATCGAAGGAAGTGCTCACGGAGAACCTAAAATTGTCGTAGACTGGCGTGGAGAGAAGAAGGAGCTTCGACCAGAGGAAATTTCTGCCATGGTTTTGGCCGAGCTCAAGACAGCTGCCGAGCGTCATCTTGGAAAGCCTGTCAAGAGTGCTGTTATTACTGTTCCTGCTCACTTTAACAATCAGCAACGTCAGGCCACCAAAGATGCTGGTCGTATTGCTGGACTTGATGTAAAGAGAATCATCAATGAGCCCACTGCTGCTGCTCTTTCTTACGGTCTTCATTCCAAAAATGAAGCTGCTGCTAAGGGAGAAGCTGATGGAAAGACTAACGTTGTCATCTTCGATCTTGGTGGTGGTACATTTGATGTGTCAGTCCTCGCCATGGATAGCGGAGTATTCGAAGTAAAGGCTACTGGTGGAGATACTCACTTGGGTGGAGAAGATTTCGATAACTCCGTCATGAACTGGTGCATAGAGCAAGTCAAAGCTAAGGATGCTTCCGTTGCTAAGAAACTTGAGGGTAACACACGTGCTCTTGCACGTCTTCGCAGAGCTGTGGAAAATGCCAAGCGTGTCTTATCTAGCAGTATGTCAGCCGAGATTGAAGTTGATAGTTTGGTTGGAGACTTTGATTTCTCTGTCAATTTGGACAGGGCTAAGTTTGAAGAACTTAATGCTGTATTGTTCAAGAGATGTATTGACACTGTAAAGGAAGTTTTGGATGATGCTGGTTGCAAGAACAGTGATGTCACCGATATCGTTTTGGTTGGAGGATCAACACGTATTCCTTCTTTGCAGACAAGTCTGTACAATATGTTCGACGGACGCATTGAGCTTTGCAAAACTGTCCACCCCGATGAAGCCGTAGCTTACGGAGCTGCAGTCCAAGGCCACATCTTGGCTACCGGTGGCACTGGAGGAGGAAAAGACCTGGCTGGTGCTGAAGCAATGACTGACTTGTTGTTGTTAGATGTCACTCCTTTGTCTCTTGGTATCGAATTGGAAGGAAAGCAAATGAGTACTTTGATCAAGCGTAACACTCCCATCCCATGCAAGAAGACCAGAACATACACCACCGTTGATGACTGGCAAACCGAGATTGATGTTGTGGTATACGAGGGTGAGAGAGCCCACGTTGACGCCAACAACAAGCTCGGATCTTTTGTTATCTCGGGCGTCCAAAGAGCACGACAAGGGGAACCCAAGGTAGATGTTACGTTCGCTCTTGATGCCAATGGTATTCTGAATGTAACTGCTCGTGATCAAGTCACTGAAGCCGAAGCTAAGGCTGAAATCAAGGCCGAAAAGGGTCGCTTGTCAGCTGAAGACATCGATAAGATGATCGAAGATGCTGAGAAATACCGTGAACAAGATGATGAGCTTAATGCCAAGATGGAGTACAAGACATCATTTGAAGAGGCATTGTTCACTGTACAAAGCAAGGTCGCTGAAACAAACAAGCCTAATGAGCTTAAGGAACTCACTGATCTCATGGATTGGCTGGAATTGGACTCTGAGAGCGCATCACTCGACGAGATGAAGAAGAGAGGCCGAATCATTGAGGATACATGGGGAATCATCGTTGCTTAAAAACACATTGATTTAATAATTAACATAAGCTAAGCACAGCATGAAATTCTCAAGCAAGATACTTGTATTTTGATCTATCTCCTTCAATACGCTCCATATATTCTCGTTCAATCAGAGTCTCTATTCTCTTTTTTATGTCACTTGATGACGCAGGAAATTTGAGCTGCGCCATTACCTCCCCCATGAGTGCACGGTGATCTAATGTCTTTCGTGCTTTCATTATTCTGACAACAGCCGCATCAATGAGGTACAGTCTATCATTACTCACTGCCTCGTGAGTTTTTGCTCTCTCTTTGACAGTTTCTTTCATTGTAATATTTGTGATTCGAATTCGACGCTGGTTGTTTGTAAATGATGCATTGAACAAGAATCGATCATGCTCTCCAATGTTGCGGCGTATCTTTTGTTTCTTCTTGGGAGAATCACTCGTGTTGGCGACAGGAACGTCAGCGGATACATAGTCAATCTTTTTCAATACTCGTGTACCATCTCGGCCAAGGCTCAATGACTGCAACACTCGCTCTAGCTCAGCTCGGTCGTCAATGCCTGTCTTCTTCATAATGTCATCAAGCTTGAGCCCTCTTCCATCTGGGCCATCTTCGTACTGAAAGCATAGTAACACTAAAGTTTGACACACATTCACATTCAGCTCCTTTGGGGCCTTCTCTTTAGGAAATGATGCCTTTACTATGCAATGCCCCAGGGAGTATTGCCATGCTATCCTTCTTCCTTGGTATTTTTCATTGTAGTAATACTCAAACCTTCCTCTTTGCAAAAGGAGTTCAGGTGGGAGAATAATATTTGGATATTTAGGGTAGACTGGCCAGTAGCCTGTCGTCAACACCTGTACCTCCATATCGACAGCTTTCGCAGATGTCAACGCTGCGTTGTTGGAGCCTGGTTTATACGCTGCATAGCTTGACATGATGTCTCTGCTCATTTCCATATCCTTGAACATACCCTCCATTTTTGAGGTATACGCAGTGCCACATTCTGCTTTGAGTTTACTCAAAAAGGAGCGTTCCATATCATATGATACGGAGCGACCTGTTAATAACCGCTTTGCCAAATCACGTTTAAAGAACGCCTCAAAGACATCTTTGGACTGATTGTGACGGAACAGCGCAAGTACTTCATTCTGGAATGCCTCATTTGCGTCACCTGCCAATGCACCCTTGGTGACAGGCAATGCAGAAGATCCTGCCTTGGCATCCCTGAACCGAACATCTACATGCTTGGCGAGCAATTCTGCCGTACGACTTCCTCCATCTCCATGGTTTTGCAAGGTTGACTCATTCATGACATCTTCAAGTATTGACCGGACCATAGTTCCAAGGGATTCGTCGGAACGGAACGCTACGGTATGGAGCGATTCGAGATGAGCCTTGAATGAGAGCAGGTCGGGGATGACCTTCCTTTCCATTTCCTTCAAGTCCTTGACATTGCTGGTGTTATCAGACACACCTTGACGGGTAATTTCCGATCCACGGAGTCTACCATATTCACCAAAGGCAACGCGCAGAGCCTGAAGTGCAGTTTGTTCCGGTGCTGTTGAAGATGGGGCCGCATTACGTTTTCGTGGTGAGGACGATGGGTTCATCGAAGATGATGGTGCAGAGGCCTGTGTCATCCTCCAGCATAGCCCGTATAGTCTCATTGCATTCATAAACGTCTTTGAGCCAGTGTTGACCTTCCAACCTGCATTAGTACTACTTCCATCACCATCATCGAGCATAGGGTAGAGATGTTGAGGATGCAAAATACCACTTGGTACAAGATGAGGGGCAAGCAATTGCGATTCAATGATGGCAGGGAATATCCTTCTGGTTGTGTTATTGATTGGAGACCATGTAATAGCATCTGCCATAGTAGATGAAACATCTCCCGGGGCAGCACTTGTCAAACAACGACTCTGTGAAAGCTGACGAAGAGCTGCAGTAGCTAATGAATTCGAGGGGATGTAACATGATGTCAGTGCCGAACTTTGCTTCAACCGACTCTCGACATGATGCAAAAATTCCGGAGCCGTGCGTCTTGATTCGCTCAGTGCGTTGCCCCACCATTGCCCCTCCTTCTGGAATCGGATCGTAGACCCCACAATCAACTCTTGAAGTAGTGGAGTTAGTGCACCCAAGTCGACGCACGTCCTAACACAATTCCTCACTAATGGTCGAGTATCACCACCTATTGTACTGTTACCACCACCCAATGATGAACCATTGTTGTCATATTCTGATAGGATGGCATAGGCAGTGGTCAGAACCAATGCAGTAAGGACCGGCAGTGTATTGTTTGGAGGAGGCGTCAGATCAGTCATCATACTATTGTTGTTGATAATTGGGGCCCTCCTCGTCATGTGTTTCCGTAAACAAGCAAGCCCCACCTCCAACAATCCCCAAGTCCTCGTATTTTGTGAAATGGAAGAGCGTTCTACCACCTTCCCCGCCGGTGGTTCATCCTTGCCACCACCTAGAATTTCATCCAGTTCCTTTTCTGAAAAGTATACACAGGCTCTATCCAACCTTGTGAATATTGACCGTACAAAGTTCAAGTACTCATTAATGAATGTTACACGGAGTACATCGTCCATTCGTCTCAACAGTTCATAACGCTTTTCGGAAGAAGATGATGTCTTGGTGGTAGACGACGACGAAGAAGAAGCTTCATTGCTTGAGGTAGTAGAATCAATTTGACCACCACTGCTACCAGTTTCCATTCCACCACCGCCGCCGCCACCACCATCCTTCAAATTCAATTCTGCAATCAATGTAGATGAATTATACCCAATAATCGAATCATCTAGCCGCAGTGCATCCAAGCAATTGGCATCAACAGCAGCGGCAGCAGCATCATCATCACCATCTCCACTACTGCCTGCCGCCTCCCCAAGTAAACGACAAATAACTTCTCCCGAAGCCTCATCCATAATCTTGACAACATCGACATATAACCTAGTCCCGAACTTGTGATTGCACAAGTCTTCGACGGAGCGGTATAGTTCCTCCCGTCCAATCAATCCACCACCACTACTACTATTATTATTATTACCAACACTAGTAGTACTAGTTGATGTCAGCGCCTCATGACGGAGCACACAAATCAACGCCCTCTGCAACACATCCAAACTATCGGAATAAAAATTGGGAGGGATTTGAGGCGGCTTCTCGAATGGTTTGATGGTGATCATTCCTGTGGATGTCTTCTTTTTCATTGGCTTGACTACAGCGGCGGTAGTCGTGGTGGAGGTGTTGACGACAGTGTTGGGACTGGAAGATCGTTGTTGTTGTTGCATTGGTTTACCGATGCTGCCAATGGCAGAGGATGATGTTGGCTTTTCATTGGCAGTGGTGGCGGCGGAGGGTTTGTTGTTGGCAATGATAAGAGGCTTCTTTTTCTTCTTGGGCTTGATGCCGATTATTATTTTACCACTGCTGCCCGACATTTTGATGAGTGTATATGGCTATGATAAATTAGTGAGCTGAGAGTGCGATGATAATGAAGCGTCGTCTACACATGTTATGGTGAGAATCAGATTTCTCGCCATTTTATTGTGACATGCGATGCGGGAACATGCGGAACATCAGCGAACTAACTGCGAACAAGCAACCGCCATTTTTTGGTGAAGTGATGGGCTAAGTTAGTGTGGAAAGAAGATACACATCTGATGTGAATGTCATCAATTTGCTCTCATGTCTCATGCATTTTGCATTTTGCACTTCTTTGCCTTCGTATTGAATTGATGTGATGGATGCATGCAAGCTGATGGCGCTGCTGCTCAGGAACTCAGTAGATAGTGGCAATACTTTGCAGATCGACAGTAAAAATGGCCAAGCAACCTCCAGCAAAAAAGCGCAAGAAGTCGCTTCTTAAGGCGGAGCAGCACGATCTAATTGCTGCGGCATGGAAGCATTACAAAAGCTACGTCGGCGCTGCCGATGAGATCGAAGAGAATGAAGAAGAAGAAGAAGAGTTGGAGGAAGAAGAAGAAGAAGATAGAGATATTGATGAGATACTCGAAGTTGTGTCTCTGCTTTCACAACTAGACATTCCAAAGAAGGAACAGAAAGAACATCCCGCATCATCTGATGGTACACTCGACACAGATTCCTTTCTTACAAACATCCAATCCATACTACCCATCATGTTGAGCATGTCCTACCTTCATATTGCCAACCATTCCATGTCCGAAGAACTGGAACAACCGCCAGAGTATTACTTTGAACAGTCACTTGCGTATTGGCCTGAAAATCCAGCTGCCAATTCTTTACTGGCAGATTACCTCAAACAAATGAATCTAGGTGAGGATATGACAACTATCTGTGATTTATACGTGAAAGCGGCTACTTTTGCAGGCGTTGTGAAAGATGCTGCAAGCGAATTCGTCGATAAGTCCACTGGGAAAGTAGAAGAAGATGGCTTCAATTTGAATGAGATGGTGGATATACTTGTTATGGGTGGAGCGTTGGATATGAATGAAGAAGATGATGATAATGATGAAGAACAAGAGGATGATTATGAACAAGAGTTCCATTCTTGTTCAAATATAGAGGTCACATCCTCTTTCATGGCAGCAATGCTACTTTCCTGTTCAGGTAAACACAATGATGCTTTGGTACAGTTGCGAAAGTTTCGTTTCAGCCACCGTATACATCCAAACGTGTGGAAGATGGCCCTAGGAGGGCAAGATTGTGATGATGATAAAATGAAGTCAACAACTGATTTGAAAGTGATGTTCGAGCCACGCATGTACCATGGCAAAGAAGGAGTGCTTCCACAAGAGCACTATCAAAGCCTTTGCACATTGTTTGCACCAGATGCATCCTATTGGGAACAAAGTGATTACAATAACCGCGGGTATTACTCGTACTACTTTGACATTACGAAGAAGACTAGGAATGTGGTGGAGGATGCAATTGTCAATCATTTGCTACCCATGGCGAAACGGACGCTTGAGGAAGAACACAAATCATCAGCATCCAAGATTGTGGGTGCAGAATGGTGGGTGCATACGCGGCCTCACAGCGCAAACCTTGGCCATCCACTGCACTTTGACACTGATGAGTGGTTACTCAACAGCAAACATGAAGTATCTCACCCAATCGTTTCATCAGTACTGTACTTAACTGGAGGAGGTGCGGGAGCTGGCTCTACGATTGTGTTTGATCAGGCACCTCATGCAGAAGAAAATGCCACGCAGGTGTGGCTGAGTGAGCCCAAGAACAATCACTTTATGAACTTTCCTGGAAACCTTTTGCATGGTGTATTGCCTTGTGTTGGATGTCCAACTAGTGACAGTGGTATAGATAAGAATCGGCTAACGTTGATGGTAGGCTTCTGGACTCGAGATGTTACAAAAGGAATGAAGAATAGGAAGTTGTATGGTCCATGTGGTCCTCTCCCACCAGCAACAAATGAACATTCATGGGTGTTAGAAGCACAAAGGAAAGTTGAGCAAGTCACGTGCTGCAAAGTTGAAGCAACCACTCTCAAGGTTGCATCTCCAGCATGGGAAAAGATTGACTACAGTCCAAATGACATAAACGATCCAGCATTGGAAGTTCCAGAAAGCTTGGACCATCAGTACTTTGTGAGTAACGCACCGCATTGCTTTACCACGAGAATGTTTAGTAAAGATAACTGTGAATAGTAGCAAGCAGTTACATATCACTTTCACTCAGAGCTTGAAATAACTGTATCAACTTGCAACGCTTGACATTCATTCTCTCTGCTCCTTTTCCCTTCTCTGCTACCTTCGACTTTAAAAATCAAACTCGAAAAGATGCACATGCACATGCACATCATGGCATGAGATTTTGATGCAGTAGCAGTCCATTATAACATCTAACCAAGCAAGGTCTAAACAATCTAATCAATGCCGCCCCCAATCGATCTAACCGCCACCATCGGCGGACGCAAAGTAACCCCCGCCCTCCCCATAGTCGACGGTTCCGCCTCCCCACCCAACGAACTCCAATTCAACTCCACTCTCTCCTCCTTCATCTCTCAAAATGTCCCCCTCGAACCAGTCGAGGGCATCCAACGGCGGGAACGTGTCCTCGTCAAAATGGGCAACCTATGTCGCGAATGGGTGAAAAGTGTGGCGGCGAAGCGTGGTCTCAGTTCGGACGCTGTGGCGAGTGCCGGGGGGGAATTGTTTACTAGTGGCAGTTACAGGCTGGGTGTGCATGAGCCTGGTGCAGATATTGATACGATTGTGGTGGTGCCGAGTATTTGTACCAAGGAGGATTTCTTTGGGAGTGGCTATGTTCCTCCGGATAGTATGGTGCAGGATGATGATGATGACGATGTGAATGAGATGCGTGATCCGGATAGTCTTGCGGAACGTATACGACGTCACCCCGATGTCACTAATTTTATACCCGTGGAGGGTGCCGCTGTTCCAATCTTGACATTTGATTGGGAGGGGATTAACATCGATTTGTTATTTGCTAGGTTGAATGCACCGTCGGTACCAGCCAACTTTGATATTGACAATGATATGGTCTTGAGTGGAGTCGACTCCGCGACTGAAAAGAGTTTGAATGGACCGAGGGTGACTAACCTCATTGCCGCCCTGGTTGGTGGGACGGAGGAGAGGTATCAAACGTTTTTAACCGTGGTTAGGCTGGTAAGAAAATGGGCCAAGGCTCGAGGGTTGTATTCGAACAAACTTGGTTATTGGGGAGGAGTGAACATCAACATTGCCGTGGCATTAGTACTACAATTATACCCAAACGCCTGTCCAGCATCCTTGTTGCGCAAATTCTTCCTTGTGTTCAAATCATGGCGTTGGCCGAATCCTGTAATGCTAACCAAGCCCCATGATGCGGAATTGGGATTACCCGTTTGGAATGCTTTTCAAGCTGCCACCATGCGACAAGTTGCACCTATGATTACACCGGCTTATCCAGCCATGAACTCGACACTCTCCGTAAGTCGACAAACGTTACAGATTCTTCATGAAGAATTTGCACGTGGACACAATGTGGTGGATAAATTATACAAAGATTGGCAAAAGGGTGATGTGTTGGATAAGGAGAAGGTTGAGAGTGGGGAGATGTGGAAGGAGTTATTTGAACCATCCGATTTTTTCATTAGTTATCCTCATTATCTCAGTATGTGCATTGTGGGGCCAACTCAGTCGGATGCTCAATCGTGGGCTGGATTTGTTGTTTCGAGGTTGAGGAAACTTGTGTCAGATCAGTTGGGACGTTCTTTGCCATTGAAGAAGATTCAGCTTTGGCCGAAAGAGTTTAGTGCATGTGTTGCGGAACGGTCTGCTTTGCTGACACATGCGCAGCGTGCCAATAGTATCACTTACTTTATTGGGTTTCGGGTGGATGCACTGAGGATGAGAGGTAGCGAACTCGACATTGAGCGGCAGCTGCAGAACTTTAGTAAATTTGAATTGTCTCGATTTCACCCTCTCGTCCCGGGGATGGATGTCCTGCCAAAGACATTTGGTGTGAAAGAACTACCAAAGATTTGTTTTGAGGATGTTTATGAAGGGGGTAAAGTTGCTGCGATGAAGAGAAGGCGGATGCTGATTGAAGCTGACCCCAAACGTATCGAAGCTAAGAATAAGAAGAAGCTGGCCAAGTTGAAGAAGAAGATGGAAGTCATGAAGCGCAAGAAGGAAGAATCAAAGGCCACTGAAGAAAAAATTGAGGCAGATATGAAAGAAGAAGTTGACATGGAAGGTCAAGAGTCGCGTAAACGAAAACGTGATGGTGATTATGCCAATGGAGAAGATGATAATGATGGCGCTGAAAAGGAGGAGGAGGAAGAGGCAGCTTTGCTGGAGAGTGCTTTGGACAAGATTCAAGATAGTACTGGTGTAGTGCAACACAAGACTCGAGAAGAAGCCGAAATCGACAGGCAAAAATTGCTTGCTGGAGAACTCCTTCACGATGAAGATGTGGAAGTGAAAACTGAACAGCAAGACCGGAAGCTTACACCGGAAGAAATGGAAGAGGAAATTCTTCGCAGTTCTGGTGTTGTGATCGTCAGTGATGATGAAGCTACGGTTGTAGGGGGGAACAGAATTCTTCCTTGGAGGTATGGTTACAAGAATGCTGCTGGTGTCAAGAAAGAAGAGCCAGATCAAAAGGAAGAGAAGGAGGATCAAAAGGAATCCAAACGAACCCCATCAGTAAAAACAAAGCGAGTGGCATTTAAATTCAAGACAAAGTTTGATGTTGTTGAGCTGGATGAGAGTGGAAAGGTTATTGATAAAGGTGACGATGACTTCACCCCAAGTATGAAGTGGACCGGCAGAAAAGGTGGCTTCGAGTTCAAGCTCGGTGAGAGAGGTTTAGGCTACTATCGAACAGGGAAGAAGGTCGTAATTCCGTCAAATATGGCATACTCATAATGTGACTATTTTATAATATTGTACAAGATCAAGCGAGCAACTGTACATAGTATATAATATGTACTAGCATCAGTCGTAGTAATCTTCTTCGTCTTCGGTCATTTGCTGACCAAGGTACCTTTCAAACGATGGCGTAAATGAAATTGCTTTCCCCTTATTCCACTCCTCAAGTTGACCTACCACGTCAGGTAAACTCCAATCACATCCATTGCGGAGGTAGATTCTCATTCTGGCATCTTTGTTGGACATCCCTGCGATGATTGGAGGCTCATCATCGCTATCTTCTGCGTCAAAGTTCATTGTCATTGTGATTGAATCTTTGGCAGAGCTGAGTGTAGCATCACTTTCACGTGCACTTGGTGGAGCCCAATCCTCATCATCATCGTCGTCACTGTCAAACTCTGAATCTGACGCATCGGAATCAAAATCTTCTCCATCAGAGGGTAAATCAAATTGATAAAGAATGTTGGGTAGCATACGTGACAAGTTCTCCGCGCGGCTTTTCCTCTCATCCAAAATTAACTCTAGAGAATCTTGCAACAGGTTTGTCAACTCAAGTGCATGCCGACAAGCCTGTACATCCTTTCCAAATTCATCATCCACAACCCAGCTTTTGGCAATCTCCACTGCCTCCAGTGTAGCATCTTCGTCTAACATGTCTAGCAAATTTATCTTCTCACTCCGCCCAAAATGTTCTCTCCAACCCTGGAGAAGCCCCATTGCCTCCTCCCATTGTTTCTGCTTTAACAGTAATAGTAACGGCTTAGCCAGAATTTCCGCTGCAAAAACTTCCAACGGATCACGTTCTATTGAAAAAATGGGTGAGGGGATTTTCAAGGCCGATCGGGCGCAAATACAAAGATCCACCAATTCTGTTGCAATTGGTGGATGTAGCCCTTCCTTCCTTCCTTGAAGTTGTCCTGGTAATACCAACGGGGTGACATCATCATCATCGATTGCTGCGTCTGCATTATCAGTCACTTGAGGAACAGAAGTTTGCACAACACTTATTGCCAAACGACGATACAAAGGTCGATGAAGTGGCATTCCCAAATCTTCGGCGCGTCTTGTTAATTGCATAGCTCTGGCAACTGTTTTTGCTGAGTATCTTTCTTTATCATAATATGCTTCGTCTAGAACAGAATCATTTCTCTCTTGATCATCCACATTTTTCGCAGATGAAGATATCGGGGGAATACAACTGTCAACCACGGAGAGAAACACACGATGCAACTTATTCATCGCATCGACCGCTCGAGATAGCTCCCCATCATGAGCGAGCAAATTTCTCGATCTCTGATCCGATTGCTGTTCCTCCAATAATTCCCTTTGTAAATCTTGTATCCTTGCAATGGAAATGTCTAATTCGTCATCATTCATCAATATCGAGATGTAATCTGCCGTTGCGACGATCTCTTCACTGGAGGATGTTTCATTATTCGATAGTATAGCCTGTGCCTCCGCACATGTACGTAGCAAGAGTCCGTGGGCTTCCTGCAGTTCCAATTGAGACTTGTGCTCTGCCATGATTAATTGCTCTGCGATTTCTTGTACGGATCGTTTTTGGGATGGTGAGAGTGTCGGTTGTGGCTTGGGGGGTGTTGATCCAACTGTTGGGGGCTGTAGAGTGGAAGGTTTGGATTCTTGTACATCTTGTACATCAATTTCATACTTTGAAAATGGCCGATGGCATAATATTACAGCATTTTTATGATGACGACTACAGTGACGTAGAGATGATGATTTTGATTGTAACAAAGATCTAGTGAGGGCACGGCGGGCTGCGAGTGGCATCATCGTGAAGGAACAGCTCTTTTGTGTAGAGATTGAATCGTTTACTGGAAATATATGAAAAGAAGTAGCGTGTCCACACAGCCTACACGGAAAAGAAAGGCTCGTTAACAACCACCAAAGAATCCAAGGCACTGTTGCCTCGTTCAGATTATCTACACTAGAGAGAGCAGTGCTACTCCTCAAACTTCTGCAGTAGGTAACAGGGGCCCAGCAAGTTCATTGAGTGAATGCTTGCATAATGACCAACGGCGAATCTCCGGAAGAAGAAGAACATCTATCACATCAGTCGCGAGTCTATGAATTGTACCCCGAACAACTTTACTTCTCCCCCAAATCTGAACCTAGAGTGTCAAAATGTTCTACCCCTCCCAGGTTGTTGAGAACTACATATGATAGACAAAATCGACATCCTGTTGTTACCCCCTCGATCCAAGTTAATTCTTCCTTTCCGCTCAGGGGCTGGTAAGTGGGTCAACTCGTGACTCGCGGTCTGCCCTCGCGTCGGCGGCAAGAAAACTCACTCCAACTCACCATCCACCATCAAATAATCCAGATGAAGCAAAAGCAAGCAAACCTGCCAACCTTCCATCATACCTACGCCATCATACCTCTGATACAGCAGGGACCATCCAATCCACGCCCTAAACAACCAGAGCAGATCCAAGACGACAGCATGAGCTCTACGAGAAAGAACAACGATGATCCATGGTCCTCTTCCGACGAAGAAGATGATGATAGCGATGATGAAAATGTAGAACTCGATGCAGAAACTCCATTCTACTCCATCTGCAGCTACTGCCACACCGATGCACCTACATTCGACACCCTTGCACTCGCATTGGAGTATGATAAGACAAACTATGGGTTTGACTTGTTGGGTAGTAGTAATGCATTACTGTCTTCCAACGATGAAGATGATTTCTTTGAAGGAGCAATTGTATTGATCAACAAATGCCGACAGTTTGTGAAGGACAATCAAGCCAAGTTCAGCGAGAAGACAGAACTAGGGCAAGAGTTGAATAATTACTTGAAGGATCACAAAGTGGATGATGATGGTGATGCACAATATTACAAACCAGTGCTGGATGATGATTCCATGTTAATGTGCATTGATGAGTTATGTGAGCTGAAGCGACAGACGGAACAAGAATCACAAGTAGATGCAACAAGTGCAGCTGGAAGCAGCAAGTTTGATCCTGAATCTGATGATAAGATGGAACAATTGCAAGCAAAGATTAGCATGCTTGAAGAACAATTGTCTCGAGCAAAAGGATACATTGCTGCACTTGCAAATGATGATGATGATGATGACAACAGCTTGTCGGATGATTCACGTAGCGGAGATGATGAAGATAAGAAACAGGCGAGTGCGAAACGAACGAACAAGAAACCAGACAACGACACATACTACTTTTCATCCTACTCTCATACTGGCATACACGAAACAATGCTTCGTGATACTGTTAGAACAGCTGCCTACGAAGAGGCAATTCTATCCAATGCTGACTCTCTCTTTCGTGATAAGGTTGTGCTTGATATCGGATGTGGTACAGGAGTTCTATCACTATTTTGTGCCAAGGCTGGTGCAAAACAAGTAATTGCTGTTGATAATTCGGATATAATCAAACAAGCCAGAGAGATTGTTGAGTTAAATGGATACTCGCACATTGTTACTTGTGTGCGAGGAAAATGCGAAGATCTTATTGCAAACAATGCTCTCCCCTTGGATGGTAAAACTGTCGATATCATTGTAAGTGAATGGATGGGCTATGCTCTATTTTTCGAGACGATGCTTCCTTCCGTCATGGTTGCGAGGGATGCTCTGATGACAAAAGAGACAGGCAGCATGTTTCCAAATGTGGCAAAGATATTTATTGAAGGATGTAATGAAATGGAGCGGTTGGACTATTGGGACGATGTGCATGGATTGAAAATGACGCCAATGAAAGAGCGAATGGTCAGCGAACTAACTCAAGATGCCCATGTGGAAGTTGTCAGTGATGAAAATATTGTCACAGACAGGAAAGAGATTATTGCATTTGACTTGAATACCTGCAAAGACGCAGATCTAGACTTTGAAGTTCCATTTGAGCTGAATCTTCGCGATAACGACAAATCACGCAATGGGTTGCAGATCCATTCGCTTGTAATATCCTTCGACATCGATTTTGCAGTTCCTAATACAACACCTGTTCAGTTTAGCACGGGATGTCAGAGTACACCAACGCATTGGAAGCAGACGCAGCTGTGGTTTGACCCGATTCATAATTGTCCAGTCCTGAACAAGGACGATTCCATGAAGGGCATCTTCCGTATGAAGCGAAACGTTGAGAACCACCGTGCTATTGATATGTCGGTGGTATGGGAGGTTGGTCGGGAGGGTGGATCAGGATGGGAGAGGATCTCTGATGGCGTCTTGAAACGAAGTTTGATAGCATAGGATAATCTTTAACTACTAGATTTTAAGCAATGACTCTTGAGAAATTTCACAATTGCCGGTAGCATGAACCTGATCCGCACTGAAATGTGAACTCTTGTGACATAGAGCTCTCTCGTTCAAGCTTACGGAAAGCATCTAGTTTCTCCTTCGCATCCAATAAGAGCTTGTCCCAATCTACTTTGTTCACAATACATGCACATGGTTGCGGTGTTTCCTCAAATGTTACACTTGACTTCGCATCGACAACGGCCATTACGTCTAAAAGTTTGATGCGGAAGTAGACGTCATATATCTCTGAGGGAAGTCCTTTCGATGCTGGCAAACGCTCTTCTTCTAGGTCAACAAAACGGTGAGAGTATTGTGTCCATAAGCCTGAACACTTGCGAATGTCCCTAATTTGCTTGGTAATGTGATCGATCTCGTCATATTTGGCCTCGCCAACCACATTGATGAGCATGTGGTGCCGTTCCTTTTTTGCGTCTGTGTTCATGTTCTGAGGAAAGAGTGCCTTCTTTTCACGGTCTTCACTCGATATCTCTTCAGCAGTATCGACAAGAGAAAGCGACGGGCGTCGCTTCTCTCTTGCAAGACGAAGAATTCTCACAGACAGCCGTTTGAGCTGCTCCTTTGCGAGCGAGCCCTTCATCGAGATGTGAGGTGATTGCTTGTGGAGCAAGATTGATAGCTGACGTGCCAGTCTTTCAGCATCAGCTTTCTTGATTGAAGGCATTGCTTCGTGTAGAAGACCCTCGCTGCAATGAAGAGTAAGGTTGATAAAAGATCAAGTTGTCAACAAATCAAATCAAATCAAATCAAAAAAGCTATGGTATGCCAAAGAGGATGCTTACTTACATTACGTTGCATCTTTCAACATCACTTTCTCGACCTTCCAAAGCACTACTCATACTACTTACGCACTGCGGCTTCATTACTTGCATCATAATAATATTTTATCTTTGTTGTGGGAAGTGTTGCAGGTTGCAGATAATAATAACTTCATATTCATAGACCGCGTTGCACTACCATAAAGTCCAGAATCCAACGAACGAACACTGCATTCTTTTCGGCTTGACACGGGTTTTAAGGCCTACGTAGGAATTCAAATCTTCGTAGAACGTACATACTACCTGTAAGTCGTACCTAATGCTGCACTTTTTGAGCCTTTTTGACATCAACCATGAAGCTGCCGCTCCTACCGTCGGCCCCAACAATGCACACGCTTCAAATATAACCAATATACGCACCAATATCGCTCTCCATTACTATTGGGTATATTATGGAGGCGTTCCTTTGTCGAGGTAGATGCCGTCGTTGAGTTATTGTACTCGCCATCAACGATATGAAAATTGGTCATCTTCGTCCACCTGTGATATGATCCTTTTGGCAATGATACTCTGCACTACAAGGTCCCCTACTTTACATATCTCATCTGCAACATAATATTGACTTCCGAGGTCGTGCCCCACGTATGAGAGTGCTCCCTCTATTTTTTATTACCCAGGCGCACATGTGATCGGATATGTGATGTTTCACATAATTAATATGCAACAATCAACCATATAAACAGTCCATAACAACAATGCAAACACAATTCTTCAACTCTCAACATGAAAGAGGATGTCGGGGGGGGTATACACGCTTCAGCGGCCGCAACATAGGTGTAGATGTCATATTAATCATGGTGTAGAGGCCTACATTTTTTTGTAATTTATTGTACCAAATAATATTTAATATTATCCGATTGAAAACACTACTCCAAACAATACCAATGTATATTATTACCGCAATGATTTGTTAGTTCTGTTTTGGATGTGTTTTGGAATTATTGGTGGCTGTATACAACAATTGATGGTGGTTATTATGCCCATTTGAGACGAGTTTTTTGTAATTATTGACTCGTCGCTTCAAGGAGACAATAAGACTCTTTTTATCAGGTTTATGCCCCCCAATCATTGCTCTATATCATATTATAACTGGGGCATAAGTTTCAGGGCTTCGTTCCCTCTGTGATGCATCCTTTGGTGAGAGTGTCGGTCGCAACAAGGCGACAGGTGGCTTTTGATGATGGTGTGGCTAGAGATCACTTATATTCTTGGTGAATACGGTGATTACTGTGGCGATAAGCATAACCTACGAATAATATATGTTTGGTTGTCGATTGGAAGGGGCAGGGCGGAGTGATGGCACACCCTACTGCCTCTCTTTTGGATAAATATGGCAGCGGCAGACTGTGTCGTCGAGGGGAAATTTCTAGCGATAAAATATGTCGACGAGAATTAATTCGACGTTATTGTATACTGGTGAACTTTTTTATTAATGAACTACAATATGGGTGTAGAGTTCGTTGCCAAAAAAGTTCACCAGTATATCAAGATGGGACATTATATCACCATAGGACGCAAACACACCATGGTGCCGGTGCTCCTCATCTTGTTGATGTTGAGTGGAGATGAAAAAGTGTTTGGCGATAATTAGCCCGTCAAGAAAATATATTGATTTTTGCCTGTTTTGGTTAGTAAGGGTTAACAAATGTCGTAGCGATAGTCATATCACCTATTATGTACTATTCCTACGTTGATACTCCTACTTTTGAACTTAGACCGGGAGACTTAGAACCCGTGTTGACGTGGTTAAAATAATATCCGCCCGCTCAGGCCAAACACATCATGAGCAACTTTTGTATCTCCGTCCTGGTGACTCTCGCTTCCTGTCCGTGTTTGAACTTACGCATGGTAGATTATCTTTTTCCCCGAAAGCCTAACTTATTGGTAGAAGATATACCGTAGTTGAAGCGGCATTTGCAGTACTTCACTTAAGTATCTCATCTCCTGACAAGTACGATACTCACTTAAGTACTCCTACACAGCTGTTTTCACGGATTTTCGGATAGCCGTTCAAGTTTGGAATTCCTACGTATGTTAGGTACAAATGACGTAGTGAGTCTTATAAAAACCCATTGGGCCGATTTCTCCCAACTCACCCCTCAACAAGAGCCACTCCGCGCAAAAAGATGCCAACCATGGCCAAATGCCGGAGCGTACTACGCACAACAAGTTGAATATTTACTCAACCAAAAGGATAAATTAACCTCTCTTGCATGTCTAGATCCAAAATAGCCAATTAGGTTGACTAAAGATTGTAATCATGAACGATGGTAATACACTTTTTGAATACCTTTTCACACGGCTCATCAGTAAAAGTGACACTTATCGCGGCAGGTGGATTTGCGACCAGTCGTTGGTAGAGATATTGCACAGACACTATACGAATGTAGATAAAGACAATACCTTACGGAACAAACTCGTGCAGCGTCTGAACAAGGCAGCCGGACCTTTCAACAGCAGCAATGTACACAAGATATACCACAAAAATTTCACAACATCATGTCCATTCAATTCGTCATTACGCCGGATGGTGCACTATTACTACTTTGGAAAGGGAGAGAAAGTGCCCAACGAACCAATACGCGCAGCAGAGTTATTGTGCACAGAAATAGAACATATACAGAGTTACAGTGCAACTAATAATCGGCAGCGATCTTGCAACAAGCCGGAGCAAGTATCATTTCCCGACGATGGATGCGCTGGTAAGAAGAAGAACAAAAATAATGAGAACAAACGTAAAGAAGCAACAAAATCATCAGCGGCTGCACCAATTACTCCTACTCCACAAAAAAGAACAAGGCGCTCGCAACGACTAGTTGAGCAGCAGCAGAGCCCTCTCGTGCCATTCGTCACCAACGTGGGTAGATTAGAGGATGAGAATAATCAAGTTGACGACGAAGATGAAATGAACAAGAATTGGCACTCGACACCATCGCAAGCTAGGAACACCAAAATTGAACGGCAGGAGGGATTTGTCGGGCCATACTACGATGCATCCAATCCAGCAATGGTGACTATCGGTCAAGAACAAACGATGAACTTCACCAGTGAAGATGTCGGCCCATTTTGGCTGACAGCAGAGGAACGTGAAAGACAACGGCACGACCGAGAGGTTGAAATACCAGAAGACAAGAGGAAAGAGCGACATAAGGTGAAGAAAGAGCTGATATCGGAGCTGATGGACACCGAGTGGGGGAAAAAGGAAGGAGAAATAAGGTTATGGAAGATGACACATGCTGAGCTAGCAAAAATGGCGCAAGCGTCTAGTATCGATATCAAAATAACACCTACCACCAAAATGATATATGGATGGGAGGGCAAGGGTAAGGGACTTCTGCAGATTGCGTATGAACGTGGCTGGATCGATATAGCAACCTTCAGAAAGGGCAGCTACCAAGTGATGAAGTATGATGATGAGGGTAACTTGGTTCCTGAGCTTTCCCTCCGGCATTTGCTTGCAAACTGCACAGATTTTTTGTCTGAACAAAGCCAACTCGAATATGTTTGTGAATCTTTGGGAGTAAGAGCCTTGATTACAACAAAGTATCATACTGAATACGCTGGTGAGGGTGTCGAATACTCTTGGGGGTTCTCCAAAGCTCTCTACCGAAGACATCCATTAGCTCAAAAGAAAACGACTGCTGATTTCCTTGCATTGGTCGACAAGTGTATTTCAAGAGAGGTTCTCACTGTGGATCTCATTCGTAAGTTCAGTGCCAGGGCAAGAGGTTACATGGAGACATATAAGATGTTGGAGATTGAGGCAAAGAATACCAAGGAGACAGAAGGTAATTCAAGTGAGGATGCACCCATTCCGCACAAGAGAATTGAAACGCTGAAGAAGGTTTTGAAATGTCATCGTGCTGCTATTGACTTTGACAAATCTTTCATTATGAAAACTGTCTACGCAAAAGACTTTGATTTCAAGAATGATTTGCTCAAGAAGGAAGAGAAGCTCAACTTTAGTCTCAGAGTAAAACGAGAGAATACGAAGGTGGAAGCGACGGCAAAGAAGAAATAAACATAGGACAATGTTCATTTATGTCTCTTGGTGGAATATGGCATACGAGGCATTATTTACCATGGTCCGGTTGTTGTTCGCAATTGAGAAAGACGGAGGTAGAGTAGCTCCCCAGTTAAGGGGCTTTCAGTACGTTTGTACGTAGAGGAATAAAAATTCTGCGATTATCCGCCAAGATTTGCTAACAGCTGTACTCCTACTTTTATAGGCGGACAAGTCCAGTTTTGCTGGACGGACGGACGGACGGACGGACGGACGAAAGAAAGAAGGCGCTGCATGCCACCCCTACCACCGGGGGCTGGGCGAGACGAGAGAAGACCATCAGAGATGCTCTGCTCGCTGAGCCCCCGCCGCACAGGTGACTTCAAAAAGCGTCCGGACAATTTTTGGCGCGGTCGCCATTTTTGTTCATTTCACCATGACAGTCTACTAGCCAAAATTCGTCCAGTAGGGCTTCTCTCTGCAAAAGGTGCATAGACTGTTAGATTGAAAATCCTCTCAGAATTAGGGCGGCAGGCAACTCGTGTTTTTTGTGTTTTGTTAGTGTTTTGTGCGGAGTTTCAGTGCCCCCCCCCCCCCCCCCCGGCACCCCCGAAGGGACACCGGATGTTGAATACGAGACGACACAACAGAAGATTACTCACCTCCAGCGGGAGGAACCACAGACGCCGATGAAGAAGAAGGAGCGCTCATCCTTGGAGGTCATCGGGAGAGGCTTTCGAAGACATAGTGGCGTAGATCCAAATGGCGAGAGAGGACAGTGGCTGCTGGAGGAGGATCGAAGGTCGGCAAAAAGCGGTAACACTCAAAGAAAACTAATTTCTGTGAGAGATGCAACTGGGTAAGCTGTACGGTCTTTCCCACTGGCGCACAGATAATACTCTAAGCTTCTCCGATGCTGCTGCTGGTCGTTTCAAACAACTTTGATCTCACGGTTGTTGGAAACGCCGAGGCTCCTGCCGATACGTCATCAAGTTGGATCTTTCGTCAGGATTCTCGTCATTACCGACTCAGCGACTTCATCATATTGGTCCTCGCAATTACCTGCTCCTCGAGACCATCTAAGCAGAAGCACGTGTCGTCTTCAAAATTTCTGTGACATACTGTGATCGATCAAATGTTGTAAATTTAGAAGTGTCTGCTCTATGGTACTTTACTTCTTATGCTATCATAAGTACCTAGTTCGCTGCGCACCTTCTGAGGAACAACACAAGTTCTGGAAAGGGAGATAAGAGTTGAATAATCAGTGCGACGGAATCGATGCACACATTAAGGTTTAAGGCGTTTGTACTTGCTTCTTCCATCTTAATGATACTGCCGATGTCATATTACGCCTTCATCGCTGCCAACCTTGGTCTGGTCCATATCACAAGATTTGGGGACTTTTAATTCAGCTTGATAGACACAAACCGAGGGTTCAATTACGTACGTGATTTCAGGCGACTTAGATGCTCCATTTGACTCAGGAGTGAGAACATTTTCAACAATTGAAACTGACCCGGACCGAGGTCCGTATTGTCCACATGGTGCTCCTCCTCCGTACATAGCGACTGTATTATTATCAAAGCCGTTGAACACTCCAATCACAAAGAGGTCGCCATTGGTTTGTAACTGTGCAAAGTAGCCATCATCACCAAATGAGACACTGTATACGGACCCTCCCGCTTCGAAGTAATACGTTTCATTTTGAAGATGCTCAAGCTTGAAACAATCCTCTTCATATACGTCAGACCTGGGGCATCCGCAAAGAGTGCCAAATATCTCGTATCGAGTGCACTGTTTTGCATCTTTTTCAAAGATGGACATTAATTCTAAATCTTGACATGTCCTAGCGTTTACAACCTTCGTAGGGAGTGGGAGAGCTAGTCCATCTCCGCAAAGCGTCCCACAGCCTTCCGTGGGAGGCTTGATGTCAGGACACCCACAAGCGTATGCAATGCCCAAGAACTGTTCTTCGCACGACTTGATATTCAGATTTTCTGTTGGCTCACTTCCGTAGGCAGGACTTAAATAAGTGGACTTAAAATTCCAACTCTCACAAGTCTGACCATACACCTCCTTTTCGGGATCAGGTAGGCTTGCTCCGCCACAAAGAGGTCCACAAGCATCGGGTGCTGGTTCATTTTCGCAACCACACTGTGCTCCTACCATGTTATAGAAAGGACATACGGACTCATGAATTTCCAACCTCGAGTGTAATTCCCAAGCTTGGCACGTTTCTCGTCGAACTAAAAGATCAGGGTCGGGTACTTGAATTTTACCAGCCTGACAGATCGGGTTACATGTCCTGTGTTTTTGGCATAAAGTCCCACACTCTGGTTCTACATCCGACAACACTGGACAAGCGCAACCGTGGGCAACGTCACTATAGTACTCCTCACACGTTTCATCGTCATCATTATTGTACCAAATGGGGAGATACCGTGAAAATGTATCCCACGATCTACATGCTGTGTTCCAAATAATGTGCCCATCAGGATGGAAATAGTCTTCGCCTGTCGGACAGATACCGCCACATGCATCGGGGTGCATCTCATTACTTTCACATCCGCACAATGCCCCGATAGCATTATAATTCACGCATTCTTGTGGATTCGTGTCGAACAGACTTCTCAGCTGCCAATCCTGACATGTAAATTCGACATTATTGATATCCTTCACGACAAGTTGAGGATCGGGGAGGAATTCGGAAGGATCCGAGCATAGCATACCACACCCATCCTGGGGAGGTTCAACACCAGGACAACCGCATCCAAGTGAGACGGCTGCCTTTATGTCTTCATATGTAAATGGGCCGTTTGCGTATTTGCCTTTTTGTAAGGCAGCAGCCTCTTTGTATTTGCCTTTTTGTAAGGCAGCAGCCTCTTTGCCTTCTGGTGCAGCGACGCCATTTTCTGAGGCAGCTACCTTCACGTCTCCACCAGCAAGCACTGCGTTCATCTCTTCTTTACAAGTCGTGTAGTCTCCTCGGGATTTGAAATCCCAACTCTCACAACTTTTAGAAAACACTTCTCTATTTGGAAAAGGTACTGCTGTATTAGGACCACATAAAGGTCCACACACTTGCTGATTGATTTCTTCACTTCGCGGAACGAGTATTCCCAAAACACACCCCAATACTATTGCAACTATACCTGCACTAATCGATACAATAGTAAGGAGTCGCTTGCGTTCTATGCCAAAACAGGTATCAACAACAATTGCACTTGGTGGGTCTTCGAGGTTTTCTACAGCGTATGCTTCTACTATATGTTGACTTTCTACAGCAACAGTAGTAGTAGCAGTAGCAGTAGTAGTAGTAACAGTAGCAGCTCTTTCAGGGGATGGCTCTCTATTACTTGGATAAACTCTAAATGCACCAGGTCTTACTTCTGGTTCTTCAGTAGTAGCATTTTCTCCTCCAATTGCATCATCATCGTCTAGCGTAGTGGTATCTGATGGTAGCTTCTGTCCACTATCAGTCTCCACCCTTTGTGTGAGTTAAAATGAGAGAAGATGGTTGAGTTGTTTCGCTTCGTTACACAAGTGTCACAATAGAACTTGTTATTGATGCGTGTGCGTCGCATGATGATACCCTCGTCATCATAATCAGCACAGTTAAGTTGAGGCGGAGTGGAGGTATGTAAACCTAGAGAAATTGCAATAACTAGCACATCATCAACAACTATCAAAACACGTGCTGGTGTGTGTATGCACCATACTGCGTGCACTCTACACATACCATAACATAATGCCGCATAGCATAAATTTGTGATCAAACACAAATAGACATAGCAACAATGTCTATTACTTACCTTGACCTTGGCTTTTGAATAGTTGCCTCTGGTGGATACTCAGCATTCATCTCAGTTGAATCGCCGCCATCATTCTTAGATTCATACATGTTTTCCTTCGTAGCATGTGCTGCAGTAGACGATGCAACGTTCATGCTAGTTTTCCCTGTCACAACCTTGTCGGGCGAAGGATGGGGGAGCGCGATGGCAAGTGATGGTTTCTTTGGTGACCAAGCATTGCTACCTTTTCCACTATTATTATTATCAGTTGTAGGAGGATTTTTGGTTCTCCTCGATGATGATTTCCTAGTAGTCGTGACAATAGCCGATGCATGGGACGGTGTGTTCGTCACCAAGTAATCCATGCGGGGTTGTAATGGCCGATACAATTGTATTCGTTGTTGAATGGGGTGTGATCGAGACAATATTGGGCGGTGATGGTAAGGTGATGTCACCGCTATCTTGCTGCAACTCGGATGGTGAATTTACACCAGCGGGTTCTTCCGCCCCTACACCGCCCCTTGAGTCTTTGTCCTCTACTTTTCCCATTGTAAGTATGGCTCGGCGCTGAAAAGGACGTGTTTATTGTAGCTGCGACGTACTCGATGATCGGTTTTGTTGTGTTGTTGGGTCTTCGCTGGTTAGTTGCTGATGACGGAAAAGTGGGATAGTAGATAGAGTCCGGACACCGCTTGCTACTTACGTAACATTGCCTGTCCACACCACAAGGGCTGGTTGGGTTGCTTTGTTTGCGCTTGGCGCTTGCTTCAAAAACCAATCAAGCTATTACACGAAAAAACAGTTACACATAACTAAGTAGGTAGTTCCTTCCACGCCTTCGTGCGACAGAGAGACGTTTTCACTACTAATTCCTACATTTTTATGTGCGAACAAATCTTAAAAAAAGGAAAATAAACGAAACTACTAAAACCAACTTCATCGAAAAACACCTGTGTATCCTGATAAGTAGGTAATAATAAAGAGAAGTTCCAGGTTAGCATGGTGCATGCAGTTCTTGATATATAGGAGGAAGCTACAAAGAACGAATTATTATTATGTACAAGGATGAAAAAATCAGATCTAGCTCTAGATATTATATAATGCATGGATGAGAGACTCATCCAGTCCATCTGATCTGAGCGTCATCTAACTAACTTTGACATTAACTTGAATATCAGATCTCCACCCAGTCGAAGAGCAGAATAGTCTGTTACAAGAGGTCAAAAGAAGAGTGTCGCTGATTAGTTTTGAAAAACGAACGTGACGACTTATCATGATCAATAATATCTCTCTTACCCATATAAACAATTTTCAATGCAGCTACAATGCTTTCATTTTTTGCCCCTTCAAAACATCCTCTTAATATTTCCAGCCTTCTCGGCGGCTGTTTCGCTAGCCTTGCATCATCTCCACTCATAAATTTACTTTCCCAAACTGAGAAAGTTGCGACATAATGATCAAATTGATCACTGTGCTTTCGTCTCTTTTTGCACGCATTGCTACCTCCACTACGGATTGCCGCTGCTGCTAACAATGTAGAAGTATCTTGTGCCTTGTGTTTCCGACGTGCAGACATCGCTGTTTCTTCTATTGTCTGCAGCAATTGAATTAGTGATTCCATGTCGTTTGTTGATTGCGATTCAGACGATGTCAGCGTGAAGTGATACAGCAGTCTCATGAATTCTACAAATGAGATTGAATCATATCTCTCAAGTTCAAGTCGATCAGAATCTGCGCCGCAACTCGATCCTTCTTCATGAATAATTTGTTTCGTGATAAATTCTAGCTTGGCACGATCTGTTACAAGTTGTTTTTGCATCAAGACTTGATCGAATCCCAATTGAAGCAAGCTCTGAAAAGGAATAACCCCTGATTCCCCGATGTGAGTCTCTTCCCCATCTAATAATAATGCTTCGTCCATAAGTGTGTCCCAAATACATCGGGCATATTCAATAAAGTGCTGTTGTTTTCTATCATCTTTTATCATTATCCAATCCCAACCAGAACAAAGTTCTCTCGCTCTTTCAATCTCACCTATCCTTTCCAGTCTAACTTCTTCCATTACATTATTGAGGTGATTGTATATCCGTCTCCCTGCAAGCCGAATTGGCAGATAGTCTTCAAACAGCACGGTGAAGGAACGCAATACTGCAGGTTCCATTGATGCGGCCTGCACACCCGCGTATAATGTTCGGTACCGTATTCCCTCTTCTGTAGACCGTTGCCGTGGTTTTTTGGTGCGTTCATGTTCACCTGTGTCTTTGTATAGTGACTGATGCCGCTTTGATTTATAGTTGAGATATCGGTGGCTTGTGGATGTCATCGATTGAATATCTGTAGGTGAGTACGTCAGGAACGTTGCCATGAGGGAATAGAATTCAGATTCTATCGGTGCAACAGTCTCGGCATCGTAGGGGCTGAGAGGATTGCAATCTTCGTCTTCTTCGTCGCAGGGTAATGTATTCTCTTCTATGAGTTGACGTGCTTCTTCTTGCGTGCTGAGGCTGCTGTTGGGGCTACTCCTGGTTGCGTATAATTGATATGCCTTTCTACTTGTATTTGCAATTTGAACTTCCCGCCGCCGCCGCGAACTAATGCTGCTTGTCCTTGGTGGAGTGATAGGTACCAGCGCGAGAGCATCCACTGCGATGTCATGGCGACATGCCAAAGTTGCTACTACCGCCAGTATTTGTATCATCTCGGCAACAGAACAGAATGCTTTCCAATTACCAGCGGTACGATAAGCGGAAATCTTATTTATATTATCGTCATCGTCATTCGTGATTCGTGATGAAGAAGTGATGTGAGTTGGCGCCAAAACCGTCAAACCGCGCCATATCGCGGCCAACATGCTGTGGACCATGATGGGCATGCCGCATCCACACCCAGCCACCGTCCTCCCTATTGTAATGATTGATGAGTTGATTTATCATCTAGTCTATCACCATGACATTGATCACATTTGCTACGACAATCTCTCTGCTTGCAACTTCTTCTCTTGACATCTCATCAAGAGCTGTCGTATCATCTCTTGCGGCAGATGGAGGAGGTATTGCGACGTTATCAGACGAAGCAATCGACTCATCGACACCAATACCAATAGACCGACGACCTCACGAGCAACGGGTCTCTGCGCCGCGAAAGGCGCGACGGCTCAATCATCCGTTTCAACACTTATATCGACATGCTGATCCAACTTATGACGACAATGAATGGAATAATGAGGAGCTTCCTGATGAAATTACAGAGTTTTATTGGAATCGGATCATGACGGAATCTAGTACTTTTGCACAACAGCCGAT
The DNA here is from genome assembly GCA_037178625.1 of Skeletonema tropicum. Classification (NCBI taxonomy): domain Eukaryota; phylum Bacillariophyta; class Thalassiosirophyceae; order Thalassiosirales; family Thalassiosiraceae; genus Skeletonema; species Skeletonema tropicum. Next base: position 2,385,226 of record CM074127.1, on the reverse strand, counting down.
AGATGTTGAGATATCTCTAAGTGCTATTCATTACCTAAATGTGTACGGAGGATATTCTCTAGATGAGATTCATCAGATGCATACAACTTTCCCTCCTCTGCTCGAGGTGAGATGATGTATACTGTTTATGATTTGTACTCTCGTGCTTTATTTCGACTAAATCAGCTGGAATCTTTTCGTTACTAATGCGGCTACAGATTGATGTAGTAAGGCACTTGCGCCCAAAAATGCGTTTCTTGAAAGACTGCTTGGGAGGTGGTGTTCTATCGACTGGTTCAAATTCAACAAACTTGGTTCTTGACCCAAAGCTAAAATCTGTGTTACCGGCAAGCTTCTTTGGAGCGAGATTTGAGCGTACCATTGCTCCTCGTCATGCATTCCTGGTTCATCTCGGATTACCTTCTGGAAGGATGCTGTGGGATGATGATGCTAACGACTCATCATTACTAGAGGAATTCCTATTACAGCATCGCAAACCAAAACAATTCGCAGCACTTTGCAATTCGTGGCGGCGAACTTACGGTGCTTCGAATATTGATAACAACTTACCCATAACATCACAGCAGGTGGTAGCTTTCGACAAACTCTTCCAGAGAGGCATATTATCTGCAGCGAGAGATGACAGTAATTATGTTCACGGAGACAACGAATCAAACAATGCAGCAACCAAGAGCAAATCCTCCCCGTCATTACTTGATACTGCCAACGTAACATCGGCACAGCTTGTGAGATATCTTATTCAGCATGGAGCAAATGCATATGAAACTGATGTCCGCGGAGCCTCGCTTTTTCATTGGGCTGCAGGATGTGGTAACTTGGAAGGTCTGAAGGAACTTGTCGATTGTTGTAACAAAAGAAAAGGAGGTGCCTCAGAGTCAAGTTTGCAACTCTCTAGCCCAGGGAATTCCGCTGCATTATTATGGAAAGCATCTCGCGATGATGCCATCCCATTGCATTGGGCTGCTGCTGGCGCTGGGCCAAAAGAATTCGGAATTGGAGGCAGTGTCGATGTATGCAATTATCTTTTATCGGTTTGTAGTCAAGCTGAGCAGAGTATCATTACACAACGCAAACTCATCAACGCCCAGACGAGAGATGGCAATACAGTGTTGATGTGGTCGGCTTGGTCAGGATCAATTGAAATAGTAAAGCTGATGGTAAGAAATCGTGCGGAAACAGAAGTATCAAATCGGAATGGCTGCACTGTGGCGCACTGGGCTTCTTCTGGAGGTAATTTGGATGTCTGCAAATATCTTGCAAAGATGGCCTATGTAGATTTTGACGTGGAGAACTATGCACGCAATACACCATTATCACATGCGGTTGCCTACGGGAGAGGAAGTGTAGCGCAGTGGCTGAGAGACGAGATGCAAGTTGAAGATTCTGGTAATAATGCAGAAAACCTGGCAATGGACTTTGTGAATTGGGGAGAATCTGGCTTAGGATTGATCAGCGAGGATGAGCAAGCAGAAAGAAAGAAGATTTCTGAGCTGTTCAGAGATTGGGCCGATGAAATGGGAGAATAATGAATGTAATTATTTAGTTGTTGTATTAGTTTCTTCATCTTAATCTTCACCAGAGAGCTCCAGCACAGCTTCTTCTAGATGATAATGTAAAAGAAGGCATCTATGATGACCTGGTGGAGGCGATGAAGCCTCAGTCTCAGCAGACCAAAGGTCAATAAGCTTTTCGAGGCGCTCCTTGAACAAGATAAGCCGATCTAACGACTGTGTTAGCCACTCAGAAATGAATGATAGTTGTGTATATACTGCTGAGTCATGACTTGGCGCATTGATACGGATGAACATCTTCATTGCGCGTAGAGATGAAAACAATGCAGTATACGCCTCGATCATGGAAAAGAAGCTTGGATTGTTCTTGGGCATCCCCGTCGAATCATCGAACACTTCCTCTAAACCAGCGAGTATGGGATCAAAGACTTTAATCACTTCGCACAGAAGAACCGAATCTGAATTTTCACACGAATCCTGGCACTTTTTGCAAATATCTATTATCAATGGGCGAAGCCAATCTAACACCTTTGGTAACAATGCGATGAGATTTTGGTCGGAATCTCTAATCTTTTGTGATATTTCGAAAATAGCCTGTACCTGAGTATTTGCGCTGTACAATGCTTTCAATGATTGGGCCAAGCTCATTACTTTTAGTGATGAATACTCTACGGATGCAGAATTTGGCATAGTCGCTTCCAGTGCCGATATCCTGAGTACAAGAGAAAGCAATGTATGAAGAGTTTGTGCTAGAAGCTCCGGTGAGTGCGCACTTTGAAAAGTGATGTTTGTATAATCTGTACCACATTGCATTGGCCTGATGAAGTGTGTACCATTGACCAAAATTTGGAGCATATCGAAACCCAATCCAATATGTGACGCATCTTCATCAGCGAGAAAAGTAATAACATGAGGAAACAAAAGAGTCCAACGGTGTTCTGCACTCAGCGGAGACGGGGAAAGTACAGTTGCGTCATTTGATGGATGAAGTTGAGTTTGTAAATTGATGAAGGCAAGAAGTGCCTGGCCAAATTTGTTACAATGGGGTCGATCGTGAAGGAGGAGGTCTTCTACCAAACTTGGTCCACTCTCAAGTTGTGGTTGTCCGTAAGATCGTATATTTCTGAAGAAATCATCGCTACTGATAATAGTTGTAACAACTTGCCGATGTATACTGATCAGATCTCCACTTGGCGTTGCCGTGCATTCGAGCGCTAAAAGTGTGGTCAACATACCGAATAATTTTGCCACTAGCCCTTCTTTGAGGTTGACAACGCCGTCTCCGTGATTCTCTTCAAGTAACAGGGAAACTAAGGATTGACAAGCCGGATATATTTGCATTGTGTAGATCCAACTTGCAATAGTAATGAAACGAGCTGGCTTTGTCAGATAGTCTTTTCCTGGCTGTCGTTGTGTATCGTTCTCAGAAGTGTCATTTGCAATCTCAAACCCTTCGAATAACATTCGTTGGAAAAGTGAGATTGTATCTTCAACCATGCTTTTCAGACGTCTCCACCGTATTGTTTCGGAATGTTGTAATGAGTGAAGAGTTCTGCTTTTTGCAGATTGAATTGCTTGGGCACTGAGAAGTGCACGAAGGATAAACATGGAATCAAATGTAGGAAGATCCCACTCATCGTCGTTGTCTCTACAATAATATGAATCCTTTACAATTGTCAGCAGCTCATGGGGCAGTAGTGTGGTGTCTTCATTGGAAATTACTGAATGAAGCACTGATAAACCTTGTATCCATAACATCATATTATCCTCATCATTTATTGTGACGTCTGTTTCAGCATTAAAGACGTTCAACGCATCGCTCAAGTCTATGGCATCGTGGCTTGACAGAAATGACTCTAGCAATGACGCTAAAAAGTGCTGATGTATTGTCCCCGCCCGATGCAGCTCTTCACATGATTGTAACAAATCCCATTCAGCAGAACCCGTCGGTTTCGTTTTGCAAGAGATGAGGAGTGGGCTGACATTTGTTTTGTTCAATGTATGCAACACATTTGCGATCACCTCGTCCGGAACTGGCAGATGTGCCATAGGTGGCTACTTCTCTGTACCTTCTCTTTGCCTACTTATTGAATTGCCGCGTAGCAACAGGATGAAGTGCCTACTAAACACCTCCCTTGACCCTTGCGAGCAACTGTTATAGGGACGGGAGTATGGAGTATGGTGTATGGTATTGCCACACAAGTTGGCGCAGCTGGCAGAGAGTGAAAAGTGAGAAAGAAAAATGAAAACGAGCTTGTCACGTGACACAAAAAAGTCACAGTATGCCAGTGACACCCGACAACAATAGCCGACTTCAGACTAGCATCGTTGCATAGCAGAAGAGACATACATATTATATAGTCTGGTATGAACTTAAGTAAATCAGCGAAACAGCGCTACTGTGCTTCCAGGCCAACGCCACTGAGTGAGAGGGGTGACAAAAAGATGTTCATGAACCTGTGAAAGCAACTAAACAATATAAGTATTTACATCCGACGATTAACAGACACAAATTCAAACTCATCAAGAAATCTACGATTACAATCCATCGATCATTACATTACGTAATACGAGAAGCACGATAAATTCGACTATATTTGCCACCAAGTACAAAGGGCCACTAGAAGCGGCTCAGGCACATGATGACAACGACAGATAAAATGTGGTAGAATGTGGCACAGTGGGTCACCAGCCATAGTTAGACATTCAGATCAGCGAAGAGGCTGTAGCATCGCTTCTATCAAGGCAATCCTTCTTTGACGTTCTCATGAGCTTCTATGGCTTCGTTACCGACTATAGTGGGCCACTAGAAGCGGCTCAGGCACTTATCGACGACGATAGATGTGATACATGGTTCATTGTGGTGCTGCTGGCCAGCCCACACTGGACCTCTCAGATCAGCTACGAGGGTGTAGCATCGCTTCTATCAGAGCAATCCTTCTGTGACGTTCTCATGAGCTTCTATGGCTTCGTTACCGACTATAGTGGGCCACTAGAAGCGGCTCAGGCACTTATCGACGACGATAGATGTGATACATGCTTCATTGTGGTGCTGCTGGCCAGCCCACACTGGACCTCTCAGATCAGCTACGAGGGTTTAGCATCGCTTCTATCAGGGCAATCCTTCTTTGACGTTCTCATGAGCTTCTTCAGCTTCGGTACCGACTATAATGGGCCACTAAAAGCGGCTCAGGCACTTATCGATGACGATAGATGCGATACATGGTTCATTGTGGTGCTGCTGGCCAGCCCACACTGGACCTCTCAGATCAGCTACGAGGGTGTAGCATCGCTTCTATCAGGGCAATCCTTCTTTGACGTTCTCATGAGCTTCTTCAGCTTCGGTACCGACTATAATGGGCCACTAAAAGCGGCTCAGGCACTTATCGATGACGATAGATGCGATACATGGTTCATTGTGGTGCTGCTGGCCAGCCCACACTGGACCTCTCAGATCAGCTACGAGGGTTTAGCATCGCTTCTATCAAGGCAATCCTTCTTTGACGTTGTCATGAGCATCTTTTCCTTTGCCATCGACTGTAATGGGCCACTAGAAGCGGCTCAGGCACTTATCGACGACGATGAATGCGATACATGCTTCATTGTGGTGCTGCTGGCCAGCCCACACTGGACCTCTCAGATCAGCTACGAGGGTGTAGCATCGCTTCTATCAGGGCAATCCTTCTTTGACGTTATCATGAGCTTCTATGGCTTCGTTACCGACTAAAATGGGCCACTAAAAGCGGCTCAGGCACTTATCGACGACGATAGATGCGATACATGGTTCATTGTGGTGCTGCTGGCCAGCCCACACTGGACCTCTCAGATCAGCTACGAGGGTGTAGCATCGCTTCTATCAGGGCAATCCTTCTTTGACGTTCTCATGAGCTTTTATATCTTTGCCATCGACTGTAATTGGCCACTAGTAGCGGCTCAGGCACTTATCGATGACGATAGATGCGATACATGGTTCATTGTGGTGCTGCTGGCCAGCCCACACTGGACCTCTCAGATCAGCTACGAGGGTTTAGCATCGCTTCTATCAAGGCAATCCTTCTTTGACGTTCTCATGAGCTTCTATGGCTTCGTTACCGACTGTAGTGGACCATCAGAAGCGGCTCAGGCACTTATCTACGACGATAGATGCTATACATGGTTCATTGTTTTGCTGTGGGTAGGCCCATACTGTATCGCTGAGATATTTTTTGAGGTTGCTGCTTTGCTCCTCATTGTTCAATACGTCAGGGCAGCGCTGATGAACTTTTGTGGCATTGCGATTCAAAAGGAATGGGCTACTTTAGCTGCTTGCTCGGACATCGATATGGTAGAATGTTATGCTGAGAGCCAGTCCAAATTGGACCTCACAGATCAGCTACGAGTTTGCATCTTGGCCATTCAGCAGGCAATCCATCTGGACAGCGCTAATTAGCTTTATTGGGATTGTCACAAACTACTTTTGATGGGCTCATACATTATGACCTTTTTATTTAGTTGGGTCCTTAAACTTGTTGAAGAAGCCAATTTAGTAGGCCTTTTTGGATGTCGAGATTATAGATTCCTTTTTTCTTTCGTGATCATTTAACTTTAACTTTGTTCATTATAAGCCTGTTGCGGCTATACCTACCAATCTCTTCGCAAAGTCATAAATCATAAGCTGAACAGTCACAATTAAAATCACATGCAAAAATCTTGGTTTGATCCCCACGAAGAAGCCACTGGATCCATCCTCACCCTGTAATATGTCTTTCGCAAAGTCTCTCGTTCTCTTCGGACCCTCGTGTGCATTTACGAGACTCAATAACATGTCACCGGGATGACTGCTTATGCAGGAAAGCACCGCTGCGGCCATTGCAGAAAACAGAGGCACTGCAATTTGGATATTTGCCGTTAATGCATACCCCATCCCCCTTAATATGCGGTAAGCAGACATAGTAAAGATATCAAAGGAGCAGTTCTTTGTGATTGTATAAGGGACCTGTTTCAATAACATTGCTGGTAAACCCTTGGATATACTCGATAGACCTTCCCGTCTGATCATCAAACTCATTGCATCGATTGAACCTTTACCAGTATATTCTGAATCACTAACCATTCGTATACGCAATGCTTCCATAGGCGAGAGCATTAATGATGCAGCGGTCCCAGCTATTAATCCACACAAGCATAGACTAATCACCTTTGACTCGAGACCTGGAAATGAAAGGAATGCTGCCATAAAAGCGAGGATACGTTGCGTGAAAGGCTTTGAAACTTCGTATATGCCGAACTTAATTCCTCCCTCAAGTAAGTAGCCGAGTGCAGTTGGTCCAAGGCCAGCCAATAATGCAAATGGGCCACCCTGCTTGACAATAGCGAGTGTGGCCTTCCACATGCTTTTGCCTTGCAGTGTCGGATCTACCTGCTGTCTGGTCTGTTATAGTTTGTTTTTGAAGAAGAACAAATTATCAATAAATTAACATGTTTGAACTCTACAAGCAACAAAGCAATAGCTCATACTTGACAAGTTATCCAGACAGCAACAACATGTATCTCACCTTAACCACATCAATGGGAGTTGTAATCGCATGGCTTGTGCTTGCACATATACCCCCCGCAAGATAATACCTCCAAGATCCACTCGGTGACATTTTGAGCACGGAAAACACGACGATAGAAAACAGCACTGAGACTCTGGCTAAGAATGCTCTCTCTTGTTTCCGTGCTACTTTGTCGGATGTTTCGGATTTTACGTCAAGGTTGTGAGTTGATATAGAATGTAAATCAGTTTCTAGCAAGGGAGGCTCTGAACCCTCAAAAGAAAGTGTCAGACTTCCATCATTCTCGATTGTTGTGTGTCCTTTCACATCTATAGTCTCCTCGGGAGAGCTCTGCTTGTCAGTCACTCCAAGAGCTGATGTAGATGACGAAGGAAAAGATACTACAGGTAGGCGACCGTTGCCACTCCTTTTACAATTAAATCTAAATTGTTGTCCAAGTTCAACTTGTGAAGTTGAAAGCGGTCTAACATTGCCAAGCTCCCCACTCCTTAGCGATGAAGTTGCTTGCAGAGTATTGTGGGTACAAAATGCCGCACGAGTTGTGCAGTGAATCCCATTAGACGACGCAGCATTAACCATTGGCGCCGATGCGAAGTCATTGCAGCATATTGTTGCAATGTAAATTACGAGGATGCTCCTCAGCAATGCCAATGACATGGACATGTGCTTGGGAGGTGTTATTGAGGAAAAATGGTGTCTAAGTCTACTTCCTCGCCTTGATTGCTGACTACGCCTAAGAAGCCGATCTTCGTTGCCCGCAGCACCATCGCTATCGGAAGCGCTTCCTCTCCTCATGTTTGCTTCAGTGTTATGAAGTGGCTCAGTTGAAACCAGCTGGGCAATAAATAATACAGCATCCGGGGCCTCTCTCCGCTTAACACCATGATCTTTGGGAGGCAAAATACGTCATCCCAGTGCAAAAGGCGCTAATATCACCCCTTCTTCTCTAGCTCAACTTTGCTAAAATATATTTACTCTTACAATCAAAGTTTATTAATGAAAGTATGCCAAAACATTACCCCTATAAGTTTTTATCAAGAGTGAAACCCCACGCCAGGGAGGGTCGGGAAGAAGGCCGGAAAGGCGGAGCGAAGCAACGACAAACAGCTAAAAGCAACGATACTACGAGCGACGAACACAAGAAACGGTCGGAAATCGGAACTCATGGGAACCCGGAAATCAGCCAAAAGCTCGAAAGAACCGCCGTGCTGCTTTTGACAGCTTTTGACATGACATAAAACCAACACACAGAAACACAGGAGCGAGCCGAGCAGCAAGCAACAGCGGTATTGTTGTTGAAGACAATACTGTCTTCAGAAGTAGACGACATGAAGCTGTTGCCGCCTGTGCTACTGCTAGTGGCTGCTGCCGCTCCGGCATGCAGCATCCCACACATCTCCGAAATTATTGACAGCATACACGAACTGAAGATGGAGCCGCAGCCGCAGATGCAGCTCCAAGTGAAGTTCTCAAAATCACATCATGATGTGCAAACGTTAACCTTTGCCCAGCGCCTTGATCACTTCAGTCAAGACAATGATGATAATGAGTACGAAACATTTAAGCAACGCTATTTCTATACATCTCGATATGTGCACAAAGAAGGAGAAAATACGGGCGTCAGAGTGAATACGAAGCGAAATACAGTTTCCTTCCTTTGTGTCGGTGGAGAAGGACCGTCACTCGATCCATCGGTCCTCGTCGACTCTGTCCATTGTACAGGCGACATGATTGCGCTTGCACATAAGCTATACCACGAACAGGATTGGGATGTACACTTATACGCACTGGAACACCGCTACTATGGTGAATCGTTTCCAAAAACTAATAAAAGTCAGAATGGAGAAGCGTATCTTCGTGCGAATGAAAAAAAGTTGGATGATGACAATGAATTCAAGTATCTATCATCAAGACAAGCTGTGCGAGACATTGTTGAGTTTGTCAAGTCATCAGAGGCCTCGCAACATTTCAAGACTGGTAAAGTTAACAACGATAATGACATCAATGTCAGGTGGATTACATTTGGGGGCAGTTATCCAGGGATGTTGGCTGGATGGTCAAGGTTGTTGCATCCAGATATTGTATACGGTGCAGTAGCCAACTCAGCACCCGTTCAGGCAGAAGTCAATTTCAGAGGATACAATGACCATGTCAGTTTAGACTTCGGAGAAGAATCGCTTGTCGGGGGCAGCAAAATGTGTCTTGACATATTTGAGTCCGGCCATGCTGAAGTTGCTGCCATCGTGGAAGGAGGAGATGCCGATGAAATTGATAAAGTGGCGTCGGCCTTCAATGTGTGTGGTGGGGCATCGATGCTTTCGAATAGAAAAAATATTGATTTCTTCGTTGGATATTCATTGTTACCGATTGAAGTGCAGAGTAACGACCCATCTTGCGAAGAGCCTCTATGCAATATCCAAAAGGTAAGCACTTGAGAAAGAAAAACATATTGGTTGCTTTGAAATAGCATATTCACCACAAAATTTCCTTTCGTTGCTTTCTTTATGGTAGGTATGTGATGCTATTGTGGATGAGCACAAATCTAATCCACATAAGCAATCGATGGAGATTCTAGCCCAAATCAGGAATCTGATGAAGGCTGATTGTTGTAAAGACGTTAACTTTCAGTTGATGGTCGATTACTTATCTGCCCCATCCACAAAAAGAAGCGCAAATGATCGATCATGGTATTATCAAAGTAAGTTCCAGCTATTTTGGTATATTTTCATCGCAGCTTTGTTGAGCAGCATCCCAACCAATTGCCAATGTTTCGTACCTCAGCTTGCACCGAATTTGGATTTTTCCAAACATGCGAAATCAACTCGAACTGCCCTTACAGCAAGGGCCATCACGGAGTCGACTTGGACTTAGAAATATGCGAGAAAGCCTTTGGCATCGAAGCCAAGGAGGTAAAAGAGTCAATACAATCTACTCTTGAGTACTACGGAGGATGGGATCTCATACCAGGCGATGACAAACCTGGTGCCCTAGAAGGTCAGAAGCGATTGATTTTTGTCAATGGCGATGCCGATCCGTGGTCTGAGTTGTCGGTCGATGAAAGTAGGGGTACTAGTCATGTGCAAACGATGACTGTGCAGGGGGCGAGTCATCATTATTGGACCCATCCTGTGAGAGAATCTGACGACAAGCGTATTGTTGAAGCTAGGCAAGCTATTTATAGACATATCTATGGCTGGCTAGAAATTGATGCAGACTCACCGCATCACTATGATTTGAAAACGGAGTAAACATGCAAGATGAATGATCTCAATTAATTTATGTAAGAATAATGTATGAAAAGAAATTCAATCTACCCTGGTCCAAAGTAGAACCTGTGAGCATTTTCATAAGTTTTACTCGCAACTTCCGCCTCAGTTATGTTCAGAGCTTCTGATATTCCAGCTACTCCTCTCTTCAAATCATCCCATGCATTTGTGGCATCCTCCAAATCCGTCTCAAGAAGCAGCTGACTAATTCCGATTTCTTTCATGATCTTTGGTGTTTTTGGAGCGTAGAAATTCTTAATAGCAGGCGGGAATCCAAAATAGACATCTTCGAAGGGAATGTTACCTTTGGTACATGCAGATCGAATTGACGGAAGCGCTCCTAACTTACCCGAAAACGCATGAAAGTATATTTTTGGTGGCAACAATTTTGGTTTTGTTTTTCGTCTCTTTCTCTGTCCATCCTTCACTTCCACTTCCATCTGGTCATACTTGTGCTTCATTCTTGCGCATACACTATCGAATGCAGCAAACAGCTCACCCCATGCACTCACGACATGAATGCTCACAGGTCTTTGTAACTCCACAGCAAGGATGAGCTGTTCCTCAAAAGCTTTTCTCTGTAGTTCCATTGGACATGCTAAAACTCGTTCTCGTTTCCATATACTATCTTGTGTTGTATCCGATTGTTCTACTTCAACCCATCGGTTCCCGTCGAGACCTATTTCACCGACAATTGCGTCAGAGTGACTTATAAGGCGTTGCTTCAGCTCTCGAAGCCAATGTACTTCTTCTTCAGAAGTTAACACATCATATAGGAACCAAGGATGTATACCGTAGCAAGGCACTGCTGTACAATCTCTGTCTCTCAGGCCAGAAACAATGGAATCTACTTTGGTATAATCTCTTGGATGTGTAGACATAATCGCGGCGCCATCGAAGGTAAATGGCGTTTGTTCAACAGCAGATGGCACAACAAGCCCTCGTGGGCCCATATGCATATGGCTATGAGCATCGAACAACTTCATTCTAAGCTTGCCTATCTATCTCCTGCCTCGCAGAGCAATCTGGCCCTCTCTAGAGTGCTGTTGATTGCCATGGCTGGCATCTGGTAGCTGGCATCTGGCATCGGTGTGGCCGGTGGCGGAGGTGTTGAATTATTTTCCCATGATGTGTACGATGTGTCATGAGACATCACGGGGAAAGAGAGAACGCGTCAGTCGACCATGATAAAAATTTGCTCATACCCTAACCCTACACTCTCTCTACTCTACTCTGCACCATGGTAATGGATCGTCGCTTCATCACTGTATTGGGTTCGCTCCTAATAGTGCAATCATCGGCATTCTCAGGAGGTAAATCCTCAACGCCAATAATCAATGATTGCCCCTCTACTGCAGCAACTATCGATGGACGTCGTACCTTCCTCACAACAACAGCCAGTTCCTTTGCAGCTATTTTGTTTGCAAATACTCATTCTGCGAATGCCGCAGCTCCAGATTGCTTCACGGACTGTCTCAAAAACTGCAAGCTGATAGCTCCAAAGGATCCCGAGTACTGTCAAAGCAGTTGCTCAGACTATTGCGCACAAACTGATCGGAAAGATGGGTTATCAGGAAGCGTGAGCAGTGAGAATGGTGAAACTGGCATCCTTGGCACAACTACTGTCGTAAAGGGCGAAGATAGACCACCGCAACTTAAGATTCCAGGTCTAGATTTCACTTCTGACAAGGGCAAGAAGTTGCTTGGCTACTAAAAGTAACAATTTTAAGTAACAATTGGGTGAGAGTAAGAGAAGAAGTGCTTAACAACCCATGTAAACACTATCAGATTTGTATGTCTGCACACAACATACTCAGAATCCACCAACAAACGATGAAAAACGACAAACAGAAAGCAACATACCTAACAATAGCTAGCTGTTATGGTCATGGATTCCAGATTCTATTCTTTACAACTCTAATTCTCTGAAAGTCATCATGTGTCGCAGATAAGCAGTCTTGTGATTCATCTTTGGATGCCGCCTCCTGTAACTTTTGTTGTTTGATCAGATTTGCAAATCTCAACGCACTTGTGCACATGTTTCGAATTACCGTGAGCTCACTTAGCTCTCTATCGGAAGTATGAGTGAGTTCTGACTCCTCATGTTCCAATGATAGCTTCCAGTCCGTCCCGTACTTTTGTTTTTGCCGTTTTGCAACATCATATAGCACGAGTTTGATAATCTTCTTCCCTCGATTCAATTTCCCTGCATGGATATAACAATAGCCTTCGTTGATCCTACATTTAAAAGCCATCTCTTCATCACCACGTATAAGAGCGATACGACACTGTTGTCTTGCCATTGTCACTGCTGTAGAAAGATAGCGACAGAGGAAGAAGCCCCCACCCATTGTAGATATGTAAGCTGACATTGATGTTAGACGAATGAGAGTGTTTTCGTTGTAGATCAGACGACCAGCAAAAAGTGAAGTTGGCGAAGAGGATGGCATCCGTGAGTATGTATGGCATTTATGAAGTGGATTTGGCGGAAGTATGACCACTGCTAGATTATGCCGTGTTCTCTGGTTAGACCATATATTTCTGCTATAATCTTTCATCACCATATTGATTTGGTCCGTTATCCAGTCACCTTGATCAGATTGATTCTGGTCATTTATGATGTTAACCCCATCATCTGAACTATTTGTGTGATCCATGTCAATTCGTAGTATGTTATCATTAAAATGCTGTATCAGCAGTTTCAAAGCGATATATTTCATGTCAACTGATGCATTATCTTGATCTGATGCATTATCTTGATCTTGTTCGCCCATCAAAAGAGGAACCAATCCCTTCCACATCACTCCATCCGAATGGCATTGTATGATCAACAAACTGCAACATCTGTTAGGAGAAAATGGCGATGCTAATGCTGAGTTATGAAGTGGAATGTGTAAGAACACTGAATGCTGTATTATCTCTGCTGCTGACATGACGGCTGCAATCACAACTATCTCTGCTGATCGGATAGGATCTACTGCTGATGCATTGCTCATTGCTTGAGACTTGAGAGTTGTGAGAGGCAAAATGCTCGCGCTATCGCTCCCGCCAAAAGACCATCACATCTTTTGCTTATTGATGATGATAAACTTTTTTTCAATCATCAACCGACCACCGACCACGGCTTGCGGCTTGATCTCAGTATGTTGAACATCGTCTACAGGAATAGGAGCTAGAGAACAACGTAGATAATATTGACCTCGGATTTCGTCGCTACTGAGAGCACTGCTACTGAGCTGAGTTTCTTCATGATTATAGTAACCCCGCTGCGTTAGATTTAGTGCAGGCCACCGCAGATTGCGTTTCAGTATCAATAATTGTATTTTTATTGCAACCATGAGGTTCAATCTAGAGGGCCTCGAGGTCTTCTTTCCATACGACCGCATCTACCTCGAGCAATATCAATACATGCGGTCCATAAAGCAAACCCTCGACGCGGGCGGTCACTGCCTATTGGAGATGCCCACGGGCACGGGAAAGACAGTGTGCCTGCTGAGTCTTATCACATCATATCAATTGGCGCATCCGAATTGTGGCAAGTTGGTCTATTGCACGCGTACTGTGCCGGAGATGAACAGTGTTATGGAAGAGTTGGGGACTGTATTTAGTTACAGATCAGAACAGCTGAGGTTGGATCGAGAGGCTGCAGCCGCTGCTGATGCTAGAAACACACAACAAGCGGGGGATGTCTCCATGATGGATGTTGAGGAATCAGTTACATCCACTAATAATAATACGCAGCAGCAACAACAACAACAACAACAACAACAACAACAACAAGTCAGGAAACGCAAACGAATTTATGGCCCAAAGCAGAGCGGTCAGAAAGAAAATATGGGTCCAATCCCTTATGATGGTGGAGCAGGAGGAAGCGGCGCGCTTGCACTTTGCCTCTCATCCCGTCGTAACATGTGTATTCACGAAAGAGTCCTACGCGAAAGTGATAGGGAGGGAATTGATGCTGCATGCCGTTCGATGACTGCACCATGGGCTTTGGAGCGGGCGAAAACAGATCAAACAGTCGAGACGTGTCAATATTTTGATGGGTTCCAGGCTGCAGGTGAGGCAACATCCATGCCCTCGGGGGTGTATGATTTAGAAGAGCTGAAGAAATGGGGCAAGGGGAAGAATTGGTGTCCATATTATTTGACGCGACAAGCAATCAATCACGCAACGGTGCTTGTTTTCAACTACCAGTACATGTTGGATCCGAAAGTGGCAAAGATGGTGTCCAAAGAGTTGGAGTCAGAATCCATCATCGTTTTTGACGAAGCACACAATATTGATAGTGAGTTTTATGAATGCTTATACCTAATTTCCCTCACTGACAAGCTGAATGCGTTCACGTTCTGTTGAAACAACCTTTACCCATTTATTTGCTTTTGAATTATAGGTGTATGTATAGAAGCTCTATCGGTTACGGTCAATGATCGGAATTTAGACCAGGCCACAAGATCCTTGGGGAGACTTTCGAGTGAAGTTAGCAGATTGAAAGCCTCAGATAGCGAAAGATTGCAAAGAGAGTACCAAAATTTGGTCAATGGCCTTGTCGATCAAGGATTACTTGAGGCGTCTGCAAATGAGGCTGGTTTTGCGAGCAATGTCTTGAGCCCAGATGTCATCAATGAAGCTGTGCCCGGTAACATCCGTCGGGCTGAACATTTCATCAGTTTTATGAAGAAGATTGTTGAACACCTCAAAACCCGATTACGAACTGTTGCTGGTCCACGGGGAGGAGTTATTAGCGAAACGCCACTTGCCTTTCTGCATCGTATGATCACCACAACATCGTTAGAGGCCAAGCCTTTAAAGTTTGCGTATTCTCGCTTGTCATCCTTGCTCCGAACGCTTCAAGTCCCCAACCTGGATGACTTCAACGCGTTGACTGATGTCGCTGACTTCGCATCATTAGTTGCGACTTACTCGGAGGGGTTACCACGATTTGCTATTATCATGGAGCCAAACGGATCATCAATTCCAGGAGCGTCTGATCCAGTTATTCAATTAGCTTGTCTCGATGCATCATTGGCAATTGCTCCTCTCTTCAAACGATTCGGGAGTGTCATCATTACATCTGGGACTCTGTCACCGATTGATTTGTATCCCAAACTTTTACAATTTGAACCTCGTGTATCGGAGTCATTCAACATGTCTACATTCCGCCCTTGTATCCGACCACTGGTAATCACAAGAGGATCTGACCAGCTGCCGGTATCCACCAAATTTGATGACAGAGGAGACATGGGTGTAGTTCGTAACTATGGGTCGATGCTTGTGGAGCTGTGTAGCTCCATACCTGATGGAGTCGTTGCCTTCTTCACATCATATAGCTACATGGAGTCTATTATTAGTGAGTGGGATGGGATGGGTATTTTGAGGCAACTTACAAAGTCAAAGCTAGTATTCATCGAGACCAAGGATGTCGTTGAAACAACACTTGCCCTGGATAACTTTCGAAAAGCATGTGATTCAGGACGAGGAGCAGTATTTTTATCTGTCGCTCGAGGAAAGGTTTCCGAAGGAATTAATTTCGACCGTCACTACGGTCGGGCAGTGATCATGTTTGGAGTACCTTTCCAATACACTCTTAGCCACATTTTGCGAGCAAGGCTTGAATATTTGCAGACGAACTATCAAATTCGCGAGCAGGACTTCCTGAACTTTGATGCGCTACGTCAGGCTTCGCAATGCGTTGGGCGAGTTATTCGAAGTAAAATTGATTATGGGTTGATGATATTCGCTGATAGTCGATACAACCGACACGACAAGAGAACGAAGTTACCAAAATGGATTTTGCAATTTTTGGGGGATGGGCAACTAAATCTTAGTACAGATATGGCAATTGCGCAAGTCAAGCATTTCTTACGCGTTATGTCACAACCAGTTGATCAAAACAAATTGAAAGAGGTTCTGTTAAGCTTGGAAGAAGTAGAAGCAATGAATCCTCCAACTCAGATGATAGAGGCACCATAAATTTAAACGCAGTACTAGTTCTCCTCCGACTTAAATCTCTTGTTTTGGAGCTGGCCTTCCTCTTCTATTGAGCGCTTTAGTCCAGGTGGGACAGTCTGTGATAAGATCCTGCTAGACCGTCCTTGCGCATTGAACACTGGACTAGATTCTTGTGCTCCGTTATCATCATTCCTTGGTCTCTTGGGCCGAGACTCGTCAGAATCGCCAAACTTGCGCTTCTTTTCAGCCTTTCCCCTCTTCCGTCCATTCCCGATGACAGTCATGCTCCTCTTGAAGCTGGCTTGGTGATCAAAATTCCTTTTCTCAGCTTTGTTCGTGCCATGACGCTTTCTAGCGGCGGCAGGAGAATTTGGTTTCTTTGCTACCTTCGGTACCTTCCTACTCGGGCTATTGCCCATTTGTCTATATTTTGGATTGTTCGCGATGATCTCCTCAGCATGATATCTGCAATAACAAGCAAGCTGAGGATCATCATGCAAGACATCATTATCATCACCGTCAAAGAAATAGCACATCTTGCACTTTCTCCCATACACAATAGGTGGGTCGTCTTTCCATCTCGCACAACCCACATGCATTCCTACAAAGCATTCTGACGTATCCCTATGTCGTCTTTTGAAATCAACAAGCTCCTTTTCATCATTCGCACAGCATTGCAATGGAATTCTGAGAGAGCCACCCGAGTTATCTCTCTTCCCGCAAATAGAGCACTTGAGATCCCTGCGATTAACTGTAATGGTCTTCGACCATGGAGTTTCTTTTCCGTTTTCTTTTGTGGCCATTGCATAGAATCTAACTTCGTTCTGTTCATTGGTATATTCCTTGTCACTATCATCTTCATACCTGCCATCGTCACCATAACAACCATACACACTACCTCCAGTTTTACTGCAAATAAAGTTGGCACACAACGTATGGACCCAAGCTAATTTCCTATTAGCATTCCCTCCTTTAGATGATATGACAAGCTGTCGACCTTCGGGGCCATGAGTATCAAATAATGGATGCATTGCGTGTATTCCATCATGAACATCGCAAAGAACACATTCTGTCGGTCGTTCTTGAACTCTTATCTGTTCTTTCGAGCTGCTAGACGCACCAAGGATGGATGGTTTATTCACCTCGACGTTTGTACCGATAGCTGCACACGCTTTGCAGACAAAGTCCAAGTTTTTTGATTTTGTCAAGGTCAGTCCGTAGCATCGCTCGTGTACAGTCAAACCGCATACTTTGCATTTTTGAAGATTATATCCTCTGAATCCATCCTTCTTCTCACAAATATCGCACCTTCCTTTTATCTTTGTAGCACTTGCTCCCATATCGCCCGTGTTTGTTGATGTTGTTGCTGCTGCTGTTGCTGTTGTTGGTGTTGTCGATGCATTTGATGTTGCTGTTGCTGCTGGCGCCACTTCAGGTACATCTTGTAGTACTTCCTTTTTGACTGGTGCAACTGCAGCTTTTTTTGGTTCATCACTGGCCGAAGCGGATTGTTTTTTATCGTTAGCTTGATTTGCTGGCATGTGTTGTGATGGCACTTGAGCAAAGCCGATCTTATTCAGAGCTGGAACTAGGCGGCTAATCGCTGCATCTGTTCTCGGTATGTCAAGGCCACCGTTCTTCTCTCTATAGTTTGTTAGTATGGAATAAACACCGCCAAATGGAATACAATCATCCTCATTTTCGGCAGCATTATCGGTTGAGATTCCCACTCCATCTTCTGATGGCGAAGAAAATTCTTCCTTGACGGATTGGTTCATTGTACCTTCCAACTGAAGCGGTGCGTGCTAACATAAAACCACAAGCGTGCTCTGGCGTGATACTAGATAGTGGAGAGAGCTATCACCAAACTCGTTGTACGACGAAGTACACTGCCGCAGAATAAAGAGCACAGACAGTTACATAGTAGAGCTCTCTTCGATTTGAAATCTGGAGAGGAGGAGAGCAAGTGCTTTTCCGTTTTTCGTTTTAAGTAGGGCTACGCAAGGAATCAGTACAAAAAGTTGCAGGACTCTCTTCACTCTCCCCTTCCTCACCTAGCTGCTACTCCATCATATGGAATCATTATCCTCTATCTATCTCTAGCTTAAATTTGTATTTGAAGACCATGCCGAAGGCACTGGCCATTGCCATCGCCATCGTTTGGCAATCTTTCGAGGACTAGTATCAAGATCCAGAAACTCTATCTCTGCCATGCCGCAATTTCCAAACACGGATCCTTCATCATTAAACCTCGAGGCATCAAAGCCCAATGCGCAGCCGAGTAGGGCCTGTCCTATGTTTCCATGAGCAACAATCAATACTTTTCTTTCCATCTCATGATCATCACCACCATCTTGCTGTTGCTTTTTCTCTAAATCTAAAATCTCATTCCAAACACGATCTGCCCTCTCCCACATTTCCAACATTGGATAATGAACGATATCAGTTGCTGTTTCCAAAACCTTCATTTCATCAGGGATCCCCTTTTCCCATGCCCTCCATGATTCTGGAAACTGTCTACGCAGCTCAGAGTAGCTCTGACCTTGCCAGTCATATTGATCAATCTCTCTCAAATCATTCAATATAAGATCTGATGACGGTAGTACCGTCTTGGCAGAAGACGCATCTGCTTGCCGTAGCTGTTCAAGTGTCTGCCTTGCACGGGTGAGTGGCGATGTATAAATGGATGTAATGCGTTTTTCGGCAAGAGCTCGATATGCATTAATGGCTTGTTCCTTGCCCAGATCAGTTAGACGCGAGAAATCTGCCGAGCCTTGCTCAATTTCATTTGCGTTTGCGTCGGTTTGTCCATGACGCATAACATATGCCGTGAAACACATCACTGGCTGCAGCACTAGTCCAAGGAGAAGCAGTAATAATTGGAAATAAAGCATTATGCACAACTTGCCATCTCTATGAATACAATGCACTCATGAGGAACAACGAGCTCCACTGAGGAGAGGTAGGCAGAACGCTGGCGCCGCAAGTATCTTTGCCATCAGGTCGCCAACTATCGCCAGATCGAGCAAGATCCAAAATTCAAAACATCATGCATGAATAGAATATCATGGCCATTGCCATCAATCAAGCCGCAAGCCGAAGCTTCGCGTATAGGCCGGATATAACACGAATCCATGCATAGGATGAGACTAATGAACGCTTACAATGGTTGTATAGCCTTTTGCGCTCTGCTGTTATTGCATGGCGTTTTCGTGTCATCATTTCTCCACTCTTCCTCCCTGCGAGCAATCAGAGTAGCTCTTCACGACAAATGCGATTCTTCACATTTTGCATTACGACGAAGTTATGACGATGAAGATGGCAATGTATATGATGATGATGACGACGACGATGATGAACCTCCAGATATCTCAACAACATCAGCTGCAGAATTTCGACACCAATTAGATTCAAAGGCATCTACGACTTCTTTTGGACCAGGGAGAGGTCGATCAGCTCCACAAATCCGACCAGCATTTGGTGCCAAAAAGTCCAGCGGTGGAAAAGACAGCAAGAACATGGCAAAAGTATATGTGTGCACGAATTGTGGATCAGAATATGTACAGTGGCAAGGACGATGCGGTACTTGCATGGAATGGAATACAATACAAGAATTTGCTGCCCCGAGGGGCGGTGGGAGTAGTAGTAGACCTGTCTTTGGCAAATCCAAATCGCAAACTTCGTCATTTATGAAGACTGGTTCGTCCTGGTTAGATGGTATAGATGGTGGTGGTATGAGTGGAAATAGTGCAGGTGGTCCAGTTCGTGTAACAGACGTTTATCAAGAAATTGTACGCGACAAAGGCAAATCAGGTAGTGATAGAAAATCGCACTTTACAACTGCATCCAGATTGAGTATACCAGACGACGAAGAAATGAATACTGTGCTGGGTGGAGGTATCATGCCAGGATCGATTATATTGCTGGGTGGAGATCCAGGTGTTGGAAAATCAACTCTTCTACTTCAAATGGCAGGCGGAATTGCGTCTGTTGCAGACCGTTCTCTGCAGTATCAAGGAGTAGGTATGGGTCCACCAGTGCCATCTCCAACAACTCAATCGGAATCGAAAGAGGATGAAAAGACGCAAAAGACTCAACAAAATGATATTGGACCCGTTCTGTACATTTCAGGAGAAGAAAATGCCATTCAAATAGCATCGAGAGCTTTGCGTCTTGGGATTGTAGATCCAGAAATGTTGCTTTGGTGTGAAACTGATGCAGATGTAATAGCTGATACAGTTGCGAATTCAATGTATGGGCCACCTTTGGCATTTGATACAGAGGACGAAGACTCAAGTACCAAACCCCCTCTCTCCAGATCTCCATCTCTTGTGATCGTAGATAGTATCCAGACAATGCTATGCGATGCGGCAGGGTCTTCATCAGCTGGTGGTATCACTCAAGTGCGAGAGTGCGTAGGTTTGTTTCTTCGCTTGGCCAAGTCGACAGGAGTACCTATAGTGCTTGTTGGACATGTAACCAAGAGTGGAGACGTGGCCGGACCTCGCACAGTTGAACACATGGTCGACTCCGTTCTGTACCTTGAAGCCGGGGCTCTTATTGATGGAGGCACATCTTCTCTAAGAGTTTTGCGTGCTGCCAAGAACAGGTTTGGTTCCTCCGAGGAAGTTGGAGTTTATGAAATGAGCAGTGGTGGACGATTGGTACCTGTATCAGACCCAAGCTCTTACTTTTTGTCCAACCGAATAGAACACGCTGATTCAGAGGGCTGCGCTGTCTCGATCATCTTGGAGGGCATACGGACGATGGCAGTTGAAGTTCAAGCTCTTGTTGCATTGAGTGGTGGCAGTGGCGGGTACAGTGGACGAAGAGTAGTAGATGGGATTTCCAATTCTAGACTCCTTCTTATTTTGGCCGTCTTGCAAAAGAGGTATGGTATTTCTTTCCATCGACAGGACGTGTACCTAAATGTCGTAGGAGGAATGCAACTAGACAAAGGATCCAAGAGTGGTGGTGGATCAGATCTGGCAGTGGCCATAGCAGCAGTAAGCAGCCTTGTTGGAATTCCCTGTCGGAGTGATACCTGTTTTGTTGGCGAAGTTGGATTGCTCGGAGAGATACGACCTGTTCACTCCCTTGAGAAAAGAATAAGTGAAGCAAAGAGAATGGGTTTCTCTCGAATTGTGACACCGACGTACGGTGACAAGAACAATAGATTTGGACCAAGAGAAGTGTCAAAAGGTGGTATTACACAAATCATGTGTGATACTGTCCTAGAGGCTGTCAATTGTGGCTTGGTAAAGAAGCTGCCTACAAAAAGTACAATTAGCGGGCCTAAATTGAAAAGGCAAAAGAGATCAACAACACAGAAGAATGACGCCACGTGGAATAATGATGATATTATCCTGGATGATGCCGAAGATGACTTTTTTGAGTGATTCAATTGTTTATAATGAATTAATATACATGTATGGAAAGAAATGATGCACGCACACTTTCGACCCTGACTTTATCCTGATTTTTTATTGGCACGATTTCGTTTCTCCTGAATGATCTTAGCGTGAACCCTGCAGAAACAAGCTGCCACAGGATTTGGAAACTTTTCATTAACGTTGTTGTCACCTGAGAACGGACCAGGATAAAAGTAAGTCATTCTAACACGTTTATTTCCATCTCCCGCTACACGGACAAATCGCTCTGGAGCAATCCATCTCGCACCTGGGTTGCAGTTTCAAGAGTCAATCAGAGTGGTTAGCAAACGGACAAGCAATAATATGAAACAAAACAAAGCGAGAGAAACAACTCACAACCAACATGCATGGCTGTTGTGCATGCACCAGTCAGCAAATGACTATAGTGCTGCTGTAAATCTGTGTTCACTCCCTTATCACCTACATTGCACTGAGTTGGGATCCTCAGTGACTTTGTGTCGTCTTTGCGACAAACGGCGCACTTAAGCTCGCGTGCCATTCGTATTTCATCTTTCATATCCTCATTAAAACAAAAATTTCGTGTAGCTACAGAAACAGGCACAGGCACTTTCTTTGTTGTTGCTTTGGTTGGTTTTTGAAGATGTCTCTTAACTTGCGACTCTGTCATCTCCTCTTCGTCACCATCCGTATAAATGATTTTGTAAAATTTCAGTCTTTTATCGAAGCGCTGCACCTTTCCTTTAAAGAGGCGCAGCTTGCCGGTTTGTTCATCCTCAAATTCCTTGTATATTCTTGTTCCAAGTTTGTATTTCTGTCCACCAACTTCTTCGTCTTCACTGTCATCAGGGGATGAGTTGTGTGCACTTTCGTTATCGTCACTATCGTCATCCTCATTATCTACATTTTCAGAGAAAAAATCTCCATTCTTGTCAACGCCATACAAATATCCCTTGGTCTGAATCAACATTTGTGCACATAATGTGTGAACCCATGCTAACCTTCTTGGTTTTCCACTCCCGCTGGCTTTCAAAACGTATTGTCTCCCCTCTTTACCACATGTATCATAAAGAGGGTGCATAGCATGACATCCAGAACTGTGTGGACATAGAACGCATTCCATTGGTCGTTCCTCGACAGTCATTAGCTCTCGCTTCTTGCCCATATCGTCACCGGTTCCACCAATTCTTGAAGGCACATTGACTTCGACAGTAGTGCTGACAGCCTTGCACGCATGACATGTAAAGTTGGGATCAATTTTTGAAGTAGGAACTGTGCAGTAGCATAATTCATGCACGTGAATACCACAGTCTTTGCATGTTTGTAGCTGGCCAATATGTTCACGGAAATTGGCTGGTTTTGAACATATATCGCAGAACCCAGCTTGAGTCTCTTGAGTGCGTTGCTGCATGTTTGGAGTGCTATCGTTCCCATCTTCGTTGCTCGCATCTCTATTGTTGCCATCATCAGTTTTATAGTTTCCTTCCATATCGTTGCTGTAACGGCTGTTCATCTCAGACCTGTCCGTGATCTCAGCTTCATTATCTTGTTCAGTCGATGCTGCTGCTGCTGTTGCACTATTAGCATCTTCATATATCCTCTTCCATTTCTTTACCAGCGCACGTGCTTTGATTGTAATATCCTCCGAATACTTCTTTCTGAATTGAACCACAGTTTTCCCAATGAGTGTCTCTTTCAGTATATCAATATCAATGTTTAATTCGTTAAGACGATTGAGCACATCTAGAATTCTTTCATCGCTGTCATGATGGCTGCTGGGCGAAGACTGTGAGTTTTTGTGATGTTGTTCCTTCAAGAGATCTTCCTTGAGCTGGTTTACTACATGCTTCGTCGTCGATGTCATCGTGTTGTTGGTGGTGCTGCTGCTGCTCTTCCCTCGCTTTCATGACATGATTGCGAAGATTACCGCCACCAACAACCGCCCGGCTGGCCCAAGCTAAAGCAACAGACTGCAGAGAGCATGCAACAGGCAACAGGCAAGCTCTGATCTGATGATGAACGCAACCCTTTCGTTCGCATCGCAGCCTCTCGGCATGACGCACGATTTTCTTTCGATTGCAGTTTTCGTGTCACTGAGACAAAAAGATAAAAATTTGAATGCATTCAAACCAGAGAAATTCGTATCTGCCGACGCCTGAAAGCTGTGGGTTGATCAACGACATTTCTTTGTGCACCAGGCCCTGCCTGCTAAGTAAACACGCTCACACTGCAATCAAAATGAGAACAGGCGCCAATTAATTACTCGGGAATTAGCCATTGCTAGCCGTCCTCTCATCGACGAGCACCATGGCTGACTTCTGCCAGGCGGCATCTGTATCTGACATCTTAGGTTCTTTCCTTGGACGAGACGATTCTACACGACAACATGATGATGCTTCTGGTGATGAGAAGCCATTGGACAAGACAGGTGACCTGACCGAAGAGACAACCTCCTCTTCCTTCATGTATGACAATTCGACAAGTTTTGCCTCATGGCTATCGTCTCAAGACTTTGACAATGGTAATATAGCCGTGCCATCTGTACCTGATAGTCCTCATCTTCTGGGAATTGACCCCGATGATGACACATATCTCAGCGAAGAGGTACGTCACGATGATGGCACATCTCCAGAAGAAACCTACGATGGGTCAAAGCCGGTTGCGGAGTGGTTATCGTCGAGAGATACAAATCATGTCGTGGTAACCTCTCCGTCAACACCGCAGCGTAGAAACAATGCTCAATTTGAAGGACTGTTGTTCAAATCAGCTCATGAATCATACGAAGGAGGTACTAAGATTATGTCGCCGGATGATAGCAGCGTCTGCGATCAGACAAAAAATGAAGCCATGCCAACCACTTTGCTGGGTAATTTTTATAATGATAGCGCGAGACTCATGTCAGAGACATGTGGTTGTACCATCATCACGCAGCTGAATGATCTTCTTGATACAAGACACTGCGATGGAGATATCCAAGATGGGTACTTATATGATGACAATCATCATCAGGATGTAATGATAGGTGCCAATGAATCTTTTGAAGTCCCGCTACATAATGAGTTTCAACGTCACCTCAGTAGATGTAGTGGCAGTGAAGTAGAAGAAACGTCTGAAGCTGAGAGGGAAGATTTGGAGGAGTTTTCTTTGAATGCTAGTTTCGAATCGCATGATGATGTCTTTGACGACATTATCAACGAAGAAGAAACAAATATATATGGAAAGAAAGAAAATGATGATTGTTTGGTTCCTGCAGTTTCACCAGAGAATAGCTTTGGCGAAGAAATTTATACATCTGAAAAGGATGAAAAAGCTGATGGCTTGGTTCCTGCAGTTACAGCAGAGAAAGAGCTGAACGACGGAGAAGAAGTACTGAAGGAAGAAGAAGATTTTCCTCTAGATGAGATGAATGCACCTGCAGTTACACCAAGCAAGTCGCTTGACGAACACATCGACGAAGGAACCCGGTTGAAATTGTCACAAATGCTATTGGCTACTTCTTTGTTTCAGCCGGAGAAAAATGAATGGAGCACTGGCTTCCTAGCGAATAATGATTCATGGAGAAGCGGATGCAGTAGTGACGGTGACGATATGAACACTGTAGACCTTGAGTCTCTCGATGATGTGCTCAATGATCGCAACGAGATATTTCGTAATACAGAATCAAGAGCACCGCCGTCACTGTCTCAAGGAGTCCACCTACTAGGAGCTTCCTTCGAAGATTCTCCCTCCTCAGATCATGATAGCGTATTTCAAAGGGTGCTCCATGAAGAGAATAGAGTAAGACAGATCTCAGTTGTAGACGTGTCTCCACTGAAAAAAGTTGCGGAAACTCGCAAATCCTTCAGCTATGAGGACGATCCAAAGGGTAGTAAATCACAAAACCATTCTCATCTAGAAGGTCGCCTCTCTTCTAAGGTATCGTCGGTGAGCAGTAGGGAGAGGGGACCAAGGAGTAATGCACAACCCAGCAGTCGTAGAGAAGATAGCCACTCCAAGCGCTCATCAGTTAAAGGTGGGAAGGAAGAGCCAGAAATCGGAAAAGAGAATACCATCATCGTCATGAGTATACGGGGTAGGAAAGGAAAAGATAAATATGCAAGGCATGCGAGGAAGCAGAGATTGGCCAACAAGGCTGGTAGAGATAGACTGCCGCCGTGACCCTTGTAGCATCTTGTTATGCTAAGTAGAAATTTCAATGTGAGTAAGCCTAGATCTAAAGTCCAACCGCTTCTTTGCATACTGTCTTGAATCTCCAGTTGAGCCGAGTTTGCTAACTCTTCTTTCTCGACCATATCTAGTATCAAAATTGTGATGTTCTTAATTCATTAAAGCTAGAGAACATATTCGGAGCAATAGACAACAACAAAAATATCTGTACAAACAAAAACTGCAGGGTTTAGGCCGATGACACGGCGCGAGTCAAAGATATACTATCCAAGATGACTTCACCACCACTTCGCACATTGTTGATATGCATCATTGCCCTGTTCGCGCGACTGCTTGCTTGGCTTGAGGTCACCGTCCACGTACCGCTAATCCTGCCAAAGTTGGAACTTCCTTCAACAACAAGATGTTCAGGCGCGGGCCTTCCCAACGTTTGTCTCATAGAACCAACAGGATTGCCAAGCTGGGAGTTATCATTTTCCCTGAATTCAATCCATGCGTGGATGCAGTAAACCTCCATTCCACCTTGGCAACTGGTCTGATCCTGATTGAAGCCTGTAGTGGTGTTGACAACTCTGTAGGAAGCTTCAAATTCCCACACATCGCCTTCTACTAGACACGACAAATCTAAATACTGAGCAACACCTGAATTGAGCGCTGAGTGTTCGTATTTCAAGGCTCCTGTCCCTGCAACTCCTCCAGTAGCCAACCAAGATGGCGAGGTGCTGATCTGGAGGAAATTCGCTACCGATTCTTCAGTGTTAAAGCTTCCACTTCTAATCAAATCATCGCACTCCTCACGGGACGAAGAAGGCTTCACAATAGTGACGGTTGACTCGGTTGCGTGCGTGTCGCATGATGAAGGGACGTTCAAGAAAATTGGAGCCACAAAGCTGGGGAAAATTAATTCATTGGTGCTTGGATTGTGAAATGATACCTCATAGTCTCTATCAGACAGAGATGCTCCAAAGTATGCGGACGTGTAAGCGAAGGTATTGCCCATGAACTCAGCGCTGTTGAAGGTGTAAGTTCGCTCAGGATAGTTGACGTCTTTCACAGTCATCACTGAATCATATGTGACATCAGTATGAAACAGAATTGTGCGAAGACATGCTCCTGGGCAATACTTTAAGCATCCCTCAATATCACTGCAGGTGGAAGGATCTAGAAGGCTCGCAATTGATGGGCTTACGATGAAACCACCGATGGAATTAGAAAACACACTCTGAGCGTCATTTGCTACCTCAATCGCAATATCAGTCACGTTTGTCTCAGCCGCTGAATTGCAGCCGTCAATAGCGGTGAGAGGATTCAGATGCTGCGGCTGACCCTCCATGTCAATGCTGACATTGTAAAAGAGTGTTGGGACGTCAAATACAGGCTTGTCGATCATGAAGGAGTCTCCTAGCTGCAGAGGAAGGGACTCCCAATTCTCACAGCGTTCCTTTCCGAACTCAAGCATATCAACGTTGATCAAAGTCGTACCAAGTATTGTTGTATTCATGCGATCTTGCTTGACAGGATGCACAACAATGCCTCTGCGATTGCTTCCATCGCAACCCATATTCCTGTCACTTGAAGTGCGATCCACAATAATTGTTCCATTGACAGTCAGCTCATCTGCTCCATCCATCTCAATTGCAATTTTACGATGATTCAAGAAGTATCCGCCCTGGAAGGTAATACTGTTAGAGTTGTGGATAAACATACCCGTTGTCTGACCCCGGTAGATACGTAGGTTCTCCAATATTGCTTGGGATGGCGGATTCCAGCCTTTCGGGTATGTTGTCATCCCAAAAGCTACCGAGATTGGAAAAGTGCAATCAGTCAGATAATACCTCACGCATGCAAATGAACGAGAAATGAAACGCAGCATGACTCACCTTTATGTCCGTGAATAGTGTTGTCTTTGAATATGGTTGGAGTAGTTGCCATTGGTCTAAGGTCGGGATCCTGGTAGAGAGAGGGACCACGAATCTTTCTGTGTCCTTCAATAAAGAATCCGTAATGCTCAGATCCTGCCATAACATTGCCAATACTGAGATAGAGAAGAAAAGAAGATGAGCCAAAGCATCCCTCGACGAAAAAATGAGAAACCTGAAAACAAACATAAACTCACAAGGAATTTTCCATGTTGACCATCCAAAAGATTCCCGCTGAATCATCCGTTTCTCCACGTTCACTCTCAATAAGCGTCGTGGCCCTCTTTGTGTGAATGCCAAGGTTGCGGATGAAGCTATTTGAATGTTCACTGCCATCTTCGGTCCTGAAAATATTAAGAGGCACAGAAGCAGAAATAGAACAATAATTTGCGATAAGATTCGGACATGGCAAATACGGCAGTAGAACAATATATATCAACCAATCGCTTACATGAAGCAGTGCCCAAAGGTGTCGAATGAAATGTTCTCCTCGAGCGTTACATGCTGCGATCCATGAATCACATAACAACGCTGATTTGATTGTCTGACAACTGTCTTCTTTACCAAAGATGGTGTGTTCTCACACAAATGAAAGTGAACGGGGTAGCGACCTAGGCGTCCTGCTTGGCCAAAGTTGCGAATATCTACTCCCTCGAGGTGCTGATAAACATCAGGTGTGTGATAGAAGATAAAGTGACCACCAATCTCATCGTCATCTGGAGCATCATCAGCCTCAAATACCACGCGGCGATCGAGTAGTGCAACTTCAATAGCCTGCCTTGGATCGTTTGCCATTGTACTAAGAGGGTTTTCGAAGTCATAGGTCAGCCCCTCTGTCAAGGTGAGAACTCCTGTGGAAGGGTCAGATGAGTGCACAGTAACATGCTGAAAATCAGCTGAAAAATGCGTATTTGTGGTAAGAACAAGCTCAGACCCTGGCCCCCAGCATTCAGCCGCACCAGCTGTAACAACGATCTGATCAGGAGGAAGTAGAGGGGGCTCTGGAGGAGGTGGAATTGGACCTGGAATAAAATGCTGCAAGTTTGGCATGAGCAAAGTTAGAAACGCTGTGGGCTCAAATGACATGCAAGCAAAGTGCTCGTCTCTACAAGATATGATGCTTACCACATTGTCAATAACACGGTAGTGAGGTGAATCTGGTCCTCCTACAAACATCAGTTCAACAGTTTGTGCCCCAATGTAAGCTTCCTTTGTGGTGATGTTTACTTCAAAATGATTCCAAGCTCCTAACTCCCAACTGCTCCAATCATCTTGGTAATAATTATCTATGTGGCCGCCATTTGTCTGAACACGCACCATAGGGCATCTAATGCTGCCACTGCAAGGTAGCGGGTCTCCTGTGGCCTTGTCAATAAGCTTCACATCGAAGGAGAGCGTGAAGTCTTGTTCTGGGTGCACAAAGCAGCGTGGTGGGATGGACTGTTTCATACCATCGTGCCAATAATCATTGTCAGTCTCAAGCGAACAGTCACCACTACTATCACAATCAACAACTGAAGGGTACAGCCCATCCCTAATAGGCACAAAGGGGGTGAATGAATTATATTGGATCTCCCCATTTGCGATTAGATCAACAGAACAGTCAATAGACACAGGAACTTCTACTGGGGATGCTGTTGGGGATGTTGTGACAGGTTTCACCTCGAACACAACATTATCAATGACTGTTTTGTGTAACATGCCATTGTTTGGCCCTCCCACTATGTGCAGCTCGGCTTTTGTGGCACCTATCATGTAATCTTTCACGTCAAAGACTGCCTCGAAGTGATTCCATGGCGTAGCACCACTTCCATCACCTGTTTGCCAGTTGTTGGTCCAATCTGTGTAAATATCCTCAATCTTCAGACTTCCAGCACTATCCCATACAAAAAGCCTGACCATGGGACATTCAAATGGAGAGCCTGCGCAGGAGAGGGCATTGGAATCTTCATCACTGAGTTGCACATCGTATGAGATGAACCACTCCTGTCCCACTTCAGTAAAACACCTGTGATTGATCTCCTGCGTTGGCCCGTCATGCCAGAATGGCTTGGTTGTTTGTAGGGAGCAGTCCATACCTCCATCACAGTAAATCAATTCGAGGTCCACACCAGTTCTGGGAGGCACAAATGGAGCGTAGGACCCTCTATCGAAAGCTCCATTTACGGCAAGGTTACCGTTGCACTCAGGTTCTGGAACGAAAGCCAGATTATCAACGATAGTGGAGTGTGGACCATCAGGTCCACCATCGAGATGAAGTTCAATCTTTGTAGCATCGGCCCAACTGTCTGTCACCTCGACGACGGCATCAAAGCGATTGTACCCACCACTCATATCCCACCCGCCAGCCCATGGGCTTGGTAATACGTTCTCAATGTAACGCCCTCCATCAACTTTATACACCCAGATACGTACCAGTGGACAGAGGTGTCCTCCAACACAGTCCAGAACCGAACCTGTCGCAGTGTCAATCATCTTCACATCAAATCTCAGCCACCACTTCTTCCCAACAGTTTCAAGACATTCAATAGCTGGTATCTCAGTGATAGGTCCGTCGTACCACATCTCTTTAGCCGTTTGAAGGGAACAGTCTCCATGATGGGTGCACTCAACAAGAGACAAGTCAATGCCAGAGCGAGGGCTTCGAAATGGTTCATATGTCCAACCGCCGATGCCGCCGTTCGTCACGAGGTCATCACGCTCACAATCAACTGCTCTCACTGGCGAATTGGTTGGCACTTTTGTGGGAGGAGGTGTTGGAATTGTTTCGACGGAAAAGACCGCGTTATCCAACTCCGCAATAGTCCAAGAGTCAGGTGCACCAACAAAGTCAAGTCGAATCCTTTGCGCGTTTTTCCAGTAGTCAGGCACCTCGATGTCAGTCTCAAAGTGATTCCAGGGCACCTCACCTGATCCAGCACCGGCATTCCAGCCTCCACGGAAACTGCCAAACATATTGTCAATACGTTTCTTGCCATTCGAATCCCAACTCCAAATACGCAACCATGGGCAATATAAGATACTTCCGTCACAAGGTACAGCTTCCCCTGTTGCGTCATCATATAGTCGTACATCGAACGATGCCTTCCACTGGGCTTCAGGTGCCATGCTGGAGAAGCAGTCTGGAGAGATGTCAACAGTAGGACCCTCGAACCAGTGGTAGCCCTTGAAACGCAGAGCACAGTCTTGGGTTGCATCACAGTCAACTGCAGAAATATCTTGACGAAAGCTCTTGTTGGATTGAAAGGGAGAAATTGTTCCACCCATGAAGTTCCCATTTGGAATCAAGTTGGTAGTGCACGTGCCCTTTGAAACAAGATGATTATCAAGTCAGAATCCAGCTCAACACTCTATGCATAAGTACACATACAATTGTAACTCACCTGCTGATCCGTGGGCATGGGAGTAGGCAATGAAGTCGGTACGGGTGTGGGGCTTGACGTTGGAGAAGGAGTTGGCTATTGGAACAATCAAAGGCATGGCAAAAGTTTAGTCATAAAAGTTCAATCCTTTCTGTAGCTCACAACGCATAATCAATCAAATGAATCACTCCCAAACTTACCGCAGCAGTAGGAGGAACAGTCGGATATGACGTCGGTACCTCCGAAGGTCCTGACGAAGGACTCAAACTGGGTAAAACCGAAGGACTCATACTTGGGTTAACTGATGCCATCCTACCCACATCCAATAACTTTTCCCACGCGGGACATTCCTCTGGCATACCACGTATATCCACCTTCCCTCCCGCCACGGCAATCACCTTACTACCAATCTTACATCCAGTATTCGCATCACAAGCCATGCTATTTTCCGGATGGGGGTGGAAGTAAACATCTTCCTCACCATATAGACTAAAGGTTACTTTATTCCCATGGGTTGGCGTTTCAATGTTGAGTAATCCTAACACCAGTACAAATGTCGTTCGTAACGTGACAGATGCTGCGGATGGGAACAGTAACTTCCCCTCGATACGTATTCCGTGGGGTAATGTTAGTAATGGCGAGTCTGTTATGTCCACAATAGAGCACGTGCCACATGGAACTGTCAGTGGTGACATATCTGTACTATTCATTGAATCGAGGTACGTCGAGAGTAATTGAGAGAAGGGCGTACACTCGCTTTCACTCGTATATGACTCAATCCCGTCGTTGCAAGAAAGAGGATGGTGCATCTTGTGTGCCATGTGATCTGCCTCTTCCATTAATGCGCGATGCATATCCTCGGTAACACGCCCGTCGTCACCTTCGTTCTCAAATTGCATCCAATCATTGTTCTCATAACCAGCAATGCGCTCCGCAGCAGCTCTGGAGCGGATCGCTTCAACCTCGGCATCTGCTTCCTTGACTATGCGGGCTCGTTCAATGTCGGAGAGGTGGTGCCTATCAGCAGCAGCAGCAGCAGCAGCAGCTACTACTACAAGCGCTACAAACATCGATGCCGCCCGTGCAAGGGCCATATTTATCTCTCTTGTATGGTACTTATGCCGTTGCAACCAACTTGGATCAAAAGTATACCTGCCAACTGCAAACTGCAAAGCAGCAAAACTCCAAGCTAGCGGCGCCAAAAATTGAGACATCTCAATTTGTCCACGTGGAACTTATTTGACACAAAAATAAGAAGGCAAAAGCTAGCAAGATGAGCGAGGCCGTCTCACAAAACTCCTCCCTATCTTCGACATTTTTACTGTTGCGGCCCCGAAATGCATCATTCTTGGCGTAGCACCACAATCATCGGCCATATAATGACAGCATATATAAAGAGCTTTCATTTGAGCCACTGGTCAACATTGTAACTGCTGCATTCATCCTGATGTGGTAGAATGCATGGGTCAGAGGGGGGTGTTGGGGCGATTTTACTTAGTGATTTTATCTAGTAAATATGTGGAAAATCACCCAGGAACGATTGAAGATAACTCCATGTTGAATAGATATAAATAAGTCAACCAACGAATAACTATATTCGGTTAGTGTTTAGTTTGGCATACCCGCTTGCCTTTTTTGTCGAATACGTATTTATGGGCTGTAGTAGTGGGGTGTGCTGACATGGTTTTAAGCTACATTTGTGTGAGTTTTGTGTGAGAGCGCGCTGGAAAAAATTTTGTCTCAATTTTTGGCATGTGTCAATTTTTGGCGCCGCTAGCAAGCTAGAGAGAAGTAGGAGTAGTGAGAGCGCGTAAGCCTTCATTCAGTGCAGTGGGCGAGCAGTTGTCCGAGAGAAGCTGATCCGTGAATGTATACGTGAATAAAAAGGTCATTATTAGTTACGGGATACCTCTGATAGACTGAAAAATAGTTATCATTATCTGATTCCGACGTTGAAAGTTGTCCCAAACCGGTATCAAAATTCCAAAACGGTATCCAAATTCCTAACCGGTATTTCAAGGCTTCTGTGAGTCATTTTGTGTAGTCTTACTTCTTCGCTATTCTTGAAGATTTACAACCATCACAAAGTAGCAGCTCTTGCCCAATTAAACGCAGAAGAAGATGGGCGAATAACAGCATGCGTCCGTCTCCTTTACTCTGTGTGCATTATAATATGATTTAGTTGTCTAGAGATCCTAAAATATCCTAAGCCCAGCCGCTTCCGTGTAAATTATCTTGACCCTCTAATTGAGCCGATTTCACAACATCTTCTTCTTTTTCAACTACTGTCGCAGTATTATCCTGATTCGATGTACCTTTCGGGCGATTCTGCTCAAGCAGCAAATTCCTCTCTTCCATGTACCTAGAGTAATCACAGTGAGATTCAGAGAACCCAACTCGATCTGAACTGTTGTCAAAGAGAATTTCATGACCCATCATGAAACTACTGCCAAAGATGCTTTGTTGTCCAAACCTCTCCGTGAAGTAAACACGTGCAGTCCAAGATCCTGGCCAGCTGTGAGACTGCTCCATGTAATGTTCAGGAGGGATTGCTACGACTACATCATTCTTGGATATAGTCAAGGGATTCTTGTCAGTAATCGAGTTGAACATGGCAGCGTGAGAGGGATGACCCGTCATGCCAACAGCAAAGTCATTTGTTTGAGCACTGCCGCTGCTATGGCCCTTAAGAACGACAAGAATAGTTGGCAGAGTCTTGACCTGCTCGGCAGTCATTTCGATGCGATTGTTATGATACTCAGCATTTGGATCCCTTAAGACTTCTTTCCAGGCTTCCAAAAAGGCAGGCTTGAGGTTGGAGGGTAGATAAGTATCTGTTGTACCAGAATCGACAATGATTCCGTGATTAGAACCTGTATTCCCGTTCAGAGTAGTTTCATCAGCATCCACTCGAACATAACGAGAGTTTTTGGCCGGCTCCGACAGAGATCCACCCTTCGAACGCAAGAACATACCCTTGACATGAACGGTATACCACCCAATTTTGGGAGTCACATTATCTGCGTAAACCATTGGCGTAGAGTGCAGCAGGGAATCGGATCCACCGAGTGTCAATGCACCAGATCCAACACCCGATGAGAGTTCGCTTGATGTAGGTTGACGATCGTAGCAAAGCGCGAATTGACTAGGGTCAAAATCTTGCGGGTCTTCTGGCGATGTCCCATGACTCTTGTAGTGATCTCGTAGTTGCATCCAAAACGCACCGGCTCGGTTATCCATTCCCATTATTCCGTCTTCGAGCTGAGTTCTGAAGAGACCAGTAACCTATCACAGATCATCATTGAAACCGAGGCATGATTGGTCAGTTACATAATACTTTTCAAGAATAAATCGAAGGAACAACATGTTACTGAGTTCCACTCACCTTTGTTTGACAACCAAACTTCAATCTAAAATCCAACCAATCAAACTCCTTCCCTGCATCTAACTCACCCATACCCACGCCTACACCCTCCGCCATTCTCTGCTCACTATTCGCCAATGCAGTTTCATGGGGTCCACCAGGATAGCAGACATCACTACCTTCTACAGCTGTCCAAGAAGAACCTTCTGCATAGGATACAGCCAACTTACATACTTGGTCACTCTCGGCAACTTGTGGATTGGAATGTTGACACACACCCAGTGGGCACTTGACATTGGAGCATTCGACCTGTTCGTAGGTGCGGCTTTTGAATTTGTCAAAATCTTCATCCAAATGATATAATTCACCCGTGGCAGGGTTATCACCACAGTGATCACATCCTGAGCAGGGACTGGAGCAGAAAAGGAAATGTTAGCATTTATGCGAGGCGAAGGAATGAGAGCAATGCAATGAGAATGAGAGACTTACAATGCCGTAATGCTGCTTCCCGTGTCTACAATCACAGTTTGTCTCTGGGGCGGAGTTCCAACCCAAAGATCAAGATAGTGAGTTCCATAACCTTGATATAGAGCTCCAGTCTCGTAGATAGACCCATCCTCATTGGCAAGATGACGATTATTACGCGCATCATCGACAACAGTCCTATCCGAAGTCATCATGGGATAATATGTTCTCCTGCGTTGATGATGAGGGGCATGGTACATTTCGTCCTCCTCATTCTCACGTAAATGCCTGGGTATTGGCTTGCGTGACGCAATGAGTTCACGACGCTGACGATGTTGCAAGGCGTGCCTTGGAAGGAGTGGAAGAGTATGAAGAAGCGTACGTTGTGTTTGTTGTTGCCGCTGCACTGAGTTATTATTGCTGGCGTCCAGGATTGCGGCTTGGTGGTTGCTATCATCGTTAATGACAATGTGAGGACGCTCCTTTGTTAATTCTGTGCCGTCGAGGAAGGCACCTACCAATCTGCGGACAAGTCCACCCTCACTATCATTCTCTTGTTCTTGTTGTTGACGAAGCTGCACCAATTTGCGTTCGTAATGCTCTGCAGTCTCATATACAGTTTCTACACTCACTTCAGGCAAATAATGAAATTGAGCCATTCCATCTATCACTAGTAGCCCAACAAAGGCTAATGACGCAAGGAGTAAAAGCTGCCGGACCTTACGGCGTTTGCTTGCGTACTCAACACGTTCGTCGGTTTGACGTGATTGATAATAATTATTGGTCATCATTGATCTCTCACTGAAAGAATTATCCATAGCTGCACTAAAGTCACTATGCAATGAACGTCCCGAAGAGTTTGCTACTGATGATCGTAGCATGCCTGCTTCCGCCGCAACCGGTCCTTCTCGCCGCCGACGTTGCCTCTGGTCATTATCTGAGTTCGACGGTGATCTCGTCGGGAGGAGGTTGTCCTGACGTTGTTTGATGTAGGCATGTTGAGCGTACATGATGATTGCTCACACTGCTCACGTCACTGGTTAGCGGCTGCTCTTGGATTATGTGCTTGCTGTTTCTAGCTCTAGAGAGAGTTAGACCAACTATGTCAGTACCTACGACCACCTCCTACCTCGCCGACATGGTTGTGGAAGAAGTTGTTGTGCCTGCCTGCCCCTGGATGCCGCGAATGCTTCGTGAATGGTGCGATGACTGCATAAATGACCCAATTACCTGTCTGATGAGACAAATGTCGTGTCACATCTCAATTCCCTTTTACAAGAAAAGTGAAAGTGAAAAAATCAAACAAGCAAAATCCGAAATCCATGCCATCAATACCCATCAACTACATCCGGTGTGTTGCGATTGCTTCAATGCGTTGATAATGATTCACCCCCTCGTTCGAGATTTGT
This sequence comes from Skeletonema tropicum, assembly GCA_037178625.1. Classification (NCBI taxonomy): domain Eukaryota; phylum Bacillariophyta; class Thalassiosirophyceae; order Thalassiosirales; family Thalassiosiraceae; genus Skeletonema; species Skeletonema tropicum. Next base: position 2,348,884 of record CM074127.1, on the reverse strand, counting down.
ATAAACGGTGAGAGAACTCTAGATTTTGTTTGCATGATGACGAAGTCGCCTTTTCCAGCACTGGCATGCGAGTCTCGTGATATCTCAAACTAAGACGACAGGCTTTGTCATGAGAACACCCTCAGCTACAAAATATCTATTGTACTAACAAGCAATCTCTCGAATATAAATTCTAGCGCCCTAATCGTAGGCAAGGATTATCCACATCCAGACGGACTAGACTACGTCCGACGAAAGTGGAAGGAGGCGTTACGAGATCCCCAAAATTGTCAACTCATTCCCAATAACAACAATGATGTTAATATTGACAAGGAAAATGAACGTATCATACGCAAGGCAGTGGGCAAGGGTCGTTATGTCATACGTGAAATGGAGGGGACGATTCAATTGAAGAAGTATCGTACGATGAGGCGACGATATGGTCAAGTAAGTGTGTAGTTGTGTGCATGTTGTTGTTTCGTAGATAAAATGACAAACAAGATCTAACTTGTATACTTTTGACTGTCTTCAAAACAGGGCGTAGATGTGACTGGTGAAGCACGTCGAATCAATGATTCTCTGAATGACTTGATCAAGAGAGTGAAGTAATCAGAAGTTATTGTTATGTTGTTACGAATTTTTTCTCCATCACGTCGGAAGTAGGGGAAGAGAATCACTCTGTAAGAGGTATCACGCAGCATCATCAGCAGCAGCACGACGCACCAAATTTAAACAACCCGAGCAGCAATTGCGCTGAGACTCAGTGGATATAATGTAAAACAAACTGGAAACGCTCACACCGGAGAGGCATCCAATGAGGATACCCAAAGCTTCGTTTCCTCCCTTGTCTATGCAACAATTCCGAGAGACAATGTTACCAATGACTAAACCGAATGTCACGCCAAGAATGATGCATACGTATATCTTCTTTGCAATCATTTTCTTGTGTATTTGCGCTGACGAAGATCATCCAACTTCGCACCAGTCAGTGCTCCAAACAACAAAATAAATATGATTGATTCCTCGTGCAATAATTTAAATTTTAAAAAGAGAAGCCCAACTTCCCTTGGCCCAACCAAACAGTGGCAGAATATGCGACTGAAAGCGTTGACTCTGGAGAAGAATCCAACATGCCGCTCCCTAGAACATTCAGTTCAGACACAAAGCGACGAACTCTCCTACATCCGGTTGCTGAGGAGGAGGAGGAGTTCGAAGATGATAACGATGACATCCTCTCAATGTTAGAGAAGAAGACACCAACTGTCCGCCCAAAATCGGCATCATTGATTGAAAGGCAGAGTTCCAAGACAAACCTCCCGGCATCCAAATCTGATACCACCTTTAGCAGCAAACAACTGGATTCTATGATCTTGGAGCAACTAAAAGAACTCAACAATGACGTGCAACAAATATTAGTTAAGCAGCAGCAATTATCAGCAGCGCAGACTGATGTGATAGGTGTAAAACTTGAACATCATTCGTCGAATCTTTCGTCAGCATTGCTGGAATCCCAGACCTCCATCATATCACGCATTTCCACAGGTCAAAGTGAAGTAGCTGCACTTTGTCGGGGGATAGCGCAGCTAAAAGACTGGGTAGAGTCGACTCAAAATCATGGCAATCTATCGGAAACAATCGAATCCCTTTTGACAAGCGTTGCGAAACATAACGATGATTTGGTCGACCTCACCGCTGCCTTTAAGACCGCCATGAAAGCACAAAAGGCAAGCAGTAGGGAGCAAAAGGAAAGCCTGAATGAATTGAAGAAAGAATCAAATGAGAACAAGTCTGTATTGGAAGAGCTGTGGAGTTCATACGAGAAGGATTCCATGATACTTCGCAAAGAACAAGAAGCATTGCATACCGAGAAGGAAAAGTTGTTGCAAGAACGAATCCAGTTAGAACAGGCAGAGGCCCTGTTTGAACAGCGAAAAGTAAGTTTTGTTTGCTTGTTCTCTCAACCTTTCCTGAATGAAGGACAAGTCTCATTTGCATGATTCGCTTTAAATATCAGCTTGCTGCGAAGGATAACATTGAGTATGCAGATCAGATGATGAGGACCATGAAAGAGACAGAAGCCAAAGTTTCCAGCGAGATGGAAAGACTTGCGCAGCTAAGTGAATATGTTGCGCAAAAGGATTCGGAGGCGGAGGACAAATTGGCCGAGGCTCAAAGATTGTCGAAAGAGCTACATGAATGGCAGGGTGTTATTGGAAGTGAGCATGATGCAGTTGTAAGGCTAAAACGTGAAGTGGAGGACGATCGCATGAAGCTTTCTAGAGATCGACTAACATTGCTCAAGAGCAAACCATCCAACCTACCGCGAAATCCATTGGGAAGGAGCACTAAAGTCAACTTGATGAATGACTTTAGTCTGACAAAATCAAATGACTTGCGACGTCACTTGTCATCAGTAAAGGCAGAAATGAAGAGATTAAATGAAGCATGAAGGTATATCAAATGACAACAATCTAAAAGTGTATACATAATGCTTAGATATTATCAGTAAAAATAATGCCATATTACAGAATTGATTCATTGGAAAAACATTTTTCCTAAAACTAAAAGACACATATATTGCCTGAAAAATGCATCATAAAATCAGAATTGATCCTATAGAAGCTAATGAGAACGTCAAACAAAGATACGCTGACAAAAGCGATGCTACTGTCTCGTAGCTGATCTGAGAGGTCCAGTGTGGGCTGGCCAGCAGCAGCACATCCTACCAAACTGTACCTATCGTCGTCATTACGCGCATGAGCCGCTTCTAGTGGCCCATTATAGTCGGCGGTGATAGTACACAAGCACATTAGCACTGCCCAGACACTTGGCGTGAGTAGAAGCGATGCTACTGTCTCGTAGCTGATCTGAGAGGTCCAGTGTGGGCTGGCCAGCAGCACCACATCCTACCAAATCGTAACTATCGTCTTCATTACGCGCATGAGCCACTTCTAGTAGTCCATTATAGTCGGCGGTGATAGTATATAAGCACATTAGCACTGCTCAGACGTTTGTCGTTCGTAGAAGCGATGCTACTGTCTCGTAGCTGAACTGAGAGGTCCAGTGTGGGCTGGCCAGCAGCACCACAATTAACCATGTTTCGCATCTATCGTCGTCGACAAGTGCCTGAGCCGCTTCTAGTGGCCCATTATAGTCGGTAACGAAGCCATAGAAGCTCAAGAGAACGTCGGAGAAGAAATTCCCCAATAGAAGCGATGATACTGTCTCGTTGCTCTGATCTGAGAGGTCCAGTGTGGGCTGGCCAGCAGCACCAAAATGAACCATGTATCGCTTCTATCGTCGTCGATAAGTGCCTGAGCCGCTTCTAGTGGCCTTTCATAGTCGGCGGTGATAGTACACAAGCACATTAGCACTGCTCAGACGTTTGGCGTGCATAGAAAAGATGCTACTGTCTCGTAGCTGATCTGAGAGGTCCAGTGTGGGCTGGCCAGCAGCAGCACATCCTACCAAACTGTACCTATCGTCGTCATTACGCGCATGAGCCGCTTCTAGTGGCCTTTCATAGTCGGCGGTGATAGTGCACAAGCACATTAGCATTGCTCAGACGTTTGGCGTGAGTAGAAGCCATGCTACTGTCTCGTAGCTGATCTGAGAGGTCCAGTGTGGGCTGGCCAGCAGCACCACAATGAACCATGTATCGCTTCTATCGTCGTCATTACGCGCATGAGCCGCTTCTAGTAGTCCATTATAGTCGGCGGTGATAGTATATAAGCACATTAGCACTGCTCAGACGTTTGTCGTTCGTAGAAGCGATGCTACTGTCTTGTAGCTGAACTGAGAGGTCCAGTGTGGGCTGGTCAACAGCACCACAACCTACCAAAGAATCGTACCTATCGTCGTCATTACGCGCATGAGCCGCTTCTAGTGGCCCATTATAGTCGGTAACGAAGCCATAGAAGCTCATGAGAACGTCAAAGAAGGGTTGCCCTGGTAGAAGCCATGCTACAGGTCGTAGATCAATTGAGAGATCCAGTGTGGGCTGGCCAGCAGCACCAAAATGAACCATGTATCGCTTCTATCGTCGTCGATAAGTGCCTGAGCCGCTTCTAGTGGCCCATTATAGTCGGCGGTGATAGTACACAAGCACATTAGCACTGCTCAGACGTTTCGCGTGCATAGAAAAGATGCTACTGTCTCGTTGCTCTGATCTGAGAGGTCCAGTGTGGGCTGGCCAGCAGCAGCACATCCTACCAAACTGTACCTATCGTCGTCATTACGCGCATGAGCCGCTTCTAGTGGCCCATTATAGTCGGCGGTGATAGTGTACAAGCACATTAGCATTGCTCAGACGTTTGGCGTGAGTAGAAGCGATGCTACTGTCTCGTATCGGATCTGAGAGATTCAGTGTGGGCTGACCAGCAGCACCACAATGAACCATGTTTCGCATCTATCGTCGTCATTACGCGCATGAGCCGCTTCTAGTGGCCCATTATAGTCGGCGGTGATAGTATATAAGCACATTAGCACTGCTCAGACGTTTGTCGTTCGTAGAAGCGATGCTACTGTCTCGTAGCTGATCTGAGAGGTCCAGTGTGGGCTGGCCAGCAGCACCACAACCTACCAAAGAATCGTACCTATCGTCGACAAGTGCCTGAGCCGCTTCTAGTGGCCCATTATAGTCGGTAACGAAGCCATAGAAGCTCATTAGAACGTCAAAGAAGGGTTGCCCTGGTAGAAGCCATGCTACAGGTCGTAGATCAATTGAGAGATCAAGTGTGGGCTGGCCAGCAGCACCAAAATGAACCATGTATCGCTTCTATCGTCGTCGATAAGTGCCTGAGCCGCTTCTAGTGGCCCATTATAGTCGGCGGTCATAGTATATAAGCACATTAGCACTGCTCAGACGTTTGGCGTGCGTAGAAAAGATGCTACTGTCTCGTAGCTGATCTGAGAGGTCCAGTGTGGGCTGGCCAGCAGCCCACATCCTACCAAATCGTAACTATCTTCATCATTACGCGCATGAGCCGCTTCTAGTGGCCCATTATAGTCGGCGGGGATAGTATACAAGCACATTAGCACTGCTCAGACGTTTGGCGTTCGTAGAAGCGATGCTACAGCCTCGTAGCTGATCTGAGAGGTCCAGTGTGGGCTGACCAGCTGCAAATCATTGAACCATATCGCATCTATCGTCGTCGATAAGTGCCTGAGCCGCTTCTAGTGGCCTTTCATAGTCTGTGGCGATTGTTTTGAAGTACATTTTTGCTATCAGAAGTTTTGCTATCTTTGAATAGATGTTTCAGCCTCGTAGCTGATAGGTCTCTTTTGGGTTGCACCATTTCCTTCTACCACATCATATCTATCTTTATCAGTATGCGCATGAGCCGCTTCTAGTGGCCCATTTTCCTGTTGTCGATAGTATCGTGACATAGTTGCACTGCTCAGACGGATTTTGTCACACTAGTCTCAGTGGTACGACTCTCGCATATGATCAGCAAAAGTAAGAGTGCTACTGCCTCGTAGCTGATCTGAGAGTTTTAAATAAATAAATACAAAATTAATCAGATTAGATATCTACACGAGTATAATCTGGACCTGCTTAGGTACAATGTACGGTCTTTTACTGCCGAAAGGCTTACCAGACAGCAAGACGGGTGCCCCCGTAGGAGCCGGGTGCTCCTCTTAAACGCCGGAGCGTTCGAAACCAGGTGAGAGTGCATCTGCTAACACGAAGGGAAATAGCCTGCATGTGGCCTCAGGTTGGCAGCTTCCGTTTCTTCCGCTTGGGAGGTGCGTGTCTTTGGGTAGTGGCCTGAAGTGTTGAATCCCCAACAGCGAGCGATGCAGCGCTCCTTTTCTGATTAAGGAGGGACTCTGTCTGCTGCATTGGAGTTGGGTCGTCCCCGTGGACTTTACCTCTAGTTTTGGGGCCGCCTGGGATAATCCGCTTGTCCTTTCTCCGTCGTTTATTGCGCTCCTTGCACGATGAACCTGAGCCAGCCGTCTTTACCCTGACCGGCTTGGGGATAGGCTTGCCCGCTGCGAGGTGACCACTCTTGCGCTTGCCACCCGTTGAATTCGATCGGCTAGGCAGTCTTGCTGCGGCAGGAGCTCTTGGTTGATTCCTGCTGCTAGACCACAGCAACATTGCGATCCTCATCCTAGTCTCTTTGAGGAGGAAGTCCGCCTGGTTGTAGGAATTCTCGCACAGAGGGATGTTTTGTGCCAGTAGGGTTGCGTTGACGAGGACAAAGAGACCACAATCATATCCGTTGGTCTGCCGTGGAGAGTTCATTGAGTCATCGATGAGTCGCCAAGAGTTGTCCCAATCAGCGTTCGCCTCCCCATGTATTTCTCGATACTTATCCTTGAGATACTGCAGCATAGCCCTTAGGTACCGCTGGTTATACTCCTTCCTGCCCTGGGAATCCCACAGTTTAATCTCCTTGAGGACGGTGTCGGCTTTGAGGAGCAACCAATGGCGATTACCCCGGTTAATCGGCACGTATATCTCCCGCACCCCCAAGATCCCGTTCTTCCGTCTCAACGTATTGCCCCAGGAGCGCACATTGTTGTAGTTGTAGATGGGTATTGATTGCCCGTCTGTCCCAGTCTGAAGGAGTGCTGACATGAAGAAGGAGGTGAAGAAGTAGACCCGTTGGGAGTTCACCTTTGGAAAGAGAACCCTGCGGAGGAAACTGTTGATGATTTCGTCGTTTAGCCATTGTGGTGGTCGCAGTGAGAGCATTGCTTCCCGGTGAACCTTATCTCCTCCTGCCATGTCAAGGGTGAAAGTCTCGGGGACCGCTCTGAAGAGGTCCCTTGGGGAGAATGTCCTTGTCTCTTCATCCGTATTACGTCGTAGCAGCTCCAGACAATCGGTGCGTTGCGTCCCTAGGTCTGGCGGTAGCCTTGGCCTCTGCCGGGTGGAGGAGGCCCGAGCTTCTGCCCGAAGTTGCTGCTGAAAGATAGGGGCAAAACGCAAAGGAGCCTTCGTGGCAGTCGTCTTGTCGGTGCTAGTGGCTGCTGTCACGTCTGTTTCCTGTGGAGCGGTCCTTGGTTGAGCCATCGACGGATTTTCATTGTCCAGTCTACCTCCCGTGAGGTCTCCGGCCGCTTCTCTACTCGCCACCGCCGCATTCAACCAATACTGTTGTTGCTCAGTGCTCTTGGCAAAAAGTTCCTCCGGTTGGATTTCCAGCAGACATCTAGCTTCTTCCGGCAGGCCGTCAGTTCCTAAACTAAGTTGGTGCTCTATCTCTTTCTGGATTTGTTCTCTCGAAGCCAGGACCTTCGTGCCTTTGGTTTTGTGGTGTTTGGTGAGGTTCCTGCAAATCCATTGGGTGTGCGTGAGGGAGAGTAGCTGGTCCAGGAAGCCCTTCGTCCAACTGTCGATGGTCAGCCGGAGCCGCATGCCCAGAAGATAATTTTGTTGCAGTTGTAGAAGCCCGACGGACACTTTTCCCTCCGTGAAATGTCTCCATCCGATTCTATCCAAACTATTACCAACTTGTCTCGTTTCCTGGGACATACTGTCGCCATACTTGTCCGGCAGGTCCACAAACAATCGCTTGCCTTGGGCTGCAATAAACCTTGGGATCCAAATCATTAGGTCGGGGTGGGTGTGGTGGTCTCTCATCCAGTCCAATAAATTCTCAATGCAGTCGCTGAGTAATCCCCGTCTAATGTCACTTGTACACCGATTCAGGTGGTCAGCCGTTTCGTAACACCCGCAGTTGGGACACAACGCTGAGGCTTCCTTGTCCCATCTAGTAATCATTTGGCCAGTGCCGCAGAAACCAGAACACTGCTTGGCGTACCAAAGTCTGAACATCTGAGGCCGACGCCCTAGAAGATCCCGCAGGGGCTCCCATGCCACGGTGTCGAAGATAGAGGGTGACATGAGTCCTTCATCGGAGTAGAACTGTTTTGCTCTTTCTTTGCCAATGTAGTAACGGAGTTCTTTGGCCATATCCGCGGTTTGCTTCTCATTGCCGATAATTACCACCGCTGACTCGAGAGGTAGCGATAGCGTTGCAGGGTGGGCTGCCGTCGTATTCACTGCCCGCCGCAAAGCCCGTTTGGCTCTGTCATCACAGATAACATTGAGCTGTGCCTCTATCGACAATGCATCGTAGCCCACTATGTCGTCCTGATGTGCCTTAACGTGAGACAGTCTGTGAACCAGTTTGGAGCGAGACTGTATCTTCCGCAGCACCCGTAGAATATCGTTGTTCTTGGCCGCAGCTGCGATCCTGGCATACTTCGTCGAAAAGGTGTGGATTGTCCCTAGATTGTCGCAGAAAATGTTGGCGTTGGAAAGAATCTCGTAGTGCTCCTCGGCCGTCAGCAGTAAGATATGGATGGCTAACATCCCCAGCTGCTCCCCTCTATAGCTGCCTGCCCATTTGGATCTCTCCGTAAAATCACCTTGCAATGACTTCCCCGTCTCCTCGCAGTACATAATCCAAGCCGCCCCGCAGACGTCCACTGAAATCTCTTTGATATAAGAACCATCTGTGCAACAGAAGAGAGATCCTCTGTGTATGGCCTCCACTATCCATGCTGGATCTTCCTGACCTGCCAAATCCTGCCACATCCACGTGCCTCCTTTGCTAAATAGCCTCTCCCAGAATGAAGCAAAGACTGTATGACCTGGTGCTGCCACGAGAGGTGGGCCTCTCTGCATCAGTCTAACTGAACCATTGTCGTATTCAAGGATGGTAGCTGGAGCCAAGGTGGTGGAGGGTCTATCTAGCTGTCTTGACGGGTGGAGCACGTGTGATCTATCTCCGGAGTCCCTGTCGTGCACGTATTCCTGGATCGTGCTGTCAGTATGTATCTCCACTGCGAAGGTTTCGGTGTTCCAGAAATGCCTCCATTTCCTATGTGAAGGATGTAGCCATTCCCTCAACGGCTCCTCCAGCATCAGATTGAGCGGTGCGATCTGGAGCAGATATTTTTTCCATAGTTTGAAATCTGCCGCAGATGGAAATTCTGGGCCGAAGAGCAGTCCAGACCTATGCTTCCCTAACAGTCCTTCTTCAGAGTCCATCCAGTGCCCGTCCAGTAAGTGCTTCTCCAGGTATTTTCCATTGGCCGAAGTGATGTCAGAGAGGAAGAGAGCCTCTTGTGCCTTTCTGACTCTGTTAACACGCAACAGATCTTTCCCTCGTAAGCCCATTTCAACCATCATGTGCATGATGACCTTGTCCCCTCTCCGAGGGAGTGGGATATCGTCACACCGCAAGTCAAGAGTAATCCCCAGCTCGTCAAGTTTTTCCCAAAATGATTTGATCCACGAGTCGGTTGCAAGATGCCCCCACGTACGGAAGTCATAGCTAAAAGGACAGTCCGGTACCCCCAATTCAATTTGCAGATGACGAATGACCACACTCAACGTAAATCCAAGATGACGGTCCTTCACCGCTGGATGGGGTTTGTCATCGTAATGCTGAAGGAAAGACGCGAGTGTAGCGGCCGTTGTCTCGATTGTCAGATCATTGAGGCCCATGCCTCCAAATGCTGGTGGAAGATACCTCCATTCTCTGGTGATAGAACGGGTAACCCCGAGGCTGCTGAGAAGATAGAAATCCGCAGAAGACAATCCCTTTTTTAGCTCAGCAATTGGTGCCGAGCATGCCCCAAGACCATAGCGCAATCCTGACCACAGTTGGCAGGAGTAGCTCATCCAGACCGACCTAACCGGGATGTGCCCACTTTTAATCTGAGCGGTCCACGTTGTCACTCTTTCTTTCATCTGTTCGAAATGCTGATCCGCCTTTCCATCTGGTCTGGCAAATAATCCGAGGTTGTTGTCTGCCTTATTGGTAGGGAGTTTGTCGATTGGTTCCGTAGCTCCTGAGGTTGTCGGGACATGGAAGGCTAGCGAGGACAGATCATTGTCCTCCATCTCGGCTCCGTCTGTCTCTCCCTGCCGTCGCTGTTGCTGATCAGTATACACCCATCCCCCTTTGCCGTCCGCTGATTGATGATGGATAGTTACCCCACACTTCTCGCCTTTTAAAGCACCCCCTGTCGCTCCGAGTAATCCCCCCCAATCCGAGATTGAGGCTTGGCCTTTAGCTGCTGTCGAGAACAGGTCATCATCTTCGTCCAAACCAGCCCAAAGGTTGGTGTCGTCAACGTACAGGATCCCCACCTGCCGGACAGATTTCCTAGTTATTGGGCATTCTATCGTAACACCGTGTCCGCTCCGACGTTGCACATTTACTATCGTGGTACTCGTCTGTTGCCAAGTGGCAGGAGCCGCGCCATTACCTTGAGCGAGCCCCTGCTTGCCGTCCTCTTTCCCGCCGAAGTAAGATTCAGATTGCCCGTAGCCTGTACGCAGGAAGAACTCCATGTTGTGAAGGGGACGTAGCATCGACAGTACTGCACAGTTTGGAACTTTGAACGCTTGGAGGGTGAGACTAGCGGCTGGAAGGGCCACCCTGTCATAGCACTGTGCCGCATCGACTTGAGCAACTAGAAGCGGGCGTTTGGTGACCCTGGCGATGTCATAAAGTAAAACCTGCTGCAGAATGGCGTCCTCTGCGGTTTTCCCTTTGGAGCTGAAGATCTCCTCTGGAATCATGCCTTCCTCTCTCGCTGAATTGATCATCCTGTGCCCGAAAATGAGTTTGTTGCAGAAGTTGAAGTCTGCTTCCAGTAGGAGGATGGCACGCAATTTGTTCACCACAGCTACCCCTGCGATTTTTTCCAGCATTACAGACAGTCCTCGTGCCCATCTATCAGGACTTGCTCCAGTTGTGGTGGTCAGAGACAATTTCCTAGCCATCAGCTGTGACAATTTGTCATCATGTGCCATCGACTTGTAGTGCCCAAAATGAATCCCCGATAAGGAGGAAGAAGTTCTTTCCTTCACGTGTCGCCAGTAGTACTGAAAGTCCTCTTGTGACACCGAGATCGAGATCTCCCCGTTTCCCATCCGGGACCAGATCGAGGCCATTTCATCGAATAAGAGGAGCGTCCGAGGATCCGTGTCTGGTGGTGGCACAAACGTGCCTTCCAGAATCTCTACTGCGGCTGATGTGTCGGCGAAATTACCCAGTAGTTCAAATAGAGCACCTTGACAAATCGGTGCAGAGGTGGCCCGTCCAAATCTTGTTCGCAGCTCGGTCTTCAGCGCCTCCTCAATCGACTCTTTGGCCGTATGCTCAACCACTGAACCATCGTCCTGCACGACCTCCACTCTTGTTACACTCATCACTTCCTTAGCCTTTGTGGCTCTTTTGATGCCTTGCCAACACTTGCGCTGTGCCTCACCTCTGAGGATGGCTTTCACTCTGACTGCCTCTGCTTCCCTCTCATTTGCTATTGCCTCGTTGAGTTTCTCATTTAAGAAGTGCTTCCGCAAGTAGGGAGAATCCGCCAGTAGCTGTCTCGTATGCTCTTTTGTGCTTCGATACAAGTCCACCAGTTCCGGAACGGGGGTAGACAGCCACTGTTCTAGACCTCTCCTTTTTGCGAATCTCCGCATATTCCCCATATTGACCTGCTTCCCTAGATGGTGCCGTAGTATCCATTTCAGGAGGTGGCGTTTATCTAACCAAGATTGTATCGCTGGAGAATATTCATAATGAGCTGGATAAAGGACTCTGCACTTGGACTCCGCGTACAAGAGTACATCTTCGACAATGTTGTCCAGTGTTTCCATCTGGGCAATGAATTCTGCGTCAGGCGGGAAGGAGGCAAGAGCCTCTAACTCGGAGAGTTTTTGGTCAATCTGTTTCTCGTGGAAACCCTTTCTTACTAACTCGAGATATTTGTCTCGTACCCGCGGGACCTTTGAGTTCAACTTCCTGGCCTTTGGAGGCACAATACGACAGAGGGCAGTGCCAAGGACGGATCTGGTTTGCAAATCTACCACCACCGGCCGATGATCTCCCAAGTCTGGATCAAAGGGGAGGTAACAAGCGCTGATCAGTTCGATATCGTCTGACACCCAAATACCGTCAATCGCCCCATTTCCATTGTCGTTGCCTCTGAAGTGTGTGAAGGGCCCTTTCTGTCCAGGCATGATTCTGTGAACAGCCTCTCGCATGTTGATGTCATTGCCTGCTAGCCGCCTGCTCAATTCGCCGTCCAGTGCATTCTCATTAGCATCCATCATTAGTACCACTCGATCTCCTAATGTCCTCCACTTTATAATGGCCGCGACGAGCTCTCGACGAAATAGGTCTTTGGGGTTTGTATCGAATTGATGGGATTGAATGTACCTCACGATGTGTTGGTAGTAGGTGCCAACCCCTTCCGAGCGGCAGGGTGCATACGCTGAGATGAACACCGTTCCCACTCCATTTGTCGGCTCGGTGCGGTACCAGCAAAACATGCCTAGCTCCGTTTCATCCTGCCCCCTAGTGGTAGGTAGGCCCGCCAATTCTTCTCTCAGAACCACCGCTGTCCCCCCTGCTTGGAAGTTCCCGATGTTGTGGAGTTCCCGCGTATTGTGAGCATGAACCGATGCAATTCTATCATCTCCGTGCCGAAGGGTGTTAGCAATCTGTAAGGATGGATTTAACGCCCGAAAATTGGTGTTGGTCTCTTGGAGCCCCAACACGTCGACCCTGTATTCTCGTAGCACGTGCTTCAGTCGTTCTATCTTGGTGTTGTTGGGCTGCCACAGGCTGAGGCCATTGATGTTCATGGACAATACTCGAACCGTCTCGTGTCCTTTGTGGGCCACCCTAAGCGGGCCGTACACCGGCACCTTGATGCTGCTCACTGAGCAATTGTCTGCCTTATTATCTAGGCCGTCCGACCGCAGGCCGTCCAGCTCAGTAGATCTATGCTGCTGCGACTCCAATAACTCGTCAAGCTCCCTGTTGGATGGATCATCGCGTTGTCTTGTACGATCCGCTAGCAACTGCCTCATTGTGTCTGTATCCAACGCATCCTCCAGCTTGGTTCCTCCTGCAATGGTGTTGCGGCGTCTCATAGAATCTCGATATTGTTGTGCTCTTTGTGCTGACTTCTTCTTCTTCTTTGTTTTGGATGGCCTATTAGACTTATATTCACGTTGCCTCTGTCTGAAATGGCTCACCTCGGCCTCCCGGGCAAAGGAGGGTGGAGGCTGCCGTGGATCCATTACACCGCTCGCCCCACAACACGCGTAAAACGTGGAGGGGCGTCCTGCATCTCTGCCGTGGCTTGTGAGGCCAGAGCGAAGTCGTTCATACGAGCACTATCATCCAACTTTTCTTGGTAAGAATCACCTAAACTACATTGAAGAAAGCTTTTGGTGTTGCCTCTCCTAATACTGTAATACCTGCTACTCAGATGTCTCGAAATCTGCTGCGTGACACCTGTATCTGGCACAGAAAAAGTTGTTTCCCCATCGTCGAGGAAGTTGTTAATGACACTGTTGTTGTTTGTGCTGATGACATTATTGTTGTTCATGCTAATACGGAAACAATTGTCGATTAAGGTGGCACGACCAATGAGATTGTCGATCTCTAAACTGCTGTGCCGTTTGTGGCTGCTGGCTTTTTTAATTACCCGCCAGAAGGTAATCTGCACAATCCTCTCTGCTTTTCCCAATCCACCCCTGGCAGGGGGTGGCCACGGCGGCTTCGGGGGGGGTTCTGGTAATAAACCTGCTATTTTCCTAAACTGGTCCACTGCCGTAACTGGTGCTCCCTCTCCATGATGCTGGTAATCCCATCTCCGGTGGGATGTTCCCTCCCATTTCTTATCCATCATATCCATATCCTCCATCGGTGCCCATCCAACTAATGTCTTCTTTACAAAAATTACCTGCCAAATTCCCTGCCTTCTATCCGTTCCATGCATGGTCGTCTCTCCATGATATCGTCTCCTGTGTCTCTGCCCGACGACGTGTAACATCAACGCCGTGACCAATTTTCCATCGATTCTCTTTATCTCCTCTAGTAACAAACGAATTCTGATACTGTTTTTCAACCATGTAGCTCTCATCGTTGTCGTGTCCCCTGTATGTTTTAAAGAATTATTTCTAATGTCTCCTAGTAATGCTAAGGTGTGTTCGGTGGCTGTTCCGGCCGCCATGGTTATTATCTATCTCTGTACGAGGTGTACTAGTTCCTACGTAGCAATTATTTTCCCATTTTTCAATATTTTTCGACAATTCAGCGCGGATTGTGATCTGAGAGTTTTAGTTTTTGCTTTGTTGTCCATCAGCACCACTCTGCCACAGTTCCACGAAATAGATTGGCCTGTCGGCTTCTTACTAAGTAGTCTGTCAAGTACTACAATCAAACGCACATCGATTTTGATTGCTCAAGAGCGCACAATCAAAATTATCATTAATGTACATTAATAATAACTAGGCACCGAAGTCATCTCGATGGCCTTACGGCACCAAAGATTACGGACATCGTTTTCCTCAATGAAGATGGAAATAAAGCTTGGCACTTATATAATGACGAAGAGATGCTTTTCCTCCTACGGGATGCTATTCTAGGTAATACATTCGTTTGAGTAGTAAATATGCATTATAATACAGTATTTGATTCATTGGCAATGCCACTTTTTTTTAATTACGTTAGCAACGACGAAATTAATATTGGTGACCAGACTCAGCCTTTTTAGCTCCAAGCTCGAAGTGCTTGGTACGCTTGAGAACCAAATGCTTCTTCGTCTTACATTTCTTGCACTCCAAACGAAGGACAACCTTACGTGTGGTCTTGGCCTTCTTGTGGAACACGGGCTTGGTTTGACCTCCGAAACCCATCTGCTTGGTATCGTAACGACGCTTTCCTTGGGCGAAATTGGAAGCCTTTCCGGCCTTGTACTGGGTGACCTTGTGGACTTGGTGCTTACGGCACTTCTTGCCGGCACAGTATGTCTTACGTTCTTTGGGTACGTTAACCATTTTGACTTATGTAGAGACTGTGAACAAAATGAAAGAGATGGAATAAAGGTAAGCAACTTACATATTTTGTGAACATGAAGAAAGCTGCGCGAAGATGCGTGTAGAGTGTGTGGATGTAGTGGTAGACAAGCCGATGAGATGGCCTGAATTTGCTCAGGCGACATTGTTGGAACGCCGCCGCAGAGCAAACTTGATCCATTTTCGTGGAGGAACTTGTGTCCAGTCCGCACCACCACAAGACACCGCTCTAACGCATCTGCCGATTGCAGAGCATAGCAGGGTAGAAAAACCGGTTGGCATCGACCCTCAGTGGAGGAGGGGATGCCAGCGCCATAGTCCTCGCGGTCAACTTACGATTTGTTTAGAGGAGACGCTAAAAAGTGAGGTAGAGTCGGATGTTGGCTGATAGATGTCGATCGGGATGAAGATGGGGAGGGAGTGTAGCGTAGGGCGTCATACTAATTCCAGCGTGAAATGCCTCCAAAAATCCAAGTAAATGGTAAGGCCCATCAGCTGCGTACTCCCATTCTCCATTCCTCTCATTCCGAAGATTCTCATTTTTCCTTACCGCCCTTACCCAAATGAATGACTCGGAACTCGGAACTCGGAACTCGGAAGTCGAAGTCGGAGGATAGAGACCATGACGAAGATGCAACAACTGTCGGTTGCAGCGTGAGAATTGAGGCATCGGACGACCAGACAGAGCAGCAGGACACCATGGCGATTGAGCAGAAGAGCGAGACGAGCAACAAATTGAGGGACGGCCCATGTGCAGAGCATTACATTGAGCTAGAAAAGTGTGCAACCGAGAAAAAAATTACCAACAACCACATGGTGAGTTAGAATTGTGATGGACGTTGCACAAACTCCTCTCATTAATTTAGAAGCTGCACACACTTCATCTTCTTTTTCTAACGTGTTCTTCTCAACGATTTACTTTGCCTCTACCTCAGAAAAAAATGGCTGCATGCCCAAGGCAGACGGATGTGCTTATCAAGTGCATGAAGAAACATCCGAACTTCTTTCACTCTGAATAATTAGGAGTGTTCAAGCGATACAACAATATATTATGACGCATCAACTACAAACAGCAATCCTCTTCTTCATTATTTGGGGGACTTCTCTTCTGCATTTACACGCTTGGGGCCCGTTGACACATCTTTACTTATGTTCTCTAGCTCACAATGAAACAACAACGCCCTCCACTTTGCATTCATTTTATACTGGATGCAATTCACCAGATATCTTGAAGAAAAATTGGCCTGAATTGCACAGTTTAGAGTTTGCGGCGGAGTTATTCAGGTATGCATACAATTCATCAACTGACGACTTGATTGATTTTGCTTTAGGGTTTGGTTGTCACATTGCAAGCGATGAGGTTGGCCATCACCCGGAAGGCTTCTTAAACCCACCATCAGCTGATCACGAGATTGAATTCAACCTAGATTCGATGATTTACCATGAAAAGAGAGGAGATGAATTTGACGACATAACAGTATATACAATATCAGAGCATGAGATCGATTTGATCATCGAAGCTGCCACACAGCATACTTGGATGTTATCAACTACACACCGAAACTTGAGAAAAGAAGCAAAGAAACCCAAATTCATTGATCGAACAAGAATCCAATCGGCAATCAAGCACTTTCAACTACTTACTTCTGCTGAACACGCATTGATCAAAATACAACCACCACCTTTGTATAAGCACGAGCTACAACGGAACTCATTCTGCAATAATGTATCGAACTATCAAGAAGTGGTGGCCAACTTCAACCTTTCTGCAGAATGGGCTGTTTCGACTTGTTTTCGATGGAGAAACGCAATGTATGCATTGATCAAGCATGGCGATCTAAATGATGCTGCACCAATTATACATCGGGCAGTGAATGAATTGTTTCGAGCAAATAATGGCACAAGTTGTGTCATCTAAAATAATTACTTCAAAATTGTGTCCACATTGCCAGTCTGATACAGTCACACATCACGATATTTGCTGTATTGCATCCTTATCTTGATTTCCAGCTTCCAATTTGCATCAGAACAAATTCATACACTGGAAAGATAATTGCATTCACAGGGAAAGCTCTCACTAAAGTAACTCCCAATCCCCGAAACATGTGCTTGAACCCATGATCTCTGATAATATCACTTCCCACTGTCCACATCCCCTTTTGAAGATGTCGCTCCAACGGTGAAGTCTGCATATGACTTTTTATCACGTCAAATGGGTATGTGATGCCCCACGTCGAAGCACCTGAAATTCCTCCAGCTAAAGCCGATGCAGCCCAAGCGTGTGCATGAGATGGGATCGGATGATCATCATCCTTCTCTTCTAGAAGACTTTCGACGCGATCTTTAATTTCATCATACACAGCGAAGTACATTCCAAAGGCAGGCGTCTCGCGCCAGAGAGTAACACCCATACCTCGATATAAGCCTCGGAAGATACCGTGGTTCTTAATTATTGACACACATGCATCTATTGGTCCTTTGTACAGTTGTTTGGTTCCCGACGTTGCTTGAATTTGCAGCCGACATTTGATATGCTCCACTGGACAGATGACAAATGCCTGAACGGTACCAGCCAGCGCACCACAAGTGAATACTTTCAAATAATTTTGCTCGGTTGATGAAGTCTTTAATGCGTCCTCTGTTTGCTGAGATGATCCAATTGAATCCTCTTGATTGCATTGTATCTTAACGCTGTCTTTAGAATCATGATTATTGTTATTTCCATGTTGTTTCAAAGTCTTCACTTGCTCGTGAGTTCCATGTTCTCCATGCTCAATCAATACAGCGCCTGTCACAGTCCCGTGTATTTCATCATGTTGTTGTTCAATACCTTTATGTTCGACATATTCATCCCATAACCTCGTAGAATGACCATAAGATGCAAAAATTATGGCATTGCATATAGCAGCAGTTGCCAGAGGCGGTGACATTCCTTTGAAGAGAGATTTGAATCCGCCTGATGCGGCTGACGACGATGAAGTCTTTTTGCCACTATCATTTGCAAAAGAAGTTTGAAGACGAACTTTGATAGTGTCAAATGGGTCTGAGCAGTGGAAGAAAAACATAGGAAAGGAAATCAAGTTGTTAGACGATGCAGTTCTTGCTTCTCATGTGCAAAAATTGCATAGCAAACGTATAATGGATAAAAGATCCAACTCACGTCCGACTATGACACTAGCACACCCGGCAATGCCCCCGGCTAGAAGATCGTCTAAGGCAGAGATTTGACTGCCACCGCCACCATCATTATCGCTCATGATCGACTGTAATAATGATGTCAGCCGGTGACAATGAATTCATTTTCATCGGAAGCGGAAAGTGCAAAGAGCTAAAACGAAAAGAAGTTGTTGAAACAAACTAAAGGTGCCAAAAAAATCTAACGTACATAAAAAATCAATAGTATGGTACTGTTAGGTCTTATCTACGGAGTAGTGAATAAAATAATCTATCTACTTCTATCTATATAGAATCTACGTCGATCTCAGTTCTCAGGTAGGTACTTCTAGGTACTTAGAAGTAGGTACGTAGGTAGGTTCGAGTTCAAGCCTCTGTGTATCTCTTGATTGAGGGCATCAAGGACTTGGTTTTGTTGTTGAGTAGGTTAAGTACAATGGAGGCCAGAGCTAGGCGGGGTATTAGTCCAACTGATGGCTAGTATTCGTTAACTTCGTCTTGGGGGACAGTCAGGCTTGTAATGCTAGATGAAGATTCAAGCGCGTTATCAGTTCCCAGCACACTTTAAGCAGACAATTGGATCATCATTCCCGGCATTGATATCTCCTGCAGGCAATTCAATAACAGGGTCGTCTTTGTCCGTTCCTCCCTTGATCCACGGTTCTTCTCGTGCAAACGGAACTGTGAGCCTTTCTTCTTCTCTTACCTTCAGCAATTTTTGCATCCTTATCTTGATTTCCAGCTTCCAATTTGCATCAGAACAAATTCATACACTGGAAAGATAATTGCATTCACAGGGAAAGCTCTCACTAAAGTAACTCCCAATCCCCGAAACATGTGCTTGAACCCATGATCTCTGATAATATCACTTCCCACTGTCCACATCCCCTTTTGAAGATGTCGCTCCAACGGTGAAGTCTGCATATGACTTTTTATCACGTCAAATGGGTATATGATGCCCCACGTCGAAGCACCTGAAATTCCTCCAGCTAAAGCCGATGCAGCCCAAGCGTGTGCATGAGATGGGATCGGATGATCATCATCCTTCTCTTCTAGAAGACTTTCGACGCGATCTTTAATTTCATCATACACAGCGAAGTACATTCCAAAGGCAGGCGTCTCGCGCCAGAGAGTAACACCCATACCTCGATATAAGCCTCGGAAGATACCGTGGTTCTTAATTATTGACACACATGCATCTATTGGTCCTTTGTACAGTTGTTTGGTTCCCGACGTTGCTTGAATTTGCAGCCGACATTTGATATGCTCCACTGGACAGATGACAAATGCCTGAACGGTACCAGCCAGCGCACCACAAGTGAATACTTTCAAATAATTTTGCTCGGTTGATGAAGTCTTTAGTGCGTCCTCTGTTTGCTGAGATGATCCAATTGAATCCTCTTGATTGCATTGTATCTTAACGCTGTCTTTAGAATCATGATTATTGTTATTTCCATGTTGTTTCAAAGTCTTCACTTGCTCGTGAGTTCCATGTTCTCCATGCTCAATCAATACAGCGCCTGTCACAGTCCCGTGTATTTCATCATGTTGTTGTTCAATACCTTTATGTTCGACATATTCATCCCATAACCTCGTAGAATGACCATAAGATGCAAAAATTATGGCATTGCATATAGCAGCAGTTGCCAGAGGCGGTGACATTCCTTTGAAGAGAGATTTGAATCCGCCTGATGCGGCTGACGACGATGAAGTCTTTTTGCCACTATCATTTGCAAAAGAAGTTTGAAGACGAACTTTGATAGTGTCAAATGGGTCTGAGCAGTGGAAGAAAAACATAGGAAAGGAAATCAAGTTGTTAGACGATGCAGTTCTTGCTTCTCATGTGCAAAAATCAAAAATTGCATAGCAAACGTATAATGGATAAAAGATCCAACTCACGTCCGACTATGACACTAGCAGACCCGGCAATGCCCCCGGCTAGAAGATCGTCTAAGGCAGAGATTTGACTGCCACCGCCACCATCATTATCGCTCATGATCGACTGTAATAATGATGTCAGCCGGTGACAATGAATTCATTTTCATCGGAAGCGGAAAGTGCAAAGAGCTAAAACGAAAAGAAGTTGTTGAAACAAACTAAAAGGTGCCAAAAAAATCTAACGTACATAAAAAATCAATAGTATGGTACTGTTAGGTCTTATCTACGGAGTAGTGAATAAAATAATCTCTATCTATCTATCTATAGAATCTACGTCGATCTCAGTTCTCAGGTAGGTACTTCTAGGTACTTAGAAGTAGGTACGTAGGTAGGTTCGAGTTCAAGCCTCTGTGTATCTCTTGATTGAGGGCATCAAGGACTTGGTTTTGTTGTTGAGTAGGTTAAGTACAATGGAGGCCAGAGCTAGGCGGGGTATTAGTCCAACTGATGGCTAGTATTCGTTAACTTCGTCTTGGGGGACAGTCAGGCTTGTAATGCTAGATGAAGATTCAAGCGCGTTATCAGTTCCCAGCACACTTTAAGCAGACAATTGGATCATCATTCCCGGCATTGATATCTCCTGCAGGCAATTCAATAACAGGGTCGTCTTTGTCCGTTCCTCCCTTGATCCACGGTTCTTCTCGTGCAAACGGAACTGTGAGCCTTTCTTCTTCTCTTACCTTCAGCAATTTTCCAACCAGCTCACGTGCTGGTTTAGGCGCTTCATCAAGAAACTTGTACCGCTTCCTACGCTTTCTAGAATTCTTCTTTCTGCAGCCACAGATTGCATCTAGGATGTTGCCAATCGCACGATCATTGGCACTGATGAAAGCCATCTCATTTTCTCCTGCAGGCACCCCTGTCAGGATCATTTTGATAGTTGCTCCAACTGAGTAAGCATCAGATATTAAACCATAATCAGCTACATATGCAGCGAGCGCAGTTTCGCCGTCATTCTTGTCTCGAACTCTTTGGACTTCTGGAGCAGCATAATTTCTCGTACCTAAGGCAGACATTGCACGATGCAACTTTGATAGCTTTGTGGCAGTCCTAGCTTTTGCTTTCTGTGGGTTGTCTTTTGCAATAGTCACGACATCTCCTTTTTCTTCAATTGTTCTCTGAACAAAACTTCTTACACTTGCTTGTCTAAAACTATCGCGTTCTAAACCCACCTCTTTTGGAGTGAGGGCCTTAGCAAATCCAAAGTCAACCAAGACAAGCCGAAACTCATTCGTAAATACAGCTTTGTCATCCCATAGTGCATCGTTTGTCATCCAGTCCTCCTTTGTTTGTTTCTGAATAAGTGAATCATCAGTTTTCATCATGATACAATTGTCTGGTTTAATATCGCGGCTGATAAAATGATTTGTTTTGAGATAGCAGTTACAGATGACAAGAGCATTACCAACATGTACTTACTGAATAACACCGCGACTGTGCAAGTAGCTCACAGCTGCGATCAAATGTCTCGCAGAAAGTCGGGCTAGTGAAACGCTCAATGCACCACCAGCATCAACGAGCTCTCCAAGATTGGGTCCATTTGCGAGTGTTAAAACTACAAGCCTACTGTTTTTCATATCAACTGATTGGAGACACCTGACAATGTTGGGATGATCAACTTCACGTAATATAGTGATCTCTCTGTTTGCGTAAAGTATCTCTTCTTCATTCGAGGCACGAATTTGTTTGATTGCTACATATTTTGGATACTTCGCTGCCTGTTGGGTGGAACGAAACATGTCTTCCTTCTCATCTGAGTCCACAGAGGCATCATCGTAATTGACCACGGCATGGTTGTTCTTCGCCTTAGCAAGCCACACTACACCAAAAGCTCCCTTCCCAAGAGGACTGACTCTCTCGAAATCTGCCTCAATTTCTGGCGGCCAGTTACCGCCTTCTGTCATGATGTTGTTATCGAAGAAAAAAGTTCTCTAGTTCTCTAATACAATTAGCACGAGATGAAGTGAGTTGACACCAGGTGACACCCATTGGAGGGCAGTAAGCAGCTGAGTTGAGCCCCGTGCGTTGAGCAAAGTGATAGCACCGACGGAAGAAGCGACTGGAAGTAGTGATGAAAAGCGACAAAAGATGCGCCGGCCGGAAAAGTTCGGTTCCCTTTCACCAGAATAGAACTATCTAAATCAGTAAAAATTCAGACATGTATCTTAATTTTAATTGGGACCGTAGAAGAGGGACTCGAACTTGAAGAGCAAATCTTTACCTCAACACGTCTACGTGGGAATTTACTATGTGCGTGTGGGTCCTTTGACAACCACCTCTCGAAGAAGTGCAACGCTTTCAACACAGCTGCATCATATTCTTAGTAGTAATTATATCCGTAGTACATTGTTAACCATGAAGACCTCTGCCCTTATCGTCGCTGCCTCCGTGGCCTCTGCTTCCGCCTTCGTGCCCGCCGCCAAGGCCCCAGTCTCCACCGAGCTCAATGGACTTTTCAAGACCATCTCCGATTTGGATCTCTGGGCTCCTATTGCCGACAGTAACGATTACGGCGCCAGAGGAAAGAAGAACGTTAAAACCGGAACCCTCACTGATAAGTCTTATGTTCCATCCGGCCTTACCAAAGAGCAATACGCAAAGATCCGTTCCGATGCTGATGCCAAGAAGGCCGCCAACTACGAGAGGAACGTCAAGAAGGCCGGAGTTTTCATTGATTACACCGACTTCTACCTTAAGCGCGGTACTTCAGAGAACGGCAGCTGGATGAAGCTCCCCAACCGTGGACACAGAATGGCCAAGACCAAGTATGACTGGTCTGGTGAGACTGAAGGACAGACCCCCACCTACACTGGAGTAAGCTTCTTCGGCAAGAAATAAGTGCGCTCCTGATTTTTCATTTTCCACTACTTGGTGTTGTGGGAGGAAGTACATAGAAGAACCGGACTGGGAAATAACACCTGAATTCCAGCGACCAAATACCGGGCGAGCTTTAGGCTTTTCCGAAGTGTTGGTAACCCAACATAGCGCGGATGGAATCACTCCATGGCAACCTTCTACTCATGCTGACAGACAACAATAAAAATAAGAAGTTGATTTTTGACAGCAGCATTCTCTTCTAAATTGTTCACTCTCACTAGTTCCATTCATAATCGAGGAGGCAGCATTTCACGTCCTCGTGAACTGCTTTCCGCCTTGAGCCGACAACTTCCATGCATACTTCCAACCAAATTGTGCGTAGCATTCATAAACAATTCCATGGGGAGCGTTGACTTGACGCCACCAAGAATCTCCGCTCTGTGAATCGATGAACAGGCGACAACTCCACAACTCCACAATTCCACAAGCCGCTTTTGTGAACTGGAACTCGAATCTGATTTGCTTATTTGACTTGACGAGTGTGATTTCGTTTTTTGGTCTTGCTTCCAAATTACATGCATCGCAGAGGAGATCAAAACAATGGATACCATCACGCCTACATTGTGTCTATCAAGACGCTTGGACATACCTACAACAGAGAACCAAAGTGGACTGCCTACATCTTTCTCAGGCAGAGTGACGAACTTTTATGAATCAAAGCTGCATCGAACCTGAACCCATCGAAATGCATTCATAAGATATGCAATATAACACCCATCCAATGGCATTTCGTCAACGTCGGCAGCGCGGCGGCCAGCCCGGTAGTGGCAGCGTCTCAGTATTCGTCAGGACCTCATTGTCTGTACTACTCACCTGCAACTCCTGCTATTCCCAACCTCTTTGAGAGAGTAATCGGCCACACTCCACTCCAATAGAACGCGAGCACACGACATCACAAACCGCCGCCGCTACAAGGCGCTGGTGGCTTGGAAAATCATATTATCATCATCATGGTGACGAACAAGTTGTGGTTCGGCTGCAACATCGTAGAAAAGTGCGTCAGCGACCGATCTTTCAGTTGAACATAAACTGCAGAACAACATCAAAGAGGCAAAAGGAAAATGCTGAGAAATGAAACGATGGATGAGAAACTTCTACGGCTTTTTTCATACAAATCAATGCTGTCACCTTGCTGTCACTAGTGAGAAAGTTGAAACTTCCGGAAATCTCTTCAACAAAACTTCCCTCCGACAACTGATGGACGATAAATGCTTCTATTCTGCGCTTGCTGAGTCAGTGAAATCCAATGGTTCCTCGCTTACCGACCTCCCGAAGAAGAATTGGAAGATGAAAGATCGATCTCGTATTCATCCCAAATTTTATTTTACTTGCACATCATCAAAGCACCATGAAGACCTCTGCCCTTATCGTCGCTGCCTCCGTGGCCTCTGCTTCCGCCTTCGTGCCCGCCGCCAAGGCCCCAGTCTCCACCGAGCTCAATGGACTTTTCAAGACCATCTCCGATTTGGATCTCTGGGCCCCTGTTGCCGACAGTAACGAATACGGTGCCAGAGGAAAGAAGAATCTTAAGACCGGAACCCTCACTGATAAGTCTTATGTTCCATCCGGCCTCACCAGAGAGCAATACGCAAAGATCCGTGCCGATGCTGATGCCAAGAAGGCTGCCAACTACGAGAGGAACGTCAAGAAGGCCGGAGTTTTCACTGACTACACCGAGTTCTACCTTGCCCGTGGTACTTCTGAGAACGGCAGCTGGATGAAGCTCCCCAACCTTGGACATAGAATGGCCAAGACCAAGTATGACTGGTCTGGTGAGACTGAGGGAGAGACCCCAATGTACACTGGAGTTCGTGCCCAGAACTTCAACCTTTTCGGCGGCAAGAAGAGCAAGAAATAGACATTTTCACCAGTCTTGCTTAAAGCTTTACGACGGATGTGCACATACTAAAACTTCCGAGTTATTTCCCACCACCACCAGTTCTTCTTCATCGTTGACGAATCCAGCTGTGCCGCTGATCTACGGCTTGCCTCTAACTTTATAGAGTAGTGTAATGAGAAGTAGTCCTAGGTTATAATAAATTTTCTGTCCATACATATACGCATCATTTCTCACACCACTTTTGAACAGTTCTTCTTCACCGTTGACGAATCCATTTGAGCCGCTGATTTCGGCTTGCATGTAACTTTTAGAGTAGTGTAATGAGAAGGTAGTAGTCAAAGGTTATAATAAATTTCATGTTTATACATATCAACTCTCCCACCACTTTTGCTCTCCGTGACCCTTGCCCATGCCTCCTGTTTCTAGTGATTCATCAGTGACTGAGTTGCTCTCAAGCAATGCTTCCGTTAACGTCTCATTTGGTCCATTACTAGACCTAGTTGATCTAGGCTTAAGAGGATCAGCTTCATCACGACGTATGAGGCGCTCTCTAATTTGGAATAGAACCAGAAACCTGTTGCAATATAGAAAATAAGATTACAAAGATTCAAAACACTGGTGAGATGGCCACGCAAACTTGGAAATATACGCGATAACTGTGAAGTAAATCTCACCTCATTGACTCCAACGTTCCCAAGACAACCAAAATTGTGTAGAACAGAGGCAGCATCCTCTTGAAATTTGCAGCTGCATCTTGGCCTAGAAACATCTGATCTTTGTGGTCGTCAATGTATTGCAAGAAACCATCAGAATCGACTACCAGAGAAATCACAATACTGATATACACAAGAACATAGTAGGGTGCAATGTATGCACTGATGACAAGACCAACTCGAGAACAAGATCCAACAATAAAGGAGAATATGCCTGCCAAACTTGACGCCAGGTGAATTGTGCCCAGCATCAAACAAAATAAAACTGCAGCTTTTGCAGGTGTCTCAAACTGTGTCAGCAGCAATGAACCATAAATTACCAACGACAGTCCTAAGCAGAAGTCAATCGCATGGAGAGTCTTAACAGTATACACGCCAACTTTGCTGCAGCATCCTAGCTGTTCATTATAAACGTCTTCCAAGTCAAGTTGTTGGTTGCTCCTTTCTTTGGACCATGCACTTTCCCTGAGGTCTCGGTTGCTTGCCAAGGATGATTCTGGATGCAAGAATCCCGAATCATCATTCGTGTTTGCCCACGAAGTAGTGGACTGCTGAGGCTTTTGCTCAGGTTGACTATCTTTCTTGTTTGCCCAAAATGGCATGTTTTATGCAAATAATGTTCTGTCTGTTTTCTGTCGCTCTTTACACAGAGTTTTGAGTTTACGCTGCTGCTACGAGCGGTCTACTGTATCCAGCTGCTCTTTTTATATCGATATTTCCGCCCTACTAATATGAACACCGCAAGAATGCACCACTATCACGCCGTTGCTTAGTTTGTTCTGCCTCTGTCATAGTGGGCGTCAAAACACACATCGGAATCGTTTTATGTCGCGAGATGGATTCCAATGGCGATCATATCATCGCTTATGATACGTATCTTCGAACTTCAAAATCCAAATCAAACAAGAGCTTTTGCTCTGCTTTTAATCTGCAATCTGGATTCACAATGTTGTACATAAAAGTAGCATATGGCGAGGAAGAACGCTGCCTACGCTACATCAAAGAACAAATGCGTCTCCACCGTACATATATACCCGCCGCTATACTGCTGTTCGTAGGATGTTCTCATATAGCTCATGTAGCTACGGCATTCTCGAACCCGAAGTCATGCATCCTACAGCAGCGTAGTCGTCTGAGCGGAAGAGAGTTCTTAAGTGGTGTTAAAACAATTCGTGCTCAGAATGACAAATATGATGATTATGAGGATTTCGACGACGAAGACGAGGAGGAAGAAGAAGATGGGCTTGATGATCTTGTTGGTAAGAAGCTAGGCATCAATATTGGTGCCCAGCTTCCGGCTCTGTCACCTGAAGAGATTGAGGATATACGTATTCAAGCTCAGGCTACACTAGACAAGGCTGTTGACGGAAGGCTTGCCGATATTGAAAAGCTCCGAGAAGAAATGGAAGAGGATCTTTCCCAGTCAAGGAAAAGGATGGAGACGGCTAGTCAGCTGAATGTCCAATATGAAAAGCAAAATTTGATGGAGAAGATTGATCGTCTAAGTAATGAGTTCTTAAATGCAAATGCTGATTTTAGGGAAAGTACGAAGAAGGCTGCAGCTGCCGACCGAATGGCGTCCTCGTCAGGCAGAGGTGTTGACTGGGGAAGTTGGGGATCTGTTGGTGGAATGGATGTTGTTCTAGGGCCAAGCGAGGGTGTTCTCCTTGGAAGTGTTGCTGCTGCAAGAAAACGAGCAACATTGGAAGGGGACGATGATCCACCAGCAGTTACGCATGATAATCGAGTGTTGGTAGTTGTCGACGAAAAGAAGTCGAAAGGTTCTGATAGAGTCTTGGGAAAGCTGAAAGAGTTGTTACAAGAAGCCTTTGAATCAGAAGTTATTGTTGATACTTATGGACCAACAGGCAATATCCCGATCGGAGGGAACAACGCTCAAACTGCACTTGTCTTTGCATCCTCTCTCAATGATCGATCTTCGCTAGAAAATCTACTTGGTAGAGTGCTGAAACGAACTGCACCTGTCGCAGGGTCCGCACCTGGCATGCCTCCGAGCCATGTAGTAGTTGTTAGCGGCTTGGGTACTGAACGAACAAACAAAATGCCATATTCCATGCAAAATCTACTTGGGGGTAAACTCGACAAACTTCGTGAAATCGAGCAATCCATCATTGCTATTTCTCGCAGCCGCATAGTGGGCAAGCAGAACCCATTAGATTATACAATTGTCAAGTTTGGAGATATTGCATCGTCCGACGACAAAGATGCGAGTATTGAAATTAGACCGGGGGATGTACTTGACGGGGAAATAGGTCCAAATGCTGCCGCACACGTGCTTCTTCAGGCCTTGGCATATCAACCATATGCGAGAAACTCTACTCTGTGCAGTACAGGTAGTCTCCCAGAAGGTGCAACAGTGGAATGGAACGATGCGTTTGTTTGCTTGTCAGGACCAGAACTGCTGCGCGTAGATGTGGGACCAGGCGTTTCAACTGATGATGCAATCCTTGATCCAAAGTATGAGCAACTTGCACAATACGTACAAGAGTGGGCGGCTACCTTTGAAGGTGATCGTAAAGGAACAGGATTGACAACTCCAGTCTTGGTTCGAAAGAGCAGGAAACCTGCCTCGAAGTTTGATGGTGTTGTAGAAAGGCAAGGTGTGAGAATCCTTTTCCAGACAACCAATACTGGTGATAGATACAAATCTGCATCGGAAGAGAAATTAGAAGAGAAAGAACGTAGTGGCGGCGGAACGGTCAAAAAGTCGTCAAAACCATTGACGACGAAGTCAAGCAAAGAAGGCGGGGTTGAAGTATTGGTAGAAAAAACCACTGATGGCAATATTCGTGTCCGAGCCAGACGATGCAATCTGGACTACAAAACAATCGTGAAGGAAATGAGTGAAGGTGTTATCGTAAAGAGTTTGTCTAGGGCAGTTGACGCATGGGTCAAGGCAAAAGATGCGCAGTATTAATTTGAGTAGCATCTTGTATTTCTTTTCATCTTAGTTAGTTAGTTAGCGCATCATTATTATCACTTTTCTTTGTCATGTGCTTGCTATTGAATGTTATCGAAGAGAACCAACTCACCATCACCAGCAAAAAAGAGAGACAACGTTACGTAGAGTGATAAGAACATGATGATTGGTCCAGTAAACTGGAGCCCTGGGTTGTCAAGTGGATCCACATCAGCGTTGGGCTCGAGACCAAACAGCGTCGCTCTATCGTTGGTATCAAAGAGTGGCACACCGGCAGGGTCGCTAGTACCTAATCTGTCATTCTCACTATCTTCTGCTGAATCATCATTATCGGAGGAGTTGAAGATTGTTGTTGGATATCTTGATCTTGAGTGCTGAATAGGTGTACTGGGTATGATGTGTCTACTATGGCGATGATTTACGAATGCATTTGCATATGCAGCGATACAGCAACCAAATACAGCTGTCACGATTGTTCTTTTATTCAGTATGCCCATGGTTTGGGTATGCAACAACATCTGCGTAGCTTGCCTTGGAAGAGAGGGGGAGAGGGAGGGAGGTGGGCTCAATTGATTTCAGATCCAAGATCCTACGTAGGAATTAGTATTATTTCCTTATTGTGCACCTCATGCTTTTACGTGAACGTTCATCACATTCAGTGGAATCCGTGGTGGAATCGCCATAACGCTGTTTATTCTCGATACTGCCATCAATCTGGATCAAAATGGCCAACTCCGACTCTGACAAATTCATAAGTGACGATGTGCCTGCATTGCCACCGCCGCCGCTCCCTCTCCCGGAGGTTGCCGTTGCCGGAGTAGTAGTGGAAGAAGACTTTTCCACATCACTTGCGCGTCTCCGGAACGAGGTCCTGCAAGCCAAATCCATCACGGACGAATCAGCTCGAGACAAGTCTCTCCTTGATGCTCTAAAAAATTGCAGAAAATTCCTTGAGGATGTAGAAGAGGCCAAGGTGGTCGCCACAAGGCGTGTTGCGGCTGCAAAGGATGTTTATGAGACCGCTGCGCAGGCTTTGTCGGGATATACTCCCCTCAACTCACGGATTGCTGCTGGGAGTGGGAACTCGTCCAATAAACGTGCCAAGGTGGAAAAGATGCCTCGCGTGAGTGTTGCCCAACTTGCCGAGGAGGCAACCTACCCCACCAACACTCTCTACTTACCACCTCGCTATACGGAAGGGGGCGGTATGGATGAAGCTTTGGTGGCAAATTTCCGTGACAGCTTTTATCGTCAGTTGACAGGAGGAGCTGTCCTATCTGCTGCGGATCTAGACAGTTATGTCCCTCCTCCAACCAATGCTAACCTCAAGAGCAAGGCTCAATTAAAGGAATGGATCTACATTGCGGAACACTGGGCCACCGGAGTAGATGGATTGGATGCTGGTCAATTTCGTGCAAAGCACAAGACGTGGTATTCCAGAATGAAACCAGTAACCTACAAGCTAGGTCGCAGGACTGGTATTCACATACGTGAAACTGACGATGGAACAAAGTACTTGTGTCGACACAGCAAGGATGGGACAAAGAGCATCATTTATCTTGAGATTGGACAGGTGTTTGACGCGTTATTTGAAATGCATGTTATGGAACTTAGTCATCGTGGACGTGATGCTACCAAGAATTTGGCTGATGAACGCTATGCGAATTTGCCTGATGCGCAGATTAGGGCATTTTTGGATGCTTGTCCTTCTTGTGCCGCCCGTCGTACTGCCAGAACATTCACTTAGTTGAAGAAACTTGTTAGCTTGAACGATTCAATGCATGTTATTAGTGCCGTTTCATTACACTGTTATTCTTGTAGCCAATAGCAATGTGATTATTTTTGTAGCCTACCCAAAAAGGTTGCCGAATAGTCCTGCGCCAACACGTTTCTTCATACAGACAATTGTGGTCTTTCCATTAGCGATTCTGCCATCACCTGTTGGCAGCAGTGTTGTTGCAGTGTCATCTTCCCACAGAGATTTGTAGCCAAGCTTTTGATACAACTTGATAGCCGGTGTATTTCGCTTCTCTACATACAAATAGCAATCATCGTAACCCCACTCTCTCCTTGCGATATTTTCTGCTGCCTTGACCAAATCCTCAGCCAAGCCTTTCCTTCTGTATTTGCGCGATACTGCCAAATTGCTCATAATTGGACCCGAAAATGATGAGTCATAGCCATCCATTTTCTTTATTCTGCTGACTGTTTGTTTGAAAAGTCAACACCAAATCAATAGAAGAGCACAAACATGCAATCACATTAGTATGTTGCATTGCATTTGAAGCGAACGACAAGTCGAGACACAACATGTGTATCAAGACACAAGTAATGATACACGTGGACAAAACTGCGACTTCTCCTATACCATCGTATATCCTTTCCTTACCTTCTATACCAGCGCAACCAATAACCTCATCCTTTCCATTTACACACAAAACCAACTCTGAATTTGAATCAATCGATCGTCCAGCATAGTTCCCCGGAAGTCTCCCACTCTGCTTCGCCACAAGTTGTCTGTACCGTTTGGTAAATTCCGCCACTTGCTGACGCTCTAATTGAAATGCTTGTTTGGGAGAGAGAGTATCGGCACCTCCTCCGACCTTGCCTGTCCAGAATGCATCTACGAAAAATATGCCCGCCTCTTCTAGTTTGTCGGGATCTCCTTCGCTTTTGATGATTTTAATATTCGGTGGACGAAATAGAGCTCCTAGGCCAAATGATGGGGGTGCGAATGCAGTTGTTGTGGTAATGTATGTGGCCAGGTAGGCGAGTATAATTGTCCTCATTTTGCCAAGACAACAGTAAGTAGAGGCGTTCAATTGCGTTGTGGCAACGTCAGTCTTCATCATCTCAAGCTAGAGTTGTTTTGTTGCAGCGGATGGAGGGCACGCGCTTGTAGGGAGTCCTTTGCATTGGTTTGAGTTGAAGAATATCGGGGGTATTTCCCCCCGGTATCCCCCCCAAGAATTATTGGAGGCGTCAACATCGCAACAAGGACACAAAAATTCTGCATCTGGCTGCACTTTGCTTTGCTTTTGTGGTTGTTCTTCTCGGCGGCAATCGGCAGTTGCATTGCTCTGTTGCATTGGCATTGCATTGGCTGGTCGAAAGAGAAGTGGAGCAATCGCATTGATTATTTATTATTTTAATAAAAGGGAAGAAAAAATGAAGGTCTCAAGTTGTTTTGGAGGCGTCGTGCTCTGGGCAGCCGCATTCTTTACATCCGATGTGCTTTGCTTTCAACCTGTCGCAACAGGGCAGCGGCAGCGATCCAATAATGGCTCAGTGTCAAGAATATCGACTGATTTTGGCGACACCCTTGCTGGAACAGCATCCATGACAGCATTATCCATGTCCTCCATTCCCGAAGATGATGACAATAATAATTTCAATCTACCCAACCTCAACATGAAAGATCTATTCATGAATTTCAAACTACCTCCACTGCCAGAAGACCACTTTGTCCTCTCGGGCGATGTTGTCGTCCTCTTCGTCTACACCTACGTCGATCACATCATCAATGCCATGTTCTACGAGGCGTCTCGAATGGATTTGTCACAACTAGTTACTGCAACGCTCGAGCAACGCATGACCCTACCAGTGTGGTTTGACCCATATCAAATCACTGAGCATGGTCATTGGCTTATTCGCAACACAGTTGAAAATCCATACTCACCAGCCACTGCGGCGAGTGGTCTAGCATTTGTGTCCATCTCTTTCTGCTGGATAGTGAGTGGATATTTCACACAGGCATTTCAGATGCGCAATACTCTCGAATGCGACACATCGGATGCGCTCCTTGCCACTTTTCGAACGTGGGCTTTCACGACACTAATGATGGTGGGTTTGGCGTGGGGAAGTGATTATTTATGGCATCAGATTGATTTGATTCATCCTCAGAGTGCAGCGGCCCGTGGAGGTATGACAAATGCTGATGCAGACTTTATCTTTGATTCATTGACGGTGTTGGCGTTTTGGAGAATGCTTTACAATACTCTTTTGGGTTATCGCCGGAAATGAATGTATAACATGGAGAGAGTCAGAAATGGAAATTTGGCAAAGAACACAGGAAATATACTGCATCACAGCATCCTGTAAAGTCTCGAGAGCCTTCTCAGCAGAGTAAATTCGTTCGGGACATCCAACAACATTATTTGTAAATATAGAAGTAAGTATAACCGGTTGATAGAGTCAAGTATTGAAAAAGCAGTAGGACCGTCAAAGAAGTTGGAAAGATTCATATTTCATGAGCAGATTTCAGAATAACGAGCGCCTAAAGTGGCAGCACATGAACGGTTTTTTTCCAATGCAACACTCTTCATGAAGAGCAAAATATATGTACAGTAAATTAAAGTTAGTTTAGTTTGCAACATTGTCAAAAAAAGCTGCATAACAATTACACTACGAAATAACAAGTGCCAGCCTTATGTCAGATCAATTTCATCGTCGTCTTCTTCTTCATCGTCGTCGTCACCAAGACCCATAGAATCCATAAGATCGTCCATTTCCTCAAAACTAGCAGCCGTTTCCTTCAGGACATCTTCACTAGATTGTTCTGCTTTAGGTGATGTAGGTGGAAACTTTCTAGGTGAAGCTACAGTTGCTGGTGCAACAGCCACAGCTGTTTTGGCCGGCTTCTTAGACATGACATCCACACTCTTCTTTTCCTTCTTAGCTCTTCCACTAACACGAATTTCCATCACCAATCCTCTCAATGCAGGTTCTAAATTCGCCAACGCCGCCCGATGAGGTCCTGTCTTTGAACGTGCCTCATCCAATGCATCCAAATCCATGGCATCACACGCCCGGATCAAGTCTTCTCCCAATGCACACTCCCTCGAAGACAAATACGACGTCCGCTGCAAATGAACACGCTGAAAGTCCTGCGAGGCTGCCACTGTGTCACCCATGGCAAGTGTTAATATTGTTTCAGATACATATGCCCGAGACAAAGAAATGGTGGCGAATCCTTCCGCTTCCAATGAAGCTGTACCTGCACCTAGTGCATATAATGCAGATTCGTAGTGTCGTCGACGGATTAATTCAGCTCCAATTTGGAACAATGTTTCATTGGCATATGAATCAGTTACAATATTTTGTTTTGCCAATTCTAAAGCAGCTCTCTGGGCAGATTGGTCATTTGGATCGGCATTGGGATCATCATACGCAGAGATTCCCTCACGACGATAATTTCGTTTTCGATTCAACGGATCTGGAACAAACGTTTCAATAGATTCCTCAATTCGAGCCAATGCCTTTTTGTCAATAGCCGCAGTCACCTCTTGCCCCATGATCAATCCAAACGCTGCCTTGACTGTCGATTCGGCAGATCTGCCCTTCTCTCCCATGTTGGCCCAAGCGGTTGCCGCGTCAGAGTGTAATTTGTGACATTCTTGTCGTTTACGTGCAAGTGTTTCATCGCTGATTTCAGCCAGTTCTGCCGCGCGTGTGTATTCTGCTGCAGCTGTGGCGTATGCGTCCTGTCCCATTTGCAAGTCTCCAGAGGCAATTCGGTGTAGACTGTGAAATGAAACAAGATATAGTATAATAGGATGAGATTCTGATGAGTTGTAATGAGAAAATCACAACAATCATGTATATTCTACTCTCTCTTACCGTTCCAATCTATTCTCTCCACAAGCCTTGTATGCATCCGCAGCTCGTTTATAAAAATTTGCCGCACTAATCGGATCCGGTTTGGAGAATATTCCACGGGTCATTGCCTGCTTTGCTTTCAATCGATAATCTTCGGCTTCGGCCATTTTATCAATTTTCGCTTGACCATTGAGGATGGATACAAGTCTAGTACGTGAGGCTACTTTGCCCCCAAAGATTGAAGATGGACCTGGGGTGATTTGCGGATCATTGGTAGGCGTGCTGGAGGTATTACTGCCAAGGGTGGAACGGGGTCCTGCTGCAGCAACGGCTCGGGGTGACTGTCTTGGTACAGCAGCCGCTGTGGGAGACGTCGCAGGACGAACAGCAGCTGTGGTTGGAGAAGCCGCCGAGCGTGTTGACGATGGCCTTGATTTCCTCCCTCCTCCACCACCACCGCCACTGCTGGCTCCTCCGAAGAGAGCGTCGCGGTTGGACGCTTGGTCTCGCTTGTAGTGTGCCATGGTTGTGATTGTAAAAAATGTGAGTGTGAGCAGGATTTGAAAATCTTTGAAAATTCGGGATAGAGGTTCCGACCCCCTTTTGAGCAGAACTAATTATCACCGAATCTGGTGTAAAGTTGTCAATAAATGAACACCAGCTCCGTCTCTGGTACCCAATATACTTGTCTTGGGGGATTTCTTGGGGCAAGAGAATTCATCTGCCCGTCAATATGAAAGATCCAGAATTTCACCCCCGTTTTTCAAGGGCGGGGGGTAGGTCAAGTTAAAGTGACAGTATTCGTGTTAGAAAGCTAGGGAATAAAATTTTTCCCAAAGATTTGGAATTTTAGGGGGTGAAGTTTTGGAGGACCGCCCGGCCGACCGCCCCGCCCCGCCCGACATCATTTTTTTTCTTTGGCGATGGCATCAAAATCCAGAGTAGGCTTGGGCATCAGTAGCAGTAGCAGTAGGGAAGAGCAACACCAGCATAGCATGCAACCATGATGAGCAACAGCAACAACCGCAGTCCAATAATGATGAATATCAAGGACAAAAGCCCAATCAAGAAGATATCCAAAGCAGCACGCCGCGGAACAAAGCTAGCCGCCACGGCTGCCCACAAGGGCTCTCAATTCTACGAGCAGGTCCAATCCAGAATGGCAGAAGTGGACAGCAACAGCAACAGCAACAGCACACGGGACAACAACAAGCAGAGCCCGTCTCGTCATCATCATCGTCACAATGGTGCTGCTGCTAGTGGCAGTGATATGGCTAGTGCTGCACACCGGTCAAGAGTTCGAGATCAAATCAATCGGTTCAATTCAGCGACCGTGCCTTCTCAACGTGGCAGCAATGATGATGGAAGCAATCAGAGTACTTTGAAAGAACCTCGTCACCACCAAAACGAGGTCAAGACGACTACACGGCGAAAGCATCGTCAGCAGCAACCTGACGAGAATAAGACTTTTGTCGAACACGCTGACGGTAATGAAACAGCGCCGTATAATCCAAGCCATTGCGAAAAAGAGAATGAATCAAACCTACCTGCTGCTTCCATCGACGCAGCGGCGGCACCCTATTCATTTACAAGCAAGGATGGTGTCCGAGTTTTGTCACCAGCCATGCAACGACAAAGAAGGAAGTCTCCAAAAAAGGGTACTTCCTCTACATCTTCTCCTCAAAAGGGTACTTTTTCATCTCCCCAAAAGGCCAATTCATCATCTCAGTCCAATCTATCTCCACCAGCCATTGAAGGCAACAGTGAGGCTACTACTGATGATGAAACCGAAATGCTAAAGAGACAATTGCGAGCATTGGAAAAGGATAATGAAAAACTCATGAAACGGAATTCGAGACTTGAACGCAAATGTGACAAGTTGACTCGAGATAATACTCAATTGATGGAAGAGGTTGAAGTGCAGGCTGCATCAGGCAACAATAGTAGCAGCAGTAGTACAGCAGACGCGGCTCATCGCCAAGACGATTCCAATAGTCAAGGCAACACTGCTAGTAGCTCTGGGGTACATCAACAACAAGAGGAACAACAACTAAACAAGAGAGATCCAGAGGAACATCCACTCATTGGGTCTCCGCTACGAAAACACATGAAGTTTGTCCACGAGTCTGCCGAATCAAATTGCACCGTTACAATGAGGAAGGCACCCTTCCCTCTTTTACCACCAGAACAGACACGAGTTATCATGGAGGCGAGAATGAAAGGTGTGGAGGAAGAGCAGGATGACGGTCAGCATTTGGGTATGCTGGGTAATGTGACTGGCACACCGTCGTTGGATGCTGATGCCAAATTTGCCCTTTCGTACAAAAAGAGGCGTGACAAGGATGGGGATGGGGAGAGTACTGTGGATGAGGAGGAGGAAGCAGTAGATTTGCTTACTTCGGCGGCATTCATGTTCAAAACTTCGAGACGGAATCTGCGTTAGGAAACATTGGCCGTCGTTGCATAATGATAATCGTGTAATGAAACTGTATCACTGTTGACTCTGATATTTACACAACGATAATGAAGCACAAATACATTATTTTCTAAATACCCAACACCCCTTGTTCATTTGTTTTTGAAAGCAATGACGCGACCGGCATCATCACCATAAGCCCAGACGCCCCTACAAACATAACACATAGGTAACTTTAATTACTTAGATCCTCCCCATCCCATCTGACTAAAGGCCTGTTTCCTAACCTGCTGATTGATCTTTGCCTGGATACGTTTGTCCTCCTCAGCGGCAATCTTTTCCCTCTGCTTTCGATAGGACGGATATCTACAAATGACAAATGTATTAAACACCGCAGTAACACCCAACACTATTGCTGTAATCTTACCAAGAAGATTTTCATATCCCCATGAAACACTTGCCATTAGGCAGTAAAATAAGAAACGGTACACTGAGTTGAAGAGGAAGCCAAAGTTCATGGCAATAGTTGTTCGGATGAATTTTAATTGGGTTTCTAGGCAGCAGACTAAGATTCCCCCAAAGGTGGCGTACAATGCCATGATCCATACTGAAATATGAGGTAATCCAACCAATTGGACAATCTGAAACAAGTTGTTAGTACAATATAATGTAGATCTTTTGTATATGCACGAATCATTTGTGTTTTGTGACATAAAAATCTTACCGATACTGCAATAAGAAGACCGGCAGCAGCCAAATTCAGCAATCTCATAACAAAGATCATCTTGGGCAAATCACTCTCATCCACTTCTTTCTCTGGTTTATTTTCGGTGGTATTGATAGTATTCATAATTGAGCCAGCAATATTATCTGTCGGAGCACGGGCGGTCTTTTCCGAGGGTGCAGCAGGCTCATTTAAATCAAATGTTTCGGGCTCAGACGTCGGCTCTGGCACAGGTACCGGGGTAGGGGCTGGAGCCGCAGCTTCAGTCTCGAGCCAACTTGGTGTTTCTCCGTCCATTGTATGGTGGTAGTAATAATTTGTAGCGGTGTCAAATCAATACTTATTAGCGGAGCAGCAAAGCAACAACGCAATTATCATTTTTCATTCGGCATATGATTGCATTAGATTCGACTCCTATTCACGGTTATCCTGATTCTTTATTCTCTATTCTACCCAAGGCGTCATTCGTCATCAGAGTAGTTCACAACCATACCATGGCGCACATTCACATACACGCTAAGAAAGGTTTCTTAGTAGACAGCTAGAGAAGCTCTAACCTATCCACAAACAGCTAATGCTACTCACATCCATTGCCAAATCTTTCACTGCTGTTGCCGCCGTCACGACATCGAGCCTCTACTCACAAAACGCCAGAAATTCCAACACCGACAAAAACACAATGGGAGGGAGCATCATCTGCGCAGGATTGAGTTGCCTCGATCTACAACTAGTAGGGTGCACCCAATCTGGAAGTGATGAAGCCATCGAACGATACGATGAGGCTATCCACTGTGCAGGTGGGTCAGCTTCCATGACTGCAACTACACTTGCATTACTGATGAAAACACAACAACAAGAGGAAGTACACGTAATTACAAAGATTGGACCAGACTTTGCGGGTGATACGATGCTGGAATTCTATCGTCGAGCGGGTGCCTCCACTCGACTTGTACTTTCCGATGATTCAGCGCGTACATCTATGGCGGTGCTACCAATTTTTCAGACTGGGAAACGTGCATGCTTTGTGAACTTGGCATGTAACGATGGCTTTACCTCTGACGAAATGTTGCAACAGGTAGATAAATACTTTGTTACTGATTCAGAATCATTGTCGAATCCTCCTCCTCCTCCGCCTAGAGCTTTTCTGTTTGGATATCCACATTTGATGCCCAAAATGCAAGGTGATGCATTGAAAACAATGCTAGAAAATGTACGTGACAAGCTATCATCGGACGAGAATAAAGTTTTGATTGCAGTTGACCTTAATGGAGTTGATGGATCTGATACAGCAGTTGCCAAGGCAGCTTTGATTCCAGCATTAAGTGAGATTGACGTGTTGCATTTAAATGAAGACGAGGCAATGGTGCTTTCATCATCATCATCTCCTTCCACTGCTTCTAATGATGGCGATGACGAAAGCAACAGTCTGGTAAGCTCGAAACTGTTGTCTCAAATATCATCATTTCATGAGCATGGCTGTGCAGTAGTGTTGCTGTCACTTGGATCCAAAGGGGCGTTCGTGTCTGTGACACCGGATGCTGAACGATTACAGCAACTTTCATCTTCAGAATGCAACATGGCAATGAGTCAATGGGATGCAGGGACGCAAGTGCATGTACCTGCATTCAAGATTGAGCACGGTGGTGTCAACACTAATGGTGCCGGAGATGCTTTGTTTGCCGGTTTTAGTCTTGCAGCTAGTTCGTGGGGAAGTAAATGGAGGGTATGCCCATTGAATGCAGGAACATTTGCATCGTTGGTGGCGTGGCAAAGATGCGACTCAAAAACCAGAGATGGAGATGGTATGAGAAGTGCTGAGACACTTATGGATATGATTTATGATCAAAAGTTACCTGCAATTCTTTAAAAATAGGTGACTGACCTCATGAATTATATGTAGGTAGTTGCTCTATTATTTGAACTAGCTAGCTTAGCTTCATGCAATTAAACTATTAAGTGATTAACGACGTCCAAACAATTAAACATTCTCGTGGTTATCCTCAACTGGTTCTTGCACCACGTTTTGAGCTTCAACCTCGGCGTCTCTAATATCAGACTTTGATTTGAGAGTCATCATTGACAAAATTCTCTTCGCAAAGTCTCCAGAATCTTCAATTTCATATCCACTGGTCAAGGCAGCGACGTCATACAATAATACGGCAAAGTCTTTGGCTTCGTCGCTCTCCTCTCCCTGAGATCGCACCATGCGTTCCAAGTCTTGGACAATTGGGTGAGTTGGATTCACTTCCAGCACTGCTTGATTGAAGCTTCCCATCATTCCATCGTCGGATCCGCCAGCGGCGACATTTTGGGCTTTCATGTAACGTTGCATAGTTGGGCTCATACCGTAGGCAGATTGCACCAAAGCTGCGGGGCTATCTGAGAGAAGATCAGTGATTTGAACCTTTTGGACCTTTCCAGCCAATGCACCCTCGAGGTAGTCCTTCACGGCCTTGTGGTCAACGTTGAGTTCTTCTTCCTTCTTCTTACGCTCTTCCTTGTCTTCGTCATCGAAACTCAAGCCCTCCTTGGAGACATCAACCAACTTGAAATCCTTGTATTCGGATACATTCTCAATCATGATCTCGTCAATAGGTTCAGTCAAATAAATCACTTCGTACCCACGGCTTCTAACTTTCTCGGCAGCAGGACTCATTTGGGCCTTCTCTTTTCCATCGGCAGTCACGTAAAAGATTTGTTTCTGATTCTCCTTCATGTTCTCAACATATTGGTCGAGACTGGCATACTCTTCACCGCTTCTGGAAGTGAAGAAACGGAGCAAAGGCACAATATCATCTTTGTTGCGTCGATCTTCAATCACACCAACCTTGAGGTACTTTCCGAAATTGTTCCAGAACATGATGTATTTGCTCTCGTCTTCGTCACTTTCAATCTCCTTGATCATATCCAAACTCTTCCTCACAAGACGTTTGTTGATAATGCTAAGAACTTTACTCTTCTGCAAGATCTCACGACTCACGTTCAGTGGCAAATCCTGTGAGTCGACAACTCCGCGCACAAACTTGAGCCAACGTGGGACGATGTCTTCGAATTTGTCATTGATAAAGACTCGCTTCACGTAAAGACGGATGTTCTTGGCATCTTCGTCGAACATGTCACGGCTAAGCTCAAATGGGAGCATGCCAGGAATGTAAAGGATGGATTTACATTCAATTTGTCCCTCAAGAGAGAAGTGAGTGTGGGCCATTGGTTCATCGTAGGTGGCACGGAATGCTGATTGGTAAAAGTCCTTGTACTCCTCCTCTGTAACGTCACTTGGAGTTCGCAACCAGATGGGTTTGTTGGTATTCATAAGCTCATAATCTTCCGTCGTCTCGGGAACAGTCTTCATCTTGGGTTCTTCACCCTCGGGCA
This sequence comes from Skeletonema tropicum, assembly GCA_037178625.1. NCBI lineage: Eukaryota > Bacillariophyta > Thalassiosirophyceae > Thalassiosirales > Thalassiosiraceae > Skeletonema > Skeletonema tropicum. Next base: position 2,308,458 of record CM074127.1, on the reverse strand, counting down.
AATCTTTGTTGGCCTCCTCATCTGGAACTTGTTTGTATTCCGTCTTTTCCTTCCATACAGAGATTGGGAACTCAACAAACTCGGAGTAGTGTTGAAGAAGCTCCTCGAGTTTGGCGGATTCCATGTATTCCAGCGCATCGTCCTTCAAGTGGAGGATCAAACGTGTTCCACTTCCCTCGATCGGATCGGAATTGTCTTCGGAAATTGTGTAGCTGCTGGAGGCATCGGAAGTCCACTTGAGCTGAGGCGAATCTGCTTGCATTGACTTGGTTACAACTTCCACCTTATCGGCAACGAGGTAGGCAGAATAAAATCCAACACCGAATTGACCAATGAGGTTTACATCTGCTTTGCCTTCTCCAAGTGCTTCCATAAACTTCTTCGTTCCAGACTGAGCAATCCTTCCAAGGTTATTCTGAAGTTCCGACTTAGTCATACCTACACCAGTATCTTCAATGGTAACAGTCATGGCATCCTTGTCGCTTTTGATTTTGATTTCAGGTTTGGCAAGAGATGCGGTATCTCCATCAGTGATTGAGAGGAATCTCTTTTTGTCGCAGGCATCGGCAGCATTTGAGACGAGCTCGCGAAGGAAGACATCTCTGTTGGAGTATAGGGAGTTGATGATAATATCCATAACACGTCCAACTTCTGCTTGAAATCTATGTGAGTTTGCAAATAATATAATTAAGCAGTGCATTAGTGTACTCATGATGTGCATGCAATACTTTAGCTTCAGTGATATTTAAATTGAAAAGCACTTACTCGAAGGTTTCTCCCTCCTCAACAGTTTCAGCATCGATCACAGCACTGTCCGACATGGCCAACGATGTACCGAATTTAGGAACAAATGTTCGTGTTCCGATGTTGCGGTTGATGGGCACATTGGATGTAGTGAAAGCACTGACCGCTACGGCCGATGCAAACAAGGCGGCTGCTGCTTGGTAGAGCTTCATGGTGTTGATATTATTAGTTGTTTGAGTAGTACGCAAGAGATTATGAGGACGGGCGGCAGCTCTCTGAAAGCACTGACATCAGCATAGATTTCCAAAGATGTGATGGTGTGTGGTGTGCGGTGATGATGTGATGGAAAATCTTTGGAAAAGCATTCGGACGGCCAGGAAAGGTTCCCCGTGGAACTAATGAAAAGTGCAATTCTTCGATGTCGTCGTCGAATCACACCACTGATCGGTCTCGTTGTACGATAACAGAAGAATAGTCGTCGACAATACACTTACCACCAGTGTGACAAGGAGTCGGCAACTTCAGTCAAAGCTTGGCCGAGAGTGAAAGTCTAGTGCGAAGAATAATATCGATCAAGAATGGTGTCTTATTCGTCAATAACGCTGGCGGTGGTCGTCAACATTATGATGACGACAATCCCACCATCGTATGCATTTCATGTCCCTATCAATTCGATAACAAGAACAACAACATTATATTCATCAAGGGGTGAGGACACAAACAACAATATGCCGACTGCCGATGAATTAATGACTCAAAAGGCAGAGGCCTACAACGCTCTATCATCTTTCCACGAAACTTCCACATCGCAAACACAATCAGATCAAGTGAGCTCTCTCCTTGCAGGATTGGATACGATGGGTCTTGATGGTGACTCGGATGAGGAGGTAAAAGCTGATTATTGGGAGTGTGCAGATGGAGCAATCACCTACGCTGTATCAATGGACCCTGCGGCTGGTATTAAGAAAGGACGTATTTCGAAACCATACAGAAGTTCTGTCAAGATTGATATGGGTGAATTGATGAGCAGTAACAAAAATGAGAAGGGACTTCGGCTTGTGGAATCTATACAATTTGATGAATCGACGTTGCCATTTGTGAGATCAATATCTTTGGGAGCGAATGTAGACGTTGATTCAGTCGATTCTAGCTATTCACTGGATGATATTATGCTGCCGTCTGTATCTACTACGGAGGATGAGGATGTCGCGCCATTGCCATTGTTACCACCATCACTGTTGAATGGTATCGATCATACTGCTGTTGAATTTGTTGTTGAACATACGTTGGCAGTTTCTGAGTTAGAGCGCAGTCGATGCTTTTTGTTGTATGGAAGCATCAATGATGAAAACGACAATACAAGCGATAAAGCACCTGCGATGGAAGACGATGACTTTGCCATCTTGGCGGCAAGAACGGCAGCAGAGAATGCGAAAAGAAAAAGAGGAAATGATCAAACGACAAATAATGCTGACCGCTCGTACAGATTGATAGGGCTTGTACTTGCAGATGAGAAGAAAGTAATGCCAACATCAGAAGCTGTAGATATAGAACCAACAAGAACGAGTTTACTCAAAAGTGACAAAGGAAAAGAAAATGAAGGACCATCCCCATTAGACTTTCTTGAAATAAAGAGTCAGAATGATGACGAGGAAGAGGATAAAATGGAGCGATTGATGAAATCATTAGAGAATCATAACAACAAGGTAATCGAGCAAGGAATGGGCGCTAGTGATCAAACTGCTTCTGAAATGCAACTCTACAGCGTTGGCATGTTCGGCTTGACCTCTGGCGTTTGGCTTGGTGATGCATTCATTCGTGAGAGCATCATACCGTCAAAACTGCAACAAACCTCATCAAGAGGATTTGGAAAGAAAGAAGAAACCAAGGGTAACGATGACAAAGAAGATCGATTTGCAACATGGTCTGTGGGAGTTCAAAAGGTAACAATGCAATTTGAATGGGATTACGGCACCAGTATTGCGCAGAGATGTAACTGGGGACGCTGCATGGGAACAGCGACATCTCTATCATCAATGGCCAATATCAAGAGTGAAGGTATGATTGTTGTGAATGAAGCTCGTAGGATGAAGAAGAGAGAGGAGAAACGTGTGATTTTGGACTTTGATGGTGGAAATTACATTGCTGGATTGATTGGCAGTGCTTACTTTCGGGCACCACGATACATGACTTTCTCTTCAAAGTCACAAAGCATTAGCAGGGAACCTTACCTCACAGAGTATATGATATTCTTTCGTCCAAAGAGTGACAAATCGTCTTCCACAGCAAGCCTTGATAGTATTGTGGCTGATATGGATACAGTTCCAGAATATTACTGTTCTAGAACGTCACGGTTGTATAATTCACAAGATGGCTCATTAATGCAAGGTTCTACTGCTTTCTTTGCTTTGCAGCAACCAAAGATTGATACTGAGTAATCAATAGCAATGATGATTTGATTTTGTATCATTAAAGGTCTTTTACGTTAGCTGATAAAATGAATTCATTTGATCCTCTAAAAGTTTCACTCCGAGGTCTACATCTTGTAAAGTCAATCCAACACTGCTTTCTGTTTTCACAGCATGTGGTATTGCCTTTTTCTCTACCCTATCTTCTTCTACATTCACTAAATCTTCGTCATCTAAAGCAATCCAACTCCGTACCTGAAAATCTACCATTGTCGCAGTACACTCCAACTCTTGAGGTGTTCTTCTCTTTCGTTTCTTACTGCTATCGTTGCTGCTTCTATGTTTTCCTTTTTCATTGTCTCTTACCCATGAAAATATTTCATCGTGTCTTGTGGCATGATAGCAGGGATCTACTAAATCAAAAAATGCATCGAGATGAGGTTTCCATATTTGTTGCACTTCCGGTTGCTGCAGCTGCTGCTTTTGCTGTACAAAAGCAACGTATCCCTTAAAGCTGTCCACTATATCTGTAATAAACTCTAGTTGAGCACGCCACGTAGAAGACAGCACCAATACTGGGTTTCCTCTGATTGTTTGATGCGTGTTGCCTTTATCTTTGATCGTTAGAGATATGTCACCAACTTTTTGCAACAGGGTTGTTAATGCATGCATGGTGCTGTTGGGGAAGATGCAATCATCGCATTTGTAGTCCTTATCATCTTGACTTGACTTCTTTGCTGAGCCAAAGGGGAGGAGCACTCCGTCTATGTCAAGGAAGATAACGTCAACTAGAACCATGGTGCAGTGGATAGTAGTTGTAAGTATGAGGCAAGCATGATGTTGTGCGAAAAAAATAACGGCGGGATGGATCCCGAGTAGCTGTAGTGGCGCGCCGTTCAAAGGCTTAGCCCTGAAAATGACGATCAGATACTAATTCCTACGCTAAGCATGCAGTAGGAACAGCCAGAACTAGAGGATTTGGAATCTTTGGGGAGATCTTAAGTATGGGCATTTCAACATACTTATAACTTACGCACAACTGGATCTGCAAAGAAAATGTTGACCTCTCCAATTAACTTACTATTCCTCTTATTTCTCATCAGCTATGCCTCTGCACAAACTGCCGTAGTCTTTGGTGGCAGTGGAGCTGTCGGCTCAGAGGTATTGAAATCTGTGCTTTCCGACGACTTCTTTGAAAAAGTAATTGTCGTCGGTAGGCAAAGCAGCTCCGAGAAGATTAATGATATAGTATCATCTACAAGAAGTGAAGAAAAAGTCACGAATATCAATCTTGACCGCGTTGAAGATATATCTACTTATGCCGGCATTGAACGGGCTGATGCATGCCTAATTGCGCTCGGGGTCAGCTCTCCACACCACAACAATTTACAGCAATGGCTCTCAATAGAGGTTGACTTGATCGGCACTATTGCAGAGTTTTGCAACAAGATTCAAGTTAGATCCATCTCGTTACTCTCTGCGGTGGATGTCGAGAACGAATCAGCGGTACCATTCACCAAGGAAGAGATTGCATCGTATGGTGAGGGATCGTTAGGTTGGATTAAGATGATTATGCTTTACATGCGTGTCAAGGGGTTAGAAGAGAAAGCAGTCATTGAAAATGCTAGTGATGTGCAATATATTCGTCTCTTCCAGCCAAATACAATTCTAACAGATCAAACTAGGTATGGATGGTTTGATGCAATTCTCTTTCGACTTCACGGGCTGTTAGATCCGATCCTTCCTGCTCAGTATCACTCAGTACATGTTCGTTTACTGGGAGCAGCAATGGTTGCGGATGCCAAAAGGAAGTTACAGGACAAAGAAGGGGATGGTGCGCAACAGGATATTGCCAAACTCACGTATGAAGATTACGTGAATGTTGCAGACAAAGCGTTTCAAGATAGTCTGGAGGCAAACAGAGATGAGCTTTAAGTTGTTTATTTCTTTATTGATAAGGGCTTGATGTAATACTTCGTAAAAATGTGTTGTAGTTGTGAATTTTGAATCAATAAAGACTTGTTATAATGCTTCTTTTACAAAGTGACTATATATGCATTCCATTTCTTCCCATGCAAGTGTATTCTTCTACCACATAAATTTCTCCTATTTTCTCCATTACTCCTCAGTCTTTCTTTTCTTTGCAGTCAGGATGTCAAGGTTCGCCTCCAATAGCTTCACCAATGCATCCAATTCTCCAGCCTCTTCCGCTGAATGAATAACATCAGCCAACTTTGGCGCAAAGTCATCCACCACGGATAGCTCCATGTCATCCATATACTCGATAACAAGAGAGTTTTTTTGGCCCCTCGTCATTTCAAATCTCCCGATGGAACTTGCTGGAGCAGGCGTGTGGGGCATTCCTGACCTCATCATCAACACACTGAGATTCCCAGCACGAGGATTTTCAGTCAATGCATCGATGACTTTATGCATAAACTCCACCTTGAGAGAGTGGGAAAGCGGGCTGCATTCCCATTTTTATGCCCATAAATGCCCCCTATTGTGATCATACCTATGTGTAAGATATTATCCAAAGATTCAACGCACATCTTTATCGCCAAAATTTGATTGCCGCTCGGCATAACCGTTACGCCGAGTAACGCCGAGTAACGCCGAGAAACTCCGAGTAACTCCGAGTAACGCCGCTCGGCAAAACCATTACGCCGAGTAACGCCGAGTAACGCCAAGGCGGCGTAAAGATGTGCCACACAGATGTAACACGTTACAGTGTTGCCACCCACTACCCACTTCCCTCTCTGACCACAACAAACAAAACAATCATGAAGATTACTCATGTGGAACGATCCCTCGTGTATGCGGCGAAACTAAACAGAAAGATGCTTTCTTTGCACTTGGTGCCAAAAGCATCAAATAATGCTATTCTTGAAAAGATGCTTTCTTGACTTTTGTGCAATCATCAGTCATATGTCTGCATCTGACGAAACAAATAATTTGAAAGGCGCCGGCGCTCTTAACAAAAAAATCCTGCCATCATGTTTGATGTTTTCATGGCTCCACTCTCCTCATTTTCATCATGAGCTCATAAATAATGCCTCGTCCTTCGTTATACTTCATCGGATCAAGGCCAGCCAAAGACGTACCACCACCTGCAGGCGGCTGGGAATTTTTTAGTTACGATACATCAGAAAACGTGAAGAAAATAGTCAAGATCCTCAAAACTGAGTACAAACAAGCCATCATCGGAGCGGTCGATCTACCGGAGCCGCACGAATTCTTCAACAAATACAACGACATCTGCTGCAACTTCAGCAGCAGGCACTTCACATCAAATTTCGCCAAAGCTGTTGCATTAGCACGTGAACAAATTGAGGAAGAGAGTGACGAAGAATATCCTCCACCTCCATCCTCCGCAAACAAGAAGCCATCGAAACGAACATCAACCTCAAGTCGTAAGACAAGTACTAGCATTCAGGTAGATCCACCACCACGTCCAGAGAAATCGTCAAACAAGATGAATTATGCCCCTCTCCAAACCAAAGATCAGGCTAATAAAAAGCTCTCAAACCCTCAAGTCCATTTCCCTACCTGTCAGTTTAGAAGTGGCAATAACACTGAAACGTTCCACGTTGACATTCCTTCCACTTTCTCACTTGATGACCTCAAAGTTCAAAGAGATAGTGACAACAAACATTTAATTCACGTCAAGTGTTATGGATCCACCGCCTTCGATGATCACGAAACAGTTGAAAATGCTTACACCAGTGGTAACATGATCGTCGATGGTGGACCTTACGATGGTGAACAGATCTACATGAGAGGCAATGAGGCACATGTACAGAATCATAAAGAACATCTTCGTCAACACACTGACTATGAGGCGGGGTTTAGGCTTCGGAAAGATAAAAATCGCTACATTTATCAAGTCCTCGAGTGTGAGGAAGAAATCGAAAATGGGCTCAAGTTTGAGCTTCTGGCAGACGGAAGGAGTCAAACTGCTTGGAAACATCTGCAAGTCTGTGCTATTCACTCGTCCGCAACTCCTGATGAGATTCAAGCCTTCCATTCTGCACCAATGGCTATTGTTGATGGTTGCGCCCGCAATCGCCATGTCCCCCCTCCTGCTGCGGCGTGGAATCCACCTCCCTTTCCCCCTCATAGTGGTGGTGGTGGAGGAGGAGGAAGAGGAGGAGGAGGTTATGGTGGTGGTGGTGGAAGAAGAGGTTATGGTGGTGGTGGAGGAGGAGGTTGTGGTGAGGTTATGGTGGCGGTGGTGGAGGAAGAGGTTATGGTGGCGGTGGTGGAGGAGGAGGTTATGGTGGCGGTGGTGGGGGAGGAGGTTATGGTGGCGGTGGTGGAGGTGGACCACCCCCTCATCCTTACGGTGCATTCCATTCTGGACATGGAATTGGACCTCCATTTCGCCCTTCTAACCCTTCGTTTCAGCCACAATTGAATCATAGGGCTGGCCCACGTGGGTAAGTGCTCTGCTGTAATGTGTTTAGTGCTTGATTTGATGGTCGTGTCGTTATACTAATGATAATTCTTCTCTCTCATTACTTCTATAATAAATTCCCGGCAGCCAACGTCAACATTACGCAGCTCAGCCCAACCCCAATGTGAATGAGCTCCACCAGCAACGAACACTTTCACCTCTTCGGAACAACTCGGCCAATGTGAATGTGAGCCTCCATCAGTCAGGCACGCCTCCTAGGCCTAGGAACAGGTCGGCCTCAAATTCACCTCCCAGATCTGCGTCCAGGAATTCTCCATTTCTTCGTCAGCACGATGATGTTGCAGCTGATGACCAGTACGATGATCAGGGCAACCTATTCAATTCTGTGACCTTTGCTGAACTAGCCGCGGAAGCGAGAGCTCTTGATCCCGACGGCGAACCGTACGAGTTCATTGGCGATATACAACCCCAGCAGTCGAACGTCTCATCGGTTGAACCTCAGTACCATCGTCATCCTAATCACCTTGCGCGGTATCAAAATGCACACTATGGCACTGGCAATAGGTACCAAAATTTCGATGAATCTTCTGACGACGACGACGACGACGAAGAAGAACGTAATGCGGAGTTCGACTACAACGAGCTTACACGTCGTGCCAACAACAATTCTTATTCCGTCCCCATCCTCGATAACGGGGCGAACAAGAAAGGCAAGCTAAAGAAGGACGAAGACGAAGACGATGTTTCTGTTGTGCATAATGACTTCGACAACATGAGCATGTCAATCTCATCATCTAAGTTTGATGATATTTAACGTTTGGGGTCCACATTTCTTCTTTCATTCGAAACCGTGATTATTTATTAGTATTCATGTCATCACGTTTTCAAGAATCAATTGCTTGGCACTTTTAGATAGATTATCTTTAAACATCTAATCTCATTATAAGTATTACTTTCCATCGTGATCAAAGTCGTAGGAGTACCAACTTCTTTACAACCTACTCCACATAGTCTGGAACGTCAAACAATCTCTCACCGTCGATCTCAATTGCGAGTTGTACGAGAGTCGCCACAGTTCGAAACACACGCCCGTGCTTGACAATCCCATGACGAAATTCCGTGTTAAGTGCGCCATACATCTTCATACGACAATTTACTGTTTCGTGACGGGACCGATGGACCTTCGAAATCGCTTGCTCCTCTTCGTTCTGAGTGTAAGGAGTAGATACGGTTTCATCTCCTCTGTAGCCTTTATCTCCACTAACCATTTCATCATCTTCAAGATACAATTTCAAGAAAGCACGGTACATGGTGAGGTCATGGAATGGCCCAAGATGGGACCCTTCCGCCCAACAAAGGTCACCTGTACGAATACAGATGCCGATTCCACAATTCACCCCAGGCTTCTTAAATTTCCACGCCCACATCGTGCTGCGTGTGTGGCCATCGCAAACCTTGCAAAGAAACTGCACTCCATCAACAGTCATCTTGATCTTGTTGCCAACGTCATCGCGAAATCTGTTTTCGAGAGAAATGACTTGTGGCATCACAGTCTCGGAAATTTCTTCCAAAAAAGTCCACGCCCATTTCCGGAACGTCTTCTCGTCACAGCATGCCATCTTCGCCAGCACCTTTTCCAATGCGTATACTTTCACCAACATTAAGGCCCAAAGAAGATGCTTCGGCTTCGCATATCTACTGATATTGACAGTCGGATCAAGCCTGTACCATAAATCAAAACACACCTCTGCGCTCGCCCAGAAAAATGATTTGAACTTGCCATGTTCCGTCCTTTCAGAAAGAGCACGGCCATGATGCGTGATGATAGGCCTCCCAATGGCGATGAAAGTGCCTACGTTGATATTTTGATTGGATGCCATCGTTGGTTAGAAGTAACTGCTGCTCAAAATGAGCACTTCTATCAAGTTGGTTTGTGAAGTTGGCGATGCTGCTGTAAATGTTGGTGCGACTGAAGTTGTCACATGGTAGCATGTCAATTGATATGCCGTCAGCATAATCGTTATGCCGGTGACATATAATGTAATGCCGAGTAATGCCGAGTAATGCCGAGCGGCATAACCGTTGTTTCGAGTAACGCAGAGTAACGCCGAGTAACGCCGATTAACGCAGTCGGCGTTACTCGGCGTTACTCGGCGTTACTCGGCACATCAATTGGCGATATGCGTTGAATTCCTTAAACGGGACTACTTGACAATTGATACTTTGCTTTTGAATGCCGGATGATGCCGAATAAAAGTACGCAAGCCCCCTTTCCCGCGCTCCCCTTGTCCGGGTACTTCCCGGGGGCAACCACGTACCATGTGTTCGGTTACAGGATTATTTTCAAAAGCGCCTTCAAATGAATCCCATGATTTCATCCTCCAGGAGGGATTTGGCATGTTGAGATTGTGTTCGACACATAGTTGCCATGCTGCTTGAGCGGCATCCTCTGGGGTCAAGGTGCGAACAATACGGTCTTTGCTGAGCGAAGAGAGTGACAAAGAGAGAGTGGGAAAGCGGGCTGCATTCCCATTTTTATGCCCATAAATGCCCCCTATTGTGATCATACCTATGTGTAAGATATTATCCAAAGATTCAACGCACATCTTTATCGCCAAAATTTGATTGCCGCTCGGCATAACCGTTACGCCGAGTAACGCCGAGTAACGCCGAGAAACTCCGAGTAACTCCGAGTAACGCCGCTCGGCAAAACCATTACGCCGAGTAACGCCGAGTAACGCCAAGGCGGCGTAAAGATGTGCCACACAGATGTAACACGTTACAGTGTTGCCACCCACTACCCACTTCCCTCTCTGACCACAACAAACAAAACAATCATGAAGATTACTCATGTGGAACGATCCCTCGTGTATGCGGCGAAACTAAACAGAAAGATGCTTTCTTTGCACTTGGTGCCAAAAGCATCAAATAATGCTATTCTTGAAAAGATGCTTTCTTGACTTTTGTGCAATCATCAGTCATATGTCTGCATCTGACGAAACAAATAATTTGAAAGGCGCCGGCGCTCTTAACAAAAAAATCCTGCCATCATGTTTGATGTTTTCATGGCTCCACTCTCCTCATTTTCATCATGAGCTCATAAATAATGCCTCGTCCTTCGTTATACTTCATCGGATCAAGGCCAGCCAAAGACGTACCACCACCTGCAGGCGGCTGGGAATTTTTTAGTTACGATACATCAGAAAACGTGAAGAAAATAGTCAAGATCCTCAAAACTGAGTACAAACAAGCCATCATCGGAGCGGTCGATCTACCGGAGCCGCACGAATTCTTCAACAAATACAACGACATCTGCTGCAACTTCAGCAGCAGGCACTTCACATCAAATTTCGCCAAAGCTGTTGCATTAGCACGTGAACAAATTGAGGAAGAGAGTGACGAAGAATATCCTCCACCTCCATCCTCCGCAAACAAGAAGCCATCGAAACGAACATCAACCTCAAGTCGTAAGACAAGTACTAGCATTCAGGTAGATCCACCACCACGTCCAGAGAAATCGTCAAACAAGATGAATTATGCCCCTCTCCAAACCAAAGATCAGGCTAATAAAAAGCTCTCAAACCCTCAAGTCCATTTCCCTACCTGTCAGTTTAGAAGTGGCAATAACACTGAAACGTTCCACGTTGACATTCCTTCCACTTTCTCACTTGATGACCTCAAAGTTCAAAGAGATAGTGACAACAAACATTTAATTCACGTCAAGTGTTATGGATCCACCGCCTTCGATGATCACGAAACAGTTGAAAATGCTTACACCAGTGGTAACATGATCGTCGATGGTGGACCTTACGATGGTGAACAGATCTACATGAGAGGCAATGAGGCACATGTACAGAATCATAAAGAACATCTTCGTCAACACACTGACTATGAGGCGGGGTTTAGGCTTCGGAAAGATAAAAATCGCTACATTTATCAAGTCCTCGAGTGTGAGGAAGAAATCGAAAATGGGCTCAAGTTTGAGCTTCTGGCAGACGGAAGGAGTCAAACTGCTTGGAAACATCTGCAAGTCTGTGCTATTCACTCGTCCGCAACTCCTGATGAGATTCAAGCCTTCCATTCTGCACCAATGGCTATTGTTGATGGTTGCGCCCGCAATCGCCATGTCCCCCCTCCTGCTGCGGCGTGGAATCCACCTCCCTTTCCCCCTCATAGTGGTGGTGGTGGAGGAGGAGGAAGAGGAGGAGGAGGTTATGGTGGTGGTGGTGGAAGAAGAGGTTATGGTGGTGGTGGAGGAGGAGGTTGTGGTGAGGTTATGGTGGCGGTGGTGGAGGAAGAGGTTATGGTGGCGGTGGTGGAGGAGGAGGTTATGGTGGCGGTGGTGGGGGAGGAGGTTATGGTGGCGGTGGTGGAGGTGGACCACCCCCTCATCCTTACGGTGCATTCCATTCTGGACATGGAATTGGACCTCCATTTCGCCCTTCTAACCCTTCGTTTCAGCCACAATTGAATCATAGGGCTGGCCCACGTGGGTAAGTGCTCTGCTGTAATGTGTTTAGTGCTTGATTTGATGGTCGTGTCGTTATACTAATGATAATTCTTCTCTCTCATTACTTCTATAATAAATTCCCGGCAGCCAACGTCAACATTACGCAGCTCAGCCCAACCCCAATGTGAATGAGCTCCACCAGCAACGAACACTTTCACCTCTTCGGAACAACTCGGCCAATGTGAATGTGAGCCTCCATCAGTCAGGCACGCCTCCTAGGCCTAGGAACAGGTCGGCCTCAAATTCACCTCCCAGATCTGCGTCCAGGAATTCTCCATTTCTTCGTCAGCACGATGATGTTGCAGCTGATGACCAGTACGATGATCAGGGCAACCTATTCAATTCTGTGACCTTTGCTGAACTAGCCGCGGAAGCGAGAGCTCTTGATCCCGACGGCGAACCGTACGAGTTCATTGGCGATATACAACCCCAGCAGTCGAACGTCTCATCGGTTGAACCTCAGTACCATCGTCATCCTAATCACCTTGCGCGGTATCAAAATGCACACTATGGCACTGGCAATAGGTACCAAAATTTCGATGAATCTTCTGACGACGACGACGACGACGAAGAAGAACGTAATGCGGAGTTCGACTACAACGAGCTTACACGTCGTGCCAACAACAATTCTTATTCCGTCCCCATCCTCGATAACGGGGCGAACAAGAAAGGCAAGCTAAAGAAGGACGAAGACGAAGACGATGTTTCTGTTGTGCATAATGACTTCGACAACATGAGCATGTCAATCTCATCATCTAAGTTTGATGATATTTAACGTTTGGGGTCCACATTTCTTCTTTCATTCGAAACCGTGATTATTTATTAGTATTCATGTCATCACGTTTTCAAGAATCAATTGCTTGGCACTTTTAGATAGATTATCTTTAAACATCTAATCTCATTATAAGTATTACTTTCCATCGTGATCAAAGTCGTAGGAGTACCAACTTCTTTACAACCTACTCCACATAGTCTGGAACGTCAAACAATCTCTCACCGTCGATCTCAATTGCGAGTTGTACGAGAGTCGCCACAGTTCGAAACACACGCCCGTGCTTGACAATCCCATGACGAAATTCCGTGTTAAGTGCGCCATACATCTTCATACGACAATTTACTGTTTCGTGACGGGACCGATGGACCTTCGAAATCGCTTGCTCCTCTTCGTTCTGAGTGTAAGGAGTAGATACGGTTTCATCTCCTCTGTAGCCTTTATCTCCACTAACCATTTCATCATCTTCAAGATGCAATTTCAAGAAAGCACGGTACATGGTGAGGTCATGGAATGGCCCAAGATGGGACCCTTCCGCCCAACAAAGGTCACCTGTACGAATACAGATGCCGATTCCACAATTCACCCCAGGCTTCTTAAATTTCCACGCCCACATCGTGCTGCGTGTGTGGCCATCGCAAACCTTGCAAAGAAACTGCACTCCATCAACAGTCATCTTGATCTTGTTGCCAACGTCATCGCGAAATCTGTTTTCGAGAGAAATGACTTGTGGCATCACAGTCTCGGAAATTTCTTCCAAAAAAGTCCACGCCCATTTCCGGAACGTCTTCTCGTCACAGCATGCCATCTTCGCCAGCACCTTTTCCAATGCGTATACTTTCACCAACATTAAGGCCCAAAGAAGATGCTTCGGCTTCGCATATCTACTGATATTGACAGTCGGATCAAGCCTGTACCATAAATCAAAACACACCTCTGCGCTCGCCCAGAAAAATGATTTGAACTTGCCATGTTCCGTCCTTTCAGAAAGAGCACGGCCATGATGCGTGATGATAGGCCTCCCAATGGCGATGAAAGTGCCTACGTTGATATTTTGATTGGATGCCATCGTTGGTTAGAAGTAACTGCTGCTCAAAATGAGCACTTCTATCAAGTTGGTTTGTGAAGTTGGCGATGCTGCTGTAAATGTTGGTGCGACTGAAGTTGTCACATGGTAGCATGTCAATTGATATGCCGTCAGCATAATCGTTATGCCGGTGACATATAATGTAATGCCGAGTAATGCCGAGTAATGCCGAGCGGCATAACCGTTGTTTCGAGTAACGCAGAGTAACGCCGAGTAACGCCGATTAACGCAGTCGGCGTTACTCGGCGTTACTCGGCGTTACTCGGCACATCAATTGGCGATATGCGTTGAATTCCTTAAACGGGACTACTTGACAATTGATACTTTGCTTTTGAATGCCGGATGATGCCGAATAAAAGTACGCAAGCCCCCTTTCCCGCGCTCCCAAGTGATTTGGTAAGACATGATACTCCTATTTAATACTTATTTTAATGCGCTGGCCTGGGTATCTTATATGTGAGACTGTGTGGCTTCGGGCTTTGGCTGTTGGCTGGCTGCTGGCTGCGCGCTCATGGAGAAGATACTTTTATGACATTCCACGTACTGTCTTGCTTCGCATCCGTTTGTCGCCGGGATAAGGTGGTGACGCGCGGGCCGCTGGAGTTGTCCTCTCCGCGCTGTCACAGGCTGTCACTTTTAAACCCACCTCGCTCCCGGCTACCGGAGTTGTGGGCGCTTTTGGCACTCTCTTGTTGGCGGCGCCCAATCGGCCCAACAACTGCGGATAATCGGGTATAAACCGTCAAAAAGACACCCGTAAAATGACAAACAATACCTAAACATGACCCAAAATCTCCTGTCTGTGACACCTCCCCCCACACCTATGTTGTTGACACGCCCACACGCCCCCTATCCTGGTGTAGGCCTATCCCCGAACACCCATCACACGCTAGCTGTCCAGCCACAACTTATCTATTTAGACCCTGACAATGGCGTGTTGACATCTATTGTGATCGCCAATAACAACGGTAACCTCCAACCCCACACGCCTTCCATAAGACATATATTCCTATTTAGAGATGACAGAGCATTCTAACAATGAAGCCGCAGCCGCCACAGCTGCCGATCAAACAAAAAAAGCCCGCGTATTCCTGAGAGTCAAGAGACGCCGGTCACCGGTACCTGCAAATCAAAAATTTGCCGTCACTACTACGAATGCAACTAATGCCATTAACGAAAACGTCGCTGATGGTGCCAACAATGGTAGCAGCAGGGACAAGAGGAAGAGCAAATCTATTGCTCCCGAGTGTATTAAACTCGCGCTGCCGGCCTTTGATCCGGCCGAAGTTGACACAAAACGGTCCAAACGTCGTAAGATGTCACCATCAATATTTGACAATAAAGAGGGATCTGCATTTCTTCAGAGGCTGTCGTCTGTCAATTTGGACCACTGCAAAACTAGTCAGGAGAAGGTCAACAATACGGCTTTGCTCTTTACTCCATCACGTGCTAAAAAGGGCAGTGTTCTAAGAAATGATAATCCGTTAGATTTCAGTGATGGCGGTGATGATGAACAACGAACTCCTCCATCCTATTCCTTTGATACTACAAAAGATTGCCACCATAGTAATGACGAAGGCGATATTATCGCAGAACCACAATCACAAGCCCCAGTGAAACCGAAGAGAACTGTTATTTTTCGTAAAATTACTGATATTCGCAAGTGCTTAGATAAGCAACATGAACAACAACAGCCGGGAGAGAGTCCCTCTCAGTCCACCATGAAGGCAGTGCAAGAAGATGATAAGAGGGGGGATTCTTGCGCCAAGGGGGAAGAACAGGCAAAGTGGCTTCATATCGTAGATGTTCGACTGGAGGCAGACGCAGAGGATGTTAGCTCCTGCAGTGACAACAGTGGCGATTATAGTGGCGGGACCGGCCCTAGAGTTCGTCGTTTGCGTACTCGCCCTTCTGACACTGAGAATGACGATGACCATAATCAAAATAGAAGAACCAAGAAGCGAAGAAAGCTTGGTGTAGCAGTGGAACAAAGTCAAACTGTGTTGGAGTCTGCGTTTTGGGGAAACATGAACGCGGATAAGTTTCATGAAAACGATTGCGTCTTGGATGCTGAGGTGCTTCGTCTGATTGACTACTCACTGGCATCACTTCATACTCAAAATGGGGGAGCAGTATCTCCCCATTTATCGTTCCTACGGATAGACCCTCGATTGGGATTTGTGGCGAAGACTCCTCGTGGCAACCAGATGATAAATCGTCAATACCATGGCACTGGGAACGGAGTAGCAGATGGAAGGGGGCGAACTGTCTTGCACATGGCAGCTCTTTGGGGGGATGTGGCTGGAATTCGCGCAGCCATTGATATGGGTGCAGATCCAACGATTCGGGATGGCCAAGGATTATGCCCTGCTGAATTAGCCAAATTGTATGGTCAGAAAGATGTGTCTTCTGCACTGGTGGTGGATAACACTGGTGAATCAGATTCAAAGAAGGTGAATGGTCAGAATAGCGACGAAGACGATTATTACTACGAGCTTTACTGTCTTGAAGAGGGAGATGAAGGTGACAAGCAGAATAACACAGAAGAAGAGAAGAAAGATGACGATCGTGAAATCTCATCTCCTATTGGTACCGATTCCCCTCCTGGTTTGGCTCGTGCAAACAACTGGGTTGAAGACGAGGATGACTACAGGTTTGAGCTGAAACAAGGGTTCGGAGCTTGGACCAAAGATGGAGAGCTTATCTTGGAAGCGCCCGGGAACACGCAGGATAAAGACGATGCGTTTGTGCAAAGATTGTACCACAACCAGGGCATTGATGATGACGAATCAATGGATTATGATGAGCACGATTCAAATGATGAGAGATATGACGGTAATGATTATCCAGATGATGATCATTCGTTCGGGCTTGGATCAAATTACGATGATTATCACGATGCCGACGCTTCCTACTATGGAGATGGTGGCTGTTCCGATGATTCCGATGATGGCTGGAAGTTGGACTTCCGCAAACGCAATATTCAGAGAAGTGTCCTCAATTTGAACTATGACAGTGATGAGGAAGACGACTATGCTGGTCCAATGTATGGGGAAATGCAGGAGCAGACAATGAACGGAGGCTTTGCATACGATCCTGAAATAGATGGAAGTGAATAGAGATGTAAACGAACTAAAAAAATAATATAGACGCTAAGCAAGAGATACAGAGGCTCATGTTCCAAGATGAGCTCTACTATATTATATGTTACTTCGCGAACGCAGAATGTCGTTCGATTCTAACTTTTGGTCCCCGTTTGAACTGTTTATGAATTTCCCATTGGGATGTTCCTTATATCATGCGTGTACCAGTGGGTACATCCTCTCCGTTTGAATCTGATTTGCCAACATCATCTCCGCTTTTAGTGATAGGACGATCATTCCCGACTTGCGCCCCCATCCCAGAAGTCAACCCATTGACAGGATAAGGCATGCTCATTTGCATTTGCAAAGGAAGGGCCATTTGCATTTGTGAGGACACCCCAATTTGGTTTGGCATAGACAATTGATTCGGCATTCCCGTTTCAGCGGAGAGGAAGGACAACGGCACTTGCATTCCCATACCTTGCATCTGCAGGGGCATCAAACCAGCTGCAGTAGGGTTCATGGTAGGATTCATTGCTGCAAGGCCTGCTACAGGTACCTGCACTCCTTGGACCCCTTGTGCTGCTTGCATCGCTTGACTTATTTGCCTCATTTGTGCATAGCGAACTGCATTTTGAGTCATTGCTTCATTCATTTCCTTGTAGTGGCGGAGGCACAACCCTTTACCAATAGCTTGCTCTTGGCAACCGATGATGGTGCACTCGACGGCATAAGCCCCATGAGACTTGCACCTTCCACCTCGAACAGCGACATTGTTGCACTTGGGTACAACACACTTCTTGCGAGCAGGTCTTATTATTTAGATTCGTGTCATGAGCGTTTCCAGAGTACAACAGGTCGTAGGATAGCAGAAGCAGCACGAGATAAAGTCAGATAAGTGTAATTGAAATGCAATACATGAACTCGCATGCAATACTCGCACTCACCCGTGTTTGCTGCAAAACCCTTTGGATTTTGTGTTCTTTTCACATCCCGGATATTTGCAAGTGCGGCGCTTCGCTCCATGCTTGACGCAAACTCCACCTTGGACGACACCTGAGTATGGTATGAGTAAAGATAGATGATTGTGAGTATGTATACGAAGAAGATGATGTGTTCAAAGCGTGTTGTTTCGGTTGTTAGATAATGGAGAGTAGCACACATCATGTTGTGCACAACATATCATAAAACACAGCAGCCCTGTCAACCACTTACCATTTGGACATCCTTCAATTTTGCACCTCTTGCGCTTCGCCCCGTGTGCGCTGCAGGTTCCCGTTTCATCGACGGGACCCCTTGTTGGGCAGCCGTGAACAGTGCATTGTCTAAGCGGCCGCTTGGCGGCGGGGCTGGTGGTGTCAGGGGGTGGTCGTGGTGCACCGCTGCCGTTGGGACTGTCGTTCAAGTTGGTCTTCATTGCGGTTGATTTGACTGCCTTGCTGCTTGCTACTTCGCTACTCCGGCCGTCCCCAATAATGGCTCTCTGGTTCGTTAGTTGTTTTGTGTCGGTCGCTGGTATTGTTGTTTGTCTACTCCACCCCTCTCCACCCATCGCGGTGTTTCAAGGTTCAAGGCGTGCTAAGGAGTTCTGGGCGAATCTGGGTGGCGAGTGTGTGATGCCAGCGGTTGTGTCACCAGTCAACAAGCTAGAATGGGCAACTTCTCTGAGCTTCTCGGGTTTGCTTGTACTTGTAGCCCATTTCCAAGCGGAGTATCAATAGGCCTTTGGATAAAGGGGGGCTAGGGGGGCGCCCCCCGATATTGGGGGTTCTGATCTGGTGGCAAATCGTCTAAATGGGGGTAAAATGGTCCATATTAGCCAACATTTTGCTAGCTTTAGACTGAAATCACGGGAGTTTCGCTAACTATCCGTCCCCCCCTTCTCGCCGGGGGGAATCTGGGGGGGAAGTCCCCCCGATAAGGGGTAGGCTAGCCCCCTATATCCAAAGGCCTAAGTATCAAACTGTCTCAATGCTGCTCAGGTAACAGTTACAGATTGAGGTTCAGTTACACATGTTACAGTTATGACATGCATACAGCTGTTTTCACGGATTTTCGGATAGCCGTTCAAGTTTCGAATTCCTACGTATGTTAGGTACAAATGACGTAGTGAGTCTTATAAAAACCCATTGGGCCGATTTCTCCCAACTCACCCCTCAACAAGAGCCACTCCGCGCAAAAAGATGCCAACCATGGCCAAATTCCGGAGCGTACTACGCACAACAAGTTGGATATTTGCTCAACCAAAAGGATAAATTAACCTCTCTTGCATGTCTAGATCCAAAATAGCCAATTAGGTTGACTAAAGATTGTAATCATGAACGATGGTAATACACTTTTTGAATACCTTTTCACACGGCTCATCAGTAAAAGTGACACTTATCGCGGCAGGTGGATTTGCGACCAGTCGTTGGTAGAGATATTGCACAGACACTATACGAATGTAGATAAAGACAATACCTTACGGAACAAACTCGTGCAGCGTCTGAACAAGGCAGCCGGACCTTTCAACAGCAGCAATGTACACAAGATATACCACAAAAATTTCACAACATCATGTCCATTCAATTCGTCATTACGCCGGATGGTGCACTATTACTACTTTGGAAAGGGAGAGAAAGTGCCCAACGAACCAATACGCGCAGCAGAGTTATTGTGCACAGAAATAGAACATATACAGAGTTACAGTGCAACTAATAATCGGCAGCGATCTTGCAACAAGCCGGAGCAAGTATCATTTCCCGACGATGGATGCGCTGGTAAGAAGAAGAACAAAAATAATGAGAACAAACGTAAAGAAGCAACAAAATCATCAGCGGCTGCACCAATTACTCCTACTCCACAAAAAAGAACAAGGCGCTCGCAACGACTAGTTGAGCAGCAGCAGAGCCCTCTCGTGCCATTCGTCACCAACGTGGGTAGATTAGAGGATGAGAATAATCAAGTTGACGACGAAGATGAAGATGAAGACGACGACAATAACAACAGCAGTGGCGATATAGACGGGGATAACAGCAGCAACAACCAGACTCCGAATATTATATGGCAGTCACCTGAAGCAGCAGCTCTCATGGAAGGAGGGCAATTATGCCGAAGACTGTTGGTGCTGGTATCATGATATCTGCGTTTCAATCGAGAGAATTGGGTTGGGGCATTCCTATCACCGAAGATCAGCTGAAGGAGATTAATGCTGCTAGAGCCAATCAAGAATACTTCGACAAGGCAGCGGCAATTGCCGTAAATGGTAACACAAAAAAGCAACCACTTGAATCGTCACCTGGGATTCTTAAGTTTGCATACGGGAAGAACGGGTACTGGACAGGGAACCACACGATCCTGCAAACGGAAGATATAATAGATTGCGTAAAAGTAATACTCGGAGATGAGTATGAATATGTCTTTCTTTTTGATTCGAGCAGTGGTCATGCAAAGAAGCGTGTTGACGGTCTTGATGCAAAGGAAATGAACAAGAATTGGCACTCGACACCATCGCAAGCTAGGAACACCAAAATTGAACGGCAGGAGGAATTTGTCGGGCCATACTACGATGCATCCAATCCAGCAATGGTGACTATCGGTCAAGAACAAACGATGAACTTCACCAGTGAAGATGTCGGCCCATTTTGGCTGACAGCAGAGGAACGTGAAAGACAACGGCACGACCGAGAGGTTGAAATACCAGAAGACAAGAGGAAAGAGCGACATAAGGTGAAGAAAGAGCTGATATCGGAGCTGATGGACACCGAGTGGGGGAAAAAGGAAGGAGAAATAAGGTTATGGAAGATGACACATGCTGAGCTAGCAAAAATGGCGCAAGCGTCTAGTATCGATATCAAAATAACACCTACCACCAAAATGATATATGGATGGGAGGGCAAGGGTAAGGGACTTCTGCAGATTGCGTATGAACGTGGCTGGATCGATATAGCAACCTTCAGAAAGGGCAGCTACCAAGTGATGAAGTATGATGATGAGGGTAACTTGGTTCCTGAGCTTTCCCTCCGGCATTTGCTTGCAAACTGCACGGATTTTTTGTCTGAACAAAGCCAACTCGAATATGTTTGTGAATCTTTGGGAGTAAGAGCCTTGATTACAACAAAGTACCATGCTGAATACGCTGGTGAGGGTGTCGAATACTCTTGGGGATTCTCCAAAGCTCTCTACCGAAGACATCCATTAGCTCAAAAGAAAACGACTGCTGATTTCCTTGCATTGGTCGACAAGTGTATTTCAAGAGAGGTTCTCACTGTGGATCTCATTCGTAAGTTCAGTGCCAGGGCAAGAGGTTACATGGAGACATATAAGATGTTGGAGATTGAGGCAAAGAATACCAAGGAGACAGAAGGTAATTCAAGTGAGGATGCACCCATTCCGCACAAGAGAATTGAAACGCTGAAGAAGGTTTTGAAATGTCATCGTGCTGCTATTGACTTTGACAAATCTTTCATTATGAAAACTGTCTACGCAAAAGACTTTGATTTCAAGAATGATTTGCTCAAGAAGGAAGAGAAGCTCAACTTTAGTCTCAGAGTAAAACGAGAGAATACGAAGGTGGAAGCGACGGCAAAGAAGAAATAAACATAGGACAATGTTCATTTATGTCTCTTGGTGGAATATGGCATACGAGGCATTATTTACCATGGTCCGGTTGTTGTTCGCAATTGATAAAGACGGAACTTTTACGGGTAGAGTAGCTCCCCAGTTAAGGGGCTTTCAGTACGTTTGTACGTAGGAATAAAAATTCTGCGATTATCCGCCAAGATTTGCTAACAGCTGTAAACGTGAGGCAGCCATTTCCAGCCATTTCCCCCACTCTCCACAGCATAGCATAGCAATGTTTGTGTGTTGTGTGTTGTGTGGGGCTTTGTGTACAACAACATATTATATAAGTACTTATGCATATGATGAAGAAGATAGAGATGATAGACACATCAGTAGGCGGCGCCATAGCGATCTTTGATACTACCTAAAGCGACAAGAATCGCCATCTTCCAATGACGTCATCTCAGTCACAACAAATGTTACCAATCGCCGCCCATCGGTCGCAAATACTTTATGCACTCGAAAAGTTTGGAGTGGTGATCATTGTTGGAGAAACCGGATGCGGTAAATCAACCATGCTGCCGCGATACTTTTATGAGAATGGTTGGGCTGATAGTGATGATGACATTGACCGAGAAATTATATGTACTCAACCGAGACGAATCGCAGCTATTACTCTCGCGAATAGGGTATCACAGGAACTTCAAGATAGCTCTGGAACTGTTGGATACTCTGTTAGATTCTCTTCCACTTACAATCCAGGAACGACCAAGATAAGATATGTTACTGATGGATGGCTCCTTCGTGAAACGTTACTGCTGGATCCACTTCTCAAACGTTGCTCTGTTCTGATTATTGATGAAGCACATGAACGAAGTTTAAATACAGATTTGCTTCTGGGTGTGGTGAAGAAAATCAGAAGAGTAAGGCCGGATTTGAGGTTGGTAGTGTGCAGTGCAACTTTGGATGCAGAGGCATTTCTAGAATTTTTCGTTGGAAAGAGACAAAAAGATGCAGATAGCAAGCAAAGAAGTAGTGATGAAAAACGAAGGAAGAAAAGGAAGTCGCGTTGGGGTAGAATAGATGATAACTCTGATGCGACAAAAAGAACGACGTCGATTTCCGATGCAAATGATGCTGACTTGAGGAATGGTACAATCATTTCTGTAGATGGTCGACAGCATCCTGTGGATATCATGTACAGTAAAGAGCCTGTGTCTGATTATATACAATCAACAATAGAGATTGCATTACAAATACATGAGAGTGAAGTTGGTGACGGAGACATTCTGTGTTTCTTGCCAACAGGAGAAGACATTGATAGGGCAGTTGAAATGGCGAATAACATGCAGATAAGAGGGAACGTCGTGTTTCTTCCTTTATTCAGCTCTTTATCTCAACAGATGCAATCACAGCCTTTTCTACCTCGATCTGAAGATGAACTGAAAAATAAGACTCGCCGCATCATTTTGGCAACAAACATTGCTGAGACTTCGGTAACTGTGCCTAGGATAGCACACGTCATTGACTGTGGGTTTGCAAAAATGCCTTTCTTTGATCCATACTCTGGCTTTGATCGGCTCATCGTCTGCCCAATTAGTAGAGCAAGCGCTCAACAACGTGCTGGGAGAGCTGGGAGGGTCAGATCCGGCAAATGCTATCGACTTTACTCGGAGAAGGACTTTCTAAATATGGAAGAGAACACAGCACCAGAGATACAACGATGTCAATTGAGTACTTTGATCATGACAATTAAAGCTCTTGGGGTACACAATATTCTCTCATTTGATCTATTAAGTTTGCCAAGCTCAGAGGCTTTGTCACATGGGTTGGAGAGCCTGTCAGCTTTAGGAGTAATCGACGACAAAGCTGAGCTGACAGAACTTGGAAAGGAAATGATTTACTTTCCAACGGATCCACGAGTGTCACGCATGCTTTTGGCAAGCTTGGATATGGAATCGAGACACGAAACTTCTTCAACTGTGTCAAAATTGATAGTCGGGGATATGCTAACTGTTGCTGCTGCACTTCAGGTGCGGAACTTGTTCTTTCAACCAAGAACGGAACGTCAGTGGAGGAACTATGACGATGCCATGGCTGATATCCTGGATAGGAGTGGTGATCATATGACAATGGTACATCTCTTTGACTTGTGTGATCACTCTAAAACCATTTTGTCAGAGGACGAGTGCCGAGAACGCTTTGTCAATCGAGTAGCACTAAAACGAGCATTGGACGTTAGAAATCAGTTAGCTCGATTCTTGAGCCGCCGTTTTGGAGGAGGATCAAACTGGTTTGGGACAAAGAGGCAGGAAATGGTAGGGTCGAATGCAGTTGATACACAAGAAAGAAGTGAGGCTATACGGAAATGCGTCTGTGCTGGCTATTTCATGAATGCTGCCAAACTTGGAAATGATGGATGTTATTACACTTTACGTGGGCGCTATGCTGTGTCAATCAGCTCCGCGAGTGTTCTTCATCGATACGGGGAGAGTTCAGATTTTGTAGTATTCGGAGAAACATTTGATGGAAGCAGTGGTGGCGTGGATGTCATGCCATGCAGCTCAATCAACGGCTTGTGGTTACAACAGCTTGCACCTCATTACTGGGCCTGAAGAAATTTTGTATAATTCTCATGTAAATTTACGTAGTAGCTATACGAGTCAAAGATCGCGCCGCTGTGGTCAACTGAGTTGGACACACCCGACGAGCATATCGGATGTTCATCGACGTCTTCCCGAGATTACGGTGAAAGCTCGAGAGTGCAACTTCATTCCTTTCACCAGATTCGCGTTGTAACTGTGATGCTCGGACTACATAAATATCTACTTTTGCAGTCTGTTTGCATTCATCTTCAATGTCATTCTTCAGCTCACTTCTACCCATTTGCGCATCCAATGCGACTTTTGACACTTGTTCTATAATTGCCTGCAATTCTTCTTCATTTGTGGGTGGCTCTGCATTACTGATGCCTTGATCACTAAAAGGTTCAGAAATTATATTCGTAAGTTTTTCCATTGCATCCTTCCTTGCCAAGTTTCCTTTTGCATCGGCACCACCACCTGTACAACATACATCACACCGATCTATTGTGCCCCCTGGATAGCTTCGATACATCTTCACAGTTATCGGAGAATCATCATCCTGCTCATTCTCATCAAGCCCAATGAGTAACCCTATGACACCCAAGACTCTAGCACCAGGTCTCAAACCGATGCTGTGTCGTACTTTTCCCACCTCCGCTGCTAATTCTCTTGTGGTTATGACCTCGCCGTAATGTTGATGAGTCCATGACGCCACTACTCTACGGAATGCCGATGCAAGTGTGCGTGAGTCTCCAGCAAGCCCCGATGTGAGTAACAGATGCGTTGGTGAAAGCCTGTGTATCTTTGAATTGTGTGTAGGATTGCAATCAGTAAATATTTCATCTGACTTGCTTGACGTCGACTCAGTTGATGTCAACGACACATCACTGCCACTGGTATCATCACTGCTCGGAAAAGCAAAGATGACGACACCATCCCGTTCTACACAGACTGTTAGTCCTCTCCCCCGTTCTTCCGCTGCGATAAGAGCATACTCCAGTTGCAATAACCGACCCTCGGGATCGAATGTTGTGATGCTTCTATCATATCGGTTGTTGGCACGCGATGGAGTTCCCCGCACGCGCCTTGCCGACAGAGAGCGTGCTCCATCGGCAGTATTTATACATGTTACAATTATTAGGAACAACGACCCAATGACTCGGAGCAGCGATTTGTTTGCCATGGTGAGAGATCTATTGTTTGCTTGCCCTTGCTCTGCACTCTTCTGCACTCTGCACTGCTTGCAGTCACGAGTCATGCAAGTCGAGCCACGAATTAAAAATCAAAAATCTCACATACATCATGAAACATGCAACAGCCATGCAACAGCATGCAACGAAGAAGACGCAACAAAGAAGAAGAGCTACAACAGAGCATCTATCAGAGTACGGGCAAGTCTCAACATTTTCGCTTGGCAGATCTCTCTTTTATTCGCGAGTTTGTTTCTTTATATGTGCTTCCCATACTCCTTGAAGCAATGACAGCGATCACAAAAAATACAGTTACTTCGGATCTCTACATTTATCCATGGGTAACTCTCGCAATAATGAACCATTAACTAACTTGATTCATTTCTGTTCAAATAATCAAAAAATTGTATCAATCCATTGCCTCTCTCTCGAAAGAGAGATCCTAATCTATTCCTCTACTACAAAAAAAACGAAATTTGCATTCCAAAACGAGTCATTCCTACATCATTCCTCTTTATTCCGCACTGAAATGACCTCCCTTTCCAAGAGCAAAGTCTGACAATGTCTTAATAGCATCCTGCTTCTCCTTCAACTCTGCTTTGACAAGATCCTTAATCGAAACAATGCCCACAACACCCCCATCTTCATCCAATAGTGGCAAGTGACGAATATCCTTCAACAACATCTTGGCCATACAGTCTGAGACGGTTTCGCTGGGAGATGCAACGATCAAGTTGGCGCTCTTTGTGGAGATTTCTTTGATGGGTGTGTCTTTGGATGTTTTGGAGAGGAGGGCGATTTTGCAGACGTAGTCACGTTCACTGACAACTCCGGAGATATTTCCTTTGTTTTTTTTGTGTGTGTGTGTGTGTTGGTGATAATTTATAGTGGATTGGGCAAGTAATCCAAGTATGTGTTGGTGTTGCGAGACAAGATGTGAGATATATAAGTTTTATTATCGCCAAACAATTAGCAAGCAGGCATTGGATGAGCACACAAGTCATGAAACAGCATAGCAATGCTCACCTTCATCATTTGTAGTAACAAGACATCCTACATTATAAGCAGCAAATTTCTGCACGGCATCATACACAGGAAGATTCTCATTGATTGTATAGTCCATTTCTGAGTAGCAACTCTTGCTCCAAGCATCTGTGGCGGTCAAGCCCTCCTTGACGGTTTGGGCGAATCCAGCACGAAGTGTGAGCTGGTGGCGAGCGGCTGGGCTTGCGGCGCATCGACGGGCAACTTGGGAGGCGATGGAAAACATGGTGGTATCAGTAGTGATGTTTATTGGATTGATAGTATGCCAATGAAGTCTTGACGAACGATCTTGTCGTTAAATTTTTGAGAAGCAACCATCGTCATCGTTCTTCAATGCTGTGGAAGCCATCGTCAAGACTCAAGACAAAACTAAAGGCGGTGGGCCGGCCGGCCGGGCGGGCGGCGGCCGGGCGGGCAGGTGGACAGTTCTTAAAAAGTATAGAAGTTGTAGCATTTCCTAAAGTTGCAGAGCTCGGCTCCAAAAATCGAACACAAAAATCCAAGCAATAAAATCCAAGCAAATCAAGAGATCCAAGATAGAAGCCAATAAACCAAGCGAAGGAACACTGACGCTGCGTGCTGTTGGACTGTGCCTGTAATATTGATACCCGGGACGCCTGATAGATAGCCTTGCTTCCTCTTCAGCTGCTGCTACTAATTTGAAAATCATGAGACTGCCAATACTATTACAAGTCCTTCTAATCGCCTTTCTCCATAATGACTTACACATCGCTGTAGAAGGAGCTTTGTCGGCAGTTGTGGAAAGTGGGGAAGAGCACTGTTACAATGTTATAGCTCCTGCGGGAGTCAAATCTACCATTCATGGTAATTTTGATATTCTGGATGATAATGAATCTCCTGATCCGATAGGGGTCGTCCTTTATGATTCCAAAATGGTGAGTCAACATGAAATGTCTCCAGTTATGTCCATCATGACAATATACATTTCTTCATGTGCATCTCGTTTCAATTCAATACTAAATTTGCCGTTTCTCGATAGACACCGGTATGGAGATCCCAACGTGAAGCCCAAGAGGGAACATTCTCAATCACTGGTGAAGGAAAATATGAACTGTGCATTCAAAATGGAAGCATGGGATCCGATGATTATGTTGCCGAAAAGGACGGAATCGATCGAGAGGTAGGCTTCGCAATTCGTGTTGTTCCACCTATGCGTGGAATTGATGGAGAGGCTGGGCCAGATGATCGGTTGACTTCTCATTTGATTGAATTGAGTGAAAAGTTGATGGAGGGGTTGGATACCATGACGGATCATCAGGAATACATGAGAGAAAGAGAAAATCGGCATACAGTGCTGGCAGATTCAACGTTTAATCGGGTGGTAGAGTGGACGTTTCTGGAGGCAATTGTGTTGGTATTGATATCTTGTGGACAGGTGTTATATTTGAAGAAGTTCTTTGAGCAAAGGAGGTATCTGTAGTAGGTGATCTGACATAAGATCACCTATTAGTAGTAACATGCGGCTTCATCGGATCAATATAATATGTGTAGTGAACAAATAAATACAGAAATATGTCTAGAGCTCGAAAGTGCAACTGTGAAAAATGAATCACAATTTAATTTCCAATTTCAATTGCTGTCGTCGTAGGCAAAATTTTAAATCACCCGCTGGTAGCAGAACGAACTGCTCTGAAGCAAAAACGGCTATTCACGAACAAAGATTCACCCTCGTCTCTACAGGACCAGCATCGGTATACATGTAGGTCGATTCACCCTCTTTCTTGTCATGTTGTCTAGAACTTCAATCGACTCGTACGAAGAGGGGAAAGACTCTACATGGGATGAAAAGATCGACTGGTCAAGAAGTGAGAGCTTCATTTATCCAAGCCCCGTTTCTTCAAGCGACAGTGATGTGCCACCACCTCCGCCAACTGATGAATCTGATTCTTCATATAGCACGTTCGCAGAGCAGGTTTCTTCCTCTTCTTTTGATAACAATGACAACATAGACGGAAGTGCGACCAATATCCCACAAGATAATGATGCAATTGGCGCTCTCGCATTGATAGAAGTAAAAGGACGTGATGATCATGTCGATGATGGTACCGCAGCAACATGTAGCAAAGACGATCTTTGTTTGCGCGCATCAATCAATGGTAGACATCTTGACGATGTCGAAGTAGTTGACGCTCTTGCTCTTCTAGAAGGATACGAAATAGATTTCAATCATGACTACGAAGAGTCCGTCGAGGCAGAGATATCGGGCAGCAACGATAATAATTTGGAATCATTCGTTGCAATACTCGGTCGTTTTGCATTGCGATGTTCTTTTGACCATTGGAGGTGTGTGGTTGAGAAAGAAACGAGACAACAAGCTTGTTTGCTGTTGCTACAAATGGCAAAACGAGCCACAGCTAGACACTCTTTTCTTCTTTTCAAGCGCATTGTCTGGCAGGGGAATGTGATAGGTTCAGTGCGCCAACGAAAGTTGGGCAGTGCTTTCCGATCCTGGAAGGATGTTACTACAGCTTCCAATATGCGTCGAAAAGTCTACTTTTTGATGATGATATTCAACCGCTGGCGAGTCCTAACAGAAGAGAGTGTGTCAATGCGCCAGAAGAAATATGCTGCCTTGATGCATTGGTCATCAGGGTTAATGAGGAAATCGTTCTCCGCATTGACATTGCACGCTGCATCGCAAAGAGGAGAGAGAGCGCGCTTGAGGGATAGATACCAGTCCCAAACGTTCCGAAGTTCATATCGGTCTCCTGAACAATCTTTGGTGTGGAGAAATAATAGTACACCCGACTTCACTAATCGGTTATCGTTCAGCAAATCCACTCACAAATCGCGTATCAATGATCAAGAGAGCCGACACAGATGCAGTAGCCTTGCATCTTCGAGAGAATCTTTCGTGGCGGATAGGCCCAGGACTCCATTTGGTTCCACCCCTTCCGCTAGAATCAACAAGCATCGATTTGAGCTTGGGTCATCTAAAAAAGCTTCATACTCTTCGTATCAGTTCATGGGCCGCGAGCATTTTTCAGGCGATTTGAATATTTTGCAAACTTCACAAAGAATGTCTCTTTCATCGCTACCAAGGCGTACTAATCAAGATGATTGCACTATCCCCTACGGCTGCGAAGCTGATGACATAGTGTAATTGAAGTATGTATTGCATTAAAGTTATTGGAATATAAATAAGTGTTGTTATGTTATAACAATATCTCTACTTTTTCTCCTCGGTCTCGGGTGCTTCGTAATCAGGATTATCCTTCACGATAACAATACCCTCTAGCACGCTGCTGACGCTTAGGACTTCTTCTGTTCCCAGTTCCGCACGTTCCCCAGTGCTGATCAAAACAGGTGTTGTGTGCGTCTGGAATCCAGTAATAGTCTTTGGCTTTCCTGCTTGACCTACAGTTTCAACAGCTTGACCTACTCGGACGGTGACTGGTCTCCACGACAGATCTTCGTTGACTGTGATGAGCATTCGTGGGTTCATGGCGCAGGTGAGGTAGTAAATCAAATAGTGCGACTTGTCCAACAATGTGCTTTTCAAGTCAAGACAAGAATAAATCAATGTGAGCACGCCTCCGAGCGCTGGTCCACTAGTAAGCATCTTATCGGAGTGCATCGGGGAAAGTGTCATCAGACCCTTGCCCATATGCAGCATAGCTTGAGCGATGCGGACACAAAAGACATGACCAGCCTCCTTGCTGTAAAATTCGCTTAGCTGACGCAATAATCCAGCAACTCGAGAGTTATTCGTGCCAGCGCTTGTCAAGCCCATAGCCAAAATGGCGTTTTGTGAAATTTCAGTGTCGGGATCGTGTGATAATCTAGACAATTGGTCAATGACACTAAAGTCTGGATTGGAGATATTTAGCACTCCCAATGCAAGTGGGACAGCTCGCTTTACTGGTAGCTCGCAATAGTGGAGGAGGTGCTCAAAAGATCGGAGCGCCATTTCTGACCCAACTTCCTCGCCCATGGTGATCAAACTAATACCGATGACAGCAGCCATCTGATGCTGCGCATCTTCTTCAAGGTGCTCAGCACATTGATGAAGCATCTCCTGGACTTGAAGCACATTGCCACTTCCAGCGTAAGCGCATGTCTCCAATACAATAACAGCAGTCTTTGAAATTTTGTGTTCGATTGTTCTCAGCGCTTCCAACATTGCTTCTGCTTTTTCCATGCGCCCAAGGAAGAGAAGGCCAAGTCCGAGGCAGAGGAAAATTGCGTGCGAGTGATCAAGTTCTTCGTCAGAAGCCTCCATTAGCCTTTGAACAATAGTTCCTCCTACAGCATCGTCACATTTTCCAACATAAATCATACCAAGCGCCAATCCAGCAAGAGACACCTCGAGCATCGTTTCGGGTCCAGAATTGTCTTGCTCGACAAGTGGAAGTAACAATTCCATCACATCCTCCCTTGCTGAACCAGCGTATGCGATTCCAAGACCAGTGCATGCCGCGCACTTCATAATATGAGAATCTCCATTAATATGCTCGTCAAGTAGAGCAAGTGTAGGATCGGCATCACTGCGAACGCCACTACTCAAAATACCAACAGCGAGGGCGGCACCAGCCTTTACGTATTCTTCCGACGAATACAAAAATTTATCAATCTGCGCTAAACCTTCCTCCACATTCCAGAGTTGGATCAAACCGAGGGATGCAGACGCTGCCATCATACCATGGTCTTTGTTCTTGTACAACCATTCATTGTCAGGCGTCATGAGTTTATCTTGACCAAACCCAGCGTTGACAAACGCATTGACGTAAGTGCTTGCCAAGTTGGCACGCGCAGAATCCACAATAGCGCCACCTGCATCCCTTCGTCGACTAAATCCTCCAGTCTCGGCCAAGTGAGACTTGTAAATGTCTTCAGGTGTTTTTGCCTCTGTAACATCCAAGTCCTGGGCTACTTTCAAAAACTCTTCGCTGAGCTTTTCATTACCAATAATTTCATTGAGCTCATCTTCGTCATCATCGCCCTCAACTTCGTAGTTGATGCGATGTCTAGCAAGTAGGAAACACATTTGCTTCTTCATGAGTGCATCTGAACATTCTGACATTAAATCGGGGATGGCTTCCTCATTTCCCATACGAAGAGCGACTCGGAGGGCATCAAAGTATTCACTTTGTTTGAGGAATAGTTCATATGCTGCCTCTAGTACCTCCTGTGTTGTAAAAAGTGTCAACAATAGAGTTTAGCCACATGATTTATTGCATGTTTTTTCAACTCGCTCATATAAAGGTTGTTACTTACCGCATAATCATCCGGATCCGACATGAAATCTGCCGTCTTGATAAGATACAAACACACCCTCCTAAAATTCTTCTCATCAATACTATCCAACTTTAACACATTCTTCAGACGCTGCACTTCAATCAACAAATCAATGGCCTCCGCCTCAGCATTATGTTCCACATTAAATGGAACAATCACATCCACCATCCCCAATAAATCCTCAAACGCGGCATCATCGTCGGGATCCGCTCCAGCAAGAACTCTTGCGTTGTATTCTTGACCAATCTCACCGGCGAGGGATCGGATGAATTCATGTCCCCATGATCCGAGGTTGTCTTCTGATGTTTTTGTAATTGATTTGTAATCTTTGGCTCCTTTGAGTTTGAAATTGAGACTTTCTCTCTCGTCTGTAGATGGATAGAAGTACGATACATGCGTGTTTAGAAATTACATGAATAAAAATTAATGTTGCAGCGCAGCAGAGAGAGAAATAAGTAACATAACATCCTGCGATAACAATACTCACCATGCTTTCCTAAAGTCATGGCCAACACAGCCAAAACATCCCCAAGACGTGCCCTCAAAAACACAACCTCTTCCTCCGTACTGTCCCCAATAGTCCCATAATACTCCTTCAACGTCTCGTATTTCGGCCTCAAAAATTTGAGCGGCTTGGGAACACTCGTCATACTCGACGTGGCACTTCGCAACTCAGTAACAATGACATCTAGCGCCTTGAGGCGTATTTGGGTAGTCACGCTGGCCTCGGATTTTTCATTGATTAGTGTTGAGACGCACGTTTCGAGGCGCTCCTTTAGCTCACGATCTTCTTCGGACATGGCGTTGTCATCCTCGACGATGTCGGGGTTGTCATTCTTTTTGGATTTCTTTTTGTCGTTTTTGCCATCGTTGGCTTTTTTGCTTTCGGTTTCGGCCGCGATTTCTACCGGCTTTTCGTTGGATTTGGGGGCCATGGTTTGGGATTATTTTGATATAGCTGGTTTATGGTCCTGCTGAGTATTTATTTTTGGTTATTTAGCAGAATGTTGGCTGTGCAGTGCTCTTCGAACGTGGGTACTTCATCTATTGTGATGGCGTTCGTTGTGGCTATCATGATCATGATCATCATTTCATATTCGATTTGCTTCTTCTACAATCTTTGGGGTCTTCGGTCTATTGGGAGTCTTCATCAATGGAAACAAGTGAGCTAAAAAATAATAGATACCATGCGAAGCGAGAGCCATCTGTGCTTTCTTTCTCACAGCGGTTCACGCCTCGCGTATTTGACGGTTAACGTCTCTCCTAATTTTGTCACATTTTAGTAATCAGTAACGTCGTCATAGTTAATTTGCACACTTTTGGACTGGGTCCAAGAGACGCTTAAACGTCGCCGTGAACCGCCGTGTTCTGCGTTGGGATTCCAAAAAAAATCTTATCAACATTTGTCGCTTTCCTCTTGCTCTTGAGCTTGCTACTCCTAAGTATCTTAATTTGTGGGTAACGTGATAAGTTATCATTGCTCATAATTGCTAACGCAACGTCTCACATTTTGAGCCAAGCAACGTCTACGATACACCTCTACAAGGAGAACTGCTCACGTATTTCAACCGACATGACTTCCTTTGCCTTCGCTGCCGCAGCACGGCGTATCCTCCTATTCACTGCCTTGGGATGTAGCACAAGCAATCTATCTTCATCTGTTGCAGCCGCTGCATCTAATGAGACATCTGTAGCTGGATGGCGCAATGATCTCGATTGGGATGACTTGGCTTCAAAGCTCAGCCCATCGGCATCTCTCGTCGACACCTCCTTCCAGAATTACGCAGAGGAATGTCTCCCTGAGTTCATGAATCCGACTCCAACAGCGCATGCCCTAATTGATCAGCCGTCAGGGATGTGCTTGGGTCATGCTTTCATAGGATGGTCATTGCAATGGCCGCGTCCAAGCGATGATGGCCATTTGAGTCATACTATGGATCAGTTGTCCGAAGATATTACCCTTAAAGAAGATTTTACCGTTGACATGGAAGTATTGTTTGGCTTCATCCCTGATGAAACCAACCCAAGTCTCGACCTCCCTTCCAAGGTCTTGTTTCCCGTTACTGCCTCAGATGTTATCGTGACCATCCAATTCGCGAAGAAGAACAATATCGAAATCAGTGTCAAGAACAGTGGTCACAGTTACACCGGTTCATCAAGCAAGAAGAATACTCTCCTCTTGAATATGAACCGTTACGTCCATTATGCCGCAGATGGAATCACGGACTGTGATGCAGATGCGGCCCTTTTGGATGCCGTGGTAGCTAAGGATCTTAGTAATCAGGCCTGTCTTCTATCATTGGCAAGGAACTAGTCCAGTGTCATTCGTGTCGGTGGAGGCGAGAACTTTGGTAAGTTTTTGATTACATTGTATGTACTTTCACAGATCTATTTCGGAAATACTTGCTATCAACCTTCTCTAAGTAACATCGATCCAATGTATTCATATATCTTTAAAGACAAGGCATACCGAGCCGTCATAGACGCTAATAAAGCACATGAAGAGTACAAGTATCACTTAGTAGGTGGCGCAGCTGGTACTGTTTCTCCGAGTAAGTTATTTTCGTCCTTAGTATGTACATGTGTCGGCGGATTTCTTCTTCTTCGTTCTAACAATTTATCTGTCTTCCTGTTCGAATGTAACACAGTGGGTTGGACATGGCAAGGTGGTAACGCAGGTACAACTGGAGGCCGACGCTTTGGTACGTGTGTGTGTAAAATTTGTATTGCTTATCTTCTGCCTCTTGGATCGTACATGAGTACTCGGTATTGTTTTCTTGAATCTTCTTTAATGCACGGAAAGGCATGGGCGTGGATCAGGTGCTGCAAGTAGAGATGGTGTTACCAAATGGTCATCATGTCAAATTCGGCCCTACAGAATGGGAAGACGCAAGTGCAGATGGATTCATTTACCCTCGCACGAAAGTTGTTTCAGGAGTGTGCCGAATCAACTCTGATGAACAAGATGAGGAGAAATGGATTTGGGACGATTGCCCCGAAGACTTTGATATTGATTTCAATGACCTCTGGTTTGCCGTCAACGGAGGCGGCGGAGGAACGTGGGGTGTGGTAACATCCGTGTATCTGCAGCTTCATGAATTTCTTCCCTTCAACAGTTTCGTCTTAGGAACCTATGTGGGAATCGAGGAGTGTTCTGCCGTTGCCCCTAAATTTGCAGAGTTCACGGCCATGTACTTTATGTTTCCATCGCTAATGAATGTGACGAAGGAAAGTAGCCTCGCATGTGGGGCTCCAGACTTTCCTGGGATGTTGTTTTGTTTTGGCGAAGAAAATGTTGTCGAAGCTTGGACAAAGTTCCTACAGCTGAACAACTTGACGGAAGCTCAACCATGTCTTGTCAATGTAGGTGACGTGATCGTGGAGCAAAGTGGAGGCATGACTGAAGCTCCAAAGAGCTACCCAGAACAAATGATTGTTACTCCACTGATTTTTCCTCCAAATGCCCGTTTTCCTGGCAAAGTTCCGGATGCCCCTCCTCCTAACTGGTATGGTACTACGCATGCTAACGTGTTGGTCCCTCAATCCTGGCTTGAAAAAAACGAAGAGAATACGAAGATTCTTTTCGAGAGGATGACGTCCGCTTCCCCGTACTATGCCTATGGATTTAATACTGCCAGCTTTTCCGATCAAGCCAATTCTCTTTCCAAGGCAGCCCGCGAGGCTGCTACGATGGTGAATTTTTTCAATTTGGTTGCAGGCGACGAAGCATACTTTTGGAGCAATCTGTTTCCAGAAATGTTTGACATTTCCGACAAGACCAAGTTTCCTCCTGTTTTTCAGTCGAATCATGCTGGGCCTTGGCTCGCTGGGCCTCTTAAGGAAGACTGGACGAAGATTTGTCCTAAAGAATGGACATTTGAGGAGCGCAACGAAAAGTGTATCTCTTCTCAGGAGGCG
Organism: Skeletonema tropicum; assembly: GCA_037178625.1. Lineage (NCBI taxonomy): Eukaryota > Bacillariophyta > Thalassiosirophyceae > Thalassiosirales > Thalassiosiraceae > Skeletonema > Skeletonema tropicum. The sequence goes on along the minus strand of CM074127.1, from coordinate 2,272,899 downwards.
ATCTATGGAACAGAAATGCTCAGTCGTCTCGAGTCAATCAAGAAGGTTGTTGATCCCAAATTCATGTTCAATTGCAACAGCTGCATCGGAAATAATCTTGTCAAGGCCAAGGCGTCCCACTCTCAGGATGACGAGTTGACGTCTCCTACAACTGCGACTCAGTCGGAAGAGCCCTCTGATCAGCCATCTGGTGCGTCTTATGCGTCTACTTACGCGACTGTACTCTCCGCAATTGCACTTCATTTGTTTTTCTCTATCCTCAATTAAGAGGAATGTCTGACCTGGCTCAGACGAGCCAGCATCCTTGTGGCCTGCAGCCGAAGAGAATCTTCGTGAGATCTTGAAATAGAATGAATTAACTTCTTAGGTATTACTTTTAAAGCTGTGAGAATTAGTAAACAGTTAGCTTTACTACAGGTAGACCCTTTCTATTCAGTTCTGGCAAGAACAAGATGCATCACTTGCTTCATCGTCGATATGCAATCTTGTATTGATCGTGCCGAAACAATCAGGCTCAGGCACACTTATCAACAGAGTTCAAACTATCATCTGCCCATGCCATGTCATGATTTGCCTTTTGCCCCCTATTGAATATTCCGTCATTATGATTTTAGAACATGGCTATCTAATGTCAAATATTAAGTCAATAGTCACTTTACTTAGACACTCTGCCCTACCTTACTGATAACTAAACGACGTGTTCGTCTACTTCCAGTGCTATCCCATCCTCATACTCTCTATGATACTAGAATTCATCCCTAACCCTCATCTACCTAAACCTGCCAATCATCTCTGAGGACTGGCATGTAAAATGGCTTGCCCTTGCACCAGTCCAGTGCCTCAATATCAGCAATAACCTTCAGAATGGCAGCATAATCAACCTTATCAGTCATAATAGCAAATGCTGATTCCTGGTTCTTCGCCACAGGGTTCTGAAGAAGGGAATGGATAGAAACACCGTGTTTTTCGCAAACTTCTCCCACCTGGCGAGTAATACCAAGTTGGTCGCGGTAGCTAAGTCGAAGGTAAAAGACGGATTCGTAGTTGTTGACAAACTTGGTCTCAGAGCTGGGGTTGAAGGGAAGAGGTGTCTTGTCACCCTTGGCCAATGCAACAATATCATTTATGCACGAGTTGGCAGTGGGGTACCTTCCAGCACCCTGTCCGATATAAATAGAAGACACAAGGTTGTCTGACAACACTTCAATAGCATTGGTGGCCCCGTTTACTGACGAAAGTGCATCTTCATTGGTAACATAGCATGGTGCCACATACGCCGATACCTCCCCAGCATCATTCTTTTCTGCCACACCCAACAATTTGATGGTTCCACCCAACATCTTGGCATATTCAAAATCAATCTTGGTCAATTCAGTAATGCCTCTGCAAGAAATCTCATCCTCTTCCACATTCATTCCATATGCCAACCTCATCAAAATCTTCAGTTTGGAACGAGCATCAAATCCACCCACGTCTAATGTTGGGTCGGCTTCGGCATATCCCAAGTCACTTGCCTCCGACAATGCCTCATCGTAGCTCTTCTTATCCCTATCCATGGCAGTTAGCATAAAGTTGGTACATCCATTAATGATACCACACATGAGCTGAATATTATCTCCGACAAAGTCACTTTGCATCGATCGGATGATGGGGATACCACCACACACTGCCGCCTCGTATCTGAACTGGGTGTCCGCATCCAATGTCGAAAGGAGAGTTTCAATCTCGGGCAAATCCTTGGCAATGAGGGCCTTGTTGGCGGTAACGACTGACTTTCCGTTTGATAATGCTCCGAAGACCACATCCTTGGCATCGGTTGTGCCACCCATCACTTCCACGGCTACATCGATCGAGTCATCATTGAGGATATCATCGTAGGATGTCACAATGGAGCATCCATCTGGTAATGCAAAGTCACGTGGTTTGGATGCATCACGAACACACACTTTCTTCACTTCAATGCTTTTACCGGTAAGTTGCTTGAAGTAGTCTGCCTTGTGGGAGAGGATTTCGACAATACCACCACCGACGGTTCCACCGCCGAAGATTCCGAGAGTGATGGTGTCTTCGGAGGACATGCCGAGAGAGGAGGTGGAAGCGGATCGGAGCATGGTTTGACGAGCAGTAGTGGAGATGGTGGAGGGGGTGAAGGACGAGACGCGCCCGAGAGCAGCGGCTGCGATGTAGGCAATTTGGAGACGCATTATTATTGAATTATTATTATTATGATCCTGAGATGCAGCGTTCCGATATTCTATTGCGTTGAAGTAGGCTAGGAGTATGATGCAACACGAAGCCTGGCTGTGCCTGTGCATGTGATGGGTTTCACGGAAAGTGGAGGGTCAAAAAACGCCGTACTGACGTTTGTGCGTGTCAAGTGCGGTATCTTTTATCTTTTTGTTCTCCAACAAAGATCCAGCTGCGTGCATTACAATGGACTGCCTAACTCATAATATCTTCATCAGTTGCAGCCTAACAATCAACAGCACTAATAGTAATGATGATGATGATGAAGACGGCCCTACTTTCAATCCTGCTGCTAGAATACAGCGCTGCATTTCAACCAGCAGCAGCACCAAGATCTTGTACAACCCTACCGCGACAAATGTCAACTGCCGATGATGACGGAACGCCCACAAAGAAGAAAAAGGGCGATAACAAAGCCATGGCCTTCCTACGAAGCAAGGGCCGAATCGGAGGAGCCGCCAACATGGACTTTGCAAATGCAATGGGTCTGGATGAATCACCATCGGGCGGAAGTCAAAAAGACACTACTGGTGGAACAAAGAAATCCAAGGCAGCATATGTTTCGTGCACAACTTCGGGTGTGATTGATGATATGACCGATCCATTTCCATTCACAAGTTCGGGGAGTCAATGGCAGGGTATTACCGATCGTGTGATGGGAGGTTCGAGCAATGGTAGTTTGACAAGAGAGACGGTCGATGGAAAAATTTGCAATGTATTACGAGGTAATGTATCACTGGTTTCGGGAAGTAATGGGGGATTCATTCAAATGGCAACTGATTTGTCACTCGATCCCAGTGAAGATGCGTTTGTGAATGCAGAGAACTACGATGGTGTGGAGTTGGAAGTGTATTGCGAGGGCACGGGGGTGGCAGAAAAGTTCAATGTTCACTTGAGAAATCCTGCTTGTGATCGACAGAATTCATCGTACAGAGGCACCTTTGAGGTTCGGCCTGGTCAATGGGCTACGGTGCGTTTGCCTTGGGATGCATTTAAAGGGTATGGTCCAGGTCCTGAGGTGACTCCGTTTGTCCCTATTCTGCGTAGATTGGGTGTTGTATCAATTGGAGAGGTTAAAGATGTGGTTCTTGCTGTTGGAAAAGTTGGATTTTACAATGTAATTTAATGCTAGTCTACTTAATGTTCTTGTGAATACTACTGCAAGCAATATTATGAAACATTGACGATGATGAGGAGAGCGATTTGTTGACACTTGGCATATAAGGCCCCTTTGCCTTGATATTATTTCAAGGGAAGTGTCCAAGAAGGTGTGATAGATGATGAGACAGCTGGTTAGAATGAGACTGTAGAGTAAAATATCTTTGAAGTTATACGTTTTTCCTCTTATGCTAAATAAAAAAGTATCATTCTTGTGGATCTCTGTAGGAAGTCCTTTCTCGTGCTCATCAAAGGAAGGCCTGCATCGAGGATGGGCACTTTACAGACACAAGTCCACAAAATGAGGGGAGCTTATACACTCCCGTTATCAATAAAAGATCAGTAATGGACACTGCTCTTGATCCCAAATACCGTATAATATGATTGGGCTGTGTAAAAGTTGTTACTGGTTACTGCCGGGAAAGAGGTAGGTACCGGGTCCGTCTCAATTCATACAAATGGACAAATGATTCCATCCAGACAACCATATTGTGCTGCAATCAAGGGATGAACAAAAAAGAAGGTGCCTCTTTGATAGCCCAAGAAGACATAAAATTGCGGTTGCAACAACGAGACACTCTCATGTACTTCTATTGTGAAGGTGCCTACTACTTGCTTCTTCTTGTGCCCATCAGCGAAGGCCACTCGCCCAGCGGTTTGCCAACCGTGGTCCCAACTCTTCTGCCCACGAACACGCAAACAGTCTTGCGTCGTCCGGCGGCGGCCCTCCTCCTTTGCTTGGTCACCTCCTCACCGCGCCTCAATCAAACCAACCCCAACATCTTGTGGCCGTGGTCTATTTACACCCTTTGATCCTAATGTAAGCAGCGATATACTCTATTTTGCAGTGGGTGGGTGCTTGGATGGAGCTGAGTTGTTGCGGTGGAAGAATATACGAAGGAACTCAGTTACAGCACAAGTGCAATTTTGTCGGCGCTGATGTTACATCTCATCTTATGTTTGGTTGAACTTTGGTCGGCGATTTGGATGACTGGGTTCTTCGTGCCATTGTAGATTACACCCCAGCCTTCGTTTTTGTAGGGGAATGGAATATGCTGATCGGTGAAGGTTTAATTGTCCTCTCCTACTTGCTCTAACGATTTTTACGTCTCGACATCTCCTCCTGAATTTTTTCAACAGCAACAGCAATTGGAACAACAATTCCAGTTATTTCTTTTCTTAGTTTGTGCAATTATATATAAACATGCCTAGTGAAGCTGAAATGGCTGCGGCCAGACAAAAGATGATCGCTAAGCGATTCGGGGGTGCTACTGCAAACACTGGAGGAAAGGGAGCTGTGCGACGTAAGAAGAAGTCTTCATCACGAAGCTCTTCCGCTCAATCAGATGCTAAGCTCACCGGAGCATTAAAGAAGCTAGGGGCAACCAACATCCCTGGAGTTGAGGAGATCAACCTCTTCAAGGAGGATGGAAAGGTCATCCACTTTGTCAACCCAAAACTTCAAGCATCTATTGGTGCCAACACCTTCATTGTGTCTGGGGCATCTGAGACCAAGCCCCTTCAAGACCTTCTTCCCGGTATCGTGTCTCAACTTGGCATGGACAACATTCAGCAATTGCAGCAAGCAATGGCTGCTCAGGGTATGGCTGGAGACATGCCAAAAGTAGTTGAAGAGGATGACGACGACGATGATGTTCCGGACCTTGTTGATGGCAACTTCGAAGAGATTTCTGAGAAATAAGTAATTTCATAAGTTGTTGATTGAAATAGAGTAATAAATAATTTGAAACGTCATTTTGATGTATACTTTGCATTAGATTATTGGGGTAATGATAAGAGAGGGAGTTGTGGGGTTCCGGCAAGTTTAAATATGTTTATTGGTTCGTAGGTAATGCAGTTGGTACTCCCCTGTTGGTACAGTGTACCATTATTATGTTTTGCTCACGACAAGGCACAAGCCAATTCGCAAGGTGAAGTGGCAGATAAAACGTTTTCTATTGCCATAAGAAAGTAACCAGTCGCAAAAGTAAGCGTGTGATAAGTGAAGACAAGTGAGAGATAATCTAGAAGAAGTGTGGGCTGTGCCGTTTCACTGTTTATCGGTTTTGATTTATTTTTACTATATTCACTTAGAAGCCATCAGCGCAAACATCACCTTGCTGGGAGACTTGCTCGTAGAAAGCTTTTCCTTGGGCCTTGTATTGCTTCTTGCTCTTGGCGACCTCACGCTTCTTCTTCAAAAGAGCAGCCTTCTGGTCCTTACGAGCAGCTTCAGCGCGTTGCTCACTCTCACGAGCAGCAGCGGCATAGGGGTCAAGCTTGGCAAGAGCCTTGATGTTCTTAAGAGGGTTCTTCTTACGAAGGTACTTCTTGTTGGCACGCTTGGCGGGGTTGAGGACAGATTGGATTTCATCGGAGTTGATGATACGAGCCAAGTCAGCGTTAGCCATGATGTCCTCAGGGATCTTCTTACCCTCAGATCCGTAGATCTCGTTAAGGGCATCAAGAGCAGCCTGGGACCAGACGCAGAAGCGTCCCATGTGTCCACCAGGAGCAAGTTGGAGGAGGTTGAGTCTGTCAACGCAGCAAAGCTCAACTCCGGGCAAGTTACGGAATGCTTGCTCAACACCGTCGTTGTTCTTGTAGATAACAAGAGGACCACGACGAAGAGTGTACTTACGGCCACGGGCCTTACCCTTACCGGCGCGGATCTTCTTGGAATCAGCAGCCTTCTCAACATCAGCAAGAGCTCCAACAGCAGCAAGGATGTCCTTGGCAGCAGAGGTCTTCTTGGCAGACTCGATAGAGGAGTCCATAACAAGAGGAATCTCAGGAACATCATCGACCTTGTGTCCACGAGCCATCACAAGAGCAGGAACGGCAGAGGCAGCAAGAGCAGAAGCAACAGCGTACCTGCGTTGAGTGGAGTTGATCTTACGGTGCCACTTGCGCCATGTCTTGGTAGGCGCGAACATGCGTCCACCACGACACATGTTTCCGAAGGCTCCTTGTCCAGAACGGGAAGTACCACCTCCACCTACACGGGGGATACGTGCCACGGCGCGTCCAGTTCCCCAAGATGAGGCAGAAACATTCTTTCCTGCCCAAGGAGAAACGGCGTAAGCCTGACGGTTGTTCTTGGCCATGTTGGTATGGACGAACTGAACGATGTCGGGACGCATAGGAGCGGTCATGACTTCAGGCAAGGTGGTTTCACCTGCCTTGTCTCCCGTGAGGGAAAAGACGGATACAAGAGGACGGGCTGCCATTTTGATTGTTGTTAATACCTTCGTTCCTAAGGTGCGGTCCGGTCAGTTGACGAATTGTAATCAACGCTGCAACAAGGTTGATAAGGTTTCGACGGGAAGTGGTATATAGATGGAGATGGTGGATGGCATGTTGCGCCTTTACCCTTTACTCAAGAGTGTACTGATACTTCTACAGATTCCTCTGTACGAAGTATATAAAACAGTGTCTTAGAAGTAGATTATTTGTGGGTAAAAAGTGCCACCTATCTATCGAAAGAAATCCGGGCAATAACTCGTCTTCGGTGTTGCTCATTCGTCGGAAAAGCGGTTTTGTACGCAGAAACGAACCCGAAGATGAAGATCTCAAAACGACGATGAACGATGACAAAACAAAAAATAAAGCTCGCCGCTGCACATCTTCTGCTTCTGCTTTCCGCAATTAACTGAGTGTAGGGTGTAGGCATTGGGGATTCGGCAATCCTTTTGCGCGGAGAGAGAGTGTGTGACGTAACAAAATAATGGCAAATGCAGCTGCTCTTCCACCGCTTCCGTCCGTAAGGGCGAAGGAGCTAGAGTCGAGAGCATCGGCACTTTCAAAAAGGCATGCATCCACAGATGATAACGATACGAACAAAGATGCAAATGATAAGAATTCTCCAAATGAACAAACGGAGATGGATGCAAACAGAACAGATTCTCGTCTTGAGAAGAATACTCAATCTACTAGAGAAGCCTCAACTCTTGCTGCTGAGCAACATTACCGTGAAAGATTAGAACAGATAGAAAGTTTACATCAGAAAGAACAAAAGGTGTTTGGTTCGCTGCCACCACTTGATCCTACTGTTACTTGTGACGCCATTCATCAGTATTTGTCAACCACGAGTCAATTTCTAAATTCATACATTGCCGATGCAAATGCATCTCTTGAGGGAACTTCGCACAAGTTGACCGTTTTGGAAAAGCAAATGTCTCTGTTGGAATCAAAATTAGAATCTATCCCTGGACTCTTTCCAGAAGATGAAGAATAAATTGAAAATGCTCCTACCCAAGTCAATTTAATTGTGGAGGTTGCAGATGGGGAGACCAAAAGATGATTCGCGGCTTGCCCCTTTCACAGTTCTTATGAAAAATCACTTGTCTAATATTACTATCTCATACCTTTGTTACAAGCATTGTAACAAAGCTTCACAAAAACTCTGCAGCACCCTAAGCTCATCTTTGATCCATCCACTCATTGATAAGTATCGTCAGCAATTAAGCAAATCTCCGAGTTCAAATCATTGCTGATATGACAACAGTAATGCTGCATCCTTCCTCTCTCTCTCACTCCACATACTCCACCTCCCTTCCCCCATCTTTCGGCAAAACATATATGTAGTTTACTGCCTAACAATTTAAATCCTCTTTCAATCATCTTTGGTAGATAATAATTAATGTTCTACCCTTCTTCATTTATCTATTTCAAGGTCACAAACGCGAATTGATTGACCCCTTACAAAAAGTAGTCTGGTGTCCGGGGGCTTTTATGCCAGTTTTCGTCTCTCGGTGCTGGATCGAATTGAGAGCTGAAATGAAACGAAAGTGTTAGTCAACGAAAAGTTGTTCCAAAAATAGTTTGGGGCAGCATTGGCACACTCACAATTTGATATGGTCGTGGATTGCTTCTTTATCAACATGTTCAACTTCATCATCAACCTCCATTATAGCAGCCTGGTTACCGCATCTGTAGCAGTAATTGGGGGCAGAGAAGACAGTCACTACCGTTCTATTGTGTTGCCATTGATAACCCTCCATAACAAGCTGGTGAGCACGTGCAATAAAGTGAAGATTGTTGATATGGGTGAATTGTTCTGTGATATCTTGACCGAAGGTGTAACCAGCTCCTCTTGGTGAGATTCCCCAACCACATCTAAGCGTAAAGAGATGGATAGCAAGACCAAATTGGTTAGAAAGGGACGTGCAAATAAACAAAAGGCAGCGTAGTTTCATTACAAATGACGGCTCTACCCTCACTCACCTATCATCTGGGTCTGACCACACAAGATCACACATAGGCCCCTCATGGGGAACTTCTTGTACCCGATCCAAGTCCCTGGCATGATCAAGAGTATCAATCGAAGGGGATAATCCTCCATGGAGACAGAAAATACGATCTGCTACCACAGCTGTCATGGGAAGGTAGTCAAAAGTGTCGGTAAAGTGTTTCCACACATTTGCATTTCCATATTTACGCAAACATTCATCATAAAATCCATAACTAACAAATGGGAGGTAATAATTTTGTGGATGAGATGAGATTAAAGCCAAAATAATTGAAAAGCATTGATAGTAAAAACATGAATGGCTCAAAATTACTTACACCTGTGTAATCTGACGACTTTCATGATTACCGCGAAGGATAGTTATACGATTCCTATAACGAACTTTCAGCGCCACCAAAAGAGTGACTGTCTCCAATGAATAATACCCCCTATCAACATAATCCCCCATAAATAAATAATTGGACTCTGGACAAGCCCCCCCAATTCGGAATAGCTCTGCCAAATCGTAAAATTGGCCGTGGATGTCTCCGCAGACCGTTACTGGTGCACTGACGGGTTGGACATTGGATTCTTCTTGCAAAATTTCTTTCGCCTAGAAAAATTATCGAGTGGTCGTGATCAGGTGAATTGATGGAGCAGCAATATGCGTTAAGCGGTGAATAGTGGCTGCAAAGATAGCGCAATGACCCACACAACCCAAAATAGAGTTTATTACCAAAATTAAATACTCACCTTGTCACAAAGGACTTTGACTTCATTCTCTGTTAATGTGCCCCCGCTCCTGAGCCTTGCTATTTGTGAGTCTAGCTGGTCAACGTCCGGTCTCGGCATCTTGTTTGTCGCGTTGATAATATAGTGGTGAAGGGAGGCAGTACAATAGTAACGACCAACAGAAGAGAGCCAAAGTTGTGGTGGTGCACGGGATCGGCAAGGGGCACGTTTTCATGTGAAAGTGTGCCCGCACGTACGGGCGGCGAGGGCACGTAAGTAAGGATCACAACAAAATCGAAAAAGAGCCACATCCACAACGCCACGAACCGTTCATTCAATTCCACGTTGGAAGAGAAAGCAACCATGGCGCCCGCAGCGAAAGAATTCTATGAGGATCAGAAGAACCTGAACAAACTATGTAATTTCCTGCGGAGTGCTGATGGTCCGGCGGTGCGCGAGGCTATCATGATGGATAAGCGGGTGTATTACATCAAGGGTAAGCTCACAAAATTACGATTGTGTGTTTTTTTCTGCGAGTGACCGAACTCCTCGTTGTCCTCAGTTGTCTCATCCGTCCCTATTGATGTCATTATTCATTTGAACTCGCCATTTTTATGTGCACACAGGAGAGAAGCTAGTGAATTTCATGGTCGAGCCAAAAAAGGGAACAAAATGGCCCAAGGAATTACCCCGATTTTCATCTCGCCCAGATGCCATTGCTGTATGCAAGGAGCTGTGCAACATTCAATACATTCATCGATCTGAGAAGGTTGCCAAGGGAGAATTGGAGGTAAGATCACGGTTTGCTTTGCTTTGCGTTTGGGTCTGTTATCAGCGTATGTACATTGGCCGCATTTTATAGAGTCGCCAAAGAGACAATTATTTCCGTTTCCCATTTGGTGCTACTTGCTGCCTAGAGTAATGTTAAGGGATTCCTCCTGTTCAGATGTAATTGGTTCTGGAGCCTTTGGTTCTTGGATTAAGTTGCTGCTGGGAGGGTCTGGACCTACTACATTCTACAAAATTATCTCATTACATTTGATTTTGCTGCAGATGAAAGTCTAACTTTTTGCATCTCTTTCCATTGTCCAACACAACGGTACAGGTTGCTCGAGTGCGCGACTTCGACGAGTCAGCATACTTCACTTGGATATATGAGGGAGATATGACAAACAAAAACCTTATGACAACGGCCCTCATTATTGGATTCTTATGTTGCACATGTTTCCCCATCTGGCCAAACTTTCTGAAAGTCTTTGTCTGGTACATGTCCGTGTCACTGCTCATTTTCATCTTTTTCCTCGTCACCCTTCGAGCATTATTGTTTCTCTTCGTATGGATCATTGGTTATGAATTGTGGTTCCTGCCGAATCTCTTTGACGAATCATTGGGCTTTTGCGAATCGTTCGTTCCAGTGATATCGTGCGAAAAGACAAAAGATGGGCAGCTCATGTACAGAGTCGGCGTCTTTGTCGCCTTCTTCTCATTTTGCTACTGGGCAGTAACACAGCCATCGGAATTTGATGGATTTGTGAAGGGGCAGGGCGACTTCATTAAAGATTTGTATGCTGGTACCCTCCTTTCAGACATGTACTCAAAAAGATAAGGAAAATATTGACAAACCTAAGATGCCATCACTTGAGGACCTTCTGAAGAAGTTGGACTCGGAAGACGAGGAAGAGAAGGAATTGTCGGAAGAAGAAGCGGCTGAAGCGTTGTTAGATAGTCTTGTTGAAGACAGTGAAGATATTGATGAGGATGAAGAGTAAGGGATTTTCTATTTATTTTAGGTGTCTCATTGTTGCTACATTACGATATTAGAAGTCGCTACCATCGCTATCGTATTCTTCTTCGCCGCAAGATGGTGCAGATATTGATTCATCACCGTCACTCCTGGAGTGCTCGGTGTCATCATCGTCTGACAATGATGCATTAGCAGCAGAGTAGTCATCGCGTTTGGCTGACTCGACTTCGTCTCCTTCACATTCTAGCATGCCCAATGTTTCCTCATGATATGCGTCTCGCATACGTCTGATTTTTCTTTCTGCCCGTTCACGCTGTTGGAGAAGAAGCGAATGATGAGAACGAAGCTCACTCTCCAAGTAGTCTATGTTTCTTATCTTGACAACGTATCTCTCATACTCGACTTCTAGTTCGTTCTGAAGTCGATCGTATTCAGCGCTGTGGGTAGATTCAACGCAGCCAGTGGTGTTTAAACTCGCGAGTAGCTTGTAGCTTCTCTCAACGTCATTCTTCTTTTTCTCTATCGCAGCGATTAGCTTGTTTTCACGAGCTATAGCATATTTGGACTGCTTCGTCAAACGTAAAAGTGATGCGTTCGTCTCGTCTACTCTTTTTGTGACTTTTTCCATCGTGCTTTCGTCGGCAAGAGCTACATTCAACATTTTGAGCGTCATCTCTCTTTCATCTTTATCGTCGCTCTCCTGCCTCAGCAACTCTTGCACCTCAAGACCAAGCTCCTTCACTGTCCTTGCATATTGCGCTACTTTCTGACTCTTCATGGTTTAGTGGAAGTGAACGCAATCGTACGAGGAAATGGTTGATGTTGATCGATCGGTAACAATTTCATTATTTAAATCAGTATGATACCGAGGGTACGGTACCTAGAGTATTCGATATCGATGTCCATTTTGCGACACAAAAACAATATTTTACTCGTGTTAGTTGGTGCTTGTGCACCGTCTACTTCGTCCCCACTTCGAACTTATTTCCTAATCCCATTATGTCAGCGAAGCCGACTCTTCCTAGCTCGTCTCGTATATTACATTGCTCTTTCGACTCAGCGCAGGTGACAACATTATCGTAACAATGATGGCAATGGAAGATTATCCTCTAATGCAACCTTGTTCCAACGTCACAACGAAGCACGTGTCTTCATCTTACAGCACGAAAACCGAGGCATGCGCTTCAAACAACGAAATGAATTCTTATGTAAGCTGGAAAAGCGGTGGTAGCGAAGAATGTGAAACATTTGATAGCATCAGCTTGTACAGCGCAAGGTTTGAGCGTCGGCGCGAGAGAGAGAGAGGAGCGATTGAACATATTGTTGAGGCCCTCGATGATGCCATTTCCCAAATTTTTGATGCGTTCGTAATTTCGCCAGCGGATATTGATTGGGAGCGAGCGAAGCGAGCGACCTTACTTCTCTCTGTAATCAATATATGAACCAATATCAGATAAAGTGGTATTACTATATTACCGAAGCGTGGATGACTACGCTTTCGAATTAACTTCTTCAGCGGATAGCAATAGTAATAGTGAGGATAGGCGGCTTTGTCGATGCAAAGTTGCGAGTCATTTAGCTCTCCCTCGTTGACACGAGTTTTCTCCTTAAATGGATACGTGTCTCTGTGGGGTCATTCCTCGTTATCTAAAATAGGTAAGTTTGTACAATCGCTTTCCCTCAGCAAGTGTAGCTGCCGGGTAGGCAGCGGAACAAGCTGAGGGAAAGGAAGGGGAGGACTACGATTCTGTTGTCCTCCCCAGGTAGGTACTTACCTCCTCACCTCTGTTTTGAAAGAGGGAGGTTTGAGAGACAATATCTCCAATGTTTTTTGCTCTCTTATAGCATACTACCATCTTTTCGATTCCGATTGTGTCGCGTAGGGTGGTAGAAAGCTCCTCCTCATATATCTGTTGACAGGTTCGACTAGGGATGTAATGAGGGTGGAATCGACCGAGTTTCAAATAGATGTTTTTGTCATTATCTGAGGTGGTAGATTCTGAGATGGCTTGGGGCAGTGGAGGTGGGTTGCAGACTTTGTAGTTTGCATTTACGAACATTCGTTTCAGTTGGTCGAAGTCCCATCCTCTGTCGAGCAAGCGTTGGAAGAATAGTCTTGCTACCTCGACATAGTCTTTTTTATCGGTGCACTGCCAATAGTATCTCTTGAGTTCGCCAAATATTACCCCTTTCATCGTGTTCCTCTGATGAGCAGAAGATGGCAGTAGGTAGAGGTAGAGGTTCATTGGCTTTTGGTATGTCTTAGTTGAGACAATACCTTCTGGCGAAATGGAAATGATTAAGTCTAAGAAGATTCCTTTGTCGGCAGGTTCTTCAACCTTCCAACGGAGGATTCCAAAGTCGTTGATGTCTTGCTTGAGGTCGTGAAAGCGCCTAAGGCTTCCAAGCCATAGGATAGATAGGTCATCGACGAAACGTGCAAGGTCTTGGATTTCTTCCGAATAGCCAGGGAGGAGTCTAATTTTCTCATGCCAGCCATAGTAAAGGCCAGCGTACATGACTGCGACTGATGTACCCATCGCAGTGCCACATAGTTGTTTGAAAAAGCAGTCTCCAAATTGGGTAATGTTGTTCTTCATAATAAAGCTCAGAGCTTCCAGAATAAGTTTGATGTCCGGGAAGTCGTCTGGAAGTTGGTTGTTTTCTTTCAGATGGTTGAGCCATACTCCGATGATTTCGATGCCATGATTGATAGTGATATTGTCGTACATGGCGGTAGCATCAGCAGTAATAATCTTCGTCCCTGCTGGCCATTGTTTGTTAGTCAGTCGGGCGTGATATTCTTTGCTGTCTTTGATGGTCGACGGAATAAATTGAACAAGTTTTTGCAACTCGTAGTCTAGCCACTTGCTAATACTCTCAGGTCCAGTTCCACATTTAGCGTTAACTGGTCGGAGGGCGGTAGGTGTTTTATGGACTTTTGCGGTTGCTCTGAATCTTCCTTGCCTGCTACCAGCGGCTTCATAGCACTTGTTGATGTAAATCTTGATGTGCTCTGGGATCGCTGCTGAGTTCTTGATACTGCCTACTTTATATGCCATCAAATTGAGTTGCCTCCGAAGTGCAATTCGATTGAGGTACTCATATTGGCTCTCCTTCCCAAGGAAAGCTTTGAGGCACCATCGAATGTATACAGAACGTTCGATAATGACAGGCCCTAAATTTTTGTCTGCGAAGATAATGATCAGATTGGGGTTGTTCTTGAGGCTATATAGTACTGAGAACTCTTGTTTAGAAAGATTCGGTTGAGACCATTTACTGGCGAATTTGGCGTGCTCTTGTCTAAGTCGATCTGAGAAACGTTTGATGCCTGCTTCCACTTCTGCATTAGCTAGGGGTGGGTCGTATCGTTCTTCTCGACTTTTCTTAAAATGTAACTTAGGGATATATGGATGTTGCGGTTTGGTTGGATCGTCTACATGAATAGTGCTCGGTGTCATCATCGTCTGACAATGATGCATTAGCAGCAGAGTAGTCATCGCGTTTGGCTGACTCGACTTCGTCTCCTTCACATTCTAGCATGCCCAATGTTTCCTCATGATATGCGTCTCGCATACGTCTGATTTTTCTTTCTGCCCGTTCACGCTGTTGGAGAAGAAGCGAATGATGAGAACGAAGCTCACTCTCCAAGTAGTCTATGTTTCTTATCTTGACAACGTATCTCTCATACTCGACTTCTAGTTCGTTCTGAAGTCGATCGTATTCAGCGCTGTGGGTAGATTCAACGCAGCCAGTGGTGTTTAAACTCGCGAGTAGCTTGTAGCTTCTCTCAACGTCATTCTTCTTTTTCTCTATCGCAGCGATTAGCTTGTTTTCACGAGCTATAGCATATTTGGACTGCTTCGTCAAACGTAAAAGTGATGCGTTCGTCTCGTCTACTCTTTTTGTGACTTTTTCCATCGTGCTTTCGTCGGCAAGAGCTACATTCAACATTTTGAGCGTCATCTCTCTTTCATCTTTATCGTCGCTCTCCTGCCTCAGCAACTCTTGCACCTCAAGACCAAGCTCCTTCACTGTCCTTGCATATTGCGCTACTTTCTGACTCTTCATGGTTTAGTGGAAGTGAACGCAATCGTACGAGGAAATGGTTGATGTTGATCGATCGGTAACAATTTCATTATTTAAATCAGTATGATACCGAGGGTACGGTACCTAGAGTATTCGATATCGATGTCCATTTTGCGACACAAAAACAATATTTTACTCGTGTTAGTTGGTGCTTGTGCACCGTCTACTTCGTCCCCACTTCGAACTTATTTCCTAATCCCATTATGTCAGCGAAGCCGACTCTTCCTAGCTCGTCTCGTATATTACATTGCTCTTTCGACTCAGCGCAGGTGACAACATTATCGTAACAATGATGGCAATGGAAGATTATCCTCTAATGCAACCTTGTTCCAACGTCACAACGAAGCACGTGTCTTCATCTTACAGCACGAAAACCGAGGCATGCGCTTCAAACAACGAAATGAATTCTTATGTAAGCTGGAAAAGCGGTGGTAGCGAAGAATGTGAAACATTTGATAGCATCAGCTTGTACAGCGCAAGGTTTGAGCGTCGGCGCGAGAGAGAGAGAGGAGCGATTGAACATATTGTTGAGGCCCTCGATGATGCCATTTCCCAAATTTTTGATGCGTTCGTAATTTCGCCAGCGGATATTGATTGTGTTGCAGATGTGATTGACGAAGCAACGCAAGAATTGGCAGCTGAGCTAACAGAAGATACTGAGAACAGCGGCGGTTTTGAGGTACAAGCCTTATGAATAGGAGTTAAATAAGGTCCTTAATCTGTACAGTTTTCTTCACATTTCGCATCAATCATTTAGCGCGGCTCTCGTATCCTTCTTCTCATTCATCACAACAAATGCACGTACACTCTTCTCACGATCAGATTCATGCGTCCCTCCGGCAACAGAGCTGTGCATTCGAGAGCCCTGTCGGGATGAAGCCACAGAATTAACAACTGAGGCGCTACCACCACGAAGACCAGTAGCGACCGAGCTGTGCACTGAAGAGTTGCTATTACTACGAAGACCAGTAGCGACAGAGCTGTGCATTCGAGAGCCCTGTCGGGAAGAAGTAACTGAAGAGCTGCTACTACTACGAACAACAGTAGCGACAGAGCTGTGCATTCGAGAGCCCTGTCGGGATGAAGCCACAGAATTAACAACTGAGGCGCTACCACCACGAAGACCAGTAGCGACCGAGCTGTGCACTGAAGAGTTGCTATTACTACGAAGACCAGTAGCGACAGAGCTCATTCGAGAGCTCTGTCGGGAAGAAGTAACTGAAGAGCTGCTACTACTACGAACAACAGTAGCGACAGAGCTGTGCATTCGAGAGCCCTGGTGAGAAGAAGCAACTGAAGAGTTGCAATTAATGCGAACTCTGGCTGACCTTATAGAACTCGCTGAGGTGCTACGATGAAATTTGGCGGAAGCCGTTGATCTTGCGACGCTACCATTTGACGATCTCCTTCTATCGCCTGTGCTCATGCTGCGAGTATTGCGCCGAGAAGACCTAACAACGCCATCCCTACGGACAGCTTCGACGCCTCTACTCACTTGCCTTACTGATTTATTGATCGATCCCTTCAGCTCTGTTAAAGAACTCCTCAATCCATAACCAGTCAAGGAGTTTCGGAGACTTGTCTTTCGCGATTTCCTCCGTTTCTTTCGATCACTTGTATGCTCACTCCTTGATGCACTAGCGACACTTTCACTTGAGGCATGAGAAGATTTGCGCGAAACTGGCACCCTAGTACTTCCAGCCTCTGAATCAGCGGTCAATGCCTGGGAATCAGTCTGTCGGCGAGACCCCGTCCCCTTTTCTTCATCCAACTTACTCTCACTACTACTAAGCAGTGCTTCTTCGTCGCCTTTTTTCTCGGAGGGCTTCTTCCACTCCGAAGTATCGTCCGTCATCATAGGCTTAGCCTGCTTCTCCTGCGCTAACAAGTCCTGCATATCCTTCATCTCCTCCATTTCTCCCCTCTTCTTTAGGACATATGTGACACTGATTGCTGTAAGACAACACCACAGAGCTGCGACGCCTACACCTACAAACACTGCAAAGTTGGTTCTGGTTGGGGTCTCCTCCAATATTTCGGTGGCAATAATGGCATTTTCGAGGGCTTCGGCTTGAGTGATAGGCGATTCAGTTGGAGGTATTGTAACACCATCGATGGCAACTGAGTCAATGTCGTCCATTTGCTTGAAGTAGCCGTAGAAGGAGTTTTGTCCTCTGAAGAGTCCAAGTAATAGCTCTTGGTTGTCGTCGATAGTCTCTGCAGCCATGCTTCCAAGAAGATTACTGGGGAGGAAAAAATAGGATATGCTCAAGGTGACGGTGACCTCAAGAGAGTATACTTGAGGGAGGGGTTCGACATTACGCCGATTGTTGCCGTGATTGTTGCGTCTATTCGTGGATATCTCTTTGCCTTTGCCTTTGCCTTTGGCTTTGATCAAGTCTGTTTCCAGCACCGACTTTTGGTGCCAAATATCAATCTCATCAATCACCATTGAATCTTCAGTGAACTTTTGTAAAAAGGATAGTATGATCTGTTTGAACTTCTCCTCTTCTCTATCACTCATGGGTCTAGGGGGCACGTTACGGAACACAGATACAAAATGAGCTTTGGTTGATATAATTGGCGAAGCAGTAGGCTCTGGCTCAGAGGGTGAATACGTAGGCGCCATTGAATATGTTGGCTCGGCAGATGGACTCCGAGTAGGTGGTTGAGGCGGAAGTGTTACGTCAGGAGCTGTTGGAGAAATAGTAGGCTCCTCGGTTACTGGTGACTTGGTAGGCATTGGAAGGGTGGGACTTCCTGTTGGCACCCTGGGACACGGTAAATCTCCGTAAACTGGTCCATAGAGGCTGAATGGATTACAAGGAAGTCGGTCAACGTGTATGGCCCCAAGGAATTGTCGTGGAAAACGATAGAATTGTTGGAATTCAACGGGGTCTGGGAAGGGATTTTGCAGTACACTTTCACCCTCCCAAACATCAACATCTGGGGTTGAAACCTGCACGACTTCGTCTGCGTACACACCTTCACCGATCTTGTAGATGAGGCTCTTTTCATCAAGAGTGATGTAAATAGCTCGTGTGCCTTGTTCGCCTCCGCCTCCAGGAATGGTAAGAGGCAAAAAATCCTCCTGAGATATGGGAGTGTACCTCCCAATACCCTTTCCCTTGGTAGTTCCTTTAGCCACTAAGTCCCATCCGTCAAAGCTTCCTTTATACCCCTGGAAAGGGCCAGTTTTAGACCACACTTCGTAGTTTACGTCGTCTACACTTGCTGTGTAAAAATCCAGCCCTTTGATTACAATAGTAGGACCATCTTCAGGGGTACGGAGGTTGAAGATGTATCCGTATGAAGATGTTGTCCTGCCACCAAGCTGAAGATCTTCACCGGAACCAGTCAAGATCAATTGGTCAAGATCTCGTGATGGTAAAGAGGAGGGCATTGCACTTGGCTCTGATGAGGGAGACATTGAAGGAGTTGCTGTCGGCGGGCCCGTCGGGGCGGGTGTTGGCTTGCCTGTTGGTGATCGAGTTGGCCTAGCTGTGCGGTCAGCAGCGGCGATAGCCTCAATGCCATCAACTCGATTGAAATATTCTCTGCCTGCTCGCTCTCCTCTTTCACGCAATGTACTAACCACTTTCTGACCCTGTCTGTTGATAGAATCCTCAGCGATCACGTCGAGATCCTTGTAGGGTGGTGGGCGGTATACACCAGTAATGACAATGCTAGCATCCAATGCTGACGAACCGACGGGAAGCATTCTCTGGGTCACATTCGAAATCATGACATTTCCTCCTTGCCATCCTTTCAGATTCCTGCTGCTGTAGCGATGCTGCAATTCTCTTCGTGAAACCACGTTTTGGCCAGTGAAATCGACACCTTCCGCCTTCATATTATCCTTCTCTAATTCTGCCTGAAGTGTATCAAAAATAGTTTGGATAAAGATTTCAACATCATCCTCATCCATTTCACTATCCGGCCCCATCATAGTGACCATCATATCAGATGTTAGTTCCATCAAAGGCTTATCACAATTCGTTGCAGCATAGCACCGTTCTCCTTCCCCTGTACACTCAGTCCCTGTAGGACATGGCTTGTCACAGCCAGCCATTGCATGAATCCAACTTGGGCCACAATACTGGTTATTGGATACAAAGTCCTCTTCCTCCTCCTCATCTTCTACTACAACGGGGGCGACATAACAACCCGTGAATTGGAAGCACTGCCAACCGATGCCCAAATCCGAGCATTCCGAGTTCTCTCCGCTAGGACAATGTCGATGACAGTTCTTTGCAGCGTCAGGCCATGTTGCTCCGCAGTAAAAGTTGTCGGAGAGTTGCACATCTTGGGCTTGGGCTTGTGTTGTTTTCAGTGAGGCAAAAAGGAGCGTCTGCAGCACAGACATTCGGAGGCAGAGCATTAGCGGTGTCCGCCGCCGCCGCCGCCGCCGTTGGTGGTGTTGCTTGGCCATGGTTTCTATTATTCTTGAGGTGGGATGATGAGAGATGATGAAAAAGTGGATACTGATGTACTTGTCTCATGACCGTTCGGCCTGGTAAGTATATTTCAGCCCGCCCAGCTCTAGGCCTGTACCTTAAGTAAGTTCAAGTAGGAGTACTTATCTCTGTGCTGGTTTTGAGTACCGGTTCTCTGTTCCTTTTGCAGTGTTTCACAAGCTTTTGTCCGATCCCATCAAGTGAGCTTCTGGATTCGTGAATCAGTCTCTCTCCGCGTCAATCTGTAGCAGAAGTGAGTCCCTCTTCTTCGGACCGATTGGACTTAAGGCCTTTGGAAACGCCTACCCGATATCGGGGGCTCCCCCATTTATACCCCCACCAGGAGGGGATGCCTACAGGTATTACTCCTACTTAACTAAATTTACGTGGTTTTCGTCTAAAGTTAGCCAAATATGGGCTAATATGGACCATTTTACCCCCATTTAGACGATAAGCCACCAGATCAGAACCCTCAATAACGGGGGTCTTCCCATTGCCCCCTATTTTCAAAGGCCTATGTAATGGAGTGCCTGCTGGACACTTCTGGACAATGGAGGAAAGACCGCAGCTGGTCATGTCTCCCATCCAGGGCACATAAAAGAATCTCCTCTCTGGCTAGAGATAGAGTAGCTAGAGCAAGAAAGAATGCTTCTATTCAATCAAGCTAACACGAAATAAGTATGTATGAAGTATGTACGGTTCCCAAACTGTGAGGCCAAGAGTAGATAGTAAGACCATCATCTTCTTCTCTCATCTTCGTGGGCAAACTCTCTTGTTACTTGATGGCTTTGAAAAGTCTGGTGTGATTTAGGCATATCTTTCTCGATGGAATGCAGTGAACAAAAGTACAAAGTAGCGTGATGTACAAGGTAGCACAATAAATATATTTTTATACTAGTCTCGGATTAAAGAATGGATTGACTTGCACACTATTGTACTTTTCATCATACACTGGTGATACAAAAGCCTCTCTGGGATACATATATTGTAAGTATTAGCATCGCAACACGATACCCCTCGGACCATTGTTTAAACTGCACTGCATCTTGCTTATTTGGTGTAAACATGCAATACCCCTATATATCAAATAATAACGAATCATGCATTCCATCCCGCGCTTGCCGAAATTAAGTTATACTTCCGACAAGAAAGATGTTTTGAAATGCACTTTCCTTAACATTTACCACTCGCCAAAATCATCTTCGGCTCTGAAAGGTGCACCCTTCACATCTGCGCCATCAGGTCCTGTAACATCAATAGCCTTTGTCTTGCCATTTTCAGTGACAGTTTTGAATTCCACAGGTTCACCCTCAGCTAATGAACGAAATCCTGACACATTGATGTTAGTTTGATGAACGAAGATGTCTTTGTCGCCATTGTCGGGAACGATAAATCCGTATCCCTTTGCTGTGTCAAACCTGATAGAATATGATTTAAGAGAGGAAGTAATTTGCTTAGATGTGTCACAAACGTGGAAATCATGATAAAATATTATTGACAAAAGTGAGACTTAGGATTAGCTAAGGAGACAAGCAAGCGACAAGCGTCGAGTCGTTTCGTTTTTTTGTCATTACGCGTGAAACTTACCACTTGACAGTTCCAGAGATAAGATCATCACTCATGGAGAGACTGGTCATCTGTCGGGGATGGCTTTGTGGAACGAATCCAGCGGCGACAGCAAGGGTTGATAGTAGGATGGTAAGCTTCATGGTTATAAGGGTTCGATGTACTTATGGGATCAATATTGATTCGATGGTGGCGGTGATTTTATGTTGTTTGATGCGTCATGGTCGGTGCTGGGTTGCGCTGCTGCGCCGTCTTTTCTCGCCCGTATAAGGCACGTATTCAAATGGAAAATATGAAAACGTGCTCCCCAAGGAATCTGACAATGAAGTTCTCATTCAAAATCTACTCTACGCTACCCGCAGTCCACGACACCTTACCTCTTGCAGCGTCTGTTCCCAGTAATAACACCTAGCAATAAAGCAAACTAACAATGTCGCTCTGGACTGGATGTTTATGCCTTCAATGCGTCCGCGAGAAGGAGGTCGGAGTGGTTGAAGATTTGGGTGAGTGTTAGTTGCAAAGATCGGAATGTTTTATTTTATTTTGGATCTTTATTCTGATTGTTGTCTCCTTGCTATTCGATATTGTATGTGAAATCATTCTAGGGCAATTCAAAAGGCTCATCAAAGAAGGACCAAGCTGCATAATCTGGCCGCTGCAATCGGTCGTTGGCAGGCTTTCCCTTCGCGTACAACAACTCGATGTGCTGTGCGAAACGAAGACAAAGGACAACGTCTTTATTCAAGTGGGCGTGGCGGTTCAATATCGCGTTGTTACTGAATCTGCATATGATGCGTGGTATCGTTTGACTAGCCCTACCAGGTGAGATTGTTCTGGTGGTAAATTCAGATAAACCTGTTGTGAAAGAATTTGCTTGCCATGTTAACTCTTTATCATTACATTGAATCCAATCCAAAACTAAAACTACCCAAACTACCCACTCTTTGCCTCCCACAGTCAAATTCAAGCATACGTGTTTGATGTCATTCGATCCACAATTCCCCGTATGGAATTGGATCAAGCATTTGAATCAAAGGACGACATTGCTCAAGCTGTTTTGGAGCAGCTACAGAGTGTAATGAAGGACTACGGGTATGCGATTGTCAACACTCTCGTTACAGATCTCGCTCCGGACACCAAGGTCAAGGCATCAATGAATGAAATCAATGCCGCTCGTAGGTTGAAGGAGGCAGCTTCTCATCAAGCCGAGGCAGACAAAGTTCGCCAGGTCAAGAATGCAGAGGCGGAGGCTGAAGCTCGCTATCTGAGTGGTATGGGAGTAGCAAGACAGCGTATGGCCATTGTACAGGGATTGCAATCGTCAGTTGCCGAATTCAGTCAGGAAGTAGAGGGGGCTACTCCAAAGGATGTGATGGACATTTTGCTGTTGTCGCAGTACTTTGATACACTTTCGACAGTTGGTGCAAACAGCTTGATTCTCGAGCATGATCCTGCAACTGTGGCCAAGTTACAGAGACAGGTGGGACAGAGCTTTTTGAGGGATGGCTCCAGTGGTAAAGATTTTCTCTCCTAAATAGATGGAGATGGAAGCATTGTTTTGTACTGTTTGTGTGTGTTTTGTGGTGATGTTGCAGTATGTACATCAAATAAAGCAGAGGCAATCCTCTACTCCATTTCATAAAAATAATTACACTTGAATACCTAGATAATGTCGATAAAATAATCCAACAAATTGGAGAAAACATCAAACCAAGATCATTATGATTAACTACGCAAGCTAGATTACATGGTTGTAAAGCATGGCATTGTAACCTCCCTTGCCATAACAAAAACAAAATACAAAAACAAAAAAGATGTATTGACGACGATAGATACGATGCCCTTCAATGAGGTTCTGCCGGACAGCCCAAATTGGACCTCTCAGATCAGCAGCATAGCTGTGACTTCCCATGAACGATAGCAATCCTTCTGAGCAGCGCTAATGAGCTTGTATAGTATCGCCAACGAGTATAATGGGCCACTAGAAGCGGCTCATGCCCATATTGACGGCGATAGATACGATGCCCTTCAATGAGGTTCTGCCGGACAGCCCAAATTGGACGACTCAGATTTTTTGCGACAAGGCCGTAGGATAGCTTCTACACAAACAACCCTTCTGAGCAGCGCTAATGAGCTTTCATAGTATCGCCAACGAGTATAATGGGCCAATAGAAGCGGCTCATGCCCATATTGACGACGATAGATACGATGCCCTTCAATGAGGTTCTGCCGGACAGCCCAAATTGGACCTCTCCGTTGAGCTACATAGCTGTGACTTCCCATGAACGATAGCAATCCTTCTGAGCAGCGCTAATGAGCTTGTATAGTATCGCCAACGAGTATAATGGGCAACTAGATGCGGCTCATGCCCATTTTGACGACGATAGATACGATGCCCTTCAATGAGGTTCTGCCGGACAGCCCAAATTGGACGACTCAGATTTTTTGCGACGAGGCCGTAGGATAGCTTCTACGCAAGCAATCCCTCTGAGCAGCGCTAATGAGATACTATACAAGTATAATGGGCCACCTAGAAGCGGCTCATGCAAACAATCCTTCTGAGCAGCGCTAATGAGCTTGTATAGTATCGCCAACGAGTATAATGGGACACTAGAAGCGGCTCATGCCCATATTGACGACGATAGATACGATGCCCTTCAATGAGGTTCTGCCGGACAGCCCAAATTGGACCTCTCCGTTCAGCTACAAGATCGTAGGATAGCTTTTACACAAGCAACCCTTCTGAGCAGCGCTAATGAGCTTGTATAGTATCGCCAACGAGTATGATGGGCCACTAGAAGCGGCTCATGCCCATTTTGACGACGATAGATACGATGCCCTTCAATGAGGTTCTGCCGGACAGCCCAAATTGGACCTCTCCGTTCAGCTACAAGATCGTAGGATAGCTTTTACACAAGCAACCCTTCTGAGCAGCGCTAATGAGCTTGTATAGTATCGCCAACGAGTATGATGGGCCACTAGAAGCGGCTCATGTCCATTTTGACGACGATAGATACGATGCCCTTCAATGAGGTTCTGCCGGACAGCCCAAATTGGACCTCTCCGTTCAGCTACAAGATCGTAGGATAGCTTTTACACAAGCAATCCTACTGAGCAGCGCTAATGAGCTTGTATAGTATCGCCAACGAGTATAATGGGCCACTAGAAGCGGCTCATGCCCATATTGACGACGAATTGACGACGATAGATACGATGCCCTTCAATGAGGTTCTGCCGGACAGCCCAAATTGGACCTCTCAGATCAGCTACATAGCTGTGACTTCCCATGAACGATAGCAATCCTTCTGAGCAGCGCTAATGAGCTTGTATAGTATCGCCAACGAGTATAATGGGCCACTAGAAGCGGCTCATGCCCATATTGACGACGATAGATACGATGCCCTTCAATGAGGTTCTGCCGGACAGCCCAAATTGGACGACTCTGATTTTTTGCGACAAGGCCGTAGGATAGCTTCTACACAAACAATCCTTCTGAGCAGCGCTAATGAGCTTGTATAGTATCGCCAACGAGTATAATGGGCCACTAGAAGCGGCTCATGCCCATATTGACGACGATAGATACGATGCCCTTCAATGAGGTTCTGCCGGACAGCCCAAATTGGACCTCTCCGTTCAGCTACAAGATCGTAGGATAGCTTTTACACAAGCAACCCTTCTGAGCAGCGCTAATGAGCTTGTATAGTATCGCCAACGAGTATAATGGGCCACTAGAAGCGGCTCATGCCCATATTGACGACGATAGATACGATGCCCTTCAATGAGGTTCTGCCGGACAGCCCAAATTGGACCTCTCCGTTCAGCTACAAGATCGTAGGATAGTTTCTACACAAGCAATCCTTCTGAGCAGCGCTAATGAGCTTGTATAGTATTGCCAACGAGTATAATGGGCCACTAGAAGCGGCTCATGCCCATATTGACGACGATAGATACGATGCCCTTCAATGAGGTTCTGCCGGACAGCCCAAATTGGACCTCTCCGTTCAGCTACAAGATCGTAGGATAGCTTTTACACAAGCAACCCTTCTGAGCAGCGCTAATGAGCTTGTATAGTATTGCCAACGAGTATAATGTGTCACTAGAAGCAGCTCATGCCCATATTGACGGCGATAGATACGATGCCCTTCAATGCGGTTCTGCCGGACAGCCCAAATTGGACCTCTCCGTTCAGCTACAAGATCGTAGGATAGCTTCTACGCGAGCAATCCTTCTGAGCAGCGCTAATGAGCTTGTATAGTATCGCCAACGAGTATAATGGGCCAATAGAAGCGGCTCATGCCCATATTGACGACGATAGATACGATGCCCTTCAATGAGGTTCTGCCGGACAGCCCAAATTGGACCTCTCCGTTCAGCTACAAGATCGTAGGATAGTTTCTACACAAGCAATCCTTCTGAGCAGCGCTTTTGAGCTTGTATAGTATCGCCAACGAGTATAATGGGCCACTAGAAGCGGCTCATGCCCATATTGACGACGATAGATACGATGCCCTTCAATGAGGTTCTGCCGGACAGCCCAAATTGGACGACTCAGATCAGCTACATAGCTGTGACTTCCCATGAACGATAGCAATCCTTCTGAGCAGCGCTAATGAGCTTGTATAGTATCGCCAACGAGTATAATGGGCCACTAGAAGCGGCTCATGCCCATATTGACGACGATAGATACGATGCCCTTCAATGAGGTTCTGCCGGACAGCCCAAATTGGACGACTCTGATTTTTTGCGACAAGGCCGTAGGATAGCTTCTACACAAGGAATCCTTCTGAGCAGCGCTAATGAGCTTGTATAGTATCGCCAACGAGTATAATGGGCCACTAGAAGCGGCTCATGCCCATATTGACGACGATAGATACGATGCCCTTCAATGAGGTTCTGCCGGACAGCCCAAATTGGACGACTCAGATTTTTTGCGACGAGGCCGTAGGATAGCTTCTACGCAAGCAATCCCTCTGAGCAGCGCTAATGAGATACGATACAAGTATAATGGGCCACTAGAAGCGGCTCATGCCCATATTGACGGCGATAGATACGATGCCCTTCAATGAGGTTCTGCCGGACAGCCCAAATTGGACGACTCAGATTTTTTGCGACAAGGCCGTAGGATAGCTTCTTCGTGAACAAACCTTTTGAGCTGCGCTAATGAGCTTGTATAGTATCGCCAACGAGTATAATGGGTCACTAGAAGCAGCTCATGCCCATATTGACGACGATAGATACGATGCCCTTCAATGAGGTTCTGCCGGACAGCCCAAATTGGACCTCTCCGTTCAGCTACAAGGACGTAGGATAGCTTCTACGCAAGCAATCCCTCTGAGCAGCGCTTATGAGCTTGTATAGTATCGCCAACGAGTATAATGGGCCACTAGAAGCGGCCCATGCCCATATTGACGACGATAGATACGATGCCCTTCAATGAGGTTCTGCCGGACAGCCCAAATTGGACGACTCAGATTTTTTGCGATGAGGCCGTAGGATAGCTTCTACACAAACAATCCTTCTGAGCAGCGCTAATGAGATACTATACAAGTATAATGGGCCACTAGAAGCGGCTCATGCCCATATTGACGGCGATAGATACGATGCCCTTCAATGAGGTTCTGCCGGACAGCCCAAATTGGACGACTCAGATTTTTTGCGACAAGGCCGTAGGATAGCTTCTTCGTGAACAAACCTTTTGAGCTGCGCTAATGAGCTTGTATAGTATCGCCTACGAGTATAATGGGTCACTAGAAGCAGCTCATGCCCATATTGACGGCGATAGATACGATGCCCTTCAATGAGGTTCTGCCGGACAGCCCAAATTGGACCTCTCCGTTCAGCTACAAGGACGTAGGATAGCTTCTACGCAAGCAATCCCTCTGAGCAGCGCTTATGAGCTTGTATAGTATCGCCAACGAGTATAATGGGCCACTAGAAGCGGCCCATGCCCATATTGACGACGATAGATACGCATTGTATAATTAGATTGGGGCAGCTCTCTAGACAGCCATAATCCTTCGACATCTTCCCATTATTGCTTTTACTTCAGCAATTGTTCTTGACATTAATTGACAATAGTAGTTGTTTGATTTTTCTCCTCATCTTTTCATCAATGATTCTTTATTTACAATGATTCTTCTGATTCCATTTCTGTTCTTTTCATTTTTCTATCTACGATACTTGGAACTTCGAAGTATTTACTCTTTCAGGCATCTTCATTTTTATCTCAACTCTATCTTTTCTTATCGTTTGTCTCATCAGACAAGAACTCTATAATAATACGGTTTTGTTTACAAGAAAGTAAGCATTCTTTTCTCGGAAGTAGGTAGTTGCTCCAGAATACAATAATAACGGCATTCCCCGCCTGCTTTGAGCTCAGCAACGGATGTTTTATCACAGTCACGCCGTGCATGGGTCCGATGTACATTTCGTTCTGCTCAAAGTGAATGCGTGGTCTACCTCCATAACTGAATCGGCTCTACAAATATCAGAGTTTGATTTTCCTCATGCCAAGAATTAGCTCCAGCAGCAGTAGTGCTGTTTGTAGAAGTGGTCTTTGACTTTTTCCAAATTTTGCGATGGAATCTCAAAATTCATTAGATGTGCACAAAGAAGAGGGCGTGGAAGTACTCCGCTCCTCCTCTCACGACAAGGTAATAGACAGCAACAGCATGACTAATGAAATAATCAGCAAGAAACAAATCACGGTGCTCATATCAAGTGGGAACTTCAACCATAGTCAAACTGCCAACCAAAACTCGGCCCTCCAACTCCTGAATGATTTGTCATTGTCCTACGTTACAATAGATGGGATGGATGAAGAGTTAAAGGCGAAACGGGACGCATTATTTGAGATCAGTGGCGTTCGTGGAAATTATCCACAGTTGTTCTTAACTACTAGTAACCAGGGCGCACGAAAGACTATGTCAGCGACGACTTTTTTAGGTGACTACGCCTGGTTGGAGAGCAACTCTGCTGCGTTGGTGGACATGGTGCAGCCACTGCAACAGCGAGGTAGTGTAGAATTAACCCCTCGTTTGTCTGCTTTGAGCTCAGAGGGCGAATCGTTTGGTACTGGCAAAGATGATACAGAAGAACAAGACCAGGACCCCACTCTGACTCCGAAGGCTGCTGCCAATATCAAACAACAACTTCATAATATTGAGATTAATGGTGCAACAGAGCGTCAGGTTGATTGGATTCCAGAAGAAAGGAGCAGCCAAATTTCAGATGTCAGTTTTTCACAAGCTGCTGTGAGGGGAGATGACGTTACTGAAACTTCGTTTATGACAATGACTACCGTGGGTGATGGAGGAGGATCAACTGCACCTGCACCCCCATATCCACTCACAGTGGTCGATGAATCAGGAGCTACTGCCAATGATTCAATTACCAATACATCTGGTGTATATGTTCGTCCAATCGCAGGGCGGAATAAACTTCCCGCGAGATCACCTCGTCCACCACGGCGTATGCGTGCAGTAGATTGGTGCCCGCCTCAGCACCAGCCTCCGCAACAAACTCCTCAGCTGTCTTTTGCTCCTAGTGATAGAACGAGATCAAGCAACCCCAGCATTATTGGTATCACTCCGTCTGTTGCAACAGCAAGAGCTGTTAGGATGGCAGATGATAATACCATCACAACTTTCGCTACGATGACGACTATGGGTGACGCAGGCAGTATTCTGGAGGGGGATATGGAAGATGAGGAGAGCAGCAGCGACGAAGAAGTAGGAGAGAGTGTGGAGATGATTAACGGTGCTGTTCCATACGAGGACTCAATGGAAGAAGTCGAAGATGGCAGTGGAGCTGTGGTGGACAAGATTCCAAAATATGCGAACAAACAACGCGATATGTCGATATCTACTGCAACTAATCAAGCTGTTAGGGCAACTGATGATCAGTCGTTGGTAACGTTTGCCACGGCGGCAACAATTAGTGACCGAGGCAACTCTCACGTTGTTGACAGACTTCCTTCTTCCACTGCTGCAAGAGTTGGTGAATCAGTTGCAACAAACGAAAGCGTACAAATTATTGGCGACCATGAATCAGTAGCAACTTGGGCAACTATGAATACAATGAAAGGTCAAATTACTGGCAATGTTGTGGACCATGTCCCATCCCAAGAAGATCAACGTGTCCCCTCCAATCCGAACGCAGGGACAGAGCCTGGAGCATCTCAGAGGTCTGTGCGCACAAGTAATGCTGTCCAAGACGAGAGATCTATCACTACCTTCACAACAAATGCTACTGCTTTCACTGAACGTGGTATACAAGAGGTTGTTGACAACATACCAACTTTTGCTGGTGGATCTGGAAGATCGGTCTTGTCGGGAGTGACGAATCAAGCTGTGCGTATATATGATGATCGTTCAACCGCCTCATTTGCCACCATGACGACAGCGGGCGATATGGCAAGTATGTACGAACCTGAAGCTGTTGCCGCTGATCAAGAGCAGCGGCCGCGTCTATTTTCTGATGGTGAGTATGAATTTGATGAGCTAGACCGATCCGTTGTGGACACAATCCCCGAGGCCACTGCATCTGTCGCTTCGGGCACTACAAACCACTCTGTACGAACGGGAGAGGAGGCATCTGTCACCACCTTCGCAACGATGACTACAGCTGGAGTTGACAAGGTTCCATCATCCAACGTTGTTTCTTCTGCCGCGTCAGTGACTACAAATCATGCGGTTCGTGTCAACGATGACCAATCTGTAGCTACGTGGGCAACGATGACAACATCAGCTGTCGCTGGCCATACAAACGAACATGTTGTCGATAAAACGCCCGCTTTAACAGGAAAAACGGATTCATCAATTTTATCCGGAACAACCAATCATGCAATCAGAGATAGGGACGACCAATCAGCGGTCACCTGGAACACAATGGCAACAGCAGGAGCTCGGACCCCCGCTCCTTACGCAGTAGACAGGGTGCCTTCCTTCTACAACTCGTCTGCACCTTCAATATCTGGGGATACTGAACAAGCTGTTAGGGCACCTGATGATCAATCTGTCGTCACATTTGCCACAATGACAACTGCAGGTTACGGCAGAGAGACATCAAACATTGTAGACAATATTCCATCTTTCAACGAAAGAACTGACACGTCGGTAGTCACTAGTGATACTATACTAATGGGTGAAAATGAATCAGTAGCAACTTGGGCAACTATGAATACCATGAGAGGTCAAATTACTGGCAACGTTGTTGATCATGTCCCATCCCATCAAGGGACAGGACACGAATCTCAGAGGTCTGTGCGCACAAGTAATGCTGTCCAAGACGAGAGATCTATCACTACCTTCACAACAAATGCTACTGCTTTCACTGAACGTGGTATACAAGAGGTTGTTGACAAAATTCCAACCTTTGCTGGTGGATCTGGAAGATCGGTCTTGTCGGGAGTGACGAATCAAGCTGTGCGTATAAATGATGATCGTTCAACCGCCTCGTTTGCGACCATGACGACAGCGGGCGATGCATTTCCTCAGGACCGTGCGGGTAACACGCTCGTTGATAGAATTCCTTCTTTTGCAGACAGAACAAGCTCTGTTTCTCTTTCTGGGAGAACCGATGCTGCCTTGAAAGCGGGAGATGACATGACTGCGACAACTTTTGCAACATTAACAACAGCAGGAGGCGCACCCAATAACACTTACCAGAATGATGAACTCAGACATTCTGATCACTCTGTTAATGACGAAGTCATGTCTAGTTCGACATCATCTCGACCAACGACAGGTATTTTAAAGGAAAGTCGCCACAGCTTCAAACGTGAAAGTCCGATTGCTGTGCCTCCTACAGGTGGTGCTGATGATGTGCCTGCTCACGTCTCGAATGCTCACGTTCTCCGCGCAATCACCGACCTGAGATTCCATGTAGACTATCGAATCGGGGAACTCCGTGAAGCAAATCGGCGTGATTCTGAAAGAGTCTTGCATCTTATGCAGCAAGAACAAGCGAGGAGGACTGCGTTAGAAGCAAGACTGCACTCGCAACTTTTAATGCAGAGCGAATCCATGGTGAGTGAGGCGATTTATCTATTTTTAGTTTTTCCCTACATACCCTCTTCCGAACTTATTCACTGTTTTGATATTATAAGGTTGCGATGGAATTGAAGGTTCTCCGCCTAGAAGCTAAAATTGCAAGTCATCGGCAGCCTCGCCACGTAAGCAACGCGGGTGTCACAATGGATCGACTACCTCCGATTGCTGCAGCACCTACGACGCCGAACCAAAGTGACGAAGAAGCTGATAGTTTTGAAGAGTTAGACTTGACACCTCGCGCTACTCGTAGCTCATCAGTGGGACAGCTCTCTCATGGAGGAGGAGGTAACAGAGGAGGCCCAACCAACATTGCTGTGGTAACTCGGTCTGGCGCCAGTGTGGCAAGTGGTGTAACAGCCATGAGTTTCCCCGAGGAAGGTTTTAGCCACATGGATCATGCACTGAATACCGGCGGAAGTGAGGACGGGGATGTCGAAGATGAAGGAGACGACAACGACGGATCCCAATCAACCCCGACTCATGGATCAAGAAATCAAATAACCAACTTAGAGTCAATTCTTCTGAACCCCATCCCGGTCGTTGGAAGTAACGACCAAGGTATATCAACCCGAGCAACCCGAGGTGACACGGATGGGAACTCAAGTTTGCCTACAAGTGTAACTAGCGCTACTATGGCATCAACAGTAGTGACTGCTACTACTCGAGGAGACACGAGTGTCGGAATAGCACGAATTCCATCGCGTGCATCCGCATCGGAAGAAGATGCTCTCGCTGAAAATATTGAAGATCAAAATGGTAACATATCAGATGATCGACCTCGGAGTAGAGATCAAAGCCCACTGACTGTGCAAAGCGCAGCTACAGCTACAGAAACTCTTCAAAGTGTTGCAAGCGCAAGTTTGGGGCCATCAATTTTGTCAACAGCAGCCGTAGCTCCCGCACGTTCATTTGGCACGAGACGAGCCAACGCTGCCATCGCAGCTGCAAATGCCGAAGGCTCAACACGCTCACTTGCTAACAGAGTTGTAAGTTTCACAACGAATGATTTAGTGGCGGAAAGATCGATACCTGCACAGGAACATGACGGGGGAGGCGATAGTATTACAATGCCTGATGATCTTGATAACCTCTCCGATATTGCTGATGTGTTTTCAAATTCCGCTCGTGCTTGGCGTGAAGAGTATGAAAGTCGACTTGATGCAATTCATAAACGTCTTGATCCTCGGTAATTTCCACTCACTGTGTATCGTAGTTTAGTTTAGTAATTTTCTAAGTTATTATTATAATTGATGAGACGTAGTCAATTATGTTCGTTGAAGATGAAAGTAGAAGAAAAGTACTTATTGAGGAAGAGGAAGGATCATCATGAGATCATGACCGCATAGGTACATACATAGAAGTAACAAGTAGTGAGGAGATCGCAGTACAGGGGATAGATTGATAGACCTACCGCGAACTATACCCACCTACTCGGCTTATACCCACTCTCCAAATCACAGCCTAGCCAAAATATTTATACCCACCTCCTCCGGATTCAACTAGAGTAGCGGGCTCAAGTTGCTGCACTTGATTGTGTTCACCTCGAGGTTAGTAGAGTCAACCTTCGTATATCATCGCAACAAGATCCAACGACTGCTCAATTCGATCACGGAAACCTGGGGTTGACACGTCTTGCTGAGAGAATCGTCAAGAGGCGTGCAGGAGTTTTAAGTCGTGTTTCTTGTAATCGAGATGTCTGTGCCTCGAAACTTGATGCCACCCCCAAAACTTGATGCCACCGCCACAGATCGGCCAACCTACGCACGGTGCGCGGTCAAGCAGCGTGTCACTCGTGGCGGTGGCGGCAAGTTTTGGGGGTGGCATCAAGTTTCGAGGCACAGGCGTCTCGATTACAAGAAACACGACTTAAAACTCCTGCACGCCTCTTGACTAATCGGCTGCTAACAAAAAGCAGCCAATGTCAACCCCAGGTTCCCGTGATTCGATCCAGCACTGCATCAACACACAACATCATGATGTATGTCGTGGGTGGAGGGGTGGCGGGGTCTCTTGGGTGAAAACTCAAGTTATACCCACCTAGAGCAGGCTAGCCAAAATTTTTATACCCAGGGGGGGGTATAGTTCGCGGTATGTAGGTAGGTCCCTTGTAAGTGCCAATTTCCAAGACAAAGAGAGAGAAAGAAGAAAGGCAGAGGAGAGAGGAGAGAGAAACCTCCTCACGTCTCCTTCCCCTGTTCTTCTCAAGTTGAAGGTGGATGAAGATATCTTTTTTGGCACTTTTGCATTCCGATCGACTTCATTTTCAACATCTCACAATTTCATTTGTTCTACATTATCACCATGAAGTCCGCCATCATCGCTGCCCTTATCGGCTCTGCCGCTGCTTTCGCCCCTGCCCAAAACAAGGCCGCCACCACCTCCTTGAACGCCTTCGAGGATGAGCTTGGTGCCCAGCCTCCTCTTGGATTCTTCGATCCCTTCGGCATGCTCTCCGGAGACTGCTCCCAGGAACGTTTCGACCGTCTCCGTTACGTTGAGATCAAGCATGGACGTATCGCTCAGCTTGCCTTCCTTGGCCAGATCGTCACCCGTGCCGGAATCCACCTTCCCGGAAACATCGACTACGCTGGAAACTCCTTCGACTCTTTCCCCAACGGAGTTGCCGCCTTGATCGGACCTGATGCCATCCCCTTCGAGGGACAAGGCCAGATCATCGCCTTCATTGGATGGTTGGAGATTGCCTTCATGCGTGATGTTCCAGGAACCGGAAACGAGCACGTTGGTGACTTCCGTAACGGATACATTGACTTCGGATGGGATGACTTTGATGAAGAGACCAAGCTTCAGAAGCGTGCCATCGAGCTCAACAACGGCCGTGCCGCTATGTTCGGAATCCTCGGACTTATGGTCCACGAGGAGATCCAGCCCCTTGGATACGACCCCGACCTCCCCATCATTGGACACCTTCAATAAATTGCTGATAGCATGAACGTTGAAAGGTAGGAGGAGATCCAGCCCCAGGATGGGAAGACGGGACCTTTCCATCATATCGGCCGCCTTCAGTAAATGACTTACCTCTTCGCTGAATCGAAGTAGTCATCATATAACCCTTTAAGAGTACCATGTCAAATGACACGTACTTCTCATAACTTAAAGCTTGAGTTTTGCTGAATGCTGACTTTTCCACAGTTACTACTCTAGATACTTCTCTATTAATTGATGAAATGTAGTAGTTTCATTTTTTGAACTGTGGTTTCTTGCGATCAATCACATTGTGTTGGTGCAGTTGCAAGCTTGTATCACAGTACTTGACATTTGATCATTATTTTATCTGGGATCTGCTGAAATAAAGTAAACATCACTCAACAATTCATGGATCACCAATAATCTTCATAAAAAAGCCTCACACAGGAGGAGGTAACGCAAGTAAATCACCTTTGTAATGGAAAAATACAGAGCATCCAATGAATATGACGTAGTTTTTGGCAATGGGGCCCACCACCCACAGCATCGATTTTGGCCCAATTGTTTTTTCATACCATCGCTTCCAAAAGGGCACTGCCTTTGCCTCAGCTGGTTTGGATTTGTTCAAGAAACCAGCCTTTACGACACTACCTCCTCCCTTTCCTTTGCCTTCATCCGATTCAGCAATCTTTGCACGGTTCACCGCAGCCGCACTTTGGCGTAACTTTTCAATGGCTGCAGCCTTACGCTTGCTCACCTCGTTGAGCTTTTCATAAAAAGAATCACGTTTGTCATTTGCAGAAGGTGTATACTCAAGTTGAACAGAAAGGGTGCAGAGGGGGAGCTGCAGCTTCGTCTCCTTAGTTTCACCAGCAGCATCATCACCCTTCTCATCATCCTTCTCTTCATCAACGGCATCCTCCCATTCATCTGATTCTTGATTTTCAAGTGCAGGTTTATCAGATGATTCTTCATTTGTTTCAGCAACAATTGCTATTTCCACAGTTGATGAAATCTTATCTCCACCAGCGTCTAGATCTTGGCACAGCGGCAATAGATCATGGGCAGCAGATGTCCCCACTTTTACCAAATCATCACCATTGTTGGAAAATGCTTCAATCGTCAAAAGCGCATTCGAAGTTTCCACCTGCTCAAAAGACACAATGCTCCCCTCGGCAGCAGGATCAAGAGGATCAAATATTTTTGTAATGGTGCGCTCCTCAATGGGCGAAGAAAGATGAATTTTAAATGTACCGGGGGCGGTCGAGTCTTCTCCACTGGCAGCTATCTTGTGCACTGATACTTGTAGCGAATTATTGCCGCTGCTGGTGATAGATTTCAGAGAAGACTTGATGGATTGGATTTCTTTTTCGCACTCCATCACTTCCAACCGTGACTTCTCCATGGCAGATTTATCGTCAGTATTACAACTCATGATTTATTATAATGCTGATGTGATAGTGCTGTAAACAATAATATTGTGTAGTAGAGAGTATTCTCAGGATATTATTTGTGGTTTTGTGGTCGGTGGCCATTGGCATCGCGCGCTCGTGGCGGTGCGTGGATCGACGGAAAGATTGGAGAGCCGTTTTTTGTGGCGGGATCTGCAATCATGTCCGGATCGGTTCTTGATCGGTCCGACATCCGCCAGGTTAGTCGTAAAATGAGAATACACACGTCATACTACTTGAAGTATCTATGAAACGTGCTAATTGTAACACTGACTTTCTCACCCCGTCCCAATGGATTAATGTACCGTCCCAGAGCTCAGCCAATTACTTCATATTTAGTGTCGCTAGAAAGATTTAGTATGGAAACATTAGGACTCTAATACTTTACCAATTGTCCGTCCCCTGGTAGTGGTGTACCGCACGCGTCATCTCTGTTTATCTTTAACAATCTTTCGTTGTGGGAAGTGTGAAGGTCGGTCGGAGGATCGACGCACCTTATCCTTCCTTTACGTAGTGATCTGACTTTGCTGTGGTTGTTCATGACCGTGCGTGCGGTGTAAACAATCTTCCATACCTCTTCCTCACATGCACGAATATTATCATTGTCCATCATGTGTTCAACAGCATCCTTCAAATTCAACGCGGGAGAAGAAGACGGAACTAAGAGTCATTCAAACTCAAACAGTGCTGGTGCTGGAGAGTCATGGTTAGCTCGCAGTAGTGTGGTTGAAGTAAGAGGGATGAAAATAAATTCCGCCCATGATGGGACTGATGCTGCTCTGAAAGTAAGCAACGACACGGAAGAATGCAACACAAGTGACACGGAGTGCAGCACAGTCACTGATTCGTACAGGAACGAAGATGAAGACCATTCTATCCGGTATGAACATCAAAAACAATTGATACCCTTCCCTTTACAACTGATGGACTTGATCGAGAACGAATCGGTCGATGAAAACGCCGCTACCATAAATGGATATAAGGCTCTGGAATGGCTTCCCACAGGAGACAAATTCATCCTCCGTGACAGACGCACCGTGGAGACATGTGTCTTGACCAAATACTTCAGCAACAACTGCAAGTTCATGAGTTTTGTTCGTAAACTCTACAGGTAAGTACATCTCGATCAACAGCCTTATTCATTGTCTTAGAAATCCTATCCTCAGCATGATAACGTGTGTGGATTCCTCCTGCGTTCCAAACTCACCCCACTTTCACGATACCAACTCCACAGGTGGGGATTCCGTCAAGTCGAGAAAAATGCCTCCGATGTGATGGTATTCTCTCACAAGAAATTTATACGAGGTGACCCGAAGAAATGTCGTGGCATGCGCTCCATTGTCAAAAGACCACCACTTGCTTCCACCGCGTTCACATCTTCCTTAGATGCTGGAAAAGTTGAAGTTGGTGCTGCACCAAATGCAGGAGGTGTCATGGCAATCCATCTTCTCAATCACCAGGGAATTTATCATAGTAATCGCATCAGGAGTGATGGTAGTTTTTTCTTCAATGCTGTCACAGGGGAAGGTGCAAATCTAGGCTATAGTTCACAGCCTAACCATCATTACAATGGGTTAGAGCCGATGATGTTGACGAATCCAAGAGAAAAGCCTGGGGTGCAGTATGATGGGTTCAGCAACAAAGACCAGCAAGGTATTCCATGCATCCCCAGCAGCGGAAGCAGCAGCAGCTTGGCATACCAATCAAAACTACAGCACAACTCTTAGCCAACCGAACTCAGCTGTGAGTGTGAGTTTTGACCAGGAAGTAATTGTGGCGTCACAAATCATGGACGAACACCCCACACTCGACTCATGGCAAGCTCTCCAGTTGGCCAAAAGACGCCTTAATGGTGCATCCACTAGCATGACGAGGCTAAGGCCATGGTAACTTTACCATCAAATGATGTCGTGTTGTAAGCGAGTTTTGGAGCCAAGAGTACAGCTTCGGGAGACAGGGCGGAGGAGTTCCATTCTGCAGAGTTCCGAGCAAGGTTTGAATCAGTTTTGTACGAGAATAGTGAATTGTATAGCGGATAGGGCCACGCGCATCGTAAATTAAGGCCAATGAAATATTTTCTGACAGCGATGCATAATTTCTAGTTACACCGAACACCCACCATCCAGGCTGATGAGGAAGAACGACGTCCAAGTCCAAGTTTTATGTAATTGTAACGATCCGTCCTTGCTATGCTTATGTTGATTGATGCGTTCCTCTTTGGCTCATAAGTAGTGCTCCTAAGTATTAACGAAAGAAATGTGAACCTTCGTTGAATTTCAATGATAATCATTGTATCACTGTATCACAGTCACAAGGGTACAACAGTAAGCGTCACGTATCACGTATCAGTGACGGGCGGGGACAACACACAACACTCAAAAACCCTAGCGCCACCGAGCGCCACCGCCCGAGCGCCACCGAGCGCTGTTTCAAAGTATATGTATCCGTGAAGCGTTCAAAAATATCCAAATAATATCCGTATTCCTTGTTTGGGGACTCCTCGAGGATGCAGGTACCCACATACATAGGATTGAGGAGCCACCGCTACTTAAGTATGTAAGAAAATTACGTCATTTTTGGATGTAAAATATCCGCAATATATCCGAAAAGCGTTGGATACTACTTTTACTTGCCGCCCCCGTTTCCCGTGCCCTCTGTCATAAATAAGACTGCGCACTGCGCAAACGCCAAGCGCGCGCAAGCGCATGCATTGCAAGTTGCAAGCATGGAATGACATCAGTCTACAGGGGTCAAAAAACGTGAATTATAGCAGTCTGGTTCGTGGTCGAGTTGCTTCACACTAAGTACATCATACGCTACTTCTTCTTCTACACATCATCATAACTACATCATCGAATTATCACCTTCCTAACTTCCGGTGTAGCCCGTGTAATTGTGACGTTGCCGGCCAGAAAATCAGTGTAATCTAGCTCCATCCGTCGCGGCAAGAAGTAGTTACAAATCTCGTTCTTTTTACCGCCCAAGAATAAAAAATTACAAGCGACACATCACGAACACTATTATCCGCGCACTATCTATTATCCAGCCACATTTTTACACTTGAGCAATTAAATAAAGTATTTTGTGTTTAGAAGAGAACCATGGCGTCGGCTGCTGCAAGCGTGCATAACAAAGGGACGTCCTCCCGAAGAGCCAAAGACTTATTCGGCGACTGTGCTCTTGTAGAAATCATTCATCTGCACGATTGTTTCCGGGGCGCGCTATCAGCTTTAAAGGAGGACGTTTCAGAGCTATGCAAAGAAATTTCAATTGCTACCAGTGGCGACGGCGAGGCTATAATTGTTACAAAATCGACATCATCTGATGAGGGGTGCCGGATTCTTGATTTGGAACGTCGTGTAGCCGGTCGATTCACTGTTATTTGGAGCGTGTTCAGAGCACATTCATCTGCGGAAGATGAGTTCATATGGCCAGCACTGAAAGCGAAGCAAGTGGAAACTCCTAATAATCGCGCGTTTGATTGTGACTCGTCGTTTGAAGTTGACGATGCAGGATCGAGAGGGGGAGGAGTGATAGATGGAAATATTGAACAGCCGCTAGTACAGCAGCAGCAACAACAACAACAGCGTGAGCGATCACATTCTGTAACCGTTCACCATATTGAGCAAGAAGAATATGAGGAAGATCACGCAGATGAAGAAAAAATGTTCAACTCTATCAACGACCTGTTGTCTAAATTACGCGAGGAACTTTCAAAGCGGAGAAATATTCTGCAAGAATACGGGAAGAAACATGCTGCAGTACTTGGTGTAGAAACTGACACAACAAACAAAGTTTCTCTACAAAAGACTGCAGAACTTTTGCTGGAGGGTACTGGGAACTTGATGCACCACTTGATTGCCCATTTGGACAAAGAGGAAACTCATTGTATGCCCTTGGTAGCCCAGTATTTGACGAAGACCGAGATTAATGATTTGGTCGGGAAAATTATGGGCAAGCGCTCATCGGAACTAATGTCACAAATCCTTACTATGGCGGTTCAAAATCTGAACGAGCAAGACAGAGACGATATGGTCAAATACATGAAACAGGCAATGGTTGGAACCTTCTTTGAGCGTTGGCTGAAGATGGCTGGATTGGGAGAAAGTGAGGATGGGGGAGGAAAAATGCCTCCAAAGAAGAAAATCAAACAGAATGAAGAGGAGGAAGAGAAAATTGAAGACTCAAAGCCAAGTAGTATTGCGCTTTCGTCAGAAATGAAGAGTCCGCAGCTACCTCGTGGTTCTTCTGCTCAGCCAGTAGCTTCGGCTACCCCCATCTCCGGACCGTTTGAACCAAGTGAAGGTGAAGCGAGCGGGAAGACAGTGGAGAAATACACTAGCGCGGGAGAATTAGAAAAGCTTATCAGAGCTATTGGAACGAATCCTAATTTAGATACAAAACAGAAGAACTTGACAATACAAGGCCTTCGAGACAGCGTGTGGAAAAGCAATTGTCGCTTGTCGAAAAGAAAGAGGGAGGAAGAAATAGGAGCTTTGAGGGGATTCTCTGAATACGCTCCATCAGGACAACTTGGTAACATCACAACACCTCAAGTCGCTACTGCTGCCAGGCATCAGCCGGAAGCAGTTGTTCAAACAACTCAGCAAACACATCACATGTCATTCTCAATGTCCTCGGCAGGTGCGAGTGCACGCTTGAGAAGAGAAACTCCTCCGTCATCCTACTACAAAAAGATGCCAGACGGAGAAATATCACTCGTGTGGACAAGCGATCCTCAATCTACCAAGTTTCATCCGAATAATAACTCCGTGCCACTATTCTCTGCTTCCGAGCTTGCCCCGACATACCATGATGGCGGCATCAATCATATTCTCGGGTGCCCTCATTATGCTCGATCGTGCAAACTACGCCATCCAACCTCAGGTCGGCTATATACGTGTCGCCTTTGTTGCGAACAAACACGCGAGATGGCTGCGAAAGATAAAGACTCTCCGTTAGATAGGTACGAGGTGATAGAAGTCCTATGCATGCAATGTGGTGCCCTTCAACCAGCGGGAGATAAATGTGTCAATCAAGAATGTCCATCCGGAGGAAAGTCCTTCGCCAGATATAGTTGTAACATCTGCCACTTTTACGACGATTCGGCGAACAAGCGCATATATCACTGCCCTTTCTGCAACGTCTGCAGATCGGGAAAAGGCCTTGGAATTGATTATCGTCACTGCATGCGGTGTAATGCATGTGTCTCATTGAAAGGTGACCACCATTGTATTCCACAACGACTGCAGGGCAATTGCCCTATATGTCACGAAAGCATGTTCCAAAGCACTGAGCCCCTCCGTGGATTGAAATGTGGTCATGTGATGCATCTCTCTTGCTTCAAAAACATGCGAGGGCACAGTTACACCTGCCCACTCTGCAAGAAAAGCGCAGAGGACATGAGTGAATACTTCGCCTTGCTTGATTCTGCCATCAGAATGCAACCCATGCCTCCAGCATATGCTGCCACAACTAGTAATATTTACTGCCAAGATTGTGGAAAGATGGGCAATGTGGCTTATCATTTTGTCGGCCTCAAATGTCAACATTGCCAAAGCTATAATACACGTGAGCTACAAAGGGTGGATGCGAATATAATGGCGAGTTTGTGGCAAGGTTATAATTCCCATCAAAGCACATAGTAAACAAGTCTTTGGTTCACGTTTACTGAGATCTTTAATTGTTGGCAGATCCAACCTCTGTTGCCCAATCTTGTAGCGCGTCAATTTTCACCGCCTTCTGCTCTCCAGCTGAAAGGTCCTTCACAGAAACCTCTCCATTTTCGTATTCATTGCCAGCAACAATTACGCAATATTTCGCTTCGTTTCTACTGGCATGCTTGAAAACCCACTTAGGCTTCTTCTTCTCAAGAATGAGGTCGACAGTTTGCCCTGCAGCACGCAATTTGGAAGCCACTTCTATTGCGACTCCATACAAATCTTCGCTCATTGCAAACACCACAGAATCGAAGCCACTGCCCTCAAATGATGGCAGCACATTCCTTTCTTTCAATAGCTCTACAATAACGGCATCTCCGAATCCGAATCCAGCAGCAGGCGTGGGATCCCCACCAAAGGTCTCTAATAACTTGTCGTAACGACCTCCTCCAGCAACTGCGCGAAGCACACCTTTCCTATCAAATGCTTCAAATACCACCCCTGTATAATAGGCAAGTCCACGCACCACAGATGCATCGAACATGACCCAGTCTCCAATTCCATAAGCGTTACAGAGATCGAATAGCTTGGTTAACTCCTTCACTGCCATGGAATCATCGGGAAGCACCGCACTAATCGATTCAATCGACGTATTGGTCAGAACGTCGGTAAGCTTTTCAATCATGCTACGTTCCAGTCCCAGCGCTTCAAGCTCTCCCTGTATAGCATCTAATGGTACCTTCTCCAACTTATCCACCAAAACACACGTGGCGGCAAACTTTTCCTCGGGCACGCCCAACTCAGTCAAGACCTCCCCAATCACATTACGTGAATTGACTTTAATGCCCACATCATCGGCAGTTAAACCGACATTCTTAAAGAACGTGACCATGGCACTCAAAAGCTCTGCCTCGGCTTCAATCCCATCAACGCCCCAGATATCCATATTCCATTGATAATGTTCCCTCCTACGTCCACGCGTCATACGCTCATACCTCCAACATTGTGGGATAGAATACCACTTGAGAGGGAGTGGCAACCCACCCTTCTTGGCCATTACCATTCGTGCCAAACTGGGAGTCATCTCGGGTCGTAATGCAACGTTACGCCCGCCCTTGTCTTCAAAATTGTATAATTGTTGTGTCACTTCTTCACCAGCCTTTCGTGTATAGAGACTTTCTGACTCAAGGACAGGAGCGTCGTATTCGGAAAATCCATATGTGGCAGCAACCTGACGCCATTGGTTGAATAGCCAGGACTGCAGACGCATATCTGCGGGGTAGAAGTCTCGTGTTCCTTTGGGTGGGTTGGTATCGAGTGCAACCTTTTTGTTGGATTGCTTCTCATCTGATGTAGTTTTGTTGAGAAGATCCTTGTCGGCAACTGCGGCGGAACTGCGGCCACCTCCTTCAGCGAGTAGTATCGATGATGACGAAGCAATTGATCTGTGTCCAACATTCCTTGCTGATATCCTGGCAGGTTGCTGGAAAGCGGAAGCGACGGATACGCGACGCAGCTGAAGTAGGAGGGTGAACATGGCTGTGCAGGATATCTTCATTTTTTGCGTGTACTTATGAATGAATTTGAAACAACTACCTACACCAATCTAGCAGATTATCACCGCAGTTCTTTACTACTGTGGCCTGAAAGAAGGATAGTACGATGAGTTCGAGGGAATCAAAAGCATCCTCGTCTATCGCATCAAATTCATCATGTTTTTACGGATGAGTCACTCAAATCAAAATGCAGAGGAGGATGATGTTCTTATAATAAAATTTCTAAAAACGTCCCCTCAAGTGCCTCGTGGAAGTTCAAGTTTCAGCTTGCACAGATCTTCCACGAGATGGAATGCATTCCAAGTACTCAAACTGCGCTGATGCACATCAATCAGCACATTTCAATAGCGTAGGCTAACAAAATCAACAACATCAATATCAAGAACAAAATGGTTCGCTTTACACCAAGCGTTGTGGCGGCTGCAGCCATGCTTGCCACTGCGGAGGCATTTGCTCCCGTTCCTACCACACAAAGAGCATTGACATCTGTATCGAGAAATATCGTGACTTCTTCCAACTCTCCAACCATCCTCTCTGACATGCTTACTCAAACTGAACTTCCAGAGAAACTCTACTTCCCCCAGGAGAAGGAAGCAGCCAAGTTCTTTGGTGGTTTCAAAATTGGAAACCGTAAGCTCACTGTCATCACTGGCGCATCCAGTGGACTTGGACTCAACTGTGCTGCAACTCTCGCCAAGACAGGCAGACACTTTGTTGTCATGGCTGTTCGTGACGTTGAAAAGGGCAAGCGCGTGGCCAAGGAATTCGGCTTTCCCGATGGATCTTATGTCGTCATGAAGCTCGAACTTGGATCACTCCAATCGGTTCGTGACTTTGTGTCCAATCTTAAGGCATTCAAGAGCATTCGTCCTGTTGACAATCTTATTTGTAATGCGGCTGTTTACAAGCCCACTGATCCAGAACCAGCGTGGACTGATGATGGGTTTGAACAGAGTATGGGAATCAATCATTTTGGACACTTTTTGTTGGCAAATTTGATGGTGGACGATATGGCCAAGGCTAAGGGAGCTAGGATGTGCATCGTTGGAAGTATTACCGGAAACACAAATACTGTTGGTAAGTTTGCATATTATGCGTTTGAGTGATTACTGAGAGAAAGATGGTTGATGATTTCTATCAAGTG
Organism: Skeletonema tropicum; assembly: GCA_037178625.1. Taxonomy (NCBI): domain Eukaryota; phylum Bacillariophyta; class Thalassiosirophyceae; order Thalassiosirales; family Thalassiosiraceae; genus Skeletonema; species Skeletonema tropicum. The sequence goes on along the minus strand of CM074127.1, from coordinate 2,228,888 downwards.
GTTCATTGATGTTTCAATATGCTCACTTTGTACTTCTTGTGTGCTTTGCAGGTGGTGGACTCGTCTACCCACAAGCAGACCTTGGTAACCTCCAGGGATTCGAAAATGGAGCAAAGGAGCCAATTGCCATGGCTGATGGCAAGCCATTCTTTGGTGCAAAAGCTTACAAAGACTCTAAGGTTTGTAACATGATGACTGTGTCTGAATTACACCGAAGATATCATGACAGCACTGGGATTGCATTCAGCAGCATGTACCCTGGATGTATCGCAGAAACTTCGTTGTTTAGGGAAAAGAGACCCTGGTTCCGTAAGGCATTCCCCTGGTTCATGAAATATGTTACCGGCGGATACGTTGGTATGGAAGAGGCTGGCGAGCGTTTGGCTCAAGTTGTTGATGATCCGCAATGCGGCAAATCAGATGTATACTGGTCATGGAACGGTGGCGCACAACAGGTAGGACGATGGAGTGAGGATGGAAAGCCCAGAGGTGCCGGTGGATCTGGCGGTGAGATTTTTGAGAACGCCCAATCAGATGCTGTAAGGGATCGCGCCACTGCAGCGAAGATGTGGGAATTGAGTGCTGCGGCTGTTGGTTTGACGGAAAAGGATAAGCCCAAGGCAGCTATGTCACCATAAAGAGAAAATAATGGATTTGCACAATGATTGGGTTGTTCATAGAATATTAGTAGGTGAAAACAATACACTCTTACTCCACAAAGCAAGGATAAGTAGGAGTCGACTTACACGTTAGATGGCTAATCAGACGTACTTTAAAAAAATTCTGATATATTATTACTCAACAAAGGATATAGGAGTCCACTGATAGAGCCTTCGGAAAAAATCTTCATTCTTCTCCTGGTAGTTCTTCAAGCTTGATTCAGCAGACAGTTTAATAGATGCCTGGTTTCGGCTAGAGCGATGAATTTCTACAACCCGATCATTCCGCACAGATTGCAATCGCCTGATCGTTTCCATTACTTGCATATGTGTCAAACCATCAATGCTGGTACCTGCTGCTTCACTGGTATGCCTCATTATCATTGCTAATTCGATTGCATCCTCCATACAAACATTTGCACCTTGCCCCAACGACGGCGTCATCCCGTGCACTGCATCACCGACAAGAATCACGGGTTCATCACCATTACTCCAACATAATGTCGGAAATTGTTCCTTGTCGTCTATTTGCAAATCACTCACACAGTTCGTATAGACAGAACAAGGTGGACAAAGATCTATCAGATCAAGTACATCAGTTGGGAAATCTGAAAATGCATTCCTCCAATTAGATATCGCCTCACTTGAGTGCCACTGCCGGACTATTTCTTCTGTATCTTCGGTAGATACAGTGGCGGTTAAAGCGATTGTCTTAGCTTCGGAACACGACTGCAGTTTGAATATTTGACCAACATTAGTTGCACTTTTATAAACTACAGCAGTTCCAATACTTGGTATCAAATCTGGAGCAACATCTTTCGCATCTATTAGAGCTCTGTATATAATGCGTTTGTAAGAACGAATTTGAGGTGTTGAACCAGATTGTGAAATCAGAGGGCGTAGTGTAGATCTGATTCCATCAGCTCCTATCAATAGTTTGCACGTTTTCGTAATAATTGTGTCTTCGCCCGATTTGAATGTAGCATGGACAAGCCCAGTTGAATTGTCAAAAGAGTAGGATTGAAACTCACAACCGAGTGACATGCAATTCTCATCTGCTAATGATGTTGCTTCAAGTGCTTCCAACAAAATGTTTTGCAATTGATACCATAGAATAAACCTTCCAGGTGACTTTCCTTCGTTTGATTTTTCCACCGACTTGATAACTCGTTCATCAATCATTTGGCCTGCTTGTACTTGTTTGATAATTGTGCATTGAGATGGTACCGATTGCTGATTTAGCATCTCAAACAAGGAGACTTTTGGATCGCTAGTAGTTTGCAAACCTCCAAGAATGTTCTTCAATGCTGTCATACCATTTGGAAATAAAGATAACAAAGCACCAGTTGGTCTCAGCGACGTTGCTCGTTCATAAACTTGTAAGTTGATGGGAGAGATCTGCGACTTTAAAGCTACTGCTGTAGCTAGGCCGCAGATGCTCCCTCCTACGATGATTACATCATGATTTGGATAATGATGCTTTGTTGTTTGTTGATGAATGCATAACGAAGTAACAGTCCAGATAATGGACAAGAATGTTAGTAGCCCCGGGGCTAATGACATCTTTCGTTTAGTTTCCAAGCGATGCTTCCGATCGAGCAGGCCAGTTCTGAACTACTTCAATAATATTATCTTCTACACCTATGTACTTATTGTACTTACAGCTGTCAAATTTCAAATTGCTTTGCTTGCTTGGCGCAGCGGAAGGGAAGAGAGGGGAAGAAGAGCTTTGAGTTTGCACTCAGTGCGCTACTGTAGGAATTAGTAATAAATCTTCCGCGATCTGGTCGTGATGGGGCTCTTCAAAGATCCAAAGAACGACATCACGAACGATAAGAATTCAATCAAATGGTGTCAAAACGGAAGTAGCCTCCACAAACAACAACAAAAGAAACAACAACCATCATGCTATCGGCCTGCGCATCATCAATAGCAAGAGCATCTGCTCGCACCCTCTCTCAGCATCGCCTCCAAGCGGCTGCTGTAGTATCGTCATCCCATTACGCTTCGAAGCGAACCGTCACAAGCAAAGTTGGCGACCGCACTGCAGAACACGCATGGAACAAGAGTTGTTACTCTGGCATAGATTATACAATCAGCGAGGATGCTACCGTATTCGAGATGGTTGAGAAGTTGGCGGCGTATGATGTTGGATGTCTTGTCACGAAGGACAAAGATGGTAAGAAGATGAATTATTGTATCTTTATGTTCTGCACAGTGTCGAAGGGAAGAGAATACTCACCTCGCTCGAACCTCTTTTACTACCGCCACTCTGCAAATATATTTCAGGAAAGCTTTCTGGTGTCGTCAGTGAAAGAGACTATGTGACAAAAGTTGCCTTGCTAGGGGAAAGTAGTAAAGACATAGCAGTAAAGAAAATTTCGACAAAGGCTGCCAATTTGGTCATGGCCAGGCCCTATGATACCGTTGACGCTTGTATGGATAAAATGCTAAGTCGCGACATCCGTCATCTTCCTCTTATTGATGATATGGGAGAAGTAGTGGGAATCATTTCTATCAAAGATCTCATCAAGGAGTGCCTTGATGAGAAAGATCATACACTCAATCAGCTTGCCAGTTTTGCAGTAGGAGAGGGTGGACATTTTGTCATGTAAGATCAACACCAAATGACAGGCTATCGTACTTTTGGATTGTATGGAACATATTTCATCTTATGAGATGCTCGAATCAAACAAAGTACGATAGATTAGGGGGGGGGGTCAAATTATAAAATTGTGTGTTATTAATTATTAATTAAGTTAATTCATTTCTTGACATTGATTCTTTTATGCTTTCTCCTCCATGGCCAATGCTTCAGCTGCAACTGAGGAACATCTAAATGCGGCAAGTTCCTCTCGACAGAAGGAGGGTGACGAAAACCGTCTCTCCCAATTTTTCCCACATTAAATGAAAACTTATGCCAATCAAGCCGCAGCTGAGAACGCTGTCGCTTCTTCATTGGTAGATGCTGCACAGAAAGTGGCTCAAAGATGATTCCACAACCATTGGCATTTGGGTAGAAGTAATAGAACGAAACAAATCCACAAATCCTCGATAAAGGCTCAAGAATGGGAAAGATAAATGTCACAAAAACCTGCCAAGCGACGATGTTTGTTATGTGCAAGCCAAGGTTGACCCCTTCTTCCCGTGTTGTTCGTATCTGTAATAATTTTCTCTTGGTCATCTTCCGCAAGTGAGATCTTCTCTGCAGATAGATTATGTTGGCAACCAGAATGTATGATAGTGCAACGAGAGCACTTTGCTGCCCAAGGAAATTGAGAAGAGGTGATAGAAGCGGAAGACTTGTCACCATCCCTCCTTGTTGTAGAAACGTGTTGGATGATATTTCTTTGTTTGAGAAGTTTTTTATTACGGTTCTGCCATCTTCGTTTGATCTCCTTATCATAGTATGGTGAAAAAAGTTGTTGGTTGCTTTAGTCTTCACCTCTCGCCTGCTGGACAATAGCGGTAGAAAGCAGAGGCTCGGCTTGCTACACAAAGCAATCAACGACCACATGCACGGTAGACATATCCTCATGCAAACATTCATCATTAACAAAGTTTGTAGAGTATATTATGGATGATAATTGGAACCTATTGGAACAACACAAGGGCAACAAGCAACAACTACTTATATTGTATTGTTAACATTAACAGCAAGCAGCAAGGACTCCTTTCACAAAAGGCGAATCTAAATAATGAGAGGAGCCAAGTCGTTCGTTCTGTCGTTCTGTCGGTCGGTCGTTCTGTCGTTCTGTCGGTCGGTCGTTCTGTCCGGGCCCTTTGGCGTGTCCTTTGGCCTTCACGGGCATTTTCTCGTTCGTTCTGTCGTTCGTTCTGTCGGTCGTTCGGTCGGTAGTTCTGTCGTTCTGTCCGGGCCCTTTGGCGTGTCCTTTGGCCTTCACGGGCATTTTCGATCGACTCTTTCTTTGATTGGCTTGATTTGACCCCTTGCCCCCCCCCCGTTTTTAGAGTTTTCGATTGACTCTTTCTTTGATTGCCTTAGATTTGAATGTTCAGGGGGGGACACCCCCCTTGCCCCCCCCCGTTTTTAGAGTTTTCATAAGATACAAGCCCTCACTGTAAACTTTTTTAGATGGAGGGAGGGAGCTAACTGGAGGAAGATAACTTTGATTTGGACGTGTGATGTGGAGTGTCAAGAAATAGGGTTATAATTTTTAGTAAGGGTATTGTACAGTTGATGTGTGAGTGTCAGAAATAGGGTTTTGAGTTTACAGGACGCTTCCTTGTGTTTTCTTCATACGGTAGTTCTGTCGTTCTGTCCGGGCCCTTTGGCGTGTCCTTTGGCCTTCACGGGCATTTTCGATCGACTCTTTTTTTGATTGGCTTGATTTGACCCCTTGTCTAAATTACTAGCCTCGCTGACGCTCGTCTAGCCGCTGGCGGGTTTTCTAAATAAGAGAGGAGGCACCGGCTATCTACTACGATATTGATTGTGTCTACTTATATACATAGCAGTATTCAAATAGTACGTTATGTAACACTTTAATATAAGTAATTATGTAATAAAGGTTGTACCGAAAATGCCCGTGAAGGCCAAAGGACACGCCAAAGGGCCCGGACAGAACGACAGAACGACAGAACGACAGAACGACCGACCGACCGAACGACTTAGCTCCTCTCATTATTTAGATGAGAGGAGCTAAGTCGTTCGTTCTGTCGTTCGTTCTGTCGTTCGTTCGGTCGGTAGTTCTGTCGTTCTGTCCGGGCCCTTTGGCGTGTCCTTTGGCCTTCACGGGCATTTTCGATCGACTCTTTCTTTGATTGGCTTGATTTGACCCCTTGCCCCCCCCCCCGTTTTTAGAGTTTTCGATTGACTCTTTCTTTGATTGGCTTAGATTTGATTGTTCAGGGGGGACACCCCCCCTTGCCCCCCCGTGTTTAGAATTTTCGATTGACTCTTTCTTTGATTGGCTTAGATTTGATTGTTCAGGGGGGACACCCCCCCTTGCCCCCCGTGTTTAGAATTTTCGATTGACTCTTTCTTTGATTGGCTTAGATTTGACGAGATGCATGGAATAGGAAAGATGACACATAAGGACTAATTATTAAAGTGTTACATAACGTACTATTTGAATACTGCTATGTATATAAGTAGACACAATCAATATCGTAGTAGATAGCCGGTGCCTCCTCTCTTATTTAGAAAACCCGCGCAGCGGCTAGACGAGCGTCAGCGAGGCTAGTGACATCGAACAGCTTTTCTTTTTTCTCTAGAGAAAGAGATGCGTGTCTTCTATAAGGAAGCTCTTATCGTGTTGACAAGAACTTGCTGACCAAAAAGATTGACAAGATCTATCGCCTTCTCAACACCTTCTCGCGTTGTCAATGTCCGGTTGCTGCGTTGGATCTTGATTTCGGCTTCCCGCCATTTGAAATCCGCGTATTTTGCTCTCATTGACAGAACGAAATCCACCTGTGCTTGCGTATTTTATGAGCCGCCGCACCACCCGCCACCAGCCATCACCCGCCACTGACGCCCGCCTCCTACTACCTACCCTACTACCCTATTGACCATGAAGTACAACATAGTAGAACACCTTCAACACCGGCAACCACATGTCTTTCAAACCCAAAATATCGTTTCTAAACCCATTTTAAACGTAGAATCGAATGGTGGCATCGCTTTGTACCGATATTAAGTGTGTGACGACGTATTGGTCATTAAATAGAGCGTTTCCGTATTTCGACTGAGCGTCGACGGTCAATGAGGGTCAATCATTCCATATTATCGCCCATTCCATGGAATATAACCCTTCCATTTCCTTCATATAACTAAACTATGGGAGTGTTGAATGTTATTGGTGAGGAGCAATCCATATCACTCGCATTATCAAGCTACTGAAGGAACAAATCGATCAGGATAACATCACTCATTTCAACTATAATGAGCTAATATTCTTAGTATGTAGATGCAGGGCACCAATCTGTTGTTCCCCCTCATTCTCAATAGTTTAATAAAAATAATTCTGCTCAATACATTGTGTCTTTCAATTATATTGCCTCATGGGGGAGCTGCTATAATAGCCTCATTAACCTCCCAACAGGTGATGTGGGTTGTACATTTAACTCTAACTCTGTAGACGAAGTTTATGGATAGCCAAGCTAGGCGGCAAACCAAAGATTATTATTGTGTAATCATTGGGGAGGGATGTACCTAGATCAGAGCAGCGTAACACAATTAAACATAATGATAACACCGTCGGCGGCACGGGCCGAGCGGACTTATTCGGTCCTGATATCGCATCAAACGACACCATAGGGCCACCCAATAAAGTCACCACGTTGAGGATATCTTCCCTAGGTATTATAACACGAAATAACATTATTTCTTGCGTTATCCGCCAAACATTTAATGCACAAATAATGACATGCAGCGATCGACATCATCATTTCTCGACACAACAAACTATATCTTATAGAATACGCTGCCTACAACGCCGACCGGCGGCTCTAACGGAAGCTCATAACATGCGCCAACTTATAGCGGCCGGATTTTGTGGTGGCTGGTTTGACAGGGGTGTATAAGTGACATAATGGGAGGGCATAGGGGGGTGTTGTTTTCATCTTGCGTGGAAGATGTTGGATGTTGGCGGGCTCAAATCGGCTCGAAATAGATACGCTCGAAATACGTGAAAAACCTCAAAAAAAGCAGGGCCGATTTCAAGAGGTTTTTGACGTATTTTAGGGGTGGCGGATTTCAGATGTGGCGGGAAGCAAAATCGGCCTCAAAATCGGCTCGAAATACGCGCGAAATATCATTGACAGAACGGGTCTGATAGTACTATGATGTACGTATTGTCTCGTCTATTCCTTCTTACATCCTCATCAGCTGCTATTCTCCCTTCAGTTTTCTTTGTGTCTTTGAGGAACACCTGCCCCAGCGCAAATTGAGAGAGGCGGAGGACTGCCAGGTTGCTTGGTCTGCCTCTGCCTCGCCGACATGGCCGAGGACTATGATGACTATTTCGATGTAGACGACGGCGACGGAGAATTGACCGACGACGGAGTACAAATAATCGATCCAGGTGCAACTCTGTTCCTAGGAACGCTGTTGTTTTGTGTCAGTTCTTTACTAATTCTGCCCATCTTCGTCGCAATAGGCAATCGGCGTGCTCGCTTGCGTAGAGCAAGAAAGGAATGGGATAGTGGGGAGCAGGAAGATTACAACTTGAACTCGGACACCACACCAACCTCTAGCAGCAGCATTAAGAATCAGAATTCTTTCGATGAAATCTCGGCTGACGGATGCCACGGTTGCAATGTAGTCGAAGATATCCTAGAAAGTGGGGACATGAACTGTGGAGTCGAAGATATCTTAGAAAGTACGGGCATGGACTGTGGAGCTTGCTGCTTCCCAATGTATTACGGTGACCCTCTGGAATCTATTATCGATGAGAAAACTGACAACTTCGTACAAGTGCAGCACGTTGGTAATAATTTGCCCCGTTCACCAAAAGAGCAAATCATGAGAAAGAGGAAATCTACGGATGATATTACTTCTTGTAATGACCTCCTAGATGAATCTAAGCGCACAAGGAGACATATCTCGGACGAGACATCCTGCGCTAGGGAAGCCGAGCAGCCTTCTCTCAGCATTGGCAATGGGGTAGACGATGAGTGCTGCAATGTAACACCAGATCCTCCTCTTTCCAGGAAGAAGAAAATGACTCCCAAGACCAAGAGGAAGAAACTGTTCAAGACAGCAGTGAAAGCTGTCACGAAGAAGCAACCAATCGAACCTCTTTCACAGTCACTTCATATTCCGAAGAAATCGTTTCTTGACGGCGGATTTTATGCACCGGGTAATCTTCGATTGCACCATCAAATACTGCAATCACAATTAGATAGAGAACATAGGGCTGCCAAGAAGAGGAGAAAAGAAAAGAAGGCCAGGCCTTACATCCCTCCCAATATTCCTATCACCAAGACAGATGATTACGATTTCAAAAGAATGAGAAGTTTCGAGAGTGTTCACAGAAGTACTTCGAATGTGGATGAGGAAGAAGGCGTCGTTGACATAGATCTTGTTTTTGGCCAACAGTCGCCATACCACCCAAGCAAAAGGAAGGATACATGGGACTTTTTTGTGCGCATCGCCAAGTTTGACCACGAGTCCAAGAGGCTGGTCAGCCTAATGGCGCCGTATACTTTTGCAGCGTTTGCATGTAACATGTTCGCCATCATCGACATTGCTCTTATCTCTTCTCTACTTGGAGCTGAAGAGCTCTCTGCTTTTCTTGTAACTGGATACTTATTAAGCATGGTATACAAAGCAGCGAAGGGGTTTACGTAAGTTCACCACTCTATGCGGGAGTTGAAGATTTCCTTTGATGCAATCTGTTCTAACACCTTTATATACTATTCATTGTCCACTTCAGTGATGCCCAAGCTACTCTGTGTACTCATGCAATTGGGGCTGGAAACTATTTTCTTGCTGGGCAGTACGTTCAGTTAACTCAAATTGTATTCGTACTTACTGCGTTTCTGCCGCTGGTGATAATGGCATCATTTATGTACCAACTTTTAGTCTGGTTGGATGTCAGCAATGATGTGGCAGCTCTTGGGGGTAGCTTTGCTCCTGCGCAAGTAATAACATTGCTCATTTGTGGATTCCAGGACGCGCAAATGCAATTCTTGAGTGCGATTGACCCTTCGATTTACAGCAACGTCATTGAAATTCTGATGAATGCTTCATATACAGCTGGAATTGCAGCTTATCTCTACAGCAACGAAAACGCAACATTAGTCGGTTTGGCGTGGTTGAAATGTTGCGTTGCTATTCTTTTCATACCCATAAACATTATATTTCTCTCATCGAGAGGCTGGCTTGATCTATGCTGGGTTGGCATGTTCAGGTCAAATGCTCTGAAGAACAAGGAGGCAGTGAGACAAATGCTTAAAACTGGTATTCCTCTTGGTATCGGATCTCTCATTCGTGAAAGTGAATGGGGCGTTCTAGTGCTATTTGCATCGCGCATAGGAACAGACGACGTGGCAACGTTTGCAGTCATGAGAAGAACTTTTGACATATTCAGCTCACTCATTGAAGGACTCTGGTGAGTTTAGTTTGAAACATTCAGATCAGCGATTATGGACTCTTTTTGCACACTAACTAATGTTTGATCGTTTGTAGTTGTGGGGCTGAATTGAGATGTGCCTATCACATGGGGAGAGGAAATCAGGTCCATGCATCGAGGTCAGCTTACAAGTCTCTCATCATCGGAGTGTCCGTAGGCACTATCCTTGCATTTGCATACTACTGTCTGCTTGGCAATTGTATCTTCAATTTGCTCGACTATGATGAAATCGGGGCAGAGATGACGCAACTCATTCCACTGTTATGCTTGTGCAGCATCGTCATGACGATTGGCATGCTAGGTTGGGCAGTTCTTGGAGCGCAAGGTCGAGTGCGACTTGCCACGTTTGTGTCTATGGTGACCAGCTGGATAGTAACCATTCCCATCGCAGCATACTTTGTGCTTGTGAGAAAGTACAATTTGCAAGGGCTCGTAGCAGCCGTGACGATGGGTTACTCTGTCTCCAGCACAATCTTGTTGTATCTGCTTATTCGTTCTAATTGGAAGAAACGATCGGCAAAAGTAATGAGAGTTACATCGTTTAATGCTGACTCGTTTCCGGATGATAAATCGAAAAAAAGCCCAACTACATTCAGGAACAGCAATATCGCAACATTGACACAAGTTGAAAGTGCATCTCCAATGAAGGATCTGACCCTATCAAAACCTTTTACACCAGGTGAGCAGTGCATCTGAAATCAGATGCATGTTAAATGCAAACACTCCGTACATACTGTGTAGTATATCAAATATGTATTTTTTTTAATGTCTAAAGACTAAAGATTGGAATCACACACTGCTGACCAACTTGACAAACTTTTCCATCTTATCACTTGCTCTTTCATAATTCATGAGTGCTTGTTTTTCATCTTTGGACGAAACTGCAGCAGAAATCGCGTACAGATCTTTCCTAATATTCCCTGTCAAGTCTTTGCATTGACTCTTGATAGGATTATCTTCTTCTATGAGTTTTACAATTTCATTCATATTATAAGAAAGTGACCCCATTGGTCCGGTAAGGACACTATTCACGTTGCTCCACTGCTTGTTTGCAATGTAGTTCGGTAGTCTCTTCAATGCCTCTACAGAAGTACCCAGCCTCTCAAACAATATTTTGCTGTCAGCCGATTTGTAAAGCTTATTGTCTGGGTCTTCATACACGAGGCATTCTCTATTACCAAGAGATTCAACAAGACACTGCTTTGTAGCTCTGTCGGCTATCCCTTGCACGATATTTGGCATCTGCATATTGGCATCAGCTCCATAGACAGCGTTTGCAGCAAAAGGCAAGGCCATGACTGAAGAAGCAGCCAAAGCTGATGCAAAAACAGAACGACGCGAGGTGTCGGTAACGCTCTCATCATCTTCCGCATGCATCTTTAATGCTGAGCTTTTCTTCGCATGTGGTGAAACGTTGAATGCAGTTGCGAATGGTGTGGAACATAGATGCATCACCAGCAAGGTCCTTCTCATTGATTTCATGATTCAAAGTTGGGTTGTAGGAGTATTGATTAGATAGACTTGGCTATGTTGCTACTTACTGCTATTGCTAATCGGCTTTGTTAGCATGTTGCATGTCATTCTAAAAACGCTGCAATCTTTTCTGCTCTTGCTTCAAGAAAGCAGATCGAAGATAAATAGGAAGCCCATGTAGTGATAATCGCATATACTAGTGAAATAGCTGACGTAAGTACTGCTAATGGTTATGCTGCTATAGCTGCATTAAAATACCCTTCAGCATTAATGCCATTAGAAAGTGAATGAATAACTAACAGGATCAGTCCCTGGCTTCTTCGGATACGGATCTAACTTGGACCGGAACATCTGTGCCACAATTTCACCTACATCTACAATCCCATCGGTACAAAAGCAACTCTCATCTTCAATGATCTCGTCTTGCACTTCATACTCCTGCAAGATGTTTTGCAATTCTTTCATACCCATTGCATCGAGGTCTCGTGATGATTGACCTCCACGAACACCCTTGTCGCGTTTCTGCTTGCCTCCTCCTCCCTTTCTCTTTCGTTGCTGTCTTCCGCCACCATCCAATTTAGCTGCTGCTTCCAACGCAGCCAATTCACCATCTGATAGTTGACTCTCGGCACTAGCACCACCACTGCTTCCTACTGCTTCCATTGCACGAAGCACAGTATGAAACGTGAATTCTAAATCTACATCAAATCCTTCATTTGTTCGAACACAAGTTTGTGTTACCTGTGCCGTTATTGTGCCCGCTGCCTCGATACTTCCAGAATCATCAGCATCGCCTACTGCAGGTTGAACTACCACTTCTGCAGATAGTGCCGAAATGTTCGACAAGCGGAAACGTGTTGCCAAAGCTTCTCTTTCGGAGGATGTTGCCGATACTGATAGATTCATTGACTTATTTCTTCTATTGTTTGGGCCAGCACTGCCACCACCTGTGCCAAACCATTTGTTGACACGAATAGTGCGAGAGAATTCGTTCTTTGATGTGCTTTTATTTTTAGGCCCGGTATCGTTTTTCTCTTCTGACATGAAAAGGCATCCTCTTGATTTACTGTTCCGTATTGTACCTGACGATATTCTCGATATTATTGTTGATGTTGATGGCGTCAGGAATGCGCCCACAATATTTGATCCGACACATAGGGCTGTCAGCAGTAAGCAGCAGACTGACCACCACATGTTTAAATGCATAGTATAATGTTTCACTCTCTCCACGTATCCACTTCTAATTGCTGGATGCCCTCGCTCAGAATGCTTTGATGTGTGTGACGTGCCTGCTGGTGCTTGCTTGCTTCTTTTGCTTTTTTAGCTGGCCTCGCTGGGCTTGCTTTTAGAGGAGAGGGCAAGGAGAGGGGGTGAAGTGTGAAGCAACGACAGACATCATTCAAAGTGTCACATGAACATGTCCCCGCGCCGCGATTTGTCACCTCCCATCACCTCATGTCACGTCGCGGTCCCCGCCGGGCGGGTTTCACACAATGACAACATCGACGGATCTCGATCTCCTGCACCGATGAAGTACTACTCATAATAGATACTTCGATCTGCCCCGCTGTTACTCTACATCTCAAACATTCTTGCAGAAAGTTCATTTCGCAGAGACGACGAGTTGACAGTGCAGTGAAAAGAAATTGTTTTGACGGATAGAAACCGCGCCTCACATAGCAAAGTAGGTACAGGTTCACCGATCAGCAATATAAGATATCTCCCACTTGTCATTTCACAATCCGTAGCCACTGCTTCTATTAAAACGAATACAAAACACGACAAAATGGCGGAGCTCAATGTCGAAAAATTCTATGAGCGGCTGAATAAGATTCATGCTCATTTTCTGAAGCATAGGTGAGACAGTACGAACGATAGATTCGTGCATGTAACGATAATATCAGGTGACATGTGTTTGTCATGGACAAGTATACAGTATTGATGCAGTTAAACAAGTCAGAACGATCAATGCAGTGCTAAAGACTTTCAGTTGCATTATGCAGTCATTTTTCTCTGTATTGACATGTCTAACATCTGTTCTCATTTTTTCTACATCACACCCCCAAATAACAATTTCACAGAGAGCAGATCTGGAACGGGGCCAACTGTGTCACCCTCAATCGAGCATCATCATCTGATGATGAATACCGCAAGAGTAATGTGCTTCATCTCTACCTCTTCGGCTATGAACTACCAGATACAGTTCTTCTACTGACCAAAGATGGCAAATGCATCGTCCTAGCGACGAAGAAAAAGTGTGAGTTTTTGGAACAGGCCATGGGAAAAGAACCAAAAAGTGGATCAGTCAACAAATTGGAGCTTCTTGTCAAAAGCAAAGCTGACAACAATGCAAAACATTATGAGACACTGTTGAAGTTGGCGAGGGGGGATAGCAATGGTGCAGCTGTCAAGATTGGTCTGATCAAGAAAGAATTCAAAACCGATCCCAAAGACGGTATTGTGATGGGATGGGAGAAGAAGATTGAAGAATCAGACTCTAAGTTAGAAGTTGTGGATTGCACACATGGACTGAGTATGGTGATGGCAGTGAAGGAGCAGTATGAACTTGATTTAATGAAAAAGTCGTCTGTATTGAGCAACAAAGTTCTCAAGCATTCGTTCATCAAAGAAATTGAAGATGTGATTGAAAATAACAAAACTACAACCCACGAGACTATTGCGGAGCACATCAACGATGTTATTGATGACCCATCAAAAATCAATCTCAAGGTTCCAACGGATCTTGTCCAGTCGTGCTACTCTCCTATCATTCAGAGTGGGGGGGACTACGACTTCAAGCTTACGGCAGAGTCCAACTCGGAAAATGTCAAGTTTGATATAATCACGGTGATGCTTGGTTCGCGCTATTCAAATTATTGTAGCAATATTGGTCGCACTCTTTTGATTGATCCGCCCAAACAGGTGCAGCAAATGTATGATACGCTTCTAGGTGTACACGAAGCGGCGCTGAAGGCCATGGTTCCAGGCAAGCCACTCAAAGCAGTTTATGCTTCAGCAGTCAAATATCTGAGGGATGAGGGAAAAGAAAATTTAGTGTCATCCCTTCCCAAGGCGTTGGGTTTTTCAGTTGGATTGGATTTCCGTGATGGCAATCTCTTGCTGAACTCGAAAAGTACAGTGCCATTCAAGGCAGGCATGGTGTTTAACTTGGCAGTAAGCTTCTCTGGTTTGACTTTGAGCAGTAGCGCTAGGGCTTCGGCGAATGATGAAAGTGCTGTAAGTATTTATTGACTCAATGAAGTGTAGTGGATTTAATTTGATGACATCGATCTCATTTGTGCTCTATCATCTTCCTCTTTGATGAAATAGGTGAAGAACTTGTCTCAGTATGGGTTGATCATTGCTGACACGATTTCCGTCACAAACAAAGGTGGAGACATTATGACGAAATTTGGTAGGGACCGTTCAGACATTTCGTATTCCATGTTGGACGAGGACAGCGGCGATGACGATGAGTCGGGAGATGACGCGGACAGGAAGCTTGCCAAGAAAATTGCCAAAGAAGAAGAAGCAGCGCCTTCCGGAGGGAGAAAATCAAGTCGTCTGGCAGCAAATGCTGCTTCAGGTGCTGTGGATGTTGAAGGGGTTGCCGAAAGAGAACGTAAGCAAATCGAGCTGATGGCACGCAAAAACGAGGAGAGGTTACGAGAGATTGCAAGGAGTTCTAGAAAGAAGGGTGGCGACGAAAAGTCGCAGAAAGGAGAGGAAATAGAGGCGTACAAAAGTACCAAGACATTGCCCGACAATGTTCTTCCTAATCAAGTCAAGGTTGATATGGCAAACCAGTGTGTCATCTTGCCAATCTGTGGCAACCCCATTCCATTTCATATCAGTACTATCAAAAATGTGGTGTTACCAGATCCTGATAATGCAGCATATCTGAGGATCAACTTTTACACTGGGGGCATGGCTGTGGGCAAGGATTGTCCTGCAAACACAGCGAAGCTGGTGCAAAAATATGCTCCTTATGCGACTTTCATTAGAGAGGTGACATTTAGAAGTTTGGATAGTCATAGTCTCACAACGGTATGTTTTTACCCCAAAGAATACGAATACATCTTCGATTCATTTTTTCATCAATACTAATCGTCTTCAATTACTTTTCACTTCCAGGCATTTCGTCAAATCTCAGAATTGCGCAAGCGAGCAAGAATGAAGGAGATTCAAGATCAGGAAGAAGCCAACCTCGTGAAGCAAGACAAACTCGTCAGAACCAAGAATGAGCGTGTGCCGCGTCTTTCTGACCTCACCATGCGACCTGTGTTTGCTGGAAGGAAGACCCAGGGCAATCTTGAATCTCATACGAACGGTCTGCGTTTCATCTCTACCCGCGGTGAGATCGTGGATATCATGTATGCCAACGTGAAGCATGCAATTTTCCAACCATGCGAGAGTGAGATCATGGTATTGATTCATTTTCATTTGAAGAACCCAATCATGGTTGGAAAAAAGAAGCAGCAAGATATCCAATTCTTCACGGAAGTTATTGATGCGAGTCAAGCTGTCGATGCTGGTAAACGTAGTATGTATGACCCTGATGAGATGGATGACGAACAACGAGAGCGACAACTGAAAAAGAGGCTCAACGAAGCCTTCAAAGACTTCGCCCGTAAGGTGGAAGGAGTGGCACGAAAGAACGGATACTCCCTCGAGTTTGACATTCCTTATCGTGATCTTGCGTTCACTGGAAACCCACACAAAGAAATGGTGTCTATTCAACCGACTCTCAATTGCCTTTGTAACTTGACCGAGACTCCTTTCTTCGTGGTTGATCTATCGGATGTTGATCATGTCCATTTTGAGCGTGTTACCTTCATGAGTAAAGCATTTGACATGGTTCTGGTCAATAAAGATTTCACAAAGCAGCCGTATCGCATTGATATGATTGCAAACGATGAAAAGGATTCAATTCAGGAATGGCTTACTGACATGGAGATTTCCTACACGGAAGGACCAATGAACCTGAACTGGAAACAGATCATGTCACATGTCTTGGGCGATGATCGATTTTATATGGACACAGAAGAAGACGAAGTGACAGCAAAGGAAGCAGGTTGGGAATTCCTCCGCATGTTTGGAAAAGACGAAGCAGGTGACGAGGAAGAAAGCGAGGAAGAGTCGGGCTATAGTGAACAGAGCGATGAAGAATCCGAAGAGGACGAAGATTCTGCTGAAGAGGATTTTGACACTGATGAGGAGGAGGAGTCAGACTATGATGGTGATGAAGACCTTGAAGAGCAGGGAATGGATTGGGAAGATATGGAAAGAGAAGCTGCAGCCGACGATCGAAGAAAGAAGAGACATGGTGAGGATGAGACGCCTGTAAAGAGGAAGCGCCGTCGTCGTTAGACACTGATCTGGAGTCGCAAAGAATTCATATTATAAAAATGATCATACAATCGCTGGCGATCATACAACTGTTATCTTTACGTTTCGACGAGGCGCACGTTCCACTGCAGCCACCAAGGCCTGTTCGCACTTCGACTTTAGATTCTCGACATTCTTCAACGCAACATCATTTTCACAGTCGTCCTCAGCAGCACAAGCATCGAGTAGAGCTCCCCGAATCTTTCCAAGAGAGAGACGCGCGACTGAACGACGATGTAACGATTTGGCATGATTTGGGCAAATCTTCAGCGCAGAAGTTGCTGTGCTCTCCGCCTTGGCATACTGCTTCATTTTTAGATGTGTCGCAGCCATATTGGAAAAGATTACTGGTGCATTCAACAATTCGGCGCTTTCAAGACAGCGAGAGTAGCATTCTAATGCTTCGGCGTATTGTTTGCGGGCAAAATACTCATTTCCTCTCGTGCGAATTTCCTCGAAGGTGCCTCCAGCTTCAGACGAAACGACAGACGTTTGGGATCGTTGAGGTTGAGCAGGATGGGGCTTTGCATTCAACTGATCCATCCACGTTGAGAGCGTTTTCAGTGCATTACTTCTCTCCTCCGCATCAAGGCGCATGCGCTGCTGAAGCTGTCGTTGGTCTTCCATCTCCAATGATGGCAATGTCGGAACAAAGATCAAAATGTTTGTCCATACTTTAAAATTTCTGTTATATATATTTTCTGGACAAAGTAATATGTCCAATGATAAGTACTCAAGTCCCCCTAGCGCACTCTAAAATCGAAGGGAGAAGCATGGATACACTTTTAAAAAAATTGATGGTGGATACGAGAAAATTCAAAAAATGAAGTCAATAATTGTCCCCACCCGCTGGTAAGTAGCTTTATCTTGATCGTAATACACCTACCTTCCGGCCGGTTGACAAAAAATATGGCACGCAGTCGATCATTATTTGTTGATACAAATGTTAGATATGTTACATTTTCATTTCATCATCTTGGTCAAAGCGACCAAGTGATCATATTCTTTTACCCACTTCTATACTCCCCTCTTTTCAGAACTCAGAATAGCAAGCCCTACCTAATTAATCCTTCTGTGCTGCCTCCTTCTTCTTGTTGAATTTAAGTCCTTCCTCTGGATTAGTCAACACACTATCAAAAATAAGACCAGGAGATCCCTGTCCAAGAACATCGCCCGTCTCTTTCTGCCCATCTGGAGATGGCTGGAAGTATTCCGGATCTCTTGTTGTTGCATCCTCATATGCCGCCTCATCCTTGGTCAATTGTTCCAAATCCTTGTCACATTCATAGGCATGCATCCGTGCCAATTCCAATGTATCTAGGGAATTACTGGCCATAAGTTCAAGTTCTTCTTCCGAAACCTTACGGACCATTTTGGCAGGATTTCCAGCCCAATATTGACCAGCAGCAACAACAGTTCCGGGCGTAACGACTGCCCCAGCGGCAATGATGGAGTTGGATTCCACCACCGCCCCATCCAAGACTTGTGCACTCGCAGAGACCACACAGGAGTCTTTCAATGTGGCAGCATGGACAATTGCTCCTGGCCCAATGGTAACATTATTCCCGATAATTGATGGAAAGTCCCCCTGAATTTTGGCCACGTGAATTACCGCCCGGTCGCCTACACTAGTATTATCTCCGATGACAACCTTGTGCACATCGCCTCGAACAGTGGCTCCGTACCAAACACTCGAATCTTTCCCCAACGTGACGTCACCAATGACACTTGCATTCGGAGCCACAAAGGCGGTATTGGTCGATACTGTGGGAGTAACCCCATCCACGGCCACAAAGCGTGTGGAAGGGACGAGGCGCTCGGCGTTTTTGACCACCTCCATGGATTTACCGAGGGAGTCGAGCGATTGGCCCACTTTGCGGGCGGCGTTGGAGGCGGCGAGAACTACGCGGGCGCCGAAGGAGGTCATGATGTTAGGTTGTTGAGTCTGATCGGCAGTTACTGAGTGGTACTATTGATGATGTCCTCACTAACAACGATCATGGGAGGGATTTTCACCATTTAGAGAGCGACGCGAGAAGCAACAGCGTCCAGCAAGACGCGACATGTAGTGTCGTTATTTTGTCAGTTTTCATGGCACTAAAGATTGTGATCTTCATCGGTTTTCGACAGCTTTCGACGATGGCACAAAACAGCCACTATCACTATCACTAGTATCAACGGATCCACAGCACTGCAGAGCGCTACTTACCACTATCATTTTTCTCTTGTGACTTCCAAGCTGAAGACCAAGCAGCCGTAGTAGTTGCCTCAGAAACAATCGTAATCCACAATGGCGCCCTCAATGGAAATCGACGACAATGTCGACAAAAAATCAAAATCAACCGCCGCCAAGAAGGTAGGCACGCCCTCTGCCTCCTCCGAAGAGGCATCTCCCCACCCCGACATGTCTCTAGCGCAAGATATCCATCGCGTCATGATGGTTCACAGCTCCACGTTGTCAGCAGAAGATGCCACGGCGATTATTGGGATGGATCCAGCTGCATTGCTGGGCAAGGTGATCAGCAGAGTTGGCACCGGCGGGAAGAGTGTCGAGGAGGCAATTAAAGAGAATGAAGCCAAGTACAATAAGACAGAGGAGGACAAATCGGAAGAAAAGAAAAAGGACGGAGAAGAAGATTCTGACAAGACAGAAGATGAAATTGAACCTCTTCTCAATGCGGCACTATACCGTCATCTCCAATCTACACTAGGATACAACAAATCCGACGCTCTAAGCGAAGACAACCTCTCTGCAATCGAAACTCATCATGAATCTATCATCAAACTTCTACGAGACAATATTACGAAAGCCAAAGATGAGGCAGGTGACATGGAAGTCCTCCACGCACACATGGAAGTAGCCCGATACTGTGCCAAATGCACCACCAAGGAAGTAGCCCTATCCGCTTACGAAGAAGTGGTGGCCTTGCCGAAATTAAGTATTGGGAAAAAACTTGATGCGTACCTTGAAATGACACGTGTTTCTTCCTTTTGGGGAGATTGGAAAAAAATGAATGAAACGCTCACCAAGGCTGCGAAGGTTATCGAAAAGGGAGGCGATTGGGATAGACGTAATCGTCTCAAGGCCTACCAAGCAATGAACTACCTGTGCAGTAGGCATTTGAAATCGGCTAGCACATTGTTGGTAGAAGGAATTGCCACATTTTCGTGCGTGGAACTTTGCGAATATTCCGAATTCATCATGTATGCGATTGTGACGAATTTGTTGTATTTGCAGCGGACAGAGATGAAGAAGAGTATTATTGATGGGAGTGAGATTTTGCAAGTTGCCAAGGACATTCCGGTAGTGGTAAGTGTTGATGCAGAATTTTTGTCGTGGCAGAAATGATGTTTATGCACCTGTTGATTGCTGCTTGCTTACGATAAAGCGTTCTTGCTATCTCACAGATGCAACTTGCTAACACTCTGTACGAGTGTGATTACAAAGCCTATCTCCATACGCTTGTTGACCTCCAACCCCACCTCGTAGCCAACCGCTACCTTCAACCTCATGCTGGTTACATTCTTCGTGAGCTTCACGTGTTGGCATTTCAGCAATTCCTTGACTCCTATCAATCCGTCACGCTTGAGAGTATGGCCGCTTCATTTGGTGTTGGAGTTGAGTTTTTGGACTTACAGCTCAGTCGATTCATTGCTGCAGGGAGACTCACTGCCAAGATTGATAAATATGGTGGCGTTGTTGAAACTAATAGGCCGGATTGGAAAAATGCTAGGTATCAAGACATGATTCAGAAGGGAGATTTGCTATTGAACAGGATCCAAAAACTTGGACGGGTTGTCGATTTGTAATCCATATATTGCTTGAGTTGCAGCTGTTTTCAGAGCAATACTTCCTGCATCGGCTTGATTCATAGTAAAGAGTAATTGGATATTATATTTAAGGTTTTCTACAATATGTGATTTCTCTGCACCGACCATCTCCAGCATCGCTTCTTCGATATTATTCAGCACTATTTTGTCACAACATGAAAACAGATGAGCAGCAAGAGTAGACTATGATAGTGCACTTATCAAATCATCGTCATTTGAAGTGCTTTCATTCCCTTTCCTAACCTTGATGGATAAGGACGATTTCAAAGGACTCTGAGTAAGTGTGAAGGCTTCAGATGCATCGTCATTGCTGAAGACCTGTCTACAGTCTTTGCAATGAAGCATCTCTCCTGTCCTCACTTCTTGAATTGAAAACTGTTGACCACATGCGACACACTCTGTCTGAGAAATTACCCTCCTGCGAATGTAAAGTTCTTCCTTACGAACCTGGTATTCAAGTTCATCAATCTCTGCTTGGGCTTTGTATGCTTCTGCCATGTTGACTTTTCTCAAACTATTTGTTTTTTTCTTCTGCAACGCGTCAATCATCTCATACATTTCGGCAACAGTAGGAAGCACAAAACGTAGTGGAAAGAGTCGCCTTAGTTCATCTTCAGCTTGCTCATTGCCTGCTGCGGCTGCTTCAGCATTCATCTTGATTGCATCTTCCAATGCCTCTCGAGTTAAGAACTCCTTGCGAGCATTGGCTACGGTAGTCTCGCATATTTCATCCAAGAGTTGGTCAGTGCTTTTCACGTAATCCGATGTTCGTCTAGCATCTGGTATATCCAGTCCTTCATTGAGTTTTGGTTGTTTTTCTTCAGTGTGTTGCAATGGTTGTGATTTCTGGAACTGATCTTGTTCATCTCTGTCGTCGACATAACCACAAACTTTGTCATCTACGTAAGAACACATGAATAGCGGATTACTCAAGACAGCTGCACTAATATCCAACTTTGGAGTCCAAGACTTTGATGGTGGTTTAACAGCAAGGAATGAAGAATCGTAGAATGAGACCACTCGATCTCCTATTGAAGAGAAGAACCCTTTCCCTTCATTGTGCTTTTGATTCTTCACCGACTCTTCCTTTTCCTTCATTTGTCGCTCAGCATCTGCATCTGCATCCAACTTCTCCCGTTGCTTCACAACGAAGACATCTTCGAAACTTGAAGCAGTTGATACTGCGATTAGCTGCGGTACTTTTGATTCCATTGTACACTGTTAGCACTGACTGTCTGTTACAAAATGATCGGAGGGATTGGCTTGGTTGAGAATGCTTGCTCTTCAAAGGAGTAAAAAGTGGACGCGTTTCATCCAACAAAGTTCCGCAAAAAATGGACACGATTCCGATTCATGAGTTACGCATTTCTATTTTAATCTTTCTTGTGAAGGAGAAAGAACACGACTCTCACTAAAACCTCACCCCGCCCAGTTGCGCTTTCGTCTTGTATGAAAATTGGGTTGTTGGTGGCAGAAGAGTACTTTATCTTGTCCACAACACTGATGTTGAGAGATAAGTTGTAGCTGGTGCAGACAACACGATGAAAACCATGAACTTCTCCTACGCTGGAGGCCGCAAGCAAGCCTGCTTCCTATCAACGCTCAGCCTCCTAGCTTCCATCTCCGCGGCACTTAATTCGGAGACTTGCTTGGGCTGCGCACTCAACGCGGACGAGAACTCACCATATTCAAAATACAAAGATTGGGAAGATGCACCAGCAAGTTGGGAAGAGTATGGACATGACAATGATGAATCTGTTTGCGGTGTCCCCAGGTTGACTGTGGAGCAGTGGGAGAAGGGAAAATACTGGCAAAAGAACAAGCCAGTCATCGTTATGAATGTTACAGAACAATGGCCTGCTGTAGTGCATTGGAAGAAGTAAGAACGCTCTTTGATATTACTCATATGCATTATCAATGATATTGATTGGCTTACATTTCAATCGCAGAAGGTCTAACCAGAGAATTCTCTCTTGTTACTATTTTATCGTGCCCTCGCAGGGAAGAAATGCTCAAACGTTACTTTGATGCTGAAGCTACAATGGGTGAAGCAAGGTTGCTTGGAGAAACTGGACCAGATGAAGCAGGCCATACACTCACCCCTACCACAGTCGGAACATTTATCACGCAACACATGTATGACCCTTTGAAATATTTCTTTGATCGCAAACTTCGTGCTCCGCAGGGGATGCTTGATGATTGTCATCCCTATCCACAACCTACTCGTGCTTATTTGGAAGATGAAATGGCTTATGGTATCGAAGCCCCGTCGCACAAGATGAAGGTAGATCCAAGAGATGATATTTGGAGGGACCATCTGGCAATTTCGATTGGAATGGATTTGACAGGACTTTCGTTTCATCACCATGGACCTGCTTGGAATGTTGTGATCTTTGGAGCGAAGAGGTGGATTCTCTGGGATCACAATAGGTTCAAGAATAACATGACCCGACAAATGCGCATCGTGAGACAGCTTGATGATGATGAGTTGGCAGGTAGGGTCCCACCATCGGATGTTAGATCTCATGTGCTCTCTTCTCCAGAATGGATCAAGTATTTATATCCTAGTCCGGAGCGTCAGGAAGAGATACGGGCACATGGGCATGATTGCATCCAGCGAGCTGGAGAGCTAATGTTTGTGCCGCGAAGATGGATGCATAGTGTCATCAATATTGGAGATACAGTTTCAGTTATCAGTGAAGTTGGACATGTGAAAGGTGAGGGTAAAACAGAAGAAGACTTCAATTATGATCCTTATGAGAGTGGTGATGATGATGAGGAACATGACAATGAAGAGGGCTTGTCAACGGAAGAGAAGATTCGTCGTCGAGGTCCACCTCCACAATGGCTATGTGCAGACGAGAACCCGAACCATCCAGCTTGCATTTTCTGTAGAAGGAATCCATACAACCCTGTCTGTGGCGATGAATTCATAGATGATGAAGAGTTGTCTTCGTCTGACGATTAGGCAGTGGGTCGCTCATTATCTGGGCAAAAGCAAGGTTGACAGGGCGAGATATAAGTAGATAAGAAATGAAAAAAAGGGTAAAAGTAAGAATGTGAATTGTTTGAAGTATCTGGTTTAAGACAAGAGAGTGTCGGGCATTTCGGAAGAGTATTGAAACTGTGTATCAATTTAAAGTTTAGTAGGTCACAGGTCATCTTCTGATTTAGGATGATCTTTTTGATGAATCAGAGGTTAGACAGACAATCACTTCCGTCTGCCTCTGATTCTGATGAAAATACATCTTCTCAACAATAAATAGCATTTTAAAAGCCGACTCCAAATGAAGGCTTGCCAATATAGGTGGAAATGTTGATTCTCCACCGTATGCATCAAAAATAAATGTATAGTATGAAATCCCCATCGAACAAAAACAGTTACCAACACACTCCAAATGTGCTTCAACTATCCTTTTCCATGACCTTTCTTGCAATTCTAGCTGATCGTCGTCCAGCTGGAGTTGCCACACTGCCAGCTCCTTTTGCTGCCTTCTTAGTCGATGCTGGAGATAACACGCTTGGCTTGGGTGTTTTTTTCGGTGTAGACTTCACCTTCGGTGCAGCTTGGCCTGCAGGCTTCAACAGCGTGAATCCAACAGCAAGCACGAGCAAACATACAATTGCACCGATCTGTAAGTAAAGCGAGGTTATTTTCAGGTTCAGGTATGTAGGGTGAGATGTGCGAAGGGGAAATTACTCAGTGGGAAAATATATCGTACTCTCAGTCGATGCAGGAAAGTGAATCCGCTCTGGACATTAGCATCTTCTCGACCAAAAGGCATAAAATAAGGTAGCCTTACCACGATGGGGGAAGTCAAATCGAGCTCCATGGTTGGTTGTTACGATGATGTCATTCAATGGAAAGATTGATTGCAGTTTAAAAAATTGTCAGTGGCAGAAGTGGTGCATAAACAACGTTTTTTTAATAATTTGAAATGTTGGCGATTTTGGTGATCGTGAGCTATCGTGAGGTTGGGAAACGCAATAAGTATGTTAGTAGGGAGAGCGATAGGCTCGTTGATGCACTCCTAACTAAACTGAATATGCATGAGCTCATAGATATCTACGATACTGAGGAGTGATGAGGCCAACATTGATGACACTCATAGCTATGATCTTTAGTCCTCTAATCAGATGTAGGTAGTTTAAAATTTCTGTTGTATTCATATTATAGTCTGATCTCAGAACATATGGTACCGATGTATTGGTCTAGTTGGGTATATCATATTATATCACCCCTGTCAAGAAGCCGTGATTCCTTTCCGGCTCGATCATTTAGCAGTAACAGAACAATTCAGAATACAGAAGCCATACAGCAATGCAACAGATGCTGCTCTGAGAATAATGACTCTTCTACAACATGCCACAGTTAAGTAAGGTGCTTGAACTCAGAGTCAAGAACATTTTGTCTTTGTGGAGTGCCTCTGCACATGATTGTATGATATTATATTTAATTCATTCAGGTGCAGAAGAAGTTTGGCCCAATGTCTTTTCATTTAGAGTTGTGATGTTAAAAGTATCTACACATCAATAATATTATCTTCCTCACATTCAAATCTCCCAAACCTCATCCCTCATGTTTCTAGCTTGCCACGCCCTATCGCCTCCCTCGCAATATGGAACAACTCTACAAACCAAGTCTCTCTTCTGTAGTTGTTTGCCTAATCTTATACATTCTTGGTATCCCCATGTTCCCAAGCAGCTAAATCCTTCCTGTTCAGCATGTGCCGCAAGCTCTGCAGCCTCATCATAAGGCATTGTGAGTACATATGTGCAGGTGGATGCGACGTATTCTATCGTGATTTTAGCGTTGTTGAATGTCTCATCGAGAAGGAGGATGTGAAATGGATCATTATCATCCCTACTGACTTGTGCATCATCAATTAGCCACTCAATGGGTCCTTTGTTACCAGCTCCACTACTATCAGCTTCTGGTGTTGGCGTCTTTTCTTCTCCTGGTCTAAGCTCTTTTTCACGTTTTTCTGTCTCTGTCTCAGTTCCTGGAATTACTGTGGTGGACATAAATAGTTGATTTGTCGAGGAAG
The DNA here is from genome assembly GCA_037178625.1 of Skeletonema tropicum. Taxonomy (NCBI): domain Eukaryota; phylum Bacillariophyta; class Thalassiosirophyceae; order Thalassiosirales; family Thalassiosiraceae; genus Skeletonema; species Skeletonema tropicum. The sequence continues at coordinate 2,203,388 of CM074127.1, read as the reverse complement.
AGATAGTTGACGAGCCATACATATGTGACGACAAACGCGGATGAGTTGATAAGGAGGGCTAATGTGGCTACCAAAAATATCGCAGCACGCGGAGATGACAAAGTGACGAAAACCATGGTTGAACACAATGATAGTTTGGCTGTAGTGATGACTCTTGTAGCAGGAGCTCTAGCGAGGCGTTTGTCGCTTTGTGAGCTGTTGACTGTTAGTTGACTGAGTTCTGAGTTGGCATGCAAACACTATCTATGGTGTGCTATGGCATCGCCCTGATGCCACTAGCGGAATGGTTAAGGGAAAAAGTCCCTGGAGCTCTCCAACCTTGGTATGCAGATGATCTCGGCGGTGTCGGTACTGCACTCGATAACGCTACTATGCTTCAGCTTCTCAAAGAAAGGGGGCCCTATGTTGGATACTATCCCGAACCAGATAAATCCCACTACATTTGTATGCCGCAAGATGAGGATGCTGCACGAGCAGCCTTTGAAGCGGCTGGCATCTCGGAACTGAATTATGGACGCCACCATCGATACCTTGGTGGAGTGTATGGTGATGCAGCTGAGAAGGAGGAGTGGGTCAAGAAGAAAGTGGAACAGTGGGTATATTGCGTGGAAGTCCTTGGCAAATGTGCCTACACACAACCCCAGGCAGCCTATGCAGGTTTTGTACTGTCTCTTCAGAATGAATGGACATACTTATCGCGCATTGTGCCAAACGTGGGGCCCCTTCTTGCTCCGATTGAGGTTGCCATTCGAGAGAAATTTATCCCACCTCTCTTTGGCATCTCCCCTTCGGAATTATCTGGAGAGTTGCGACACCTGCTTTCCCTTAGTGTGAAACATGCAGGCTTAGCAATCCGGTTCCCTGTGGAAAAATCTGAGGATTGCTTCAAAACGTCGCGACAAGCGGTGGAACACCTGGTTGAAACGCTGGTCAATCGTCGGGAACTGTGCCCGAAAACCCACCAGTACTCAGCTATGATGGCTAAAATTGGATCGCAGGAAGCGAAGAAGCTTGATGCTGAGTACCATCTCACCCAGTGGGGGAGAGAGAAACCAGGTGATAAGAGGAGGTTGGAACGGATCTGTGAGACTGGATGTTGGCTGACGGCTGTCCCAAACCGCCTCAATGGCACGATCCTATCGGCTGAAGAGTTTCGAGACAACGTACGTCTCCGGTACAACCTGAAGCCGATGGATTTGTCAGACCTATGCGATGGATGTGGTGCAAAAATGACGGTGGAACATGCTCTCCAATGCAAGGTGGGCGGTCTCGTCCATTGCCGCCACAATGATGTTACGAGAGAATTTGGCTCCTTGTGCAAGCAAGCCTTTACTCCCGGTGACGTTGAGTACGAACCCTTTATCTACACTAGTACTCAACGCACCGCTGCAGAGGCAGAGGCTGCTGCCGCAGCAGAGGCTGAAAATACCACGCAACAACACAACGCAACTGATGGGTCGACCCCAGTGACAACAACGGAAGAGCGTGGAGATGTGATGGTCTCCCACTTCTGGAAGAGACAGCGTCGAACTGTCTTTGACACTCGCATCACCGACGCGGACTGCCGCTCCTACCGCAACAAGGCGCCTTCGGCTGTCTTGAGGCAACAAGAGAGGGAGAAAATCCGCAAGTACAAGGCAGCTTGTCTTGAACGACGTCGGGACTTCACCCCCCTCTGCTTCACGGCTGATGGAATGCCAGGCAGAGAGGCCTTGAATGCGATGCGTCAACTGGGTACACACTTAGCTGAAAAGTGGGAGCGTCAGCGTAGCCAGATGATATTCTATGTGCGGGTACGCATGTCCCTTGCCCTAGTCCGGGCAAACTCCCTCCTGCTCAGAGGGAGTAGGGACAGGCACCACCGCATCCGGCCACTCATTGAGAATGGGCCGGGGATGTCCAACTGGCACACCTGGAGTGGGGAGTAATCCCCTCTCCCCCACCTCTGCGGTGGCAGAGGTTGAGTGAGGACTCTCACTCTCACCTGTCGAGTGGCAGTTGAGAGTAGGAGGGAGGAGGAACTTACCATCACCTAGCACAGGTGACAAGAGGAGTGCGGACTTGCCACTGAACTAGAGATACCTAGACTGCACTCCTCTTATTACCTAAAATGGGCAAGTTCAGATCCAGCTTGCCCAGTAAACAGCTCCTGACTACCATCCTAAACTAATCACTTTATATATATATTAAAGCAAAAGCAAAAGCTGCGCAGACGCAGAGGTGGGGTGGGCGGGGGCGTGGGGTATGGTGCAAAACGAAGAAGAGGGGAAACGAAGGGCGGCGCCATTCAGCTACCTACCTACTTACAACGAAGTTGTTACTATGACATCTTATATGAGATGACATCGTGTTGGTGTTGGCTGGTCACAACAACTTGCTAATAGTATTGCATGTAGGAGTACTGACGTTCCAAATTAAAGTTTTCAAAATAATTACATCCATCCTCTTCAGTCTTTGGATTGCAGCAGATGATGCTCCATAATATGTACATCTAATAAGGAACTCGTAAATAATATACTGCCTTAGTTGAAAAGAAGTACAACTTGCCTACAGCCACAAGATCAACGAAGCCATTCAAAGTCAAAAAGTCGCAAGAGTTGCAATGAAGTCCTCCAACACTCGCTCATTATGTGGATCCGATAAGCTTCCAAGTCTTTTTGAAGTCTTCCGTCTCAATGACCAAGTACCCCTCCTGCGAACCAGGAGAAGATGGTCGAAACTTAACTACAAACTCGGTATCCTCTCTCTGCTTTAATGATCCCTCTGGAGGTTCAATAGTCCAGTCGCCGGAGGTTCCCTCAGTAAAGGCTGCACGAAAGTCTGCGAATCCCATGTACGGGTTGCGGAGCTAAATCGAAGATTGAAAGAAAACAAAAGTCAATTTAAGCATCAGCAAACAATACATACACGCATAGATCGCCACAGCGAGAAACAAATGACTTACTCCCATTGAATGTGTCTCGACCCTATTAAGCGCCGTTTTGATCTCGATCGTGCCCTCAATGTCGTCACCCGCCGCCACGGCCCCAAACTCCTCATCGTAGTCAAAGTCAGTGACACGCTCGACCCCAAACTTGGCAAGCTGACGCCAGTTCTCCTCAGCCGATGTTTGTTGAGAATCAAAGTTATCCGCCATCTCTTTTAATTGCAAATTCTTCGCCCTCACTTCTTGCTGATTTGCCCAATTCTCCAACTGTTGTGCACGAGCAGTGTCCATTTTAGGATTCTTATTGAGTAGTGTGTCGGCGTATCCAGTGGAAGTACCCCATGCATTCTTAGCACTCATCGATTTCGAGTTATGAAGCGAAGGAACTTGGTCCATTTTTTCCAATTGTTTGTTTCCGTCACCTGCTACTCCCATTTGTCCATCTCCTCCATCGAATTCGTCTTTGAAGTCGACGTAGTCTGCGAAGCTACCAGGACCGAATGATTTTATCTGAGATTTGTCCATTTTGTTAGCCTCGCGAGACTGTGCTTCAACATCAGGGGTGTCCTCTTCTGCGTAGAGCTCTCTAGAGAGATCGTCAAGGTAGCCCATCTGGAGGGAAGAAGATGATGATTGGTGAATTCTAGCATGCTGCACACATGATGGTGCAAACGCACTTGTCGAGGCAATAGTGCTGCCGATGAGAGTAATGGTGATGGGCTTTGATAGAAGATTCATGGTGTCGTATATAAGTAGTACAATAGCCTGGAAGAGAGAGTTTTACTTCGTGTTGATTGGATCCACGGGTGTCAAGCTAAGTACAAAGGAAATGGGAATGCTTTGCTTGATAGATGCAAGCTGTCCACGGGGGAAAGCAGCTTCTGTAAGTTGGCATGAAGATCATTTTGATTTGGATTTCGAGGAACATGTGCGTCACTGTCCGGCGAAATCGATGGACATTCAGTCCTGTGATTTGTCCCATGGTATCCTCCCCACCCTGGTCCAGCGGCTTCTTAAGGTCTCTTCGCCTTTTACCATTTCCCCTCATAATTATATGTGATTATTTGTTACCTACGAGTACTACCTACCTAAACTCATCACCAAACCATTTTTGTTAGCCACTCATCACGCAAAATCCACGAAATCCATCGCCACCATGGCGATACTTCGCCGCACGCTAGTACCTCTGGGAGTGGTCGGCTACCCGGAACAAACACATTAAATCGTCTCTAATATGTCTTTAGAATCGATTTAGTCTGTTTGTTCCGGGTACACAGGCAATATTGAGAGAGCTAGAGAGTATTTTCAGAGGCAGTGTCGTGTGTTGTGGAAATCAATAGGGTCAACATACCGACGCTCTTTCTAGGTGAATTTCTTCATCGACGGTGTCGAGAGCACATCCCACCGGTGAATGATTTCCAACATGGGACCTCCGCGGCCAAAGAGACGTACCGCTACCCTGATCCGCTTCGAGAACTCCTTCGACACGGAGATGTGTCATGTCTGAAATAAATATCATATCGCCACTTCAACATGCGCTAGTACCTCAGGAAGTGGTGAATTACATGGACTTGACACGTTAAATCGTCTCTTATACTTCTTCTGAATCGATTAGATCTATCAAGTCCATCTAATTTGTAAGAATTGAGCGATGTAGAGAATATTTTCAGCAGCAGTGTCGTGTGTTGAGTAAAAAAAGATCTTGCTGTGGATTGTCACCCTCTAGACCAACGCCTACCTCAAGAGCAGTGCCGATAGCGCATCCATCATGCGACCATCATCACCGAAATGGATAAGGGCAATAGCAACATCAACAGAATCAATCGTAGGTAGTTATCTACTTGATGCATATCAGAAATTAGAATTGAGATGCTGCAGCGAAGGGAGGTCGGTTTACTCAACAATCAACAACAGGCATCCTTGATGAATTCGTCACTTTATGTGCTTATGTTAGCATCTGTGCAATTACAGGGAATGACCCCCAGAAAGACAATAAGTATTATAGACGCAGGTGAGATTGTGTAGTGCATCCATTAAAAGTTATGCTGTCAAGAGAATCTAGCTCCGACAAAGCCAGAGAGGCATATGTTTTAGAAGAGGGAAGAGCTCAATAGAGTGTTGAGTCTTCATCGTGACTTCATGTTATTGCAAAGACGATTCATTTCACATACTTACAAAATAATGCCCATTAATATTAATACCTAAATATTTGAATTGATTACAATTGAAGTTTGTACCCAAGAGGTTGGTTAACGGTTACAATGACTTAGACACTGAAATCTCACACACTCTTATTCCATGGTGTGGAAGATGATGGCTGTTGATGGTACTGTTTTGCACTCTCGTACATATTATCATGCTGCGTAGGTGTCAAGGGACGGAAGTGACGGAAGTCATGGTGAAAAGTAGTTCATGGTAGCTCATCTATGGGTAATGAGTATCAAAACTTACGTATGATCGATCGTTACGTAGTCTTCCCTCGGGGGCCTGCCCCAAAGTTTCTCTAAAATGGAGACAAAAAGGTAAAACAGAAAAAAGATGTTATGAAGCAATATCTCGATTTTGGACCAGGGTGGTCCGAAGTCCGTGCCTCATTCACCTCCTTGCTGCAAATCTTGTTGCATGTCAAGCTGAGATAAAATTCAATCTTACTTGTTCTTTAATCTCTAGTTACCGTTGGGGAAGTTGACCCACTTTTCTCCTCCAATTGTCTCCGGCTCTCTGTGTCAAATGACCTGGGCATTTGCGTGCGGCGTCACTCATGAGTTGCAGGCCAGCCCTCATCTAGGGGTGAGCCCGAGGTAGGTGTCCTCGGGGCACGGGAAAGACACGTAATCGCGATCTCACCGTGAACCTGCCATGCTTCAGCCTACCGCTACTAGCACCAGTAGAGATCTCGAATCAATATTTGTGAAGAAGAAAGCTTCGCATCATAACCCCCCAAAACAAGGGGGGCAACAACCGAAATAACCCAGGGTCGGGTGGGTGGGAAAATTTAATAAGCTGCTTGGAAAATGCGTTGTGGAGTCTTGATCGGGTCCTCCTTACTAACCAAATTCCAAGCGTCTATCTCCCATTCAAATGTTCAGTGTTGTCATCGCACCTGCGTGTTGATAAAGCAAAGAGTGACCTCGCAACTCCAGCTACTTTTCACTTTGGTTTGGTACGCCTTTCTCACTCCGTCATTTGAATACAAATCTTTCTGCATCTGGCGTCGTTCTTCTTTGAAAGCCGCTCGCTTCTTAGATGTTTTCTGCTTGTCCGTTCAATCCTTACTACTGGCGGACCCTCTTTACTAATGTGACGATCGGTCCGAAGTCCGTGCCTCATTCACCTCCTTGCTGCAAATCTTGTTGCATGTCAAGCTGAGATAAAATTCAATCTTACTTGTTCTTTAATCTCTAGTTACCGTTGGGGAAGTTGACCCACTTTTCTCCTCCAATTGTCTCCGGCTCTCTGTGTCAAATGACCTGGGCATTTGCGTGCGGCGTCACTCATGAGTTGCAGGCCAGCCCTCATCTAGGGGTGAGCCCGAGGTAGGTGTCCTCGGGGCACGGGAAAGACACGTAATCGCGATCTCACCGTGAACCTGCCATGCTTCAGCCTACCGCTACTAGCACCAGTAGAGATCTCGAATCAATATTTGTGAAGAAGAAAGCTTCGCATCATAACCCCCCTCGGCAACTAAGACTCCTCGAACACTCCAGCGTGGTTCCAGTGGCAGACCATGCTTGAGTAATTTGCTCCCATGAGCTTTCCCTGCTTGCATGATGAAGGAAACAGCCTCAAAAACTGCCTGAGGTAGAACATCCTGTGCCTGCGGCCAACCTTACCCTTAACCTTTCGTGAGGGGGGAGGTTGCAGTTCCATAATGCAGCGCGATACAATCGTACACAGGATGCTCACCCAAAAGAAGAGCAAGGCTGTAGTTTCTTCCGTAGCCCGATCCTCATCTGCAAGAAAAGAGAGAGAAATGATACAATGCATGGTTAGCGTTCGCTTGCACTCAGGTTGATCACTCCACTTGTACCTCAAATACCCAAGGGTGCATCTCATCTTCAAATTTTTAACCTTCTTCCTATTTCCTTCTTCTGTCGATAAAAGCTAGAAGGTCGCTGTGGGTACCTAGTTTTTGTGTGCCTGCATCGTAGTTCCTCCCCCCATAGACACCCTTAAGCTGTAATCTTCCATATCCATCTTGCAGGATAGGCCGGTCCCTTGCCTCGCCGACTCCAAAAACTCCCTGAATACTCCGTTTAGTCCGTCATCCAAGCTGCCGCAAAGATTGTTTTGACTAGCATTGGACTTGAATCTCTGCCTCAACTCTTCCAGGCGTCCCATCAAGTCATCGAATCACGGCAGAACACAACATCCCATCCTGATTTGTTCACGCTGCCTTAATCTTCCTTCCTCCCGAAGTAGTGCCCGAACCCGCCGCCCCGCCCAAGGACGTTTATCTGGACAGCAATGTTTCTAACTGTCACGACGTGACGAACCGTACATCCCCGTGAAGGAGGAAGATGTGGGTAGTGTAGACTGGATCATTCCTCATTAACAACTGGAAGCATGGCATTCTCCTTTCGTCATAATCACACCCCCCCCCCGGAAAACAAATTGTATCAGAGTGGCTACGTAGTTTGACAGACGCATGGCGCAGTGTCATGAAAGAAGCCACATGTGCCGCCCCGCTCGCTCCTTCGGTACTTGGCTCCTCAGCATTAGTAGTGGGTGAACACTACCGACTGCTGGGATATGCCCATCTCCTATCTTCCCATCTATCCTGCCTGCGTAGCCACACGCGCTGAAATATGTGAATATGATCAAACCCTCCTCCCGCCAAACCTAACTACAGACCTGCGTTCTTCTGTCACTCTTGAGGGCGCCGACGAAAGAATTACAGAACAGCGTATGTCATCCACACACATGGACGGAGGGAGTCACGAAGCGATCCAAACAGGCAAGCCCTGGGGATGTCCGATGTCATCCGATTTCATAGGGCACACCTTCAACTGAACTAGCATCCACCACCGACAATTGTTATGGGCGTCTCTCCACAATAGCATACCTCACAGTGCCGCCGCTGGGAGGTTGCAGATGAAGCAAGCGTGGATGGAGTTGTATCTCTTGTAGATGGCATTAGAAGAGGATGCACTTCCGTAGCAAGTCATGCCACACAATGTGGTAGCAGAGGAAAGGTTACAAATGAAAGGAGTGTGGTGGAGTGTATCGCAAATGAAAGGAGTGTGGTGGAGTGTATCGCCCGAGTGCACACCTTGAGTCTACCGCTGGCTTTTGAAGCAGACGAAACTCCGTAGCAAGTCATGACACACAACTCCAAGCTGTGTGTCAGCCTTCGCTTCCTCATCGCGTCGCAGCATGCACAACATATCGCTGTTCCAAACAGCATGCGATCACTGGAGATGTAGCGGAATACTTGACTGAGTACCTGCCCTACCTCACCACTGACACCAAGAGACCATAGTAGCTTCGGCATTTAGTCAGTCGTCCACAAGCTTCTCCATTGTGCAAGAGCTTCCGTCCAGGTCTGACGTCCCCATAAGAGTAATCGTCAGCATCCACTGTTTCCTAAGATGTCAACTCAAAACAGGACTGGTCCCAATATGTTCCGAATAACAGTAGTTTATGGACATCCCAGAATAAGACGTCTAATCAACTACTGACGAGGATCTTATTGCGTCACCCAAACACCGCACGTGACTCCCCCCCGGTATCCCAACTAACACCTAACCTCGGCTGTCATACACTCATACATTGCTCCCGTTGATCGTTGAGATAGTGCTATCTCCGTTCTAGATAAACCATGCAGTTCCAAACCGCATGATGTCATCGGAGATTCATCGCAATAATCAGTTCCATACACAAGAAGAAGGCCCGCTACTAGCTTTAGGGCGGTAGTGAGACCCCGAAGAAGATGGACCTTTCATCATCTTGTATACGAAAGCACATGGTAGACTTGTATCAAAGAAGCAGCAAGTAACTGTGTAGTATGCACATGTCCGTCAGCAGCATCTTCCCCCGAAGATAGGTAAGCAGGCGTAGGCAACCCTCTCACTATGTGACCGGGTTGTTGCTTCCGTGGAGGACAGATTGGTAGGGCAACTGCTGAAGAACTCGTTGGCATATGCATAAGACGTATTGGAAGGGTAGCATGCGTAGCAGCACATGTGGCACCGATGGTCCCAGTAGGAAGGACAGAGCCTCGGTCTCCCATCGATACAACATCCATCATCCCGTCCCCTCATCAGTAAAAGATATCTCAGCATATCTTCCACAAAGGATAGTCCGATACAAGCTGTACCTAATATTCAGCTTGGCTAGAGAACCATCCACCAATGACTAACACTCCAGCTCGATGGGGAACTTCCACAGACGATGCCCCCCTAGCGGCATCTGGTCTCCACCAAAATTATGAAATACGTATTTGACTGATTGAAGAACACGTCCGTGTTCTACCACACATCGATCGATACAACATCCATCATCCGTCCCCCATCAGCAAAAGTTGATGGTGGAACACCCCCAGCATAGCAAATTGCTAGAAGGCGTTCACGTCCTTCACCAACCTACCCCCCCGGAAAATAATAATATCCGTAGAGTAGACGTCCCCTGCCCATGCCGATCGAAATCGAGCAGAGAAGAGCTGCTGGAGGGGTCCTACGCGTCAGGAACCCCCCCGGACCAATACGCACCATGTGCGACAACAATATTATACACTCCAACCCACCATCCGCATCATCGTATGAGAGTTGTGAGGGTGGGAGGGGGAAAAAGACATACAAAACCCGTGAACGTTGACTCTCAAAGACGTTCACCAAACTTAAAAAATTTAATAAGCTGCTTGGAAAATGCGTTGTGGAGTCTTGATCGGGTCCTCCTTACTAACCAAATTCCAAGCGTCTATCTCCCATTCAAATGTTCAGTGTTGTCATCGCACCTGCGTGTTGATAAAGCAAAGAGTGACCTCGCAACTCCAGCTACTTTTCACTTTGGTTTGGTACGCCTTTCTCACTCCGTCATTTGAATACAAATCTTTCTGCATCTGGCGTCGTTCTTCTTTGAAAGCCGCTCGCTTCTTAGATGTTTTCTGCTTGTCCGTTCAATCCTTACTACTGGCGGACCCTCTTTACTAATGTGACGATCGTCCCCATTCCGAACTCAAGGACTCCTTTCTCGAAATGTGGAGCTAAGCACTCAACGTTGGAATTCAGTAAGTATGTATGTGTTCGGAACACGTCCAAGGTCTCTCTCCCAGCCACCAAATAAAACCAACAGCGAGCCAAAATGCCGACGTATTGCTCATAATATTCCCCAGTACATACACATGCGGCAAGCAACCAAGTCTACGCACGCAGCATTTCAATTACCTTAACAACTACCTACACTCCATTCTCTCACCCAAGAGGCTCTAAATCTCCACTCCTATAACCAATAAACAGTTTAAGTCCAAACTGGCGAAAGAATTCAAAGCACTGCAGAACAATTAAAAATGCCGACACCTTCGTTACCCACGCTCTACTTTGACAACAAAGGATCATCTGAAAATCAAGATGCCCTCAAATCTCTTCCATCGGAAATCATGACCAATGTCTCTTCCTTTTTGGACTGGGGCGGTCTTGCTCGTCTTGCATGTGTGCAATCTAGCTGGAAGAATGTAGTTGCCGATGCTGCAGAGCACGGTGGAAGGGAAGCAACTTGGGAGTTGACTACGTGTTTGCTTGGAGGTGAGAAATTGGGAGAGAATGAAACGAGCGACGACATGCTCTATTTGGCGCACCGCTCTAATACAAGAGGGTTGCAAAAGAATGAGCCCTTGGCCGTCGCGTTCCTCACACAAATGGCAGGTGTGCACGTAGATGAATCCCAATTGCCCAAGATTGTTGCCTCAGGTGAAAGTGAGCATGAATGCAATAGTATTTTGCCAACCGATTGGAATTTTTCTAGTGACTCCAACAACGTTGACGATGCCGATGAAGAAGCTCTATTGTTGCTTGCGAGATGTCACCTCGACGGTACAGGTGTAAATACCCAGAATTCTTCGCTGGCTCTTTACTACCTCCAAGCAGCGTATCACATGACAAAATCTGTCAAAGCAGCACACACACTTGCGCTAATCTTTGAGTACCCTCAACAGTCAAATAATCTCGTGCCTATTGATGTTTATGCTGCATTTGAATGGTTTAAAGCTGCTGCAGAGGGTGGTTGTGTTCCATCCATGGCAGAGCTTGCATTGTGCTATGAGCTTGGTTGTGGAGTCACTCAATCTGATGAAAACGCTCTCGATTGGTATATGAAAGCTGCTGCAGCTGGATGTTCCTCGGCACATTTCTCTGTTGGAGAGCACTATGAGGAAGGCCGAAGCGTTCGCCTGGACCACGAGGAGGCATGTATTTGGTATCATCGTGCGGCTGTGATGGGAGAAGAAGATGGAATTAGAGGTCTGCGTAGATTAGAAGAGGTTGCAAGGAGAGTATTGCCCAATTTGGGCGATATTCTCAATGTGTAAAGCGCCGGGAAGGCGCAGTTTGTACATGTAACATGTTATATGTAGTTGCTTTAACTTCAAATAGAAGAAGTGACTTTATCTGTATCACAACTACTTTTAGCGCTACCATGTCTCGAATTCCCAGCTAGCAACATCATCACCGCCGTCAGCTCCTACCCATTCGGAGCCATCTTGTATGAAAGCATCTTCTTTTGAAAAAATGAATGGCATAGCTTTCAGAGCAAGATCAGCAGTGCCTATATCTCGATGGATCTGCGCAATGAGATCTGGAAACGAGTCAAACTTTTGTTCCGGTCGGAGAAAACCTATCAGCTGCAACCTCATTGTTTCGCCATAGAAATCATCTTCAATTTCATCGATAATGTCGCTCTCTTCACTCTGATCTAAAACGTAGTCGGAAATTGATACGTCATCGATTACCGCCATTGGACTGCTCTTGGTGATTAAATGAGCCTCAACAATTTTTTCTTTATTTTCCTTCCCTTCAAATGTAGGGGAGTATCCAACATTTACAACCGCTTTGATCGGCCCATTCCTTCCTTCTTTCTCACTTTCTATCACAGCCCAACCGAAGTATACACCAGTGCTGACGTCTTCTAGTGCAGATTGAAACAATGATGCAGGAAGATTGGCAGTTGGCACACCCAAATTTTTGCCTCCGCGGCCGTACCCTGTTGCAACTTGTCCCCGCAGACGCAATATTGGATTTATCGGCTCCCATGGTAAATTGTCGTCAACATCAGAGTTTTCCGTACCTTCAATATCAGTCTCTTGATCAGTAGTGATGTCATCTTCTTCTTCCACCTCCTCATCTTCCTCTATGGTTTGACTTGCGGTTCCATCCAACTCAGTTGTCATCTCTAAGTAGTGCTCGACTTCTTCTCTGGTAGACTTTCCTATGTTGGAGGCACCTGTTTCATCCGTCCGACTAAATTGAAGCTCTGATTCGTACTCTTCATGATTTGAATCCTTCGTTTCAGCATCATTCCAGTCACTCGGAGACAGTGCATCCAAAGAGGCAAATGCTTCTTCCATTCCTTTTTGATTTTCGCCGTCGCTGATGGCATGATGATTGCTTCTTCTGATAGCGGCAGAGGTGCGGCTCAAGCTTGAAAATGCCAAGCTCGGTGAGCAGTAGCATAGGAGGAGGATTGGGAGTAGTTGATGTGGTAACTGCATCGTGTAGAGAGTAGAGTTAGTTCACTTGCACAATCTTGTGGCCGTGGAGGTGATTGGTTTTCCGTTGGCTTGCACCACTGATGTAACTGCATCGTGTAGAGAGTACGATAGGTTCGTTCACTTGCACAATCTTGTGGCAGCTTGCTACCGCGCAAAAAAATTGCTCCCTGCAAAAAATTGTTCCAGCGCGCTCTCACGCACAAAAGTAGCTTACTACCGCGCAAAAAAATTGCTCCCTGCAAAAAATTGTTCCAGCGCGCTCTCACGCACAAAAGTAGCTTACAACCATGTCAGCACACCCCTCCACCATGGCCAATAATACACATTCGACAAAAAAGGTGATCGAGAATGCCAAACTAAACACTATCCGAATATAATTATTCCTTGGATGACCCATCTATATCTAGTCCTCATTGAGTTATCTTCAATTGTTCCTGCGTGATTTTCAACATTTTTACTAGTTAAAATCACTAGGTAAAATCGCCTAAACCACCCATCTGACCCATGCTAATTAACCACTTCAGGACGAATACAGCAGTTACAATGTTGACCAGTGGCTCTATCGACAGCCAATAATGTATGCTATCACATAACACCTGGTTATTCTAGTGCACAAGTACACCAAGAAACTTACCAGGCTACGGAGTGGATATGTCGACATGGTTGCTAGGAATTTTGTGCGAGTTCGAGTTGGAATTCGTGACTAAAGTGCTTGCTAATCACTTTTTTTACTAGCGAACTCGGGACCTAAATGCTCCTGGAGCAATTTTTTTGCGCGGTAGCTTACAACCATGTCAGCACACCCCCTCCACCATGGCCAATAATACACATTCGACAAAAAAAGCGATCGGGAATGCCAAACTAAACACTATCCGAATATAATTATTCCTTGGATGACCTATTTATATCTATTTATTCCTAATTGAGTTATCTTCAATTGTTCCTGGGTGATTTTCAACATTTTTACTAGTTCAAATCACTAGGTAAAATCGCCTAAACAACCCATCTGACCCATGCTAATTAACCACTTCAGGACGAATACAGCAGTTACAATGTTGACCAGTGGCTCTATCGACAGCCAATAATGTGTGCTATCACATAACACCTGGTTATTCTAGTGCACAAGTATACCAAGAAACTTACCAGGCTACGGAGTGTATATGTCGACATGGTTGCTAGGAATTTTGTGCGAGTTCGAGTTGGAACTCGTGACTAAAGTGCTTGCTAATCACTTTTTTTACTAGCGAACTCGGGACCTAAATGCTCCTGGAGCAATTTTTTTGCGCGGTAGCTTGGGCCGTGGATGTGGAACCGCTAATGTTTTTTGCGGGAGACAACAGACGATCGAGATCAACAGTTATATAGTTTGAACCTCTCTAGTTATGGTAGAAGTACCTATCCCTTGAACCCAGGAACAAGGGCCCAGGAAGCTACATACACTGAAGTGAGGCAACGCTAATATGAGAGCGGGCTGGCCAGGGCAAGTCCCTGGGGTGACACAATGTACCCACTGTGGTTACGAAGCCTTGATGACAATTTCGAAGTTCGAACCGGATTAGCATTGTGTCGCAAAGTCAATGTATTCAGCCAGGAGGAGTGATCATCTTGCATGTAATGGAAGGTTATTTATGTACTGTTACAGCAACTACTGCGTAACATTGCTGCTACTCTATCAGCGTTGCAATCTTAAAGTCAAGGTCGAGGAACATGACGCTACTACAAAATGATGCGAGTACTCCTTCTCTAGACATCAATGCAACTTCGAAGTTCGAGCCCTTATCGCATCAAAAACTCCTCTTTCAATCACTGAAGAAGACACGGAGAAAGAGATCCTTCCACAAATAGAGGACACGAAGGAGTATTTGCCGCATTGCCTTTGCGCCGACCTCAGGAAGCCGTGCCTCGTAGGTACTGCCAAAAGAAAGCTACTGCGGCTGGACACTCAGTGGGGTATGTATGTGTTTATCAGGCTTTCCACTCACCTCTATAGTGGTGGTATGGTGGAGTTGGATGAATAAAGAAGAGGTCCGAACGAAGCAAATGCAAATGATGATGAGGACATCCAATTTCGTAACAGTGATTCGTTAGTTGAGCACTTATTGAGAGTTCCATTAAGTACTCGTAAAGTACATGTAACATAACTTCGAAGCCAATTTCATGTCGATCCTCATGCGTCGCAAGAATTAAATGACCCCATACTTTTCTTTCATCGTTCTTTGCAAAACACCCTTCCAGTCTCTTCATCCTTGGTGATGATGAATGCCGCAACATCTTGGCTTGCATTGTTGACCGTAGCAGTCTTTGCCCATGTATTTACAAATCCAGCCAAACCAGTCTGCTGCAGACTGGGTCCAAACTTTCCAGTTCGAAACGAATACGTTGTAGAACAAGTTGGACACGCCACGCATGGGTCGGCACCCCAAACATCTTTGTCCACGAGTAGTTTCCCTTTGAACAGGTCGAATCCACATCTGGGACATCTTCCATCCACTGCAAAGTATTTTCCATTCACGTTCGCTGCAGCAATTGTTTGGTCTTCGCCAAATGCCCATCCTTTGATTTTCATATTGTCTGGTAAAGTGACACCTGTTATCTCTTGGCCACGGCCCCCATTGATTCTTTTGATATCATTTTTGCTAGTACCATCTGTATCGTCCAAAGCCCTTTTGAGATTCCCTGCCTTACCACGGCGCCCATTGAGCTGTGTAGATGTTGCGATTGAGCGCGTTGGAAGGGAAGTGGTGCCAAAACCGGTCACAACACTGCTGATAATCGACAGGACGATGAACACAATTGAAATTAAGCTCGTATTATTGACCATCTTTTCTGTTGTTTATTTTGAAACTTGTTTGAAGTGATGGAGACCCACGAAATACTCAAATAACTGATCTTTATCCTATTGAGCCCTCTCTCTAGAGATCTACAAAACCCTTCGTTCCTGCGTAAGTATGCGAAGGATAAAGTCAACAGTCCTCACTTCCTACAATAGGAGTAACTCTGATGACATGGTGAGGTCAACGATGCGATGACGTGCTCGGTCATGCGGGTTGCAGGAGGAATCATCTCTCATCCCTAGCTTATGTAGGTACCCTCTTCGGCCTCGTCTCGGGATTTTTTTGATGTGAAGTGGAGTGAAGTAGCTGTACCTACTTTCCTACTTATTATCATTACTTCTATCTTATATAGAGTGAATAAAATAATCTATCTATCTAATGCTTGGAGGCAATGTTGTTCGCCTCGGCCTACACTTAGCATGTTCTACCGCCTACACTTGAGTTTGTTCTACCGTAGCCATATTCGTATGATATCACTGATTGATGCGTAAGTGCCAATCCCAAGAAAGATGATTCCAATCCAGAACAAGAAAACACATTTCAATCTCCTTCTCTGGAACTTCTTCTTCTTTCCAGATATGTTGCACAGACGACTTAGAAACGATGGTCTGTGCCGCGATGGAGGCCCCGGTGAAGTTGTTGCGTCATTTAGTGATTCAAGATGCTCAATTAATGCCAGCTCTAAAATCGGAGGAACAAGCAATGCGGTGGAACTACCTGACAAAGCTCCTGCGAGCGAGATCAGGGCCTGCACATTGGGAATAATAACAGCTACCAAATACGTTCCGAAAACCAGTATCATCCGAAGAGGAAGTGAGTCGCCCGCAATCTGTTCCGACAACGCCTCTGTGATATTGGAGATGAGAGACGCTCTAACATCGTCTATACTCTCGTCGTCATTGCACTCCTCAAAGCCATCATTTATTTGATTCGTATTTGTATTGTATTCGCTTATTCTTGCGTTGTCGTGTGAGCTCAGTGATGCCTCTTCGTTCTCCGGCAGTGGCGGCATTCGTTCAAAACCTGTCAAATCGAACTCATCAAAGTTGTTGTCACTCTGATAATGAACTTCACGTCGATGTGTCAGCTTCCAGACTAGCTTTGAGATTTTCGGTCCCAACAGTTCAATTGTTGGAAACAGCTGAAGAGGATAAGTGAAGAGAACCGAGAGACTGACTGCAATGTTGGCAGCCATCACAAACACAATCAAGTGATTGTCATCCTTGTACTTCTCCAACAAGAATGCTGTGATGCTACCATTGTCCACTGATCCAAAGGCGTAAACACAAACGTTAGCAAAGATAGCAAAGATCACAGCAACACAAGTCATTGCTGATCCAAACACCTTCTTAAATTGTTTTGGGTGCTTCATTGCACTCTCAATTGGTAAAATGAGACAAATGCCCTCATAAGAATAAAGGACAGCGCAGATTGCTAGCGGAACAGACGTCCATTCCAACTCCATTGCTTCCCTCGGGCGGTTCGCCCACACTGCGAATATAGAATATCCTATAATGCCAAAGCCGGCAAACAACAGTATTGTCGCAAACACCATAATAGGAGTCAATGCCTTAAGTGAACGGATGAATGTCAACGCCATGATAAATGGCAAAGCTACTGTCATCACCCCCACATGAGTTGACAACAGAATTGGCACATTGCCTTGGATCAACTGCCCCACCGCATGAATATTCTCTCCGATGAACGAGAAGAATACTGTACAAACAGATAGTTGCTGTACACAAACAGCTGTAGAAATGAATTGTTCAAATGTCTCTCCAAATGCCCACTCTCCGATATCAGGATATGTAAGTGCTGAAGAGGCAAGTGAAGTCGCACTCGATGATTTCTTCATCCCCCCGTTTTGTTGTTGCTGAGCCGACCGCTCGATGTATCGCTTGATTTTGACAATAGTATAGCAGTTATAAGATGTCCAAAAGCTCACTATAGCAATGGCAAATGTGCCTCCGATAACGCCCATTTGTGACATAGCCCACGGTAGTGATAAGCAGCCGGGCCCGACGTAACCTTTTAGTAGATGGATAAATGTAGATAACGAAGATGTTTTTGGAGAAGAATCCAGTGCATCATCATTTTCCTCGTTTTCCTCGTCAGCACCATCTTGACGTCCACCCTGTTCGTCGAAAAAGTTTAGTGGAACAGTCGAACTGTAATTCAGAGAAGACTCTGTGATTGCGTGATAGTTTGGTGTTTTCCAATACTCTCCAGAGCCAGACGTGGCTGAATCGGTGGCAGCATCATCATTGTCCACCATGTCCAGTAGGGGTGAAGAGAGCTGTTGGTTACTATACATTATGTATCGTGTGATTTAATTTCAATGATGTCATCGATTTAATGTTCCTCTTGTTGTTTCGTTGTCCTGATCCCGCATGCCGATACTAATTCCGCTCTATGTACAAAATCTTGGAACTTGGAACTGGATATGGAAGAGAGGCCCACGGGAGGGCCGGCGGGCGTCCCCCTCAGGGTTGTGCACCCGAGTTCGCACCCATACCCGATACCCGAGGTTTTTGGCTCGGGTACGGGTATATACCCGATACCCGATACCCGTAAAAAGTCCCCCTTCGGGTATTACCCGATACCCGATACCCGAATAAAATACCCAGCATTTCGGGTATGGGTATTTTGTGATTTTCGTGTGGGAAAAGGTCGGTTTAGGGGCCATTTTAGCCCAAAGTACTTAAGTTTTTGACGTAGAAGATCCAATATTTCTTCAAATCGGGCGAGCTGCCCCGATTTCGGAAAGATTTTATCTCCAGTTCCAAATCCACAAGCATCCTTTCGAGCGTTGGAGAAATGAGTCACCAAAATTTGCTCTAAGTACCCAACAATTTCGCTAAAAACGGTAGGAATTAGTAGTATAATCGCTAAAATAAATACCCATACCCAATACCCGATACCCGAGTATTTTGACTCGGGTATCGGGTATATACCCGATACTCATACCCGAGGCCCCTTTTCAAGGGATACCCATACCCGTACCCATACCCGACGGGATTCCCTCGGGTGCACAACCCTGGGACTCCCCCCGACGTTGGTCCATTCATTCCCATTCGTTCCGCGGTTTTGATCAAAAAAATTGCTCCAGGAGCATTTAGGTCCCGAGTCCGCTAGTAAAAAAATTGATTAGCAAGCACTTTGGTCACGAGTTCCAACTCGAACTCGCACAAAATTCCTAGCAACCATGTCGACATATCCACTCCGTAGCCTGGTAAGTTTCTTGGTATACTTGTGCACTAGAATAACCAGCTGTTATGTGATAGCACACATTATTGGCTGTCGATAGAGCCACTGGTCAACATTGTAACTGCTGTATTCGTCCTGATGTGGTAAATTAGCAGGGTCAGATGGGTTGTTTAGGCGATTTTACCTAGTGATTTGAACTAGTAAAAATGTTGAAAATCACCCAGGAACAATTGAAGATAACTCAATTAGGAATAAATAGATATAAATAGGTCATCCAAGGAATAATTATATTCGGATAGTGTTTAGTTTGGCATTCCCGATCGCCTTTTTTGTCGAATGTGTATTATTGGCCATGGTGGAGGGGTGTGCTGAGTGCTGACATGGTTAGCGTAATGGAATTTCACCATTTTTGGAGGGGGTTGAAAATTGCAGGTTGAAATTTCAGAAATTTCAGAAATTTCAAGGGATTAAATTTCACTCTAGCTTATCCTGAGATAGTCGTAATACTTTGCACTCTGCAGTCAACACATCACTCTAAGAGAGACTGTCAGCAAGCTTCTTTCCAAGCATCTTCTTCGCATCCATGATATGACGGAGGTTTTCCTTCCCTCGAAGAAGTGCAACACCAGTTGGATCCTTCATCCTATTCCTATCCTTCACAAGAATGCTGTTCTTCAGAGGTTTGGCCCTACGCTCACAATCCATCGATCCGACAGTTCCCATAGACATTAGAGGCTTAGCAACCAATCGATAGAAGTCAGATGATCCTGCATAACATTCAAACCACGTGATGCGACCAGAAATAGCACCAGTTGATTCCACATACTGTACCACATTTTTGATACTAAAAGACTTGTTGTTCTGTTGCAGCTGTTCCAAAGATGGAAGCGATGGAAGTGGAACGTCAAAAGAATGAAACCAGTCATTGTTTTGAGTATCAAAGTCCTCAAAATCCTTTTTAACTCTCCTCCGCATCTCATCAGAACCATCTTATTGCCAGGCAAACTATGACAGCGTGGTAGACGGCAGAGTGAACAAAAAGTTGATTTGTGCACATACCCGCACCCAAAATAAGAGCCATCCGCGCCCAAAATCATCTGGTACATGCCAATGCAGGAACACGCATGTAAGCTGAATTACTACGAAGGAATAAGTAATACTGCATTGTTAGTCGCCAGCATTTTGGTGAAGAGTTACTCTCCGCTGAGTTGACAAACTCATCATCTGGATGGTGCGTGGTGTTCTTTGGGGTTTGGTGGTTGGTGGAATGAAGGGTCTTAGGTTATTTTTGTGCTACGTGTTGGTTCAGTACCATCCGTTCGCGCCAGAATTTTTGTGAAATTTCATTGTTGGCCAAAATTGGTGCAACTTTCACCCTGTAAATTTCACGAAAGTTGCAGTAGTGAAATTTCACCCTTTTGAAATTCCATTACGCTAGACATCGTTGTAAGTTGTAAGCTACTTTTGTGCGTGAGAACTAGGCGTATCGGGATAGTGGGCGCTTTTCATACCCTCTTGTGGGCGGTGCCCACGTGGGGCCCACAACTGCAAAAAATCAGGTGAAAATGAGCGAAAATGCGGGCAAAACAAACGAATATCGACCCAAAATCAACCGAAATCTCCCTTCAAGCCTCCTGTCAAACCAGTCCCTCTTGTGGGCACGCCCCCGCGCCCGCTATCCCGATACGCCTAGTGAGAACGCGCTGGAACAATTTTTTGCAGGGAGCAATTTTTTGCGCGCGGTAGCATATCAGTGTGGTACAACAGTGGCTGCACATGAACATTGACACAAGAAAAAGAAGTAGCCACACAATGAATAGCATGCTGGCAACAAAGGGCTATCTAACCATTTCTTATGGCGACACGCCGTTAGGGACTCTTCGGCTGACGCTCCGCCCCGATATCGTTCCTCAAACAGTTGAAAACTTTGTCCATTTCCTCACCGCCCCCCGCGGTTATCGCAATTCGACTTTCCATCGCATCATTCCCAAATTTATGGCGCAGGCAGGTGATTTTATCAATCACGATGGAACTGGGTCCACCTCAATTTACGGCCGGTCCTTTGCCGATGAGAATTTCCACCTATCACACAGTCAACGGGGGGTCTTGTCGATGGCAAATTCTGGTCCAGACACGAATGGTTGCCAATTCTTCATATCTTTCTGCCCCACTGCTCATCTGGATGGAAAGCATGTGGTGTTTGGACACGTGGATTGGAGAGAAGATGGAGAGAGCGCGGATGTGTTGGACAAACTCGAACGAGTCAGGACGGATAGGAGGAATGGTGATAGACCGATGCAACGCGTTCAAATTGTGGATTGTGGACTCTTGGATGATAACAACAACAATAAAGCTACAAATACCGCCACTGCTACTGCTGGAGGTGGAGGAAAGAGCAACTTAGCTGGGGAGGCAAAGAAGAATAAACTATTGCAAGCATATGGACAGAAGAATCACGCTACTACTGCTGATACTGATGAGATTGATTTGGATGACGAGGAAGAGGAGGAACAACAAGAGGAGAAAATCGACAAAAACGTCGACATCATCTCCACCAAGGACGCAGGGGAAATTGATCTTGACGATGAACATGACGAACAACCTCTCAAAGGGGATAATAATCAACAACAACCTTCTCCTGAAGATCCCCTTCTGCAAAATAATGCCGTTTCGTCAAAAAAGGCTGCATTACAAAGACGACTTGCTGCCCTCAGGAAAAAGATCAATCAATCTCGTACTCTAAATCGACGGGAGGTTCATGCCGAGGCTACACGTATGGGGACTGAAGAGGCTAATTTGAAGGAACGAAAGAGGCAAAACAAGCAGGATCGAAATTCCAAGCAAGCTGAGTATGATACTTACGTAGTTGGCAAATTACAGAGTGTTGGGGGAGGACAGGACAATATGGCAAGTGCAGAGACTAAGGCAGAACAGAAAAGGCTAGCCAGTCTGTCTCAACCCGCCTTTGATAGTATTCGACAAATGAATGCTCAGTCAGAGAAGAAGGAACGATCTCAATATCAAATCAACGATTACTACAATCCAGAAGGACAGTATTCTAACTACGAACGAAATTTGAAGTCAATACGGCACAGAGGGACTGCATCTGCCACAACTGACTCCTATGATCCTACCATGGCGAGTTACGTGAACAATAATGACGCTACCAACTCGGCCAAGGTACTTGAAAGAGATGGGGCCAAACGTCTAGCAAATGAAATGAAACGAAGGGTCGAAAAGAAGATCAACAAGAAGCGCAAGGTCGAATTCGATGAGACTGATGTATCATACATTAACGATAGGAACAAGAGATTCAACCAGAAAATTGGACGCAATTTTGACGAACACACAGCAGAGATCCGGCAGAATTTGGAGAGGGGCACTGCTCTTTGAGGAGAGGGGCACTGCTCATTGATAAGCCATCACAAATAGTACGATACACCTCTATGCACTTCTTTATAACATCCCAAAACTCCTAGTTCGTAGAATATTATAAACGTACGCTGCTCAGAAGGATTGCTCACGTAGAAGCTATCATAAGCCTCGTAGCTGATCTGAGAGGTCCAATTTGGGCTCTTTAGCAGCACCTCAATGAATGGCATCGTATCTATCGTCGTCAATATGGGCATGAGCCACTCCTAGTGGCCCATCATACTCGTTGGCGATACTATACAAGCTCATTAGCGCTGCTCAGAAGGATTGCTCGCGTGTCCGGCAGAACCTCATCAAAGAACATCGTCGTATCTATCGTCGTCAATATGGGCATGAGCCGCTTCTAGTGACCCATCATACTCGTTGGCAATACTATACAAGCTCATTAGCGCTGCTCAGAAGGATACTACGACCTTGTAGCTGATCTGAGAGGTCCAATTTGGGGTGTCCGGCAGAACCTCATTGAAGAGCATCGTGTCTATCGTCGTCAATATGGGCATAAGCCGCTTCTAGTGGCCCATCATACTCGTTAGAATGCCACACCATTCCCAAAATGCATTGCAAAGGCATCTCAATATTCGCGGAGTGGGGAGGGACCCATGAAGCGCTGAAATCGAAATCTATCTGTCGAATCGCATGATCTGGGTAAAATTGCGCGAAATCCTTAAAGTGGAAGATCGAAAATTATTGCGGGAAGGAATTTTGTTAGGGTTAGTCTTTGTTACATTTGTTACCCCTGAAGTAAGTTCGAATCGTCACACAAATGTTACAGCGATTCTTTTTGCATCCTTTCGTTTGGCTTGATCGAATAAGTAGTAATGCTGCCCGCATAAGCTATGATACGGCTAGGCAATGCTAGAAAAAAGGATTATATTACATATCTCAATATTTAGTGAGTAGTGAGAAGAATCTGCCGCTGACCCCATCGCCTGCCTCTCGCAGGCATGGGGTCAGCGTTTGAAAATCAAGATACCTGTGACTTCCTGAGGTTGCCGCTCATCGTTCGGCCTCAGCCACGTGCATGCGCCTCTAGAGTACTGCTTTATCTCTCCTCTTTTACTCGCACACGGTGCACCCTAGTTGGCAATACTATACAAGCTCATTAGCGCTGCTCAGAAGAATTCTTATCGTTCGTGGGATGTTGCAGCTTCGTAGCTGATCTGAGAGGTCCAATTTGGGGTGTCCGGCAGAACCTCATTGAAGGGCATCGTATCTATCGTCGTCAATATGGGCATAAGCCACTTATAGTGACCCATTATACTCGTTGGCGATACTATACAAGCTAATTAGCGCTGATCAGAAGGATTGCTTGCGTAGAAGCTATCCTACGACCTTGTAGCTGATCGGAGAGGTCCAATTTGGGGTGTCCGGCAGAACCTCATTGTAGGGCATCGTATCTATCGTGGTCAATTGCTCGTTTTGGTTGTTTTATTTGTTTTTGTTATGGCAGGGGAGGTTACAATGCCATGCTCTATATCAATTTCATGTTTTTGTAATGATGCGATGTTTCTCCTCATTCTCAATTCAAGATCAAGATTATGTATTTTTATTTATGGTTGAAATCTAGCTTGTGGAGTTGATCATAATGATCTTGGTTTGATGTTTTCTCCAATTTATTGGATTTTTTTACATATTGACATTTTTGAGGTATTTAAGTGTAATCATTTTTATGAAATGGAGTAGAGGATTGCCTCTGCTTTATTTGATCTAAATACTACGACATCACTACAAAACACACACAAACAGTACAACACAATGCTTCTATCTTTATCTATTTAGGAGAGAAATTCTTGACAGCTGGAGCCATCCCTCCAAAAGCTCTGTCTCACCTGTCGCTGCAACTTGGCAAAAGTTGCAGAATCATCCTTCAGTGTCAAGCTATTTGCACCAACTGTCGAAAGTATATCAAAGTACTGCGACAACAGCAAAATGTCCATCACATCCTTTGGAGTAGCCGTCTCTACTTCCTGACCGAATTCGGCAACTGACGACTGCAATCCACGTACAATGGCCATACGCTGTCTTGCTACTCCCATACCACTCAGATAGCGAGCTTTAGCCTCTGCCTCTGCATTCTTGACCTGACGAATTTTGTCTGCCTCGGCTTGATGAGAAGCTGCCTCCTTCAACCTACGAGCGGCATTGATTTCATTCATTGATGCCTCGACCTTGGTGTCCGGAGCGAGATCTGTAACGAGAGTGTTGACAATCGCATACCCGTAGTCCTCCATTACACTCTGTAGCTGCTCAAAAACAGCTTGAGAAATGTCGTCCTTTGATTCAAATGCTTGATCCAATTCCATGCGGTGAATTGTGGATCGAATGACATCAAACACGTATGCTTGAATTTGACTGTGGGAGGCAAAGAGTAGTTTAGTTTTGGATTGGAGTCAATGTAATGATAAAAAGTTAACAAATTCTTTCACAACAGGTTTATCTGAATTTACCACGACGACAATCTCACCTTGTAGGGCTAGTCAAACGATACCACGCATCATAGGCAGATTCAGTAAGAACGCGATATTGAACCGCCACGCCCACTTGAATAAAGACGTTGTCCTTTGTCTTCCAACGACTGATTGCAGCGGCAGGATCATTTAGCTTGCTCCTTCGTTGATCCGCCTTTTGAATTGCTCTAGAATGACTTCATGGATACAATATCCATTAAATTACGGGACACAATCAGAATAAAATCCAAAATCAAAATAAGTACTCCTATCTTTGCAACAAGCAGATCTTCAACAGCTCCGACTTCCTCCTGGCCGACATATTTGAGGCAAAAATAACCTGCTCAGACCGTCATAGTCAGTTTGCTTTATTTCTTGGTGTTATAAAGAACGTTATTGGTCTTCATAGCTGATCTGAGACGTCAATGGTCAAATAATGCATTTTACATAGTGACATGTGGTAAACGAATTAAATGCTATGAATCAATTTTAGGTTCGGCAAAGCAGAATTCTTGCTGGATGGGACTCCGAGCATTGAAAAAGAAAGGTTCAAACTCTGGTATGGAGTAGCACACCCTTGCCGCGTTGATTGAATTCTGTGATAACGCTGAAGGAACGCGGCTATTTCGACGGTGTGCATGTGGATGATGTATGTCCCAATAGTAAGCATAGTTCATTTGACCTGCGCGCCATTAGAATTGGAATTAATTGACAAAAATTCTCGATCTTGTAGCCAGTACGCTTTGGTTCCACTTTTCGATGCAATTGTCAGTCGCCGGTTGAGGATTGGGCATGAGACGCTTCTAGGTGCCCATTCTGACGACGATGATACCATTGGGTGCTGCAGTACACTGGACCTCTCACATCAGCTACGAGGTTGTAGCATCGCTTCTACGGACGCTAGTCTTCTGAGCAGTACAAATGAGCTTGTGTAGTATCACCGCCGACTGTAATGGGCACCTAGAAGCGTCTCATGCCCATTCTGACGACGACGATACCATTGGGTGCCGTCGGGTGCCATTGGGTGCTGCAGTACACTGGACCTCTCACATCAGCTACGAGGTTCTAGCATCGCTTCTACGGACGCTAGTCGTCTGAGCAGTGCAAATGAGCTTGTGTAGTATCACCGCCGACTATAATGGGCACCTAGAAGCACCTCATGCCCATTCTGACGACGATGATACCATTGGGTGCCGTTGTCTCACAAATAGTTCATTTCAGGACTGCAGAGGAGTGTAACTGCAGCCTCACTGAACTTTCATTTGGAGACGCAACATGGTGTGTTTTGATCAAGGGTGTTGAATCGGGACTATTATTGAACGATGGAGAGCCGGAGACATATACTGCGTATGCCAACACTAGCGGGAGTTTTTTCTGCCCTGTGCCAGCGTGCTGTTTTGACACTGCGTGGACTCTTCGTCGCCACTTCCGTGTTCGTCACCCGCGGGACCATGTGGGCGTCGAGGGATCTGGAGTCTTCCCGAAGTGTCATCTCTGCAATATGCATGCTGACCCACGGTGGGCTGCCAGACACGAGAGGTCAAAGTTTTGTCGGACGGGGAGGGAGAGGATAGTACAAACTAATGCGGCCATTGCAAACCAGCGGGCTCTTGAAGTTGGCTTTACGGCATATGGAGGGGACCTCGAACGGGTGGAGGTGTTTAAGTATCTTGGTCGGCTCATGACGATGGATGATACTGATACGCAGGCGATTCGGAGTAATCTGACCAAGGCCCGAAAGGCGTGGAAAATGATATCTCGTCTGGGGTTTGCGGTATGTTTTTTAAGGCAGTCGTGCAGGCAGTGTTTTGTATGGTCCTGCGCAGGAGGAATACTCTGATTCAAGCGATGCCACAGTATTTTAGCCGATCTGAGAGGTCCAGTGTAGGCTAGCCAGCAGCACACCATTGTACTAAATCCTATCTCAATCTCATGTCTTCATGGATGCGCATGAGCCGCTTCTGGCCCATTATACTCGGCGGTGATACTGATACTACTATACAAGCTCATTAGCACTTGCGCAGGAGGATTGATCTGATACAAGCGATGCTACTTTATCGTAGCTGATCTGAGAGGTCGAGTGTGGGCTGGCCAGCAATTCTACCAAATCGTATCTATCATCGTCAATACGGGCATGAGACGATTCTAGTGGCCGATTATACTCGTCGGTGATACGATACAAGCTCGTTAGCACTGCGCAGGAGGATTGCTCTGATTCAAGCGATGCTGCAGTCTCATAGCCGATCTGAGAGGTCCAATGTGGGCTGGCCAGCAGCACTCCTTGGTACTAAATCCTATCTCATGTCTTCATGACGCGCATGAGCCGCTTTTATTGGCCCCTCATACTCGGCGAAGCTCATCAGCACTGCGCAGGAGGATTGCTCTGATACAAGCGATGCTACAGTCTCGTAGCCGAACTAAAAGGGGCTGGCCAGCAGCACTCCATTCTACCAAATCGTATCTATCGTCATCAATACGCGCATGAGCCGCTTGTAGTGGTCTATTATACTCGGCGGTGATACTTACACAAGATCGTTAGCACTGCTCCGACTTTTTTGTGCGAATATGTATTGTTCATTGATGTCATTGATTTTATTGATATAAATTGATCCTTGTTCGAGTAGGTTTGCTTCCACATATCGGTGTTAATCTCTCCCAACCTTCCCCTACAGCCTCACAGGCATATGTCTCGTACGTAGGTTATTGAGGTGCTGCTAAATTTGTTAACCACGGCAAAACTACCAAAGAATATAACAATAGAAGTCGTCTTAGGTGTGTTGAGATGATTCAAATTTTAACTCATGCGTTTATTGCCTTACTTAGCAGGTTTGCACCCCCCTTGCCCTTCGCTTTGAATCGCTCGATCTCCTTCAATGCAAATTGTGTAAAGATGTCATCTTCATGCTCCACCTTTTGCAATACTTCTTGTTCCTGCCGCAGTCGCTCGGCTTCTTTCTCCTTTCTTCTCTTTGCATTCTCTTCTGCTTGCTGTTCTTGAATCTTTCGGCATTCTATATTCTCCCGTCGTTTAGCTAATTCCTTCTGTTGCTCAGCGATGAGTTCTTGCCTTGTTATTCGTTCACGTTCATCCATGTACAACTTGTTCAATTGTCGATCAGCTTTGTGAAGGATACAAAATAGATGCGTTAGAAAGAGGAAAGAGATCATGGCTAGAGTAACCGATAGGTAGGACAGTACATACCTTCAAGTTGCTGCTTCTTGAGCTGGAGTTGTAGCTTTCTACTTTTATCAATCTCAATCCTCGCCAATTCCTGTTTCTTTCGAGCTTCTTCGGCTCGCTTCATATCCCTTTGATAATTCAATTGTTGATCACGTTCAAATATCTCAAACTCACGCTCTGCTCGTTGCTTGAGGTCGTGAGATGCACGGTCAGAGAGAACTTTCCTCATGGCTTGCTTCTGCTGGAAATGTTCCTCCTCAAGCTGAGCTCTTGCCACACTCATTTTGATTCGTCTTGTTAGCTCTTCCTCGCATCGTTTTGTTTCATCCTGGTCTTGTTTGAGCTGATCATCCCTTCTCTGCCGCAGGATAATTTCGTTCTGAAGCATTTCTGCCTTGGCCTTCTCCCTCCGTCGAAGTTTTAGCTGGATCTCGGCCTGTTCAGCTGCCTTGTTGTCTTCGGCGATCTGACGAATCGTATTCTTTTCTTCCTCCTGCCTGCGATGGTTTTCCAATTGAAGTTGCCGGTGTCGCTCTAATTTTTGCAAGGACAAGTCTTTTGCCAACTCCAGCGACTTCTGTCGCGCTCTTGCTACATCTACCTTCCTTTTTTGCTCCGAGTTCTGGATGTCATTCATTACTGTGCGATGCCAAAGTTTTTCCTCTTCGGCAACTTTCTTCCGCTCCTCTTCTTTCAGCAACATTTGCTTGTCTCTTTCATTCAGCGTTTCCACCAACAGTTGCTGGCTTCTGAAATTCCGAACCTTCTCTGTCTGCTCCATTATCAGACTGTCGGCATGTTGTAAGCGGTCTAATCTTGCCTTTTCTTGTAGTTTTGCTTCCTCGGCGTCAAGAGCCTGTTGACGCTGCTCTTCCCTTTTTGCCTTTTCAGACTTCCATTCCAACCTCGCCTTGCGCTTTGCGGCAAGTGTATCCTCCCAACCAGCAACTCGCGAATCACTCAATTGTTTGAGATGCTCTTTCCTTATTTCCGAAATTCGGTCGTCATCATCGGTGGAAGATGAACAGCGAATTCGATCGAGGTCGCTTCTTCCGATTGTGTTCATTTGTCGTTATTCCTGGCTGGAAGATTGTCGAAGGGGAGCCTGCTTGCTATGCATCTATCGCTGAGCACAGCAACATACAGGACGTGTTGAGTTGGTGGCATTGCAAGCTAGCACGGATGCAAGCTGCTGAAGTCTTTTTCTTGGAATTCGACGTGACAGAAAAAACGCGAACGAATGAAAGTTTTTTGAATTTTGCAGTGCGCCCCTCGTCGCTCAGCCGCGTACGTCGCTGTAGCTCAATGCCAAATAATTGAGCATTATCAGAAAAGGCTTCTTTCCAACAAATAGATAACGATGCATTTATCTATCCCTCTCTCCTTTAGAGTGAACCGCTCGATAGAAAAGAATCGGATATAGAATTTATAAAATGTAAACTATTACTTACATAGCACGTCAAACGAAACATCTGGCAATACTGCCATGTCAAGAGTACATGGTTCAAAAACATTTGCAGAAATGATAGTTGGAAGAGGTACCTCGTGTTCCTCCAATCCTGTCAAAGGAAACGGTTCACCCCCCTCACTAATGGACGCAACGTTGGGTGGAATAATGATGGCATCGTAGCAGCGTAGTTGCGTAACACCGATAGATTGCTCGTTCACTACATTTTGCGGCAAGACAATCCAAGAATAGCAAGGTAATATGTAGTTCATTGTTCCAGTGTAGCGATGAATGTAAGCAAGTCGTATCTTTCCAGCACCAACATGTGAATCATTGACATTCTGGTGAAGGGCAGCTGCACCCATGACTGTCACATCCAGCTCAGAGGCCGCTCCTTGCTTCGGATCTAAAAGATGAGTACCACCACTGCTACTTCTTCGGCGTTTACTTGCCATTGGCATGCTACTATATCCACCCGCGGATGCGCGTAACCTCATTACCATTCTCTGTTCATTGTTACGAAGAGAACGCAAGTTCTGAATAAGGTAACCACCAGTTTTATTGCGACGACTATTAGTCGATTGTTTGTATGGACTGGTGGCAGCTGCTTGTGAAGATGTCAAGCGATTCCACATTCGTTTCGTTCGTGCGTCATCATCACCGTCACCGATGGTGTCCTCATTGGCAAAACCTCTAGCTCTTGTATTGGCCAGAAATTTGGGAGCAAATCCGAACTCCCTCATATTGTTATTGACTTCAGTAACAGCAGCAGTGCTACTTTTTGATGCATTGCGATCTATCGACTGGCGAAAAGAGTGACGATGCTTGCGTTTGACAGATTTCTTGGGCAGTTGTGTGTTAGATTTTAGAGAGAGCAGAGGAGAGGAGATTGAGTGTCTTTCCACCGGAAATTTTCGAATGGTCGTGGATGTAGACTTCCCTGATGATTGAAAACTAAAACGCGGCGTAGTTGATTTGATGACTGAGTATTCCCTTCTTCGCTTCGATATTGTTCTGTGAATTATTGCAGCATTACCATCAGTCGCTTCAATTTGATTGCGAGAACTGTCATTGTTTGATGCTTCGTCTTTTCCCTTATTTTCAGCAGGAGAATAATTCATTCCAATCCTACTTCCATCCGTTGTAGTCAAATCATCCCTCATCGGTAAAAAGTCGACTTCATCATCATGACCTGATTGGCTCCATGCGGCGTTATTAGCTTGAGAATTGTGGTTGTTATCATTTCTATCATTATTTTTTTCTTGAAGGCACCACTGTTGCTGCTGTTCACGCTTCGCCTCTTCTTCCCTCTCATCCAATTCTCTCTCGATGCTATCAAAAAGATTTTCATCTTCCGAGTAATCTGATTCAGGCGCAATGTTGCCGGATGAATTTGTTGCCATGCGACGGCGTTGACTTGCCGTGATGTTGTCGCCGTGACCCCAAAGCTGGTTACTACTATCCATCGCGTGCGTCGATAGCGATATGGATTGTGATTAGAGGGCAACTCCTCCTTTCTCACGCTGGATCAACGTGCCCTGGCCAGGCAGGAGAATGAAAGTTTCCGTGGCCTTCAGCCGTGCTGGGAGGAGCTATTTAGCGTGCTGGGTGCTGGGTGAAGGGTGTAAAGTGTAAAATGAAGATAAGAGCTGGGGGAATGAGAATTGTCACAGTCGGACATGCCTGTCACAACCTCCTGTCAAAGCCACCTGCCACCTGTCGCGCGTTGCCACAGCATCAGTGTGTCAAAAGAACTTCAACCGCAATCTTCCCTCTCGCTCACCTCTCGCACCGCGCAGCTTATCACTCAAGGAAGCTGCAGTGTCAAGCAACTGATGATAAAAGTAGAGGGTCTGGCGCAATACTACTTCATTGCAGGCTTATGATACATCAGCTCTTTCCGTACGACTGATAGCATTCCCTCTTTAGCTCTGGCGCTCTTTCGAGTAATATCTTGCGAAGAGGAGACACTCAGTATTCTTAGTGAAAGATAATATATAACATCATCACGATGACGATGTTTCTGCGGTTGATATTTGTTTCTGCATGGACAGCAACCATCGCAGCATTCTCCACACATCCGACCCGCACGGTGCTGTTGACTAGACCACCGAGGAACCTACAGTTACCGTTCCGCCATGCATTGCCATGTATGGCAACAGTGCCGAAGTCGGAAGAAATATCTCCATCATTTGCAAGTAATGACAACACCAAACCACCTCCGTCTCAGGCATCCAAACTACGCCAACTAAAAGATCGCATGTGGGTTCGCGAAGCACTTGAAGATCTCACTGCTGCCGAGTTTGCATCTAGTCTGACTGTGGAAGATCGAACAACTTCATCTTCTACCGGGGAGAACCAATCCAACCGCAAACGAGCTGTAGACTTTGAAAATGTACTCAACAAACTTGATGCTCGCATTGAAGAAATGTGCGTTGTAACGAGCGAAGAAATTTCAAAACAGATGAACCAAACATGTCATGTTATTGAACGGCGGATGCATGGAAGTGAAGGAAACACAACTATTCAAAACATGTGCTATACACTTGCTGAAAATATTGGCATGGGAAGTGTGGTGTACAACACAGATCAAAGGGAAGCACTGTTGGAACGACTCATTGCTACAAGAGGAAGGTTGATTAGTTTCATCGAAGGATCTGAATTGAATGGGATTGAAGGGGGTGGAGATGGGGAGGGCATGGGAGCCATTGATGATATTCGCTCACAATTATCAGAAGACTATTCTTCAACAATAGGCCAGCAACCTGGTAGCAGCAATGGAACGTCGAAATCAGCGTTTGATCCAAGTCTCTATGTTCGTGACGACGGTACAATTGATTGGGATGGCGCTCTGCAGGATCGAGAGGCATTGAAAAAGTTTGGCAGTGCAGTGTGGTCACGTATCAATGGGCAAGACCCGGAAAACAAAGCAATGGAAGGAGAAGACTTAATGTCACCAGGAGATGAATTTCACAAAGAAAATAAGGTCGTCACGGCGAAGATTGTAGACACTGACGCCATCCGAAAGAAGAGGGAACAGCTGGAGCGAGAGAAGCTGGAGCTGGAAAGATTGGAAATCGAGCACACGAAATTGCTTAATTCCGGTAAGTTTGCCCGCTTCGCTGTGTTCATCCTTTCATTTTTTCCTTCCTATTCTAACAGTATCTGTGACATTCTTGTTACAATAACTCATCAAGCCATCAGCGCAGGGCAGGCGGTTGCTAACGTAAATCTTGCCACGATAAATCCATCTCTGCGTTTAAAGATTCGTGCATCTTCTGATGAACTTGATGCCAAAGCAGGAGAAGTTACTTTTCACACATTAAACTACGAATTGGAGCGACTCTATACTTATCTCGATGCTGAATTGGGCAATACAGCTACGAAAGGTTACATCCCCCTTCAGGATCGGCTTAACGTTGCTGAGTTTGGTCTTCTTGAATCGCAAGTTGAAAGTTTTAATCGTCAGATGGAGATTGGTGAAAGTCTGGATTCAGACGTGCTAGCTGTAGGTAAGTCATGATGTTTCCTTAAATTGTCTTGTGTTGCTGCCAGTCTTATCTGTTCCAATCGTCATCACTCACTCGCGTGTTAACAAATGATGCTTGAACCAGTTGCGGATCAAGTAACAGATTTCAAGAGAAGACTGGGAATAGACTACTATGTCACCGGTTTAACTTTTGACTCTGAGGCGATTCAAGTTTGGTTGAAAGACATTGGCGAGAAGACGAAGAAGGGCTTTGTCTTTTATGTTAAGGGGACTAGATTGTTTTGGGATGACATTGTATTTTGTTTAAGCCTGATTGGCCGAGCGCTTCAGGGTTACACCTTGAAGCCAAGAGAAGTGCGGACTCTGAGGTGAGGAGATAGTCTTTCCACAGCTATATTTGGGATTTAATTGAGCTCATTCAAATTCCCTTAACTTTCCTTCTTACCTTCGTTCCAGGCGTACCATCAAAGACACAATCACATTCGTACCAGTTGTGATCATCCTACTGATTCCATTGTCACCAATCGGGCACGTGCTCGTCTTTGGAGCTATTCAGCGTGTGTTTCCTGACTTCTTCCCCAGCTGCTTCACCGAACGTCGCCAGAATTTATTAGGTAAGAATCTGTTCAATCTTGCAGTGTCAATGGAAGTTTGTTGTTTTCCTGTCTCACTTCATCCTTGTCCTACATAACAATTTGTGACGTTTCCTTCTTTGCACAGAGCTTTATGAATCTACCGAATACTCTGCTGTCACAATTGACGAGACATGGTCGCAACAGTTGATAAGGATTTCACAAGCGATAGGATTTTTCACTGCACAAATTGCTGCCCAAATATTAGCTGCTATTGGGATAACAGAAGATCCAAAGGACGATGCCAAAATTGATAAGGATCCACAAACATAGTGAATTCATTTTTGTCAGGGTACAATTATTTACTTGAATTGCTATTTTCTTTTATCTTTGCCTTATCGTACAATACGGGATGTGATCGTAGTTATGTTCGATGTATGCAAGTCTGATTTAACAATTTGTCTCCAATGTATCAAAAACAACGAATCTAGTGTACCTCCTGACTGGATGGGCTGGGGCTACAACATAGCGGGCTATTACTATCTCTGGGCCTGGCTCTTTCATTTAATCATTCATGCATTTTGCTTTTTGTGAGAACAACATTCTTTCTCAAAAAGCAGAATGCGAAGGAAATTTTTTTGCACAAACAAAAAGCCCAACGTCTAAAATTGTGATTGTTACCATGCATTGACCATAATGGCGTTGGCTAACAGCCTCACTTCCACCACCTCGAAACTAATCGGCAGCAATAATGAACGAACGGATGTCATACGCAGGTGATGATGATTCAGTGACACAACGGCCGGTGTATGCCTCGGACGATGAGGATGAGAGCGAAAACGACACAGCGGCTGAACGTCCACTGCCAGAAAATCAGAATCATCTAGTAGAAGACACCGAGGATGAATCCTCTGAAAATGATGACGAAATGATGAACCCGTATGTCATGAACCCATCTTTACAATCTGTGAATGAACGCATTAGAAATTTGGACTCAGCAGCCTTGTTACCGCCATCTGTGGAATTAGCAAATGTTAAAACGACGAAGCGGCGGCAGCCCCAGTCTTTCCATGAAGACAGCCAATTGGATGAGTTCGACCCATACAGTCCCACACGAAAACTAGGCCGGGAAGTTGCAGATGAAATGCAGTTGGAAATGGAAGAAGAGTCAATTGATTTTATGACTCCGACACCTATGAAAAACAGTTCGTCTCATAATAAGCAAAAATTTACCATTTTTGGCCCATTGGTACATGAGCAACAATCGCAGAAAGAGAGAGAAGAAGCGGGTTTTGAAGATTCTGAGTCGCCATTCACTCATTCATCTTCTTTCTCACCTGTTTTCACCAAACATCAAATGACACATCGACAAACACGTTACTCCAATTCTCATGCTGGTGAAGCAATGCCTCTGTCCGGTAATCCTAGTGGAGCTCGACAAAGAAAACATCAATACCATGACCAAGGTATACCAGGAACAATCAAGGCACTGGGGGTGGACATACTAATGTGGATCGGAGGTGGTCATGGTCACCGCAGCCCGTTTTCACACACATCACATCGTCGTCAATATAAACATCCCTGGCTAGCATACTTCCGCTTATTTGTCGTTATGTTGGCAGCAATATTTGCCTTTAGTACCATGTCAATGATGAGACATATGCTATTCAACGAAATCGATACAAGCTCCACTGTTGTTAAGTACCAAGAGGAAGCTGAAGAGGAAAAGTCTGCCAGAAGTAATGGGAATCTCGACTACTTAGTGTTGAAAGAGATTAAAAATGCAAGATTAAAAGCAATGAAAAGGAAGCAGCACTGGTGGGGCAGGAAAAAGGGTTCCGACGTAGATGTTGAGTCTGGTGAGAAGGGAACAAGTAACAATGTGGAGGTTTACCTGAATGGAGAGAAAGATGGCGCGGTGAAAGTTGAGTCGGCATCTGAGGAGGGAAAAAGCGATAATCAGGAACCAGCTGCTCCTGTCAATGACAAGGATGCCTTCCAGGGAGTTATTGTGGAAACCGCCGAAGACGGCACTTTGCTCATAAAACTTCCTCCTCCCAAGATGAACCTAGAACAACCTAGTGCAAGCAAAGGGTCTCCGCAAGGCGGCTTGGTTGCGAAACAAGTGGGACAGCAGGATGAGACTGTCCTCATCAAGCTCCCTTATCCGGAACAGCGCCGCACATTGTCCGAAAAGCTTGATTCTAGCAGGAGTTTGAAATTTAGCCCGCTACCATTCATGGAACACAAGGAGAAACACCACGACCACGATCTCAGCGTTCTTCAATCGCTGCGTAGTGAATTCGATTCGTGGACATCACAACACAAGAAATCATACAGTTCACACACTGAGAAAGAACATCGATTCCAAATTTGGAGAAGCAGCCACCATAGAATTCAAAAGAAGAACCGGGTGCACGGTCCATGTCGGCTGACAGGAAAGGCAGTGTTTGGGCATGGTCCTTTCAGTGATCTAAGCCCTGATGAGTTCCGCGAGAAATATCTAACAGGATATCATGGACCAAAATTTCAAGCTAAAGCTAGCCAGGCGATGCGTGGCACTCCTTCCAGCCCAGAAACTTCGGGACATATGACTCCACCGCCTGTTGCTTCTTTGAAGCGACATCCTGATATCCAACGAAAACTCGAAGATCATGTCAGTGGTAAATACAACGGAAGCTTTGTGAGTGGTTGTCGCTCTTGGGTAGATGTCTCTTGCATGCTAAGGAAAATATTCGGGTATTCTTATATGGGAGGGACGTTGGAGCCTGTTTACGACGAGGATAGTTATCCTTCAGCCATAGACTGGCGTGCGTTGGGAATTGTTTCAAGCGTTCATTCTCAGCAATCATGCGGTGCGTGCTGGGCCATCACCGCGACAGAGACTATAGAGTCGGCATATGCTATATCTACTGGCAAACTTGTCAATTTAGCCGAAGAAGAAATCATTGCTTGTGACGGTACTTGCGAGATGTGTAATGGCGGCTGGCCACAGAATGCCTACGAATATGTCATGAAGCACAAAGGTCTTCCCAAGAGTTCTAGCAAATACGACGCTGATTTTCTTCTCACCCTCACATCCGCCATATATGAAGGCTCGGGTGAATTGTCTGAGTACGAAACGTCGAGTTATTTCGGACAAGTTTGCCCTGCAGGTAGCAGAGAAGATGGTGGTGGTGGCGAGTCCAATTCCCACAGCAGCGACAGCCAGTATGGAACTGGTTCCTCTGCTCCTCGTTATGGAAATATCAAAGGTTATGGGTACGCAACGGATAGGTGTGTGTGCTATTCAGATAACAGTGGATGCGATTGCGCTAATCAAAACGAAAAGACTGCTGTGTTAAACATAGCGTCGTATGGACCGGCAGCAGTTTGCTTGGAGGCTAGCACATGGGCTGATTATTCTTATGGCATCATTACCTCGGCCAGTGGATGCACTTCAGGCTTTATGGATATGAATCATTGCGTTGAGGTCGTCGGATATGCCTTTACTGACAACGGCGAAGGAAATGATGCACACAGTGGAGATGGTGGAAAGCGAGAGGGATATTGGATTGTGAAGAATCAGTGGTCAACTTATTGGGGGATGGGCGGGTATGCTTACGTAGCGATGGGCGACAACACGTGCGGTATTTTGAATGACATGACGCAAGTTTACATGGAGAATACTATGAAGTAATTAATCATTATTAGAGGATGATATGTTAGGAAGTTTGAGTCGGATAATACTTGAGTTACAGATAGCAGAGAGATTGACTAAAAAAGTAGCAGTTTACTCTCGCAGCTAAATATTTTACTCCTCTAGGCAAACTTCTAATGAGGGGGAAAGAATTTTTGACCCCCAAGCTTAGATTATCGTGGCTAGATGCACTCCTGATTTAATGGAATAATTAATTTCTTCATAATTTTTGATAAATGGATTGATGCACTCAAAAAAATGCACTGACAACAATCAATCAACGCACATGAACATGACTATGCCAAATACCTACCTTTTGTACCTCCACTAGCACCGAGAAAGATACGCTGGACGCTTGATGAGTGGAACACAACAGTACCACAAGCACTCACCATCAACGAAACTAAATCACGGTAGAGCCGATGATGACATTGAAAAATCATCGCACCTCAGCCTTGTGCAGGCGCCATAGCCTTGATATCTTCACATCATTGTGCTGTATTTCAAGACTGACATGCACCTTCTTTTTGTTAGTACTCCTAATAGTACTACACAACTCCCAAGAAATGACTTGTTTCGCCCTCTTCCAAGCGACTTCGCAACCAATATTTGTTTCGCGGCGAGGGCCTGGCTTCACGGCTTTTCACCGACCGCTTTGCCGACAGATTCAGCCGCGACATCAGCGCGGGAGCAGAATTGAGAGTTTGGAACTCCATGCACTGTTCCGCCCAGACGGCGAATCTAAGAAACGGACCCCGCTCCTTCGAACATCAACAAATATGAACAAAAAGGGCACGGGAAGTGGTGGTGGAAACAGAGGAATCAAAATCACCTCAGGCGGGGGACACAAGCACAAACCCATTCCATCGACAGCGTCATCATCTGTGGATAAAATGCGGTTGGACTTGATGCGCTCCGATCTATCCGTCAAAATTTCAGAGGATAGAGTAAAGAGATTAGAAAGTGAGTTGAAGGAAATGACAAAAAAATATAATTGGGCGCAGAGTGCTCTGAGGGATCGAGCTTCTACTGGTGGTGCCCGAAAGCAGTCGACGCCGTTGAAAGGCAAGCACCAATCATCTCAAGTGCAGCGACCGCAAAAACAGAAGAAGCACCAGCCACCGTCTCATGCAAAGGCGAAAACAAAACCCCTAAAAGGAAAGAATTTCGTTCAGAATGGACTGCACACTACAATCCTAGATAAAGGTGGCGGAAATAAGAAGAAATCATCAGCAAACGGTGTTCGGTCAACAGCATCTACAAAGTCGTCATTTCAGGGAAATACGATCGATGATTTGCCACCATTTGCGGCAGGATTATTTGCCCATGCAGAAAGGGAGGAGAAGAAGCGTCGTTTGAAGTTGGGACTTATTGAGGACGCAGATTTGGAAGACTTGTCATCGTCTTCTTCAGTTGCACCAAATGCACTACTTTCTTCCCCTCTCCCAACTCCACCCTCATCGTCATCTCCCTCCAGCATTGAAGCCCTTCCACCAATGGCAGCCGGACTGTTTGAACAAGCCGAACGTATAGAGATGGAAAGGCGTGCAAAGATGGGTTTCATCGAAAAATCAGAACTGTCTCTGCTGTCTTCACTACATGAAGATGTTGATGATATTGATTTTGTTGTTGATGATGATTATTATCATCATGGGACAGCCGTGAAGGACATTCCGGTCGTCGTGAACATCACAAGAAATAACGCAACAATGAATGATATCGTTGATCATGATGAAGTGAGGGTGTCTCTGAATGCTTTCAACATCTCTATCACGGACAGTAATGTCACTACTGCAGGGGAGAAAAATTTTAAGTCACTATCCATCGGCAACACCACCGAGGACAAAAGTATAAAAAGTATCGAGGCCAAGGAAACTAAGAAACCAATCGATGTAAATCCTGCAGCCCAGGAGGTGATTTCTGCCAATGATGTTGTCGAAAAAGAACTGCTCTCACTGCGAAAACAATGCGCCATTCTCAGCCACAAACTATCTCGAAGCGAGGAGCTCCGCAGGGCTCAAACTGAGGAGCTCAAAACCTCGTTGAAATCCGAAAAAATCTTAAGAGGGCTAAATTCGGATTGGACTCGTCGGATGTCTGATGCGCAGAAGGAAATGGACGAGGAAAAGGCGGAATGGAGTAAGGATTGTGAGGAAAAGAGGAAGAGCTGGGAAGATGAAAAGAACGGGCTTGAGGAAAGATTGAGTGTATTAGAGTGCGAGAAGGAGGAGCTGCAGCTTCAACTGCTTAATCAAAGCAATTTTACCTTTGTCGCCGATTTGTTTTGCGACTTACTGAAAGAAAGAGTGAGAAGCAAGTTGTCACAAACGAGGAATAGACTCTTCCAAGGGCACACGAATACATCGTTTGCCCAAAACGAGACTCAGTCGTTCGTTTTTTCGTCACCCAATCTAACTTGGAGAAGGTTAAGATACGGAAAGAAAGCACCCAATCGAATGCTGACAGTTGGTGGTGCAACAGATCAACAACGATCAAGTCGAGCGTTGAGATTATTCCGCTGGGTAAGGGCAATCACTAGCAACAACGGAGTCAGAAACTCAGTAGACAATCAGAACGATGCAAAGGATGAAGAGGATGACGATTCACCACCATCATCCACCATTTCTCCACCGCCAGGGCTTGAACCGCTTGCTCCTCTCTTGGTGACGAAAAAACGACGTAGACCCAAATTATACTCAAACTCAGAGAAGAAATCGACGTGGAAGAGTCCATCTCTAGTACCAAAGTTCTTGAGATGAGTCGCAGATGCGAATAAGTTCACACAATCACGTTAATAATAGGAAACAACTTTTTTTGCAACGTTTGTTTTGTATGCAACCGGACCGTAATCTACATTGTCTTTGAGCCTCTCTAGAGATATTACATCAAGATTATTCTGGTATGCTTTGAACCGTCTCTCCGCTGAATGTACTCTACCTTGAGCAATGGGACAATCTTGGCGACATTGCGTCTGTAGCTAGCATTCGTCAACTCTCCTCTTCAAGAACCAACGTAGACTAAAGCGACATATGCCAATAATATTGCGTCCAACGTCAACGTCATCTTTACCGTGTGCAATCATTTTCCACTTCCACCCTTTTCCCTGAGATCAAACATGCAAATGTTCCCGACAGAGGAGGAAAGAGGAACCCCCAGGAACCGATGCTGCCCATTAAACTAATAGTTTGACAGGGGCCAAAATAAGCCGCCCCTCCTCTTCACAAACTTAACCCAATGGCATCGTCGGAGCAACGCCGTCGTCTCTCCTTGGCTGGGCGTAAAATCCATTTCAATATTTGCACATCATGACGGCCAAAATAAATTATATCCACATTTCACGTTTGTCGCCATTCAGTGCTGTGTCGACCAACTGGCCCAGTGTCGACAAAAAGTCCGCTTGGTTTGGTCATCAAATGTATTGTACTTCGAGGACAGACAAAACCACTTCGGTTGATCTTGCCATGTATTTTCAAGAGGGAATTTTGCAAAAATACGAAGATGATACTCATTAATTCTTTACTGTTGAATGTTTGTTTTGCAACGTTTGTTTTGTATGCAACCTGGCCAACGGTCCCGTCGTAAGCAGCGCTGTTGTTGCCCTTGTCGTTGTGGGCGGTGGCTGCTGCGAGGAAGGAGGAATAGCGGCCTGGAAGCGGCCATGATCATCGTCGATACAATATATACGATAGTCGAATATTGGTTCAGTTTGTCGACTCGTGACTGCACTTTTTCTGCAGTCACGAGTCGAAAAAGTGCAGTCACGAGTTGAAAATCTGAAAAAAATAAAAAATCTGACATCCACCACACCCGCACGCGGCCCGTTCTGCCGCGAGTTGGGCTGTCCGTTCTGCCGCGAGTTGGGCTGTAGAAATTTAACGTAGGAATTTAGTACTTCATTTCGCCATCAATAGAAGAATGTGAGTGCCGCTCTGTCTTCTCTTTCTATCTTTCTTACAAGTATACCTCAGCTAAATGTGCAGGGTACATTTATATTTCCGTTGAACGTTCAACTGCCGGCAATCGGCTGGATCTTGTGTGTCATGCATCGTTATGCCTCGTTGAATCTTGTCCAAAGTGAGGCTTGGCACTACTGCTGCCAATGCTGTTGGCACCCAGTTGAGCTGGGCAAAGCTTTGTGAGGCTAAGTGTTCCGACAGATGCCACCATGGGAGAGAGAGGCAGAGCCGCTGCACGATAAATGTTCAGCTGTCATCTTGACTACTCTAGACTCCAACACCATCAACACATATGAGCATAACGGCGGAATAGGAGGAGGTTGCTCTGTGCTCTGGCCTCCTTCCCTCCTTCCCAAACGCATGCGTTGGATGGAGGAAGTGGAGAAAGAAGAGGAGGAAGAAAGGTAGGGAAGAAAGAGGGGGAGAGCATCACCTTGGCGGCACTCACATTCTTCTATTGATGGCGAAATAAAGTACTGAATTCCTACGTTACATTTCTACAGCCCAACTCGCGGCAGAACGGACACCCCAACTCGCGGCAGAACGGGCCGCGTGCCACCACACCCTGGTCCAGAGTACCATGGCGTCCGCAACCGCTAGTAGATACCGCCAGCAACGCCATCAAAATAGACCCACTCACCGAACATCTCCGCCACCAACAACGTGACAAACTACTACGCCGTCTCATCCCCCTCCTCCTCAACATATTTGATTGAAATCGACTCGTGACTGCACTCACATTTTCATCCTTCATCCCATCGTCTCAATTATTATGAACTCAAATGTCGTGGGAGTTGATTGGATGTTCACGACATCAGGTGGAGAGCTATCCGTTGAAGAGAGTGGGATTGTCGGCATTGATTGATGGTGGTGATGACGATATTGGTCTATGCGATGCCATCTATTCTGATCTGGCAGGCTGCCCATTTCGTATAATATGTACAATACACTATCGGTAGAATGCCTCGGGTTGAAGCGACGACTGATGATATAATGTTGTTGGATGTTGCTCGAATTATGCCTGCAATGGGACCAATGATTGATTCAGCGGAGGCTATCGTTATTGTGGTCGGCGAGCAGCATCAGCAGACTGGTGAACGCAACAACCACCAACAGAAAATAATAATGAATGGATGGGATTGTATAATATTATGATTCAAGTGATCTCATATAATGAGTCCATGTGACACAAGCGGCTGCAAACGAATCAGAACGACTTGTAGTGTCCAAGATGAAACGTCAAGATTACATCAACGTTTGCATATGTTGAGGACACTTCGGATTGGAAGCATGGAATTACGAGGGAGATTGTACAGAAACTTACTGAAAGCGTCTCAGCTCGAATACTAAGTGCCAATCAATCTCTTGTGCCAATCAAGTTTACTGTATTGACCAAACGAATTCACTTCGTACAGACTCACTTCGTTTTACCTCGATAGGGGGGATTTAGTTGTCCAGTCTCTGGCTGACGCATGCTTTTGGTTGTATTTTGTGATGACTTCTAAGTCCAGTGTTAGTTTAGATGGTGGTGATGTAGTCTATTATCGAACACTATACACTACTTATTCAACCATCTTCAATTCAATCAATCTTCTCATCAACGCAACCACCAACCATAGTTCTATGCAGTCCCACAGCAAATATGACCCCTGTATTTTCAGCCACGAAGAGGGAAACATGCAGTACCCCTACACGTACCCCTGCTCATTGAGAATTGTTGTTCAGTCGGTATTGTAGCTTGAAAAATCTTTCTGCAGCGCAGGGGGAGGAACTTCCCCATTGAAAAAATCCATCCAACCAAAGTCCAACGTCAAATGAAAATCTAGCTAGGTGAAAGTAAGTTGCTCTCACAATCATACCAGCCCGACAATCCGATCCGAGCACTCTCGTCATTGAATTCCACTCAACCGCGTAACTGCTGTTGTCAATACCTCATCTATTGCTAAGATTCTGCGCTATCGTGGAGCTTCATTTCCTGGGATTTTTCATACACCCGACACGCACCGACGTCATAATTTTATCTTCTCCAAAAAATCGAAACAACAACTCCAACCATGTCAATGAATATCTTCCGCCTGTGTGGAGACATGTGCCATGTCTTCTCAATCATTGTGCTCCTCCTCCGACTTCGTGTCGCTCGTAATGCGCAGGGCATCTCCCTCCGCACTCACGAGCTCTTTCTCCTGGTCTTCCTTACGCGATACACGGACCTCTTCACTACGTTCTACAGCCTCTACAATTCGGTTATGAAAGTTCTATACATCGCCTCTACTTCTAGCATTGTTTATGCAATCCGTCTCCAGGAGCCAATTTGTTCCACCTACGATAAAGCTCAGGATACTTTCCGTCATTGGGAATTTGCAGTGGCGCCTTGTGCTGTTCTCGCATTCCTGTCTCATCTAATTTCCGGTGGGTCACTTTTCAGCTTCATGGGCATTCAGGAGATGTTGTGGACATTCAGTATATACCTCGAAAGTATCGCAATTCTGCCACAATTGATTGTATTGCAGCGTTTCCGCGAGGTTGAGAATTTAACGGGCAATTACATCTTTTTCATGGGGGCGTACCGTGCTCTTTACATCGTTAACTGGATCTTTAGGGCGTATTACGAGCCGGGATATCGTCATCATTATGTGGTCTACTTTTGTGGGGTATTGCAGACTTTATTGTACGCAGATTTCTTTTATTATTATTTGATGAGTAAGAGGAGAGGCGGAAAGTTTAGTTTGCCAACTGCCTCTCAACAAAAGTAAAGGATTGGAACAACTTTCAAATTCAATGAGCACCTGGCCAATGATATCAGTCATCGACTAGTCATTAGTAAATGGAGGATTGCTTGGCATGATAGGGACGATTGTGCAGCAAGTCATTTTCTACATTATTTCCTGGGCAGATGTTGCCACGCAATTCTTCATCCTGCTTGAGGGTAATTTTATAAGTTTCATTGTGTGAATACTGAGTAGTTCTCACGAGGAAAAGAACTACGAACTACTTATACTATTACACCACTAATACAGCTTGCCGCTGCTTCATTGATCAAACAAAAGAGCAATCTTAGCCACTTAATTACTTCACCTATTACTCAGATTGGTCGAATCGATACAAATGTATTTCCTCTCATGTACTATTTT
This sequence comes from Skeletonema tropicum, assembly GCA_037178625.1. Taxonomy (NCBI): domain Eukaryota; phylum Bacillariophyta; class Thalassiosirophyceae; order Thalassiosirales; family Thalassiosiraceae; genus Skeletonema; species Skeletonema tropicum. The sequence goes on along the minus strand of CM074127.1, from coordinate 2,159,383 downwards.
GAAGTTTATGCGACAGATGTAACGCGAGTAAAGCATTCATCTTCAATCTCAGACTGCAAAACCCTCTTGACCAACTGCGATAATGCAAGCACTGAGACTTTCAGAGGACAAAGCTGGCGGCTCTGAAGCTCAACCAATCATCCTCAAGACTTGATCTAGCACACTTGTTCCAGTTGTAAACTCGACGGAAAATAACCCTAGAGCTGCAATCATGGCCATTCTGCTGACACTCAACTCAACTGCTGCCAAAGTCTCATATGCTGGATCAGTGTCGTGGAGTGAAAGATATGGTAGATCCAAATCTTCATCGTAAGAAAAAGTTTCTGCTAAAGGCTTGCTGCTAGTAGGAATCAATGTCGATGGTTCGTCTTGCAGTGAGAACTCTGCAGCTGCAGCTGCAGGTGCTGCGTCTGCTCTGACCGTAGCCTGGGGATGAGTTGTTGTGATACCGAACCCTCCTGATTGCAATCCCATCTCATCCAATGATATGCTGCTATGCAGTCTAGTTTGGCAGTGACTTCCTAAACCATACCCATCAAACGAAAATGAATTGGCGGAGAAGAACGTTTCTAAAAGGAGGAGAAAGAGGAGATTGTGGGCGGCGGTATGCGCTGGAGCATTCATGATTTCAATGAAAGAGGAGGTGGTGGGGCGTTGGAATGACACGGTTGGAGAGCTTTGAACTAACTATAAGTACACCCCGGCCCATTCCAAAGTTGTATGATTGGCAATCGCTTCATGCTTGCGCTGCTTTGAGAGCAAGATCCAAGATATCAAGTCATTGGAATGCAGACATCGAGCTGACATCCTGCCGAATGAGCCTGAGCAGTTGGCCAGCTGGCGAACAATGAGCGAAAATTTTGTCACATCTCGAGTGACCCAAAGGTAAATAAATAGGGTATGTCACAGAGAGTGTGACGCTTACCGTCTCGTGGTCAAACTCAGATGTGACACAAGGCCATTTTCTACATATTCCTACGTTGTACCTAATACTGATCAGCAGTGATCACCGAACACACACAAATTTACCTAAGTAGTAGTACCGTTACGACTATATACTCCAAATTATTGAGTCTCGCTTGATCGTCGTTTCCCGTCATTGAAAGCTCGGACTGATCACTCTCCGCTCAACGCAACGGCAACATGGTCGACGTTGCCGCCGCCGGAATAGACCAAGTTAACAGCCGTGATATGGGACGATTGGTGGCTGATCGTTACTATGGATTACTATGATTATGTTATCATGCTTGGATCCAGCAGAAATGCTCCTTGGGACGTTCAATAAGCACTGTTCATTGGGCGGCGCCCGCCGGACGTCATCGTCAAATATTGCCTCCATACTGCCTTCCCTCGGCGGATTTGGCAGCGGCGAGGGCCTCAACACCAACATAATAATCCATAGTAACGATCAGCCACCTCTCGGTCGATAGTACGGCCATTAACTTGGTCTATTTCAACGGCGGCAACGGTGATCATGGTTGCCGTGCGGCGTGTAAGTAGCGTGGTTGCGTTGAATGATGCTGATCATCCTGTTGACCGGCACTGACTTTCGCATCTGAGTTTGACCACGAGACGGTAAATCCTCTTTGATTTTTTTACGTGTGAACGTCGCGGTGGAGATTTCCCGCCAAAATTTGAGTCATACCCTCTTTATTTACCCTTGGAGTGACCCAAAAGGAAAGGAAGCACCCAGCATGCAAGAATAGAAGGAGCTGGAGTTAATAACGTTTTTCATGTATTGAATGTCGAAGTACATCTACTTTCACTTTTAAAAGGATTACAGTTGGAAGTTACAGAAGAACAGGTTCAAGCTGCTATTCGCTTTAATATTGGACCCAATGAAAGAGACAAGGCTGTTGCGGTCGCATAACCAAATACTCCTACAAGCAATGCTGGTAAAGTCAAACGATTCCAATCTTTTGCTTGTGTCATTGCTGCCGCGGTTGTAGGACCACCTACATTTGCGTTTGAAGCTAAATAGAGCTCGTTTTTATCCAATCGAAAAATACCTCGACCTATACCAAGCAAGAAGGCAAAATGAACTGTTATCTGCATCATTGAAAATGCAACGAGAGAAGGAGCTCGTCGAAGCACCAAGAGGAGTGATCCAGATGCCCCAGAGGCAGCGAAGAACATTTGCAGGAACAGAATTCCAATTGCTGAACCAGTGGAATGAAGCTTACGAAACCAAGTAGGATACAGTGTAGCAGCGAATACTGTGAGGATAGAAGTCATCACCATTGACGAAAGAGATGGACATATTGCTCTCGTCAGCATGTCTCCAATTGTCACAAGGCAAGATGCAGACGCAATTGAATAAGCTATCGATGACGTTGTGATGGGATTTGGTGTTTCTCCATTTGCAACCACGACATCATCTCCAAGGGAAGGAAGATTCAATGTTTCTTCTTTGCTGTTAGAAGGTATTGTTGAGTCTCCATTCTCACCAGCCTTTGCAAGATAAAATAGCAGTGCGAAATATAGTGCCACAACAACATTATCAGCAGCGATTGCAGCACTGACCACAGATCCATCTATATTCAAAGTATCTGCTACAGCCACGAAGTTGATTGCTCCTCCAATGTGACGAGAGTTTAATGCGCACGCTACTTTCCATCCATCTTCTCCTAATTTCCTCAGCGGTATCATCGAGAATGTAGCAATTGTTCCAATAACTGTTGACACAGCGCCTACAATAAATGCCACGAGCAACGAGCCAGCATCTCTCACAACTCGTCTTATATCAGAGTCGAAGAGAAACAGAGGCACTGCAAGAGGCACAAGGTATTTGTTGATCAATCCATATACTGGCGATTTGAAGGGTATGATACCAATATTTGCCAGCACCAGACTAATCAGCATTGTAACCAGTGGAGCTGATAGGGCTTTTCCGAACGTAGTCTTTTGCTCCATAGCAATGCCGGAGGCCGAAACAATCAGTAACGTCGCTAAAACAAAATTAATGTCTCCGTGAAGTGCGGAAGTTGTCACAGCTGTACTTATCGATGACGGTGTTACCGCTGCTTTCAAAGGTGTTAGTGAGCGATAATGATGCTTCCTGATGGGTTTAGGTTGTTTCAGTATTTGATGACGCGGTACTTTTTGAACTGATGGCATCGGAGTCGACATGAAGCCATCCGCTATCTGCACTAAAATCATCAACGTCCATAAAAACAGATGAAGCGATACACGCCTGATGTTAGGATTCTGCTTCATAGTTTTAGCATGCTGAAAACGATAGAGAGCGGACAGCATGTTGGACTCGCCGAGCCCAGGTCTTTGCTTTTGGATCATTGGTGTGTGGTATGTGAGGTGATGGGTGAGATCTGGTGAGATGGATCTTGGATCCGGATCTTGCGCTTGGCGATCTTTGATTGGTGCGTATGAAATATTGAAGACTACTGGCGGGAAAAAGTTTCACCGGGAAAAAAGTGGCACCAACTAGAATCTCACACAAAACACTAACAAAACACAACTATCGATTTTAAACCCCTACAATGGTGGTTCTGCGAGTCAATATCGCCCTCCCGACCCCATCTCCGTCCATAATATGATAGAAGAGACTAATAGCTTTCGATAAAACCTCTGGTCAACGTTATATGTAGTATATTCGCATAGCAGTAGCAGCACACGCATGCAAAGATGCCGTAGGCATGCGTCATCCTAGATCAAAATAGCAGTTATCGGTGCCAAAATTGTAGATAGTTGCTCTATGGATGAACTATAGTTTCTTCTGAAGCAGATAATGTATATATAATGATTGGTATGGTATCTTGAGGATGTTCTATGTATTTTTGTCGAGTATATGGCCATATTTATGACTTTGTTCATTTTGTTAGTGTTTTCTGTGAGATTTGAGATTGGCACTGGTGCCACTTTTTTCCCGCCAGTAGCAAATAATATCTAGGGGAGTAAACAATACATACTCTGTACTCCCGCCTTGCGTAAACAATAACAATAGCCGCACCCCTGTAATCATGGCGGACGCCTCAACAGCCGCTACTACGGCCATGGACGTTGGTAGTGCCTACAATTCGATGTCCATGATGAATCTCTGCTCGCTCGATCCACCTAAATATGGCTGGACAGCGTGTGGAGGCATCGCATCGATCCTCGACCCTCATGAAATGGCACGGCGACGTGACGCCAAGGAATTATTTTTGATACGCCAGCGTGAGCAGCAGAAGGAGGCCAGAAAGCATGAACGTGAAGCATCAATGCTGCTAGAATCGAGGCGGTCTAGTCAGGAAGGTGGCAGCGACAGCGAATTGCCCCAGGAAAAGGCTTTTGCGTCTGCTAAAAAATACTACACCATAACGGAACCGGCAACGACATCGGATCAGAATAATGAGAGTGTCAGTGACAAGGAAAAATCCAGCGTCGCTGCCAACAGCAACGATAACAATAGTGACAATGATAAAAAGATGATGAAAAAAATCTCCATTCAAAAAATGAACGAAGAGACTGGCCTCATAGATATTTATACATATCACCAAGGCCGGGTGGGAGATGAAGTGAGAGATCTCAAAACTGGCGAACTATTGTGTGATTCTGACCCAGTCGATACCAATCACAGGTGGGTTCCGCCCAAGATGCTAGTGAAGGTCACGGTATCATTTCCATTGGGAGATCCAGATGAAGAGGAATATCAGGACTCGGATTTATCTGATGAAGAGGAGGATGCTGGAAATAGTAACAAGAAGGGCGGTATTCAAGGAGGAGATTTGACGATGCGCAGCTCTCCTACCCGTTCATCGCTAGGTAAGTCAAGGTGCAAATCGTCAGCCCTTGACAAAGTAGACAACTCGGCCGACAAAGAACTTCCTCGATTCGTCCAAATCATCGATTGGGATCTTGGTGATCCTTCCACGCCAACCGCAGAGGAATACGCAGCAAGCATAGCCTCGGAATTTGGACTTACCTTTCCGCAAACGATGGATCTGAAAGAATCTATACAGAAGCAGCTAGCTGATTTCACACATCGTCAACCGCACTTTTTTGCACCCATTAAAATAACCGACCCGTACGGCAATGAAAGGCCGAACGCCGCCTTTGGACCAGCAGAGCGTCATTGCGGCTCTGTATGCGGGAGTGGAAACAAGCTTTCCATTCGACGATCTGCATCTGGAGCATCATCTTCGAGGAGGTCTGCTGGGGGAATCACATCATCATCATCGCGTGGATCGGTCAAGCCCGATAGTAGGAGAGGAATCAGCCTTGTGCCTAAGGATCAGATAGAAGGGCCGAACAAAAGTGGAAATAAGTTTGCAGAGGAAATCCTCAAGAGATGCAAGGAAAGCTCCAAAGCACTTACAGCTGAATTGATCAGTAAGGAACAGCAAACCCTGTCGATCCAAAAGAATGAAGTTTGTCACATATGTCATAATCGCAAGGAAACTGTCCTTTGTTTCCCCTGCGGGAGACATGCTTATTGCGATTATCATTGTGCTGTGAGTAACATTCTCTTGTTTCTTGCAGCGATTTTAGGCGCAATCATTTTTATGATCACTCACCCATTTTGTGACTCTGTTATTCCCAATAACAACGACTGGCAGTCAAGACTCAGCTTCCGCGCAGGCGATTACGACCCCAAGAATCCCACCTGTCTCCCGATAGATCATTGTCCAGTCTGTACGCTCCATTGCACATGCTCGAGATGTATTCGCCGACTAGAGACTCTTGCTGGAAAGTTGGAAGAAGAATGCAACAAACAGCAGTGCGGACCATCTGAAGTTGTTTGGGAAGGTTTGACTGCGTTGTGCGCTGACGGTTCAAGGCATGGAGTTACTAACAGCAAGAAAAAATCTAAGGAGAAGAAAGATAAAAAGCGTCGTCGATCGGACGAAGGCGATGAAAGTACGCCAAGACCGTCGTCTGCTTCACGTTCTTCGAGGTCGTCTCCTATTCAACTCGGGGATGGCAAACCCCCAAAGAAGCAGCGAAAGTATGAACTGCCTGCACCAGTTCCGGTATTGAAAGTTCATCCTTCCGAATTTCCAGTTGAGCTGGTTGGTCTGACAGACTCAGATCCTTCCGACCCAGAAGATATGACCAAGATATTTACGCCGGGAGGTGCATTTGATGCGGAAGATACTTCGTCCCCAGGGTTTCCTCTTGTATCAAAAGCAGCAAATAAATACCAAGATATCATTGAAGTGCAAATTGAGAAAAGCTTTCTTTTGAATTGCGCTTTATGTACCGAAGAAGGAAGTGACGAGCGCATTTGTTGCAGCAACTGCCCGAGGGCTTTTCACCCGACATGTTTTGAGCAGTCGACGTCGTCAGTAACATCTAGAGAGTGCAAGCGCTGCGCCAATGACCGCGAAATTCTTCCCGAGGATGAGATACTCGAATCTATTGTTGTGAATGAAAAGATCAAATCGGCATATTCGCACCTTGCCAACACTCCAAACTTCATATTTTGTGGTGTTATGCTCAGCCAAGTTTTGGATATTCTCGAGAAACTGAAGTGTTACGACTATGGTTGGGTGTTCGCTGAGCCAGGTAAGAATAACTTCGTGAAGCTCTTTTTTGTTTGGCTATGACTCAATCTAATCGTCTCCACTGTTTTTTTTTGTCATATTATGTAGTGAACACGGACGAAGTTCATGACTATCTTGAAGTCATCAAACGTCCGATGGACTACTCTACCATTGCCCACAGATTGGAGCAAGCCGAATATGGATCAGAATTAGATCAGAGCTCAATGGACGGAGTGGATGCCGACATGGACCCAATGGAAGTCATTCTACTCAATGTTCTTTGTGATGTAGATCAAGTTCATCAGGTACGGATAGAGTGCATTGTTGCTGTTTTGGCCACGACCTGCTTGTTGACTCATCAGCCTCTCTCCTTTTCTTTTATAGAATTGCTTTATCTACAATCTCAAAGACTCGGCATTTTACCGTGCTGGCGTCGTTCAACATAAAAAGTGGAACACATACTTCGAAAAGTATATAAAAGAACGCCTCTTAGGATCAAAGAGCGTCCAATCCGGTTTTCACAAATTTCGCCAAAATTGCGAACAAGCACTCGAGGCTCTCAGAAACGGACAAAGGTTCATCAAGCCGAAACATGGAGGCAATGGTGTAAATTACAGACAATATGCGATATTCGACCCAGACACAAAGAGAATTATCAAGCAGTACACTTCAAAAGCATCTGCTAGATTGGCCGCCTTGGCTCTCCTTTCTGCTGGATATCAATGTGAGTGGGAACTCACCGAGCAGAATGCTAAAAGTCGTATTGATGTTGCTCGCGATCCGAAGAAGTTATTGTTTGGATATCAATGGATCCCTATCGATGATCTGAAAAGTGGCAAGTTTAAGGTGAAGGAAGCTGATCCTTACGCCAGCAGTAGCGAGCAGAAGTCTCCCACGAATACAACCGCTAATGTGCTCATCTTGAAAGAAGACACCGTGTCTGGGGCTGAGATCCGCGGGTTTGAAAGCGAAGAGTCAGCTTATCAAGACTGGATGAACGAAAGAACGTCATCTGTTGCTGCATCAGACGAAAATGTAGAAGACACCAGTATCTCAGCATTTGTGAGAAGCTACCTTGATGGACAGGCGTCTATCAATGGCGTAATTTGGAAAAGGGTTCTCCCTCCTAGTCCAGTGGCAGAATCTTCCACGAGCAAGCCTCCTCCTCTATAATGATAACGAGGCGGCGGTAATATATTTCATGTAACAAACGATAATACATATTTAGAGTGAAAACTGTTTGAAGTTGTTATCATTAAGTGCATCTAATGTCACCGTCCTTTATTTGAGTCCCCATTCCGTAATTTCTTCATCATTTTCGCGGGGATCTTCCCTTCAATTGATCCATTATTTAACCAAACTTCAGCCCCTAGGTCGCTACTTCCAGTCTGCCATCGCGAAACTTCTACTTCTTTACTTTTCTCTCTGACCAAAGAATCTACGATATCCACATCTGACGCTCTTTCAGGAATAATCTCTTCATCTTTTGACGCCATTTCTTCTCTCATGGATCTTTGGAATACCTGCTGTGCTTTGCGGTAATTTCCAGCTTGCTCCTCCATGATTTCATATGCCCGCCAAACAGCAGTCTTATCATCACTCTGAGATGAAAAATATTTCAACGTTCTTTCAAAAATAGATCTGGCGTCAGAAAAATTGCCCAAATCTGCCTCCATCAGTGCCCAAGCAGTAACGGCAGCTACATTGCGCTGATCAGCATCTAGAGCTCTACTGAAACATCTTCGTGCAGCAGCATGGTCACCCTCTTGTGCCTCGAGAACTCCCCACGCTTGCCATAAACGAGCGCACCTGCGTCCTCCGCTTTGGCCACCGCCAGGTTGTGCACAAGACCAAATACCTTGCTGAAAGATATCACGTGCAACTTTGGCAGTGTTGTATCGAGTTTCAAGCACACCCCATGCTTGCCATACTGGCGCATGCCTCTTGTCTACTTCTGTTCCCTTTTTAAGAAGATCTCTGGCTGCGTCTACATCGCCCAATTCAACCACATACAATGCGTAAGCTTGGTATACACCCGCATCTCTTGGGTTGACCCTTAGAGCCCTTTCAAACAAATCCAACACTCTCCTTGAATTTACTTCATCCCTAGGGCGTCGACTCTCCATGATGGCATACGCTTGAAGCACGCGAGAATTCCTTTGGTCGAATGTTAACACCTTCTCAAAACATTCTTTTGCCGTGTCAAAGTTACCACATTCTGATTCCATCACCCCCAGCTGAAGATATGCAGCAGAGCATCGAGGGTCAGCTTCCAATGCTTTTCTATATAGTTCTCTCGACTTCCTAACACTCTTCATATCGTCATCTTTTCCCTTCTTATATTCCATACTCGCCCACGCCGTGTAAACAAATGCATTTGGTTTAGCTCCAATCCGCTGCAGTTCGCGTTCAGCACTTTGATAGCAAGCTCTGCCTGCCTTAGCTCCTTGGCGCAACTCTTTGGTCCGGAGTTGAGCCAACGCTACCCACGCCGCAGCATGTGAAGGACGCGATCGCAATGCTTGTAAGTATAGCTCTTCTGCTGCGGCAAGATTGCCCATTTTTTGCTCTAGCGTTCCCAGTGTCTGCAGCAGAAATGGATTTGCCCCAGCATCAGGTATTGTGCCGAGCTTTGGGCCGGCGTCATTGTACCCACCCTTCTGATCGCTTTTCTTGGACCTGTTATCCGTTTTCTTCTCTGGAGGACCTCTTACTGTTACAAAGCCTCCACTACTCCTCCCAATCCCCTCTTTCAACAACGCCTTCGCATATTCCAAGTCACCTCTTCTTTGAGCTATCCGACTCAAACCCAGGTAAGGTCTTCCATCGGTTGGATCCATCTTCACAGCTTGTAAATAAAACTCTTGTGCCTCCTCCAATCTACCATGACTCATGTCCTTTTTCGCAAAATGCACTAACCTATCGACATTGATGGAGAGCGCCTTTCCCAATCGCACGCCTTCGCGAAATTGAACTGCGCGTGACGAATCCAACAATGATGTAGCGTATTCAATTGACATTCCATCGGAAGAGCGTGTGTAGCCATATATTCGATCTTCTACCATGCGGGTTAAGTCTTTGTCAACATTTTGCGGTTCAGATTCATTAGTTTTTGGGGCAACGGTTGCAGGAGGCGGAGAAGGCCGAGGTGCAAGCGGGACCCCTACGGATACCGCTGCTGCAAAGGTGGCGTTGGCAATGAAGTTACTTTTCGTGGCTGCAATTGGGACATTTACGGGCGAAGGCACAGGTGTTGTCAGATTGGCCCCAGATTCGTACGTAGCAGCAGTCTCCATCGCAGATACACTGGAACTATTTTCTTCACTGACAATATTTGTTTGCTTATCCTTCCTCTTCTTCTGCTCACGCATTTTATTTAACTCCTCTTCTCTTTCCTTTGTTCTGTGTACACAAAAACAATACAAAATGGTTAGATGATTGACTCAGTCGAAACGTTTTTGATACCACCATGAAACTAAGAATAAAGCACTGAGACAGCACTGAGACTTACCCAAACAAGTCTTCCCTAACACTCTTCTCATCAAAAACTGGATCAGGAAACAATGAATCAAAACTCCAAATGGAAGGAGGCGCCTGATTCTTCTTCAACGACGTCAAACGCATTCTTTCGTATGTTGCGTTGCGCTTCCGACGAGATAGAAGAAGCGCTTTCTCCGAGGGCGAGAGAGGCATCTTGCGATTGTATTTGCGTCGTTTGCCACCTCCTTTTGTATTGCGTTTGCCTGCAGTTTTCGTGGAACTGCTGTTCTTGTTGGTAGGTGACGTCCTCGCCCTCTCGACAGAACCTAATGAGGAATCAATGGTCATCCATGACGTAGCTTGGACTTTCAGGTCTGTTGGAGTCAATCTGTCAGGTGCCACATTTGTACTGCTTCGTGACGATGCAGAGTATTGAGAAGGCAGCGTGTGAAATTTAGTTCTGGAGACACAGTTGTTGATACTAAGCACCGATGGACGAAATGCACATATTATGTGCACATTAATTACAGCTAAAAGAACCAAGCACGGCATGACTCGTATTCTTCTCGACCTCGGCTGTTTTATCCTAACCCTGGTGGGCGACGTGTGCATTGAGTTTAATTTGTTGTGTTCCTCCTCCGCGCTGCTGCAGTTGGTTGAATTTATTGCCAATGAAGTCCGCCTGTTCCAACACCGGCGCCAACTTTGTTCTTCCTCCACCGACATCATTTCTTTTATATGTTATGATACGAAAATAATTATAGACTATCAACAGATCTGACTCCACTATCAACCGAAGACTTGCTGTTGTTCTCAAGTGAGTGGAAAAGCACAATGCAAAGCAAGCCGCGCCCCCATCACGATCTATTTGCCGGAAGACATGATAATGATGAATGCAACCTGGCAATCTGCGGACGGAGGTGCTGACTCACAACCTCGACTGCTTCAAGCAAAAAGCTGCGAAGCAAGGAAAGGAGATGAGAGATGATGAAGGAAAGATCGACGTCTGCCCTCCACCTTTTCCTTCTCCCCTCTTTTCCCTCCCTTCTCCCTCTCGAGGCCACCGATCTGGTGTTGGGTTTTAGTTGCCCGGTTGATCATGAAGAACACAACGCAGTAGCAGGAAGTAGCAGGCCCAGCCTTCATTATAAGTATTCACATCGCCCCGCATCAAAGCAACCATGGCCAAGTCAATTAGATCAAAATCTAAGCGTAAGCATCGCACTGAGTTTCGTAACACTATTGGGACGGTGAGTGAATGACTTGCATCAGTTTTGATGATGCTCTCGTAGCACATTCTTGTCTGACATTTTATTTTGCTGTTCTTTCTATGACATTATTCTGCAATCCATCTCTTTGTGTGTGGTTTTTCCTTAACGATTGTAACTCAATGAACACTACACTATCAAAATGATATAAAACGCATCTGCACAAAGGATGTTGCAAATCAAAACATGAATACAATTCAAGCCAAACTTCAAGAATGTATAAATAGCGGCCAATTAAATTCTTTTGATCGCCTTTCCAACCTCTTTGCTGGAAAGTCAGAGACAGATGGAGACGATGAAGCAATGGAAACCAATAACATTCCCATGAAAGATGAATCAAAAATACCAGCAAAAAAGTCTAGTACAAAGAAACATCCCATGACAGGTATGTATGGGGATAAAAGATCAACCAAAGTGGCGGAAAAGAAGTATAGAAAGGAGAGAACTGCTGCTGGTAGCACCACTCCCAGGAGGGGGCGCGGTGCGTCTAGGATTGAAAGCCGTGCAAAGAGGAGCAGTAGTAAGAAGAGGGGCAAGAAGATGGCAACTATCTAATTGATTCTGGGGCATTTTGCTAAACAACCAGTGCATATCGTTGAGTCGAGGTTGGTCAAAGGATGCAGCCTAAATAATTATTATAATGTAAAATAAGAGGGTTTCTAGAAAAATACAAAATGACAGGCAAGTAGTATTGTTTGTGTATTTATTATTTGAGTATTTTTGTATGACAACTTTGTACTTCTCCTGTCTCTAGAAATTAGCATTTACTTCTATCAGAATATCATACTCTAATACAATCCATCTTCTTTCATCCATTGCGCCGCTTGCTTGGCGTAATATGTCAGAATGATATCAGCTCCAGCTCTCTTGAAGCAAGTCAAAGTTTCCAAAACAACATCCTTCTCATCTAACCACCCCTTCTCTACTGCAGCCTTCAACATAGCATATTCTCCACTAACGTGGTATGCAGCGATAGGCAAATCAGAGTTGTCCTTCAGTCTTCTGATAATATCCAAATAAGGCATACCAGGCTTGACCATAAGCATATCAGCACCCTCTTGAGCATCTAATGCAGCCTCGATAAGTGCCTCACGTCCATTGGCAGGATCTTGTTGGTAAGTCTTTTTATCGCCAAAGCCAGGATGAGAGTCAAGCGCATCACGGAATGGACCATAGTAAGCTGATGCATATTTGGCAGTATAGGAAAGAATGGAAACATTGGTGAAGCCTTCTGAATCAAGAGCATCACGGATGGCTTTGACGCGACCATCCTAATCAGCGTAGAGAGCAAAGACACGTTAGATACAGCACCAGCAAAGAAAGAAGAACACAACGAGCCAAAAAGAAGACAACAAATGAATTGTTACAATCATTCTGAACTCACCTGCATATCACTTGGTGCGACAATATCAGCACCTGCTCTAGCCTGACTAACAGCTTGCTTACAGAGTTGATTGATAGTAACATCGTTCAAAATAACTCCGTTCTCAACTACACCATCGTGTCCCTGATCAGAGTAAGGATCCAATGCAACATCAGTACAGACAATAGCATCTGGGTACTTTTCCTTAATCATGCGGATTGATCGGTGGACAATTCCTTCTGGGTTGTATGCCTCGCATGCAAGGTTTGTTTTCTTGTCATCGGCAACCTTTGGGAAAAGGACGAAGGCCTTCACTCCAAGATCCAATGCCTCACCAATTTCCTTGAGCATAGAATCAGAAGAATGACGCTGGCATCCAGGCATAGAAGGGATATCTGTATTGTGATCCTCATCATGGATGAAAAGTGGGTAAATGAAATTGGCAGGAGTGACAATGTTCTCGCGAACCATTGCACGAACTCCAGCAGATTTACGGTTACGACGAGGTCTTGCGCGCTGCTGCACCCAAACTCCTCCGTGATTGTTCCTGGCAACAGCAGGGGAATCTCCAGCGGTGGGATCAAATGCTTCATATCCGAGATTGTCATCAATTCCATTCATGGTGCGGTCGACAGGATCCATGTTTCCTGCGCCGTAGAGGTTAGTGGCTGTACGGCCGACCGATGCAGATGGAGCAAAGGCATTGGCAGATGTTACTGCGAGTGCAAGGATGGCAGCAGAAATCTTCATTTTGACAGGTAATTTAGTGTATTAGAGTGGAATGAAGTGTATGAAAGAAGCATCGTTTCGGAAAGCAAAGTTGCAGTGAAAAAGATCGACAAATCTTTGAGCTGTGATTCATTCAGCTCCCAAGTTCCACGCTGAAGGTGTCTTGTGTGCAAGGGTCTTGGAAAATCCCAATTGGCACGGACCGTGCATGAGACCCTTCGCGCCCTCCGCCCGTGCACCAACACACTCGTCACTCGTCATGTTGCAGAACACAACTAACTACCATATTTTTTGCCTCTTGAACCATGGACGCCGTCATTGCCACCCTAAAAAACTTTGCCGAGGACCCCATCCCTGCAGCATGTGTTGCCGTAGGCGGCTTGAAGCTTCTTGGTGTCTTGATGGGGGTGAGTTTGTGTGTGCAGTCTTCACTGCACGAGCCATACATTGCTCGTAAATATTTCAAGCTCGCAAGTACGTGTTCATGCTTGCAATTTTTTCAGGTATCCTTACTCATTTCGTCGCTACTGCCCACCCACGACAGCTTCTTAGCTACATTTACAAATGGCAATTCCGCCCAAGCTTCAAAGTCACCAAATTTGGGAAATACGCGGTGATTACTGGAGCCACCGACGGAATCGGCAAGGCCTACGCATTTGCACTTGCAAAGCGTGGTATGTCCATCATTCTCATCTCACGAACTGAATCAAAGTTGCAGGAAGTGGCCAAAGAAATCGACGCCAAGAACTTTAAGGGAATTGAAAAGACAAAGTACATTGTCTGTGACTACTCCAACTTTGACCAAAAGACACGCGATAGTATGGAGAAGGATTTGAAGGATTTGGATGTAGGAATCTTGATCAATAATGTTGGACAGAGCTATCGCTACCCACGTTTCTTCCATGAACTTCCCAAGGAGGAGATTGGTGCTTTGATGGAAATGAACATCAACTCTACTGTTTGGATGACAAAGATGGTTATTGATGGAATGGTGGAACGTCGTCGTGGTCACATTGTGAACATCTCGTCTGGCTCAGCTGATTATTCCATGCCTCTTTTGGCCGAGTATGCATCGGCAAAGATGTTCGTTGAGAGGTTTTCTGAATCATTGGATGCGGAATACAGGCAGAAGGGTATCAGGGTGCAATGTCAAATTCCCTTCTATGTGGCAACCAAGCTTGCCAAGTTGAGAAAAAGTTTCACTGTCCCTACTGCTGAGGAGTATGTTTGGCTTGCCATGAGATGGATTGGACAGAGTGGAACGGTATCTCCTTTCTGGGCCCATGCCTTGCAAGGATGGGTGATGAATGTTTTGCCCAAGTCAATTGTTGAAAGCGGTGTGATGAGTATGCACGCAGGTATCAGGAAGAGGGGTTTGAAGAAAGATGCCAAGCTAGCCGCGGAGGGCAAGAAACAATAAGAGATTTCTCAATAAGTATGTATAAACGCTGAGATTGAGGCGATTCTGAACAAGCCTACCAACTACTCCTATGATGTGATTAATGCACGTTTAGCCAGGATGCAGCAGAGGCGAGAAGTATTCATCCTCAACGTTTGCAAATCCTGCGTCTTCTCTACTTTCATCATCGCTTGCAATCCCATTTAGTTTCCCTCCATGACGACGATCTAATATATTCAGAATCAATCCGATTACAACACCCAAGCCCGCGCAACTCATGAAAAAGAACTCCACATTTGGAATGTAGGAATTCCCGCTCGCTTTATAGATTGATGCTATCATGAGAGGGAATAGCGCGAGCCCAATATTCTGCACTGACGTGATCACACCAAACGCTGTACCAGTGAACTTTTTATCAACCGTGAGAGGTACTGAAGGCCATATCACAGCAGCATAACATGAGTAAGCGATACCTTGACCAACCAAAGGGACAACTGGCGAGCCGTGCGATACCGCCATGGTAAGATGAACGATGAATAGCAGCCCTGAGGCAAGCGAAGCAATTTGTGCTCTTCGTCCAATTTTGTCCACCAGTAAACCCAATGGGGGAGAGGAAAGCGCGGATATTAGGTAAGGAATGGACATCACTCTCCCTGCGCGTTCAGTAGAAGCACTTTCTTTCGCGCAATAATCGCTGGTACAAGCCGAGTTCCAGAATGGATCACTGCATTCAACATCATGAGTTGTTAGATTTGGATAGACATATGCTTCATTCTTCCACTCGCCACTCTTTTTTGATGCACTGCTAGTAAAATTGACTGACGATGGTAGCAGTGGGGCTTGATATGGACCGAACGAGCACAGACCGCCCGTGATATTCGATAATGATGGATTTGTTCCATTTTGAAGGTACCCAGACGTGCATTGGTTAGGATGAAGCAATTGGCACGATGCTGGTGCCGATTTGTAGTAATTTCTTTCAAGAAGGATGCCAGCAGCCACATTGTTGAAAGGCAAAACGCATCCGTATACTACAAAGCATGATATAGTGAGCAGCCAGAACATGATTCCAAACTTGCGAAAGTCAGTCAAGCGAACTTCATCAGATGCCGAGCATGATTTGACATTTTCATTTCTAGTTGGAGTCCTGTCCGTGGTTGGAGCGTCTTCTTCCAACAACGCCTCAGTGAGTTCCGGAGATGCTACGCCGCCTCTTCGTTTATTTAGTTTCTTTACCGCTCTTCCATCAACAAATATGATCAGTGCCGCCGCAAACAAAGAGGAAAACGTCAGCATAGACCCTATCCAAAACGCAGTCTGAATCCCACCTCGACTATTGGCTACTTTTGGAGATGTTATGTTGTTGAATATTGACCCCAACCGAGAGACTGCCAGCCCAATCCCCATTGCAAAAGCTACATCCCTTCCCTCAAACCAATCTGATGTAATCGTTGATTGCGCCACACACAACGACTCTGCCCCAAGTCCAAAGACAAATCTTCCCAAGTACATAACTTCCCAACTCTTGCTTGATACACCACTCGACAATAGAATAGATCCACAGCACACAAGGGACGCAAATGCTAAGAGACATTGTGGTGCTCCGTAGCGATCAACAAAGTTTCCCCCGAACAGTGGCAGTATGACATTTGGAATTGAATACACTGTATAAAGCAGATTGAAGTTTCTCTCAAAGTTCGACGACTGTGGCATGTAATTGAGGAGCTGTTCATGTAACGCACTTGGAATGTCGTAGGAGTAGTAAGACGCGGTCATTACGGTGCATGTCAACGCCAAAACAAGCCATCGTGAACGCAAGCTACTCTTGCTGAGGTGTGATGCTGCTGTTGGTTCCTGCTGTGGTATAGTATCTGATTGAAGTTGTTGGTTCGTTTCATCGGCATGACTACCATCACTATCCGGCTCCAAGCCCATCGGCGCAGTTCTTTCTGTCGTCTCTGGCATCCGATCACCGCCGTTTGTCACATAGGTATCCATGATAATGATGGAACGACTATGAGATAGATGCTTCTACTTCGTATCCAATCTCAATCCCCTGCCTTTTAAAGTATTCCTCCCGAAGTAATTGATTTGCCTGCTGCGCTGCGATAGTTTTTTTTTTTGTTTGAGAACAAAAACAGAACTGAACCAAGAAACCAAAACTTTCACAGTGCGTTGATTCATTTCCTCCATCGCCCACCTTATACACCTATCCACTTACCTACGAGTTTACCACCTCTCTCCTCCAATCACATCGTCTCACCTCTCATAAAATCTCACATATCGATATCACCGCGGCGCCATCATCGAGAGCCACCATGTCGTCACAGCCACAGCAGTATTTCGATCTCAACGTTCCTCTTCCTACATCAGGACGAAAACATCAAGCCCAGTTATGTCAAGCGCGGCTGCATCAGCTGGGTTATCACGGCATCGCTTTCTGTCACACTGCTTTTGGCCGTCTCAAACCTGAACGAGAGGATGCTGATAAAGCGCTACCATGGGGCCAGTTATTGCCATCTGCCGCGGATATAGAATGTGAATCGAAGTTTGGTAGAGCGAATTCTCTTGGGATGAAAGTGTACCGACGGCTGAACATTGTAATCGAAGAAGTGAGTGATGTTTCACAATTACTCCTTCCATCGACGGCCGATGCACAACAAGCATCAAGAGAGCTGTTTCAAAAATACGATATCGTTTCACTTCAGCCAATGAATGAGCCTGTCTTGCAAAGCTTATGCGAACTGTTGTCTCAGTCAAATGAAGCAAATTCCAGCAGCAATCTTACAAACCATGTTCAAATCATCAATCTAGAATACGCTACTGGATCGAGAGGAGGTCACGGAATTCCATACAAACTCAGGAAGGATTATGTAATCAAGGTGCTTGAAGCAGGAGGTACTTTTGAGCTCAACTATAGCACAGCCATGCTAGATTCGAAGCGCAGACAAGGTTTCCTACGTACACTTGTTGATTTCCAGTCAGCATTCAATAGCATTCAAAAGAAACACATGCTTCTAAACAAGCATATCCATGGCCACCATCAATACAATCAGTCGAAATGCAAAAGTGAACAGTTCCCTTTGTTATTGAGCTCTGGATCGAGGCAGAACTTTACAAAAGGAACAGATGAAGGAATTATGGCTCTGCGATCTCCTCACGATGTAGCATTCATGGTAAACAATCTGATTGGGAACGGTGTCGGAGCAGGTGACAACGATACAGCATCATTGAATAGTAGCAATAGTTCTAAAAGGAAGAAGACAGTACGCAGCGTTAGTACAGCTGAAAAGGTTCTGGTCAAGGCAAGAGAGCAGAAGTTAGGGATGATGAGTTGTAGCGATCGAGAAACAACCAGTTACATCAAATCCAGCAACATAATGAGGGCATTAGTTGTAGACTCAACTGGACACGATCGAGAAGGCGATAACGAAGATGAAGATGATCCTTGTGATAGTTTGAAAGATTGGCTATCAAAATCGATAGATAAAAGGCAAAAGGTCGAAGATGACAAACCTGATAAGAAAAGGAAGACAGATATCAGGCTGATGATAGCAAATAGAAAAGATACAATGGGCACCTCTTCAAAAGTAAAGGACAAGAAACGTAAGAAATCACCGGCTGAAGCACAAGACGCAGGAGATGATTTAGAAGATGGTTATATTGCACTTTAATGTAACAGTCACTTTACTCTGCGTTAGCCTCAACCAAGGAAGAACCAATCAATTTGTTGTTTGACCTAACGCCCATCAATGCTTTCGCTGCCGATTCAATTGTTTCATCAGTCTTGCAAAATGCTACCCTAATGAACTCGTCGGATGCGCCTTCCATTGCCTTTTCCCTGGAGAAGAATGGACTCGACGGTATACATAAAACGCCCTTCTCCTCTGCCATCCATTGGCATAAAGCCCAGTCCAAGCGAGCCTCTCCACCAGGAGCTGCTGGGTTCTTTGTGTACTCTGACCCCATCCTCTCTGCTGGAAGAGCACGTCGCAATTCTGGAGTAATTCTCGCAAAAATGAAAAATCCACCTCCAGGAGTCCGATCATAATCTGGTATTGCGAATCCTGCCTCCGTCAAACCCTTACCCAACAAGTCACGCTTGCGGCGATACTTGGAATTAAGATATTCATAATAAGAATCGTATCCCTCATACGGCTCATCTGCTTTGGGCAGAGTGCGAGCCAAGGCCTCCTGTATCACAGTTGATGCACAAAACTGTACGTACGGGAGCTGAAACAAGTGACGTGAGTTGCAAGTTGACTAAAAACTGAAGAACAAACATAGTATAGACAAAGCGAATTCGAACGCACCAACTGGTGTATGGGTGAAACCAAGTGTGACGGACCAACACACCAGCCCACTTGCCAACCCGTTGCTGAAAATGTTTTCCCGGCAGAGGAAACGGTGATAGTTCTATCCCACATTCCTGGAAGGGAAGCAAAGTGAATGTGTCCTGGGCATGAGTTTCCTACACCAAGCAATTCTTCTTGTGGCGGTGAAGAGTGGACAATATATTTGTAGACTTCATCCGAAATAACCACGCATTGAGGACCAGCTGCGTTAACGCTTTCAGCAATGTGCTTCATCTCTGATAGATTGAATACTTTACCAGTCGGGTTGTGCGGTGAGTTCAAAATGATTGCACAGGTTTTGGAGGATATTGCTTGTTCCAACTTTTCAGGTTCTAAAATCCATTCTCCACCAGTAACCTCTCCGTTGTCTTCATTGTATGGTACAAATGTGAGAGGAACATAGACAGGAGTACCCCCTGCTAGTTTGATTTGATTTTGGTATAGGTCAAAGAATGGCTCAAATAGAATCACTTCATCGCCTGGCTTTACCAACGTTTGCAGACACAAATAAAGCGCTTGACTTGCACCAACAGTTACAGCGACTTCATTCATCGGATCAATCGTCCTATCCATGTGTTTTGAATAACGCCTCGCCAGTTGCTTCACCAAGTTTGGATGACCAGCAGTTCGCGTATATTGATGAGGAGATTGTTTCGTAGAGTCGATTGTGGCAGATACCAGAGCTTCCACAGCAAAATCCGGTGGAAGCCAATCGGGAAAACCTTGACCCAGATTTGCCACGTCATATTCTTGGGATAGTCGGCCAAATTCCGACCACACCGTTGGTCCTGTCGTGGTTCCTAATCGCAGCATGGCTTCTCCTGCAGCATGACTTTCACTAGATGGAGACGACTTTTCATCTTCAATTTTGACTTGATCGCTGCTCTTGGTGTCTGTTAAAATAGCTGCCACGTCTCCATCTACCGGAGTCGATTCACAAATACCATCGAAGCAGGGCGCTCGATCCACTGTTTGCACACATTCATCATCGTCTCCTCCATCATTATCCAGCGCTAATAATGTTGTTATACTGTCTTTCTGTATTGACGATGCAAATAATGTATTTCGTCCCTCCGTCGGTGGCAGTTCAAGAGGTTTTGAGGATATAAATCCATTGCAAAGAAGTGGAGATTGCACCAGCAAACCAAGAAATAAATGATGATTATTCAGCAACGAAATCATTGTTCTGTTTTATGACATCAAGGTTGATTATTCTGAATAGATGTTGTACACAATGTTCTTGCCTGCTGACTGCAAGCATCGATGTTTTCTATCGGACGATGATTGTTGTGTGTTGGTGTTCTTCGTCAGAGGTTGGATGAGGGATTTTTCAGGGGATCGATAAGTACATAGTCAGAGGTAAGTACGTACTTATGTACTTACGACATACGTACTCATAGTAGGTAAATCAAAAGTTACAGGTAATCAAGGCGGAAAACCCCCCTCTGGAGCCCCATTCTAGGCCTAGTGTTCCCCCAGGGATCTAAGGTATGTACCTACAGAGGTACCACTATCCGACACAGGGATATTTCAGGGGTTACAGTCATCCCCGCCCGCGCCCCCCCAACGAACAGCAACAGGGGTATTGTACCTTATTACGTAGAGAACTTGGTAGTGCGTGTAGACACTTGGTAGACAGCGCAAGTGTCGACGATAGGCGTAGACACTTGGTAGACACTTCGTATTACAATAACTAAAAATAAAGACACTTAAGATGATGCGGTCTGTCGTGTCTCCACAAACAACAATCGGCCTCAACTTACTAGTGTGTTTGTTTGATCACCATGCATTCTGCATCGCTGCTACAGGTAATTTGTCTGCCCATCTTGCTGAGTCTTTGTAGTAATCGATGCAGATAAATTAAATGAATTGTCTTGATCAATTGTTTGTGACATGGGAGATAAATACCAGGGATCCTGTAGATTGTGAGTGCAGCGGCACCAGAGTTTGGAGAAGACCGCGGCAGAAGCCCGCCGTGATGAGGTGTGTCATCGCCAAAACGAATAATAAGAAAACATGTGGAGAGTCTGCAGAAAGATATAGGGCAGCCAGCATTCTAATCATAACATGGTAGACACTTCGTCGACGTCTCAAGTGTCTACCGTCGACACATGGGAGACACGTGGTACTTAGACACTTGACACTTCTTGATAGACACATGGTATGGAACAGAGTTGTCAAAATCTAAGATAGGAGGATTTAGATCTAAGTAGACATGTTTACGAGAAACCCATTCAACCCGAGGGTAAGAATTCTTACCCTCGAGGGTAAGAATTCTTACCCTGCAATTCTTACCCTTGAGGGTAAGAATTCTTACCCTCAAGGGTAAGAATTCTTACTCTCTGGAAAGTTCACCCTCTTCATTGACTCATCGCCAACACACTTCACAACGCCACCACACCTCATAAGTAGAGAGTAGGATGTTGCAAGTCGGGTACTAACGACAACTAAACAACACCATAACATACAGTGTAGACCAATTTTCAACGCTGAATCCAATGGTGCAATCGGCGGTTTGATATTTCCAGCACCCACAAGCGTATCAGCCGTTACATCAGCGGCATCATTTTTTGCAAATTCATGCATATCATATCTTGCCTGTGTCGCGGAGTAGGTGTAATAATCAATATTTAATGTTCCGATGTTATCAGCACCTCCAAATATCATATCATTGGACATCTGTAATGTTCTTCTGCTGATAATTCACCAGTAACATCTTACCCTCTGGAAACTTCACCCTCTTCAACTCATTGCCAACACACATGACAGCTAGCGATGAAAATACCCCTCGCTGCTGACACTAAGCAAGTACTTCCTTCTGAATCATCGATAGATGCTATTGTACACTGATGCTACAATGTTGAACCGTAGTTCCCTTCTCCGTAATCTCACCTTTGTTGCTGACGATGACGGTGGTGACAGTATTGAGCCTCTAACCATCGGCAAGAGGCCGACCACTGTAGTGTCATGGTCTTCGCCGCGTGTACTACTCAACCAGGAGGCGGACCCCCTGAACGAACTAAACGAATACATGATGGCCTAAAGTTGATTATGTATCTGGAAGTGGAAGCATAGCAACGCAACCGCCATGCCATTGTCATCGCGATGGCGGGGGTATTGTCATCATGTATGGAGTTGGCGAGGCGAAAGTTCACCCCGCGGTCGAGGGTAAGAGTCGAGGGTAAGAATTCTTACCCTTGAACTCGAGGGTAAGAATTCTTACCCTCCAAATCTTACCCTTGAGGGTAAGAATTCTTACCCTTGAAGAATTTAGATCTAAATCATCCTGATTTAGATTTGACTCACTCTGTTGATGGTAGACACTTGGTGACACTTACGTACTATAAGCCCAGACAGACCTCAAATCCGTCGGCCGGGCCCATTTTTTAGAGACCTCCACCATAGCGTAATGGAATTTCAAAAGGGTGAAATTTCACTACTGCAACTTTCGTGAAATTTACAGGGTGAAAGTTGCACCAATTTTGGCCAACAATGAAATTTCACAAAAATTCTGGCGCGAACGGATGGTACTGAACCAACACGTAGCACAAAAATAACCTAAGACCCTTCATTCCACCAACCACCAAACCCCAAAGAACACCACGCACCATCCAGATGATGAGTTTGTCAACTCAGCGGAGAGTAACTCTTCACCAAAATGCTGGCGACTAACAATGCAGTATTACTTATTCCTTCGTAGTAATTCAGCTTACATGCGTGTTCCTGCATTGGCATGTACCAGATGATTTTGGGCGCGGATGGCTCTTATTTTGGGTGCGGGTATGTGCACAAATCAACTTTTTGTTCACTCTGCCGTCTACCACGCTGTCATAGTTTGCCTGGCAATAACAACAACAATTCAATAATCTTCAACAATAATGCTTTTGACATGCGCCGCCAACGCCCTTTGTGGCATGAAGAACTCCCCCCTCAACAACCCGGCTGATCATCAGTGCATGATGTGTGAAGGACCAATTCATGGTGCCCTTTGCGGTAAACTCTACTGTGAGGAAATTGTGGGCAACCCATCCTACAAAAACCCTGCAGGGGATCTTAATGATCATGCAAAAACACTTGCCAACTCCCATACCGCTCTCATGTGTCTTCACTGTGTCCAACACAAGCTCACCGCTGCGGCCCCAACTGCCGATGCTGCCGTCGCTGCTGTCGATCCACCTGCCGTCGCTGCAGTCGATCCACCCGCAGCACCACCTGCTGCTGTGCCTTTTGCAGCAGCTCCGGATGCCAAAAAGCAACGAGACTCAACGCTCTATTCCCAATACGAAATCACGCCCCAACCCAATGGCAAGTTACGTATTGTATGCAAGCACTGTCCTAAGTACAACAAGTTGCTAGCGACATTTAATGCAACAAGAGCTAGAAAACATTCTCTCCACGAATGTGAAGGGTTGACATGCCCTCACACAAGGAGACAAATCGAAGGAGGGGCTCAAGTGAATAAGAAACAAGCAACGTATCTTGCACTTCAATCCAACCCAAGTGAAACTGTTGCTGCCATGCGTAGTAATCATGGCCCCGTTGCGGTGATTGATCTACTATCCAACTCTGGGGACGTTAGTGATGTCACCAAATCCACCTCCACATCCGTTCCCCCTCGCAAGAAAACAAAGCGTGTACCATCTGCACAAACTACTATGGAGCACACGTATGGTAAGAGCATGAACCAGGCATCTGCTGACATTGTACTCATGCACGAGGTACGAGCCATTGTCGCTCGTGGCGAGCCATTGAGTCGTCTATTGGATCCTTGGGTGCAAGCAAGCCTACACCAACGATACCCTGCCATCTTGAAGTTCATTCCAAGTGATGTTGAAACAATCTATGACAAGTATGTCATTAAAATTGATAAACAAACGACATCGGAGTTGAAATCATTTATGGCAAAAATTCCCGGACATGTAAATGTTGCGATGGATGGAGTCACTGTCTTGGGCAAACAAAAGGTACGTGATTTATGTTCTGTACAATAACTTCATTGCTTTCAATTGTCTCACTACTATTTATGTTGCCCTGCTGTATCCTCTTCTGCCTAGATCGTATACACCGTCGCGA
Organism: Skeletonema tropicum; assembly: GCA_037178625.1. Lineage (NCBI taxonomy): Eukaryota > Bacillariophyta > Thalassiosirophyceae > Thalassiosirales > Thalassiosiraceae > Skeletonema > Skeletonema tropicum. The sequence continues at coordinate 2,135,234 of CM074127.1, read as the reverse complement.
AGAGTGACTTCTCACTCTTCCTCGAATGGAAAGATCTTGGAAGCGATAAGCATGTTACCGAAGCCGAAATAGAGGATGCTGTGAGGGTTTGTGAAAACGTCATGAAAGAATACAATGCGAAGATTGTGAGCATTCCTGTTGATAATGCTGCAAGGCATGTTGCGGATCGAGTTGGGAAGGAACTTGAAGAAAAGTATCCAGGGATGAAGGTCATAGTTACACGCGATCCGGCTCATTGCATCGATTTGCTTATGAAAGACCTAGCCAAGACTTCAGTTATGCAACTTGTCATAAAGTATGCTAGGAAAGTCAGGGACTTCGTGAAGATTGATCGCATTGATTCTTTCCGACGCAGCGCAGCTCTAGTGGATGAGCTCGTGTTTTACTCCAAAGTTTTCTGCCCCGTGGAGACACGGATGAACCTTCTACATGACGTTGTTGTGAGCGCTCGCAAGTGTCGTGACTTTCTTCTTGTACTTCCTGGCAAGGCGGAGTATCAAAAGTATCGTAGTGAGCGCACTGCAACAAAGCAAGCTGAGTTGGATGAGCTGATGGAGCACTTCAAGAAGGAAAATATTTGGAAGATGTTTGATGTTGTTATTGCCTTCACGCTCCCTTTCAAGGAAGCACATTTGGCTTGTTCCCGCAAGGATATGCCACTTAGTGCTTACCCCCTCTTGGTTCAAGCGCTGCGCAATGATATTAACAAGTGTCTCACTCCCGAGTTTGATGAACTTCTTGGTCAGGGCTCAAGAGCAGAAGTTGCTGGTATGATCCGTGAACGTTTCAATATGGATGGTGTTGATCCCAGCGGACTGAAGGTTGGTTTACTCGATGAGCATCACTTGATGTGTTTCCTCTGTGACCCAAACTCTCGTGTGTGGAGGGAGTTGTTCTACCTGCAGACTAACAAGGCTGCGCTCGTAAGGAAGATGATCGAGTGGTATGTGCCTTTGGGTGAAGATGGTTCTGATGAGATGCGGAGGAGAGTTAAAAAGGATTTTGAGGACTTTGATACTCAAAACAATGACTGGTTTCATTCTTTTGACGTTCCACTTCCATCGCTTCCATCTTTGGAACAGCTGCAACAGAACAACAAGTCTTTTAGTATCAAAAATGTGGTACAGTATGTGGAATCAACTGGTGCTATTTCTGGTCGCATCACGTGGTTTGAATGTTATGCAGGATCATCTGACTTCTATCGATTGGTTGCTAAGCCTCTAATGTCTATGGGAACTGTCGGATCGATGGATTGTGAGCGTAGGGCCAAACCTCTGAAGAACAGCATTCTTGTGAAGGATAGGAATAGGATGAAGGATCCAACTGGTGTTGCACTTCTTCGAGGGAAGGAAAACCTCCGTCATATCATGGATGCGAAGAAGATGCTTGGAAAGAAGCTTGCTGACAGTCTCTCTTAGAGTGATGTGTTGACTGCAGAGTGCAAAGTATTACGACTATCTCAGGATAAGCTAGAGTGAAATTTAATCCCTTGAAATTTCTGAAATTTCTGAAATTTCAACCTGCAATTTTCAACCCCCTCCAAAAATGGTGAAATTCCATTACGCTACTCCACCATGGCAGCCGCCTAACTAGCCCTTAAATTTTATTTCTACTATAAGAGAGATATATGCTAAACCATTCATGAAGACCTTTAGAGTATGTTCAGTAGAGTGGATAGTATCCAAGAATCGTAGTAATATCTTATTTTCTCGTCGAGATATGCATTTTGGGGTTCACTATGGGCTTGTCTAAAACTTTATTTATGGAGAAATTTGGCAGGAAAGCCCATAGTGAACCCCAAAATGCATATCTCGACGAGAAAATAAGATATCACTTCGCGTGCTTCGCGCGGTGTTGAGAATACAGATTGTAAATACTGCGTGAAGCGAGCGCGCATAGTGTGAGAAACAGATGATTAACTTAGCAATATGTTCATGTTGAATTAAAATAGAGGAAGGCATTACCGCTTCAGGAACAGCTTTTTAGATCAATAACAGTCGAACGCGTCACCATTTTGTCTTCAATCCTGCAAGCCTTCGCGTTTTGTCTGAATCATGCTTGGATTTGCTCGAACCATCTGTTCGGCAGTTCCGCATGATGCACGAGGAGTTCACAGACAAAAAAAGCTCACAGCCCGGCAGCTGCAGGCCTCCAAGCTCCTCCGAAGCGGGGTGTCCTGAAGCAATCACCACGCAGCACACAGCACCCCAAAAGGCGGGGTGCGGATCAGCACATAATCATCTAACCTTACGTCTTCTTACTCCTCTCGATCGGGTGGAAAACCATGAGCAAGCTAGGCATCAACGAAGCGAATGGCCATCTCATCTTCCTGGAAGATCTTGTTCGCAAAGAGCAGCGCAAAGCCTATCAAACCGAGGATTTCCTCTCCACGCGGTGGCAACAGGATCTCTGGGAAGGTGTGGCCTCGATAGAAAAAAGCCGATTTGCAAGTAAATCCCCGTCTTCTGTGATCCCTTCTGCTCCTCAAGCTACCCCATCTGACTTGTGCGTTGACTGGAGGGAAAAGATATGTGAATGGAAGTACAAGGTCGTTGACTGTTTTGACTTGGACCGCGAGGTTGTAAGCATCTCCATGTTCTTTCTCGACAAATACCTGGAAAAGCACTTTGTCAACGAAGAGGTGAGTTGGCTGTCAAATCATTCACACCTTCTCGCACATCACACACTCACTTTACCATCAATATTTTTCACTCTCTCACTAACCATATCTGACTCACTGTTGGTGATGGCAATGTCTAATAGCTTTTTCAACTTTCTGCAATGGCATGCATCTATCTAGCCACAAAAATTCACTGTCCGAAGAAGATTTCCATGAAACAAATAGTGTCACTCGGCGGCGATGGTTGTAAGTTTCATAGTATTTGCCATTTTCCTGTCTGTCTTGGCTGGATTGTAAACAGCTGCCTCACCATCTACCTCCTCATCACATCTTGCAGTCACCACGGATCACCTTGAAGCAATGGAGCTCTCTGTAGCTGACACACTAGGATGGCATCTACACCCACCAACAAGCGTGCGATTCATTGAGAACTTCTTTCCACTTATCATGGGTGATGTGAGGGACGAGTTTGGAGTTTCAAGTGCTTTGGAACTCTCTAGATTTCTGACCGAACTCAGCGTTTGCGTATACCAATTTACCTCCTCAAACTCAAAGCCGTCTTCAGTTGCAATAGCAGCAATACTTCTCAGTATTTCCCACTTCCAGCTCCCTCATACAATTGAAGACAAATTGAGGGAGCTGACAACGAGTTTATCACTGGAGTCAAACTCATCTGAAATCCGCAAGTGTGAAAAACTCTTACGCGTTATCTACGCATGTCACATATCACACGATCCCACTCCTTTCCGGAAATAAACGCACATATTCAACTGGATGATACCACATTCAGTTGTGAAAGAACCAATAGTGCGAACTCACACAACTAATCTCACCCATAATGTAGAAACTGAACACACACGAGGATTAAAAACCTATTCTGACATCAGATGAGCAAATGTAAAGTAAACTTAAGTATCAGAACAATTACTCCATTATCACTTGACCTTCGCGCTGGCGACCCATTGCACTGGATAACTCAGCAAGAGCAGGCCCCGATACTCCAAGAAACATTGGAAGGTCATTCTTTTGTCGAGATTGACGGAACATTTTACTTCCAGTACTCGTCGGCGCATCATCTGGGGGTTCTGTTACAGCGACAACTTCGTATTCTTCTGCCAATCCCATAGTCTTTAATCTACTCTGCAGATCCCGCAGCAGAACATTCTGGTCATAGATTGACGGAGGTGGCGGCATATTGCGGCTTTTGCTAGAGCTTCTTGCAGCCTGATTCTTCGATGTCTGAGAGCGTCTGTGAGATCCATTCCCAGTGAAAATTAAAGTTTTGTCCAATGGTACATTCTGCTTAGTTTCGAAGGTAGAATGCAGAACCTCCTCGTCCACACTTGCTTCATCACTCACGTGGATAGCGCTCGGAGTAGTTACAATACTATCTTGTATTTCATTAGATTCAGGTTTGATAGCCGTGCTTCCGCTTTCATCACCGGTCGAACGAGGTAGAACAAGATTATCCAATTCTGACATTGTACTATAAGATCTTTCAACGAGATCATGTAGCTTTCCCAACCAATCTTTCCAATCCGGTTCAGATTCTTCTGATCTAGAATGTGCTTCTTCAAATGCCCACAAGCTAATATGTGCTCCTTCAAGATTGGACTTTAGCAAATCAATGACATTATTCACATCTCTACCATCCTCCCTGCCACAAGCACGTGTAAGATCATCTTCACAACTTTTTGTAGCACCTGAAGAAGGCATCGAAAATGCAGATTGTAAGAATATGATTCGTTCTCTTGCCTCCTGCACTGAACTAGCAATGGTTGCTGTTTCGGAACCAACATAATGTGCCTTCTCTAATAATGAGAACTTCAAACGAGAAGGCGAAAAAAGCTCTGAAAGAGTTGCACCTAAATACTTTCCGACATGTTCCGTCCATTTTGTTAGTCGCGATAATGTCAAAACACAATTAGACTCAACTGTGTGCTTCAGATCATGTACGAATTCATCCCAACCAGAAATGCCCGAAAAATTCACTGCATGCTCAGCTACAATATTTTGTAGTGAGGTCGTCTGATCTACGATGGCATGGTGAAGAATCTGCCTATATCGATGCAATGTCATTTTTGGCTTGTATGATTTCATCATTGACTCTTTCGACGCGTTTTGACTACGTACTTTTCTTTCCAACCAAGCTCTCTCCGCCCGCCGAGACGCTGGGATATTGTTCGGTCCAATTCCTAAACGCAATCCTGTACCGACTGTCAACATGTGGAGGCATGATTGAATAGTTTGCAATAATTCAGTATGTGATGTTGCCAACTCGACCACGCTGTCAAGATAAATTTGGACTGATCCCTGTTTTGTGTGCTGCTTCTCTGTATCTATCATCATCGCTTCCTCGCTATTGTGGTGTGCTCGAGATTCTTCGTTTGCTCCTCTCACATTTTTATTTGTGCCACAATTATCCGGAGAAAACAGTGGAGGAGCACCAATTGATCCAAGTAACTTTGATACTTCTAGACGTTTTGCGAAGAGCATGTTGATGCACGTAGCTTCAAGCGGTGCCATCTTTGGAGGTGTCGGAGTAGCAGCACTTGGAGATTGTTGGTGGTCGCGACGCCCATCTTCATCGTCTCCTCCACTGATGCTATTGCGTCGAAATGCATTGTATTCTCGATTGATTGGAGTTTCAGAATTTGAAGCAAGATTCATACCACCACCTTCTACGAGATCATGGTGGTCATTATGATGATGAATGTGTGGACCAAGAACTATCATCGTCGTCGAGATGATGAGAGCGACCAATGTCAACGTCGCGTCAACGCCTTCGTAATTGTGGCGTGGATATCATAGTGGAGTGTGGTTCTGGGGATAAAAAATTTGTGCGAAAACAACTGCGAAAAAGATACCAGTCTCATCAACATCAAGCCTCATCAGGTCACCCACCTATTGACATAGTCTATGCGCTTCCGTACTCTTCCGAAGCGATGGAGATACTTCTTAGGCAGTGCAACACTTCCACGCCATCCTTCTTAGCAAGCAAGGTTTCAGCATCAATCTGCATCGATAACGACGGCGCTATATCAGTCATGATTATGAAATGTGATGTGGTGTTGCATCCGACCAAAATGGACCTCATCAGGTCACCTACACGGCTCCTGGACAGGCAGTATCATCAGAGAACAATATCGCCTATCGTATCGCCGCCAAGTATAATGAGCCATCCTATGTTGACGATGATAGAGACGATATGAAAGAAACGAATGATGTGCTGCGGGCCAGCCCAAATTGGACCTATGCAGCAGCCTACGTTCTACCAATCCAACCCGAATGCGCAGTGCAAATGAGCTTCTATTATCGCCGCCAAGTATAATGGGTCATCACAAGCGTCTCACGCCTATATTGACGATGATAGAGACGATATGAAAGAAAGGAATGATGTGCTGCGGGTCGGCCCAAATTGGACCTCTCAGATCAGCTCCGAGACTGTAGCATCACTTCAACTTACACGATCCGACTGCGCAGTGCAAATGAGCTTCTATCGTATCGCCGCCAAGTATAATGAGCCATCACAAGCGTCTCACGCCTATATTGAAGATGATAGAGACGATATGAAGGAAAGGAATGATGTGCTGCGGGCCAGCCCAAATTGGACCTCTTCAGGTCATCTACGATGCAGCAGCCTGCGTTCTACCAATGCAACCCGACTGCGCAGTGCAAATGAGCTTCTATCGTATCGCCGCCAAGTATAATGAGCCATCTTATCGATGCACTCATGATTATGAAATGTGATGTGGTGTTTCCGCTTGTTACCGTCCGATCAAATTGGACCTCATCAGGTCACCTACACGGCTCTGGACAGGCAGTATCATCAAGGAACAATATCTTCTATGCTAATGTAAAATATTGTGTATGGAGAGACATAGGATGACATTTACGATGTTTGGAATGTGTAATTATACCTTCTTGTTGGACTCTCGCGTTTAAATCGGATTAGGAGCATGACCTGAGTAGGATCAAGTAGAGCCATACACTATACCATCACCTCCCCATTCTTTTGATTCACTATACTTCTCCAGCTCTTTCGCCCATTTCTGTTCTTTGTCTACGCCTGTTGCTGCAGCAACACTCTTGACGGCATCAACGAAGGCTTTCCTCAAAAACGTAGGATCTTTCGCAGATCTCAAATCAAGAGTAACATTAAAGAACAAGTTGCCATCGTAGCCCAAAACTTGAATAATCGAAACGGGATGAGGCATCACGATCTGCATCTTCTTGACATCATATACGTTTCCTGATGTTGGAGAGAAGAAAGATACTATGCCACAACACACAAGGGAAATCGCAAATGTGAGCAACACCCATCAAAGAACAGGTGATACAAACAATGTTGAGACTCACTAGCTTCAAATGGACCTGGCACATTTGACCACACACAGCTGACACGTTGGAATGTTTCAATACCCTTCTCTGCTATTTTTTCCACCGGTATCAAAGGTTGGAGAAGTCTGTTCACACATGACATTAAGAGAGGGGTGTTAGATTTCTTCACTTTTGTCATGTATTCCTTGATATCTTTCAATGCCTCCATTGGAGTATACTCTTCACACGGCAACTTCAACGGGACAATCACTGGCGTCATCCCGTTCCTGAGGCCATATTCTTCATCATTATACAAACTCGGTGGAATCGGATTCGCAATCGGAAGCAGAAGGCGTACTCCACCAACGTCGCTCCTTCGTATTCCTAGGTGATCAAAGTAACTTCCAAAGGCGATGGATACACACAAGAGAAGAATATCATTGATCGTGCTTCCAACACTCTTCCTTGCCATATCCTTGAAAAGATTCACCTTCATTGTAGGAAGGTAAACAGTCCCACTGTTATGAATACATGAAGAGAAGTTAGAGAAAAGACAGCAAAGATTGAGATTGAAAGACTCACAAGCACTTACATGGAGTCGCAAGGAATTGGCTTTCCAAAATGATCCGGAAGCGGCCTGAGTGGATTTGGAACTTCATAAGGAAGTGTCAAGCAGTTCACAAGAAACTTTACCGCTCGTATGAGATTAGGAGGCCAGCATATTAGTTTCAGTGGAAGCATCCTGATTCGCGTCTCTCCAGCCCTGACAAAGTATCTTAGGATAGGTGATAGGTCTTCCAGTGCTAATTTACCCTTGGAATTCGTCTTTACTCCAACGTCTCGAAGGAGTGTGACAGCTGACACACCATCACATATGCAATGGTCTATTCGAAGCAGTACTGCTTTACTTGATAGTATGATGACTCTCCACAAGGGCATGTCTTGTCCACTCTCATCTTGAGGAGATAGAATTTGACTAATGTAGGAGTGTGCGCGTTGGAGCACCAGCTTCTCGGTATTGACATCCTCCCCATCCTCTTCGTACATCGGGTCAACACTGACACACTGATCCACGAAATTCCTCTCAATTGGGCACCAGACACATTCTCCGTTACGTTCACCAACGTCAAATCGAGGAATGGATCTCATACGCTCATACTTGGCAGCCAAAGTTGTCATAGTTTGAATAAAGTCAAGCCGCATGTCATCCTTGCTCATATTACTGTCAACGTAGCAGATGATATTGATAACATTTTGCTTTAATGCAAGTCCTTTTTCCAAAAGGTCACGGTTTGCAGCCATAGCTGACATGTGTGATGTACGCCTGTGGTACGTCCTCTTCTTTCTCTTTCTATACGACGACTCTTCTACTGCTTCGTAATCCCAAGCCCAAGGATCCGCAACTGCTTTTCTAAATGAATAAGTTGGCCAGAATCTTTTCATTAGTTCAGCTACTGTATGTCGTCTCTTATGCTGTTGTCGACCGCGTTGAAGAAAGCGTACCGTGAGTAGGAAGATAACACACAGCAGGCTCAAAATCACAGGAGGGGAGAAAGCTCCAAGGCAAATGATGAGAGGAGAGCTGAAAGCGGCATCCACCGCCGACTTCAAATGACATGGTGGTAATTGATAGTACATGATATTGATTGAGATAGTGATTGATTATTGTTTTATTCTTTGTGTTGAGGCTCTTGCCTCCAGTAGAGCTTGCTGGTGGTCGAAAGAGAAGCTGATAGTGAAGGGATTGAAGGAGTTCGCGATTTAAATTAATCGCCAAGTATCGCTGTGTCGGGAGTTTACCTGCGTCATCGTCGCGTGTTATAATCGCTATTTGTATTTGCTGCACTTCTTCTTTCATCGAGCACTCGCTCTTGCCTCTAGTATCAGGAAACCCCTACTCCATAACACCATCTGCCTCGTACCGCCTCCATACAATGCCTCGTTACTATTGGGCGGGTTACCTCCTGTGTGCCCTGAGTGCACCCGTCTCTTCTTTGGTGTCACCCGCTGCGCTTCAAAAGACACGTGCACATGATATGCGTGCGCTGTTTTCAGCTGCTCCGTCGGCTGAACCAACTACGGAGACAGACAAAAGCATTCCTCCAGAGGAAGGTCAAAATCACTATGATGCCGTTGTAGTTGGTGGAGGGCCTGCTGGTCTTTTAAGTGCCATCATGTTGGCACAGAAGTTACCTCAACTCTCTTCGTTGCCATCATCAGCGAAACGAGTTGTCGTATACGATCGTCTCGATCCTCCACCCCCGCCTGACAATTTAGTCTACTCCACTGATGTTTCAAAATACTATCTGCTTGGCATAGGTCATAGAGGTCAGAATGCTCTAAAGTACTTCGATGTTTGGGAGGATGTAGAGAAGGCGTCGGTTGCTGTATTGGGAAGACGCGATTGGGCACCAGGTAAGATGAAGGAGGAGGATGCTAGAATCACTATGTCAAATAAGGAAGTGACAAGCCGAGTATTAGCGAGAGATAAGCTTGTGGGTGTACTGAAACAAGTTATTGAGACAAGATACAGTGATGTTATCGAATTAAAGTACGGGTATCAGGTAGACCCAATTACTTTTGGCAATGAAGAAGGAGCGAGTGATGACGATGAAGCTGGTCCACCAGTCCAGCTTCAAGTATCACCATGCACTCCTCTTTCTTCTGATGGCGATGTTGAAGAGTGTAGTATTGAGAATAATGAACCGAGTCAGATCACAACACAATTCTTGATTGGTGCAGATGGTGCCGCGCGTGGTATCGCCAACGCAATGGAAACTGCTGATGAAGAATATCGAAAACAAAGAAGTCTATTCCAGAGACTGTTTGGAAAACCTAAGCAACTTCCTTTCCGAGTAACGCGATACGAAGATGACAATCAGCGTGTGTACAAATCAATCCCCATTTGTTTCCCTGAACATTGGCCACACGATCTGAACTATTCAGCAAGATCAGTCGGCAATCGTGGGACATTCGAAGCTCTTCCCTCTGATGCAAACGGCAATTACTGCGCGCTCTTACTTTTACGTCCTGATGATGTGTTAGCATCTGCCAACTGTGATCCTAAGGTATTGCGAGAGTTTTTCGACACGCAATTTGCTCAATTCAGTGCATTGTTAGAGGATGACGTTATCAATGACGTCGCCAAGAAGGGCGCATCAACTCTTCCTTCATTCCGATTTGCAGACGGACGTCATCACGAAGGTGGAAGGACAGTCATCTTGGGTGATTGCGTTCATACAGTCAAACCATACTACGGATTGGGAGCCAACACAGCATTAGAGGATGTGAAGATTCTTTCTCAAATCCTTGAATCTGTTCCTGACCTGGAGAAGAACATCAATCAAGCTCCTCCAGAATTTACCAAACAGAGGGCTGCCGATAGCTGTGCTCTAGTTAAAATATCGCGAGGAATGGACCGACCAGGAAAGATTGGTACTATGCGATTTGTGCTCCCTCTCATTCTTGATTCCATGTTCAACAAACAATTCCCAAGCATCTTCGGGCCAAATATGTTCCAAATGTTTCAGAAACAAGGTGTGAGCTTTACACAAATCCAGAGAAAAAAGAGGCTAGACAGACTGATGCAATCGGTAGTGATTGCAACAGTTTTATCGTCAATCGGAATGGGATTAAGATATTCGACAAAAGTTCTCGCAAGAACATTGGGTGCGTCTACTACTGTTGTGCGGGGATCTCTAGCAGCAACGATGGCCGTTGCTAGTTTTGCTCGCAGTAAGCTATCGAAAAAAGAAACAAAATAATACTTAAGTAATTATAAAACTTAATTAAATGAATGGAATTATTACAAACCACAGCTTTACCAGTTGCCAGTTGCAAGCACTGATATCTTCCTCCGCTCGACGACACTCATTTGAATCAGAATTACGAAGTTATACCTCTCTCCTCTGGCCTTGACATTTCTAAGGCTAGAATGTTCTTTTCTCTTGGTTACACATCAGATTGCACTCTATTCTACCCAATCGCAATCATACCATAAGCCACAACAATAGGTATTATTTATCAATCGTCATATATTGCCATAAAAGCTGATATTCTATTGCTTGAAATGAGCCCAAAGTCCCAGAGATTACTCAAATGTAGCAAAAGATTCATTCGTAAGTCTGCACCTTTCAGCTTGTCTCTATTCATCAAAATGAAAGTTTCAACTTTCCGTGGAAGGTCTCTATCAGCAATCACATGATGACACTTGATGAACCTATTCCACAGATTCATGAATTTCTTTTCCTTGTCTGAAACATCATCAAATTGATTAATGAGTGATTCACTCATTTCATGCAGCCAATTTTCGACATCTTCACAACCAGATTGGTCTTGTATCTCAGTTGCAGATGCAAGTGGTTGATTTGTACGAGGGCAAAAATATTGACGTATCGGACGCGTGATTGGTTTCTCTTTTCCTGACGCACTTTCACCTCTTTTGACAGAAGCAATCTGATTCTTTTGACTACGTTTCACAGCATGGAGTCCATCTGCAGACATCTGATTTTCTTGGCAATGTTTCACAGCAGACGTACCGTCTCTCTTCTTTTTTGTAGCAATGGTTGCAATTTCTCTTATCTCCTCCCCTTCAGAGCTAGATGTTTCTACGTATTTACGTTTTGCCACATTTACCACCGCCCCTTCAGATCCAAAAGAAGTTCCTCCAGAACAAGAGGAAGAATCCGACTCTGCAGCGGCGATGGAACTAGCACCGCTGCGTTTGTGAAGATCAATGACTGGAGAAGAGAAAAATCTCGACGGTGGCACCTTCTCCATTTTGTTGGGAAGTGAGGTGGCGTTAGATCACAATAATACAGAGATAACTGCTTAGCTGAAGTTTATTAGTGCATTGCATGTGGGAAGATGATGTTGGGGGATGGCAGTGGCATGTGAGGCATCGGTATGGTATAGGCAGTCGGCAGATCACAGGCGAAGGTAAGTTGTTGCTTGGTTGGCGGAATTTTTCTTGAGCGCGCAAGAATCAGCATAGCATGTACCTAGCATTTCTTGCTCTCTTCTCACGTGTGTCAGGTGATAGGTGCATCTCATCGATGATCGATGCATCTCAGCATTATCGTAGGCGTCTTTCTTCGAGCTTACTATCTAAAGAAGGGGCTTGCTACTCAGCATAGAACAAAACAAGCACATGAATGTTGATTGGAGAGCATTGCTCACATCAATGAAGGGCGAAATTATTGTTCGGGATTTTAATCACATAACATGGTGACTTCTTCCTCTAAAAAGGCAGTCCAAGATGCTTACAATGAAGTCCAGCACGAGTTAGAGGCTAGGAAAATGGAGCATTGGAAAGAAATCAAGAAGAATCATTTCCTACTGCAATCACAGGCAAACGAAACAATTTCTTCGCATCCTCGTCTCCCAGCTGCAAGCGAATCTGTCTGTGTAGGGCAAGATAGTAAATCCACAGTTACAATTCATAAAGCAAGGTCAAATGAAACAACTGCCGTTCAAGTTGAAACTTCGTTGATAGAATCAAAACAACCACCTCTTCCCAAATCGCGGACAGTAGTACTGCAAAACTTCTCATATGCGGTTGATGATGAGCCTGAAATGAAATTCACACACAACATTGATGACAATGATGAAGTTACTCAAGAAGAGATGATCGAGGAACTAGTCGAGTTGGGTGCAAAAGCAAGAACATATTGTTTTGGTCAACCTCACAAGGAGAAGCAATTTCTAATTGATGCCACCCTACAGCATCTGGAGGAAAAGAATGTTTTACCCCAACAAATAGACAAGCGTGAGCGATACTACACTGATATTGCGAAAGTTTCAAAAGTTGACGAGCGTAGCGTGAAGGAGCGCCACCAACTCCATATCCAGCAAGAGACAACGACTGATATTGGATGCAATACAAATGCAGTCAAATCCGATGATGTAGCATCATATGACAATATAATTGACTCTTACAGAGAGTTATTCTGTCGAAGATGCTTTACATATGATTGTAATATCCATGGCAACTTGCCTAAGCCCAATTTAGAACTCCTTGGGGAACTTGCATTGGATAAAGAGAAAGATGGGAAATGGGCAGAGATAGATGGGCACACAAGTTTAGAAGACCAAACAACAATTAAATCCAATCCAGCATTTATAAGCAACTGTGAAAGTGATGAGCTGTCTCAAACCCAGCAATCTATCTGTGCTCGAATGCACCTCATATTTAAAGGAGATGTTGAAAAGATGGCACTTGCCATGGGGGCATCGACGAATGCAGTTCAATCTTTTGTTACTTTGAACAAGATTAAGTTACGCGATCCACAGTATGTTACTCCCAAGCTGCTCAAAAGAAAGAGAGATAAAGTCCAATCTTACGTGTCAATGAGAAACTACAAGCCTGAATATCTCAACAATATCCAAAGCACATTGATACATCCAGCATTTATTCCTTGTGATCACGACGGGCTCTGTAACCAGTCAAACTGTAGTTGCATTAAAAACGGATTCTTCTGCACCAAGCATTGTGGATGGGGAAACATGTCCGCGAACTTCTTTCGTGGCTGTGCTTGTCAGGCTGGTCAGTGCCAATCATCGTCATGTGCTTGCTACGCAGCAAAAAGAGAATGCGATCCAGACTTGTGTCGATCTTGTGGTGCTTGCACTGATCCACCAAATAATCCTGCTGGTGACGGACAGCGTTGTCGAAATGACAATATGAGCATGAAAAGAGGAGTCAGTCTCCTTGTTGGAGAGTCTAGTGTTGAAGGAGCAGGCCTTGGTCTCTTCACGCAATATCAATTGATGAAGAGTGACTTTGTAGACGAGTACGTCGGCGAGATCATCTCGCAAGAAGAGGCAGAGAGACGCGGAGTGGTATATGATCGTCAAAACATGAGGTGAGTCACTAATACCTAGTATTGCTAGCCTTATCGCGTCGTTCAAGTAGTCTTACAACATCTTCGTTTCAGCTACCTCTTCAATTTGTGCTCGGATTTTTCTGTTGATGCAACTGTAAAGGGCAACAGCACACGATACGCGAACCACAGTGATGACCCGAACATCGAACCAAGATTGATACGAGTGAACGGCGACTCAAGAATTGGCTTCTTTGCTATCAAAGACATAGGTCCAGAGGAGGAACTCTTCTTTGACTATGGATATTCGACTGAAATCGACAACGAGCAACTATTTAAGCCAAATCATGCTCACAAGTTTCATTGGATGGGCAGTAAAAGTAATAAGAAGTCTTAGCAGTCGCAATCTTAGTAATATGTGAAGTTGTACGCAACAGCATTCTCTGTGCATTCAAGACCACGATGTGTCACTTACTGCCTGAGCGAGATGAAAACCAAACACCAAACCCAGCTCCCCACTTCTCCATTCTCCACCACGGGCACTTTGACTGAGGATGAAAGCTGATGAAATATATGATGTAGCCAGTAGCTATGATGGGATCCAGCTATGATGTATCCAAACCCAGCTGCCACACTTCTCCACCACGGGCACTTTGACTGGTCTTTCTATCCATTGGTACCCAACTTGACGTGGTCAGTCGGTCACGCACCCGTCGTCTGACCTGTTTCTCCTTTTGAGGCCGGACTGAGAGGAATTAGTATGGTTCTACTTACGAGACCACCTTGGAAAATTCAAGATTCATGACCTTCACACTCACGACCCCAACCGCTATCGCTTGACGGCGGCAAAATACACCGCTGAACCGTAATCCGCTCATAATAAAAAACCATTTTGGTAAGAAGAGGTTGCCTACTACAATAACTACAGCAGCCCCCCCTCTCTAGTTCCCAAGATGAAGCGTAAGATAGCCGAGCAGACAGCAGCAGCAGCGCGTCCTAAGAAGAGGTCACCTCTCTTGGGGAGACCACAGAATCACTATGATGCTCCTGAAGAGTTGAAAGCCAGCATGACGAAAGAGCAACTCGCTGAATGGCGTAAACAAATGCGGAAGGAAAGGAACCGTGCATCAGCTGCTGCGTCTAGGCAAAAGACTCAATCGCGTATAAAGGAACTAGAGGGGGAGGTTACCAAATGGAAACAAAGCTACGAAGATATGCAAGAGAAGATGATGAAACTCCAACAACAGGTCGACCTTCTCACCAAGGTCCACTGTCAAGACCCTGCCCCCACCGCCACCACTCAAGATGATTCTGCCTCACACAGCTACATGGTGTCACCCACCTCAAGCTATTTGTACTCCCCAAGTTCACAGGAGCAAATTGATGCTCTATCTCTCCTTCAAGGTCTTTCGCGTCCACAAGTTGTGTCAAGTTCTGATGTTGCCCTCCTCCCCCCTCCCCAATCCTCCTCTCTAGAAGCTCAAACAACGGTTGAGGATCAGGTAATTCCCAATGTCAATGAATCAAAGAAGCACTTAAATACGATCACACGACAAGCATAGTCAATGATCATCTATGTATGGCTGTTTTGCAACACCATATTATTACGCCTTGAGAGAACATTTTTTCTCTCTGGCAAGTTAAAGTCTTCCCGCAGTGAAGTACACTGGTGCCAATTCTTTGATGAACGACAAGGATATTCCGCCTAAACTCCCGAAGTTTGATGTTCTGACGGAGGAAGATATGGCTGATGCTCAGGACAGTGTTGCTGATGTAGATGTGAATGCTACTCCCGATATCAAATCGGTCGAGATGCTCTCATCATCATCGTCATCATCATCTGTATCCACTGAAAGAAGCAATGCAGACTCTTTCATGACTGCTGCTGCTTCTGCAAGCAACGAGGGTAAGGAAGAAGTTAGCATTGATAATGACGACGACTTGCTGGATTTGTTGGTTGAGACCTTGGATGTTGATTTCGATCACAACTTGTTCCCATGATGGCTCATCATGACATCTTTGAGCAATGCGGATATTTGTACATGACAGTGACAGGACCTTTGAGTATCGTCCTTCCGTAAACAATAGTTGTCAGGAACTTTGAATATCGTCCTGCTAAAATTATCATTAATATTAGTTTCTAATCTATCTCTCTCGCATCGATTGTAGAAGTAAATTATCCTGATGTAGCAGGCAACGCCCGTCCTGAGATATAATCAACGAGTTTTCCCAACAGTTCTTGAACTAGAGTTGGAAAGTACAACGCATCCTCTCCATTCCTTTTCCACATGCTTAGTCTAAGTGGTGCAATGATGTTGGTCATCACTTGAAATGTGCACGAAGTATAGCTTGCCAGATACACCCAAAGCAACCCAGGATTTTTCGTGATCCAGCTTTCACCAAAAAGCAGATAGCTAGGACTTATCATTGAACTGAGAATCAACTGGGCACATCTCTTGACTGACATCTTACTCCTGTCATCAGCCTGCAACTGTTTCGAAGCTGATTTTTCACCAACATCTTCATTTTTTCTATTCCAGGAAGCGTCCCACAAGCCGGTATTGGTCGCACCTGGTAACACTACATCAACTCTTAGCCAGCTTCTCTCTTCTGCAGCAAGTGCAAGAAAATAACTTCTTAGCGCATGCTTACTTGCAGAGTAAGCAGCATTTAGAGGAGAGGCTCCACGTCCCATCAAGCTTGATATTGCAACGATATGACCATGCCCTCTCTCTTTCCATCGATCTTGACGCAGTAACTTATGAGCAAGCTGAACTGGAGAGGCAAAGTTGACTTGCATCAAATCAGGAAGCGCCTTATCGACATTTGTTTCTAGTGCAGGAGCACAATGATATTGTCCTGCGTTTAGGATGACTATATCAATACCCGATTCTGGAGCACTCTCTAACGCACTTTTTACTGCTCCATCTAACTCTTCTACTCGACTCTGATCAAATGGCACCAAAGATATTCCCATCTCTCGTTCATTTCCCACAGCATTTGATCGCATCACATGCGATTCACGACATGTCTTTGCTACCTTGTCAAGCTTATCAATCCGTCTACCAGACAGAATGAGATGCCCAACACCAGCTGATGCCAACTGTATTGCAAGCTCGGCACCAATCCCAGATGAACTGCCTGTTATCCAAACCGTCTTTCCTTCCAGTGCAGTGGTGTTTCGGCCAAAGATTCGTCTTGTGTCATCGCATGCATCGGTAGCGCCAATTGTTGCAGTATTTGTTAGATATGTATCATAGATTAAAAGTAATACGTTGGCATCTAGTGACCATAGAATTTTAATGATTATGGATAGAGCAACGATGAAAGTAGCTTTGCGTTTCATCTTCGTCAATGCAATCCATGAGACATGAGGGCTGTGTGCTGTGTTGGAGTGCAAAAGCAAAAGGCGCGAAAGCAAAAAGCAAAAAAAGTTGCACTTGGCAAGCTTTCGCATCTCTATTGTAGCGTCTGCAAAAAGAGAAAGTTTCCTCGACGAGCATTCTCCAGTTCTCCATCATGATAAAAGCGCAGAGCAAGAATCATTTTCATTGGATTTTTGTTAGTACAACTTTCACTTGTTGTTGTTGTTGAGAGTGAAGTATTGTAACTCGTTAGTATTCGCGGAGGGGAATCGATTATCATTATTCATCCAGCCATGGGGTGCTCACAAAGCAAGGCCGTGGAGGTGCCTCCAGGGCCTCCAGGGCCATCTCAATCATCAGATGCAAAAACACCACTATCATCTAATGTTGCAATAAAAAGTAGTAGTAGTGGTCGTGCCTCCCCTTTCATGAGCGGTAAGAGTAGCAAGAAGGTCAAACCATCAGCGCTATATCACCACCTCCTTCACGGACTAGGAAGTTCCGATCTTCCAAATGCCGTGGGCAAAGTCCAGGCACAAACTGTTCCCTTTTGGATTGAGGCGCAGCGACTCTGCGAGACAGATGCCAGCACCGTCGCATCCTACGTCGATCTCAACACGAAAGGGACACCGTTGCATGTGGCATGCTCATTGGGTTCGGCTCGCGTCGATTCCATGGAGGTAGCCGATGCAGCTATCAATTGCGTCCGAACAATTATGGAACACAGCCCGGGGTCGATAAGTTTACGTGATAATCACGATCATGTGCCCATCGAGGGGATTTTTTCGGCCATGGCCGCGGCAAAGGCGAACAATAGCAATACTGAGGAGGAGGATGCTGCCGCAATCAAGAGTGCCTATGCGTTTCGAAAGGAGGTTGCCAAACTTCTCCTTACCAAAAATCCAACTTGTACCCTCCTTCGTGGAGAGAAATTATATTGTATTGCCGAGTCGTTATCAGATGATTGTGAACAGCCATTGGGCCCTACTGCGGAATTTGTGAAGGTTCTCGTGGACAAGGGTGGGGCGTCAGCTCAACCTTCTGTGAGAGGAGAGCGACGCTCTCCTGTGGATGATGATGATGTGTTGGCAATGTTATATCGTCGCTTTGTGAGACAATTTGATCAATCGGAACGTTTCTTTGAGGGGGATAACTCCCGTCCTGAGGTTGTTAGTCATCGTGAAAAGTTTAAGAATGCGGCAGTGAATACGTTCAATATTATTGAATTATTGTTGAGACAACCCAAATCTACTGACGCTGCGGAAAATAATGGAGATCTTGATTGCCTATTGGTTCATAATGCAGTTAGATCGGAAACATGTGCACCAGACTTATTGAGGTACATTGTGGAAACAAACTTGGAAAAGGTTGCCGAGAAAGACTCACGGGGTAATTTGCCTCTTCATTATGCTGCTGGTTATGGAGAGAGTGTCGCGACCAATGACGATGGTGCTCCTGTGGCTTCACCAGAGGCGTATTCGAAATATGTCATTGATGAACTGCTCTACGCTTATCCCATTGGAGCCTCGGTTGAGAACGCAGATGGAACTCTCCCCATTACTCTCGCAATTGAGTCGGGCAAGAAATGGATTGGTGGGGGCATACGCTCTCTTCATGAGGCTTATCCTGAGGGAATTGAACAAATAAATCTTGGTGATAAACATCCTCTAATGCACAGCATGAGCTTTGCAACCATGGGAGATGTTTCAGTAGACGAGACATCGAATGATTTGGATGGTAACGACGACGAGGAAGGTACAATCGCAACAGGTGTTGATGGCGGGGGAGGACGAACCAGAAAGAGAAAGGCCAAACGTAAAATCAACAAGGACGAAAGCCACGATGCCATCATGTTCGTTCAAAAGCCCGATGCTCCAGTACGCGATGTGATCACAACAATGTGGGCTAATGAAGATGATGGCGGTGTCCAGATGCTGGGATGTACGGCTATTGCAAACGCTGCGAAGAAGGCTGGGGATTCCCAGGAGGCAGTTGCTTCAGTGGCATTATTGGGCGTTACCACAGCAGTGAATGCCATGAAGAATCACCCGAATGAACCAGTCGTTCAAGAGAAGGCTTGTGCAGCATTGACAGCTATGGCACCCGCAGATGGAATGAGGGAAGTCTCCTTTGCGGCATCGGGAGCGATAGCGACGACTGTTTGTGCCATGCAAGCTCACGTTAGTGACGCAACCGTGCAGAGGGAGGCATGTCGAGCGCTGCGTGGAATTGCTGCCCAAGGCGGAGCTGATAGATGCACAACAGTTGCGAGTGTGAGTGGATTCACTGCATTAGTGAATGCTCTGGGTGCACATCCTGACGATATGGAAGTTCAAAAGGAGGCATGTCTTTGTATGGAGGTGCTGACAAGTTACCCCGATGCGTATTTGCCACAGTTGGATGAACAGACTGATGCGTATCTTCAGGCGGCGGCAGACAAATTTCCTGCAGAATGTTCAGAGCCCGCAAAGGCAATTCGAGCAAGGCTGAATGGGGAATGAACTAAAATGACGTAGGTTTAGGGTTTCTGAATAGTTCTTTGTTGGTCGTAGCGTTTAGGGTTTCTGAATAGTTCTTCGTTGGTATATTGTGTGTTTGTGTCAAAGGTCAGCAGATGAAAAAAGACATTGGTATTTAATCTTAAATAGTAATTTCACTGTGACCATGTTCATCGTATTGTAGAAAACTGACACATTAGTGGTGTTGTGTGAGCAAGTTGTCCACTCATCATCGCAGATGCACCACCATTCTTTCCATCTCCTTCTGTCTTTGCTCCCATAACAGCAGTATTGGTTCCATACCGTCCCATCATTGTGGCGTGTCCATCTTCACTAGGACCAAAGATCTTCACTTGACGAATATGCGTGTCCCTTCCATTCTGATGCATAGATGTAACTCCAATCTGGACAAAGTGAGTTCTCAATGGCTTACGTTTCCAGTGCGGCACCTTCTGTCTCCTCCGATTATTACCGTCGGCGTTATCTTCGTCATTTTCATCATCGTCTCCATCGGGATCTAATATTGAATCTAAGACGTCCTCACCCCATTTCCTCCAAAGAGGTATAACACACCACCCACGCGGCTCACGTAATTCTACAACCCGAACCTCCTCAAGATTGTGAAATGTTTCTCCTACTCTAATCTTCATTCTCTTTGGAGTGTAACTCTCATCTAAATTGAAGTCCATGTACAAAGCAATGGCACAAACTGTCTGCCGCCTAGCGAATTGAATGTTAATAAAATGCGGCTGTAAACCATCACTCTGCCAGTACGTATCCAGCGACGAATCTCGCAGCTGATCCACTCCGTTGCCCGGCTTGGCAGTGCTCAATGACCAACAAGCCGTCTTGCCAATTTCACGCACAGTCGACGCAACGGCTGGATCATCCGTGAGCGCCAAGGTGGCCGTTGCCCGGATTCTAAGATGTCGATAACTCCTGGCTTGACGGGAGGAGGAGCTGGCCCCATTTCCTCCACCACCGCGTGTATCAGTGGAGGCACGTCGGTCGTCGTCATCTTCGTCATCTTGGGATTGATCTGGGTCACCAGATATCATGGAGTCATCAGCCTCTTCGCCCTCGCCGCGTGTGGTGTCACCCTGAGAGCCAGTTTCTTGGGAACCCACGTCGCTTCTGTCATCACTGACATCTCTTTCAGACATTGTTGTTATGTAGAAGGCAGTAGTTCAAAGTTTTTGTGGTTTTTAGTTTAATTGTTCGTTGATACCACCAAGATTGATTTGGCCATGGTTGTTTCGATAAAAGCACCACGGGAACCATCAGTGAAAGTAAAAAAACGATGTACAATGCGCGGCAGTGGTCACGAGCGTGACTGATGCCGGTAAAAAGATGCCGCGCATGCTGACCTCGCTTATTATATACATAAGTATTGCATGCTTGACACATGAATCCTCTTGTCATAAAGCATCCATCCACAAAAGCTTGAATAAATAAATACAAAGTTAATCAGATTAGAAATCTGCACGAGTATAATCTGGACTTGTGGATGGAACAAATAAATAAAGGAGGCGTCATAGAAAGCAAGTTGAGTCGGATAAGATCTAATCTTAACTCCATTACAAACTAATACTTTTGAGACAACGATCATCACGGAGAGGTTTTGTCAGGACACGAAACAAATAAACACAAATTACTGGTATCTACAACCAGAGAGAAGTCAAGTGGACCGATGGTTGTATTGCCGAGTGCAGTTTAGGATTGAGCACATCCATCTTCCTGATTTTGCGGTGCACCATCGAAATGCTCTTGATTCTGCCAAGGAGACTTGTAGTTTGGAGGAGTCTTGCCATTGCTGGTCGGGCTGAAGCTTCCAGAAACAGGTCCACTCTGTGTTCGTCTTGTCATTATATTGCGACTTGGTGTCATTGAGGGGATGTTACTGTTTGAACCGGAGAAGAACACAGGCGCCTGGTCACCAAAATATGGCGACATCTGATCTTGCGGATGTTGGGGACGGCTGCCATTATCGATAACGTCTGAATAACCAAGCATGTCATCATTGTCTGTGGCCACCACCACTGCCGGTTCAGATGTTAGGACATGGGTTGCACCACCTGCGATGCATACCGGGATGTAAGCAGCCTTGTGCGCATCTACCAAGAACTTTCTAAATTCTTCTCTCTTCTCAACAGTAGTCGCCATAGAATTGTCCCACCCGTCTAAAAGAGACATTTGTAGCAGCCCCGCATCTTTGTAAGCTCGCCCAAAGCGCTTCCTGAGATTCTTGCGATAAAGATATGTCGGAATAGCAGGCGCGGCGGCTACGAGTGCAGGACCGAATGCATCCCTAAGCACCATTTGCAACGTGAGAAGGAACTGACCCATGAAAAGACTGCTAATCAACACATCTGAGAGGAAAGGCCAACGATCACCACCTGAATCGAATCTTGGACGATACAGAAAGATGCAATTCCTTCGCCAGAGAGGACTGCAGATCAAGAAGTAAAGCAAAGCAGCCACAGCAACCAGCGGAGACTGTGGGGCAAGGGCTACAACACATAAGAACACCACTCCTCCATCAATGTAAATCCTATATGGGATTGGTCCTCCGGGTCCACCACCCATCACGCACCGCGCACAACATTTCCAGCCAATACAATCGAAAACGAAGGAGTTAATTGTAATCAAATATTGCAGTGGCAATGTCATCGTAGCTCTGACAATGATCCAGTTCAGCCAAATCGCAGAAACACCAAGAGGAGTACTTGCTGCAATGTTCTTGAGCATAACTTGCAGAGTATCCTCCAATTTAGTCGAATTCCAAATTGCAAGGGCTGCATCAGTAAGCGCAGTAAGTACAAATGCCGTCACAAGCATAAAGCCCCAGTAATACTTCAGAGCGTAAGCTTCAGCTTCTTGGACGGACGTTGCTCGACTTCCAGAGTTCGCAATTGATTTGAACATCACGGGGCAGAGCGCGAAGAATGTAGTGTACAGAAGCGCACCGACTAGACCAGACAAGAGGTTGGTAGACAAAAATTGACTCTCATTCTCCTCCAAAAACTCATAGAGCTTAGGGAATGTCTTCTGCAAACTCAAGGGTTCGACAAATTTCTGAGCCGTTGTAATAGGTACTGTGTAGAAAATGTAAATGCAAGCTAGCGATGCATTTGCCAAATACTTTCTGATGAGCTGCTCATTTTGGTTGATGTTCAGAGTGACTGGACGGCAGCACCCCCTGCAAGTAATGATATCACAGGGCGCCGCATCAGCTAGAGGAGGAACTGGCACTGTCTCCAGAGAAAGCCATCGCATCTGACCTCGACCATCATTAAGACAGTGCCTAGCAGCAACCGCAGCTTGACGAGACGAAAACGTCACAACTGCATAAGTGGAATGTTTCGCTAAGGTTGAAGCGATGGGGTCAGATTTCGACTTTGTCCACCTACCGACGGCCTTAAAGCTGGCGATGACCTCAGATTTTAGTCCCTTCAGAATTGATTTAATAGAGGGTTTCTCCCAAACACCTGTTTCAATGTTGTTGGTTCTCTCGCTTACAATTTGATCAATACTTTTCTCCGCACCAATGATTGTGTTCACACGGTCCCATTGTTCGCCGGTTGCGCTCGTGTTTTCCTGTGACAATATTGACGGTGTACAAGCGCCAGCAAGAGATGATTGCCCTGTATTCGCTCTTCGTCTCATGGAGGCCACTGATTGGCCGGTGTTCAATCTACGTCGTACAGAAGAAGAATTCTCCAAATACGGCTCGCCAGCAGAAAGCGATTGTTCATCATCAGAAGTTTGGGTTCGGAAAAAGAATCTCCCCTCGGAGTTCATCCTCGGCTGAGAATTAGAGCCCTTGGGGGAACTGCGTGGGGATGCCACAGTGTATTGCCTACCCGAAAGTGATGAATTGTCGCGCTGGCAACCATCGTCATGTTTCTGAAACATGAAATCTGCACTTATTGGTTGGACTTCGATTGAGGGGGCCGCGTTTAAAGTTATCTGATCATTTTCCGCCCTCATCATCATAATTTCTGTTTCGTTACTATCTTCAGCTTTGCCAGTCTTCCCTCCCGTGTCATTTCCTTCTTTGATGGACACTGCTGCTTCCTTTTGTGCCAGATTCAATTCATTCTGAGCAGCCGTCAGTCGCTCAATAGCCTCATCTTCCATTTCGAGCAACCGATCAATCGCCTTGCGTCTGACACGGCCCTCACAGCAGCCATTTGGACAACAGGCTGCAGCGCCTTGCGCCATTTCTCTAGAATAAACTGCCTGTTGTTCGGGTCCAATATTCAATGATCGAAAGATATTGGCTTCCATGTCAGATGGGTTTTCAGCATCACCATAGGTTTGGCGATACTGCGCTGCTTGACGATTCGTCTCAAAGTCTTGGAAACGATATGCTGCCGTTTCCTCGTCGAGGAAGGTAACCTTAGGTTTGGCTTCAGGAGATTCTCCACCGGAAGTAGCATCGGAGGGGGTGACGACTTCATCTTCATCGTCGTCAACTTGAACATCATCAATCGAATAATATCTCTTTTCTTTGATGACATTGCGAATGAATCTCAACCTTCGCAACGCAGCAGCTGCTGCATACCACTTTCGCCAAGATTTTGCTAGTTCTTTCGCACCCGGTAAAATTGTCACGGCAACAACGCTAGAGCTGAACCCTGGCTGATTTGGCACACAATGATCGAAAAACGTTGTTGCGACAGCCAGTTGCCAGTCAACGTTTGAACGTTGTGAGGCCTCAACAGCAGTATCCATGTCCATCTTGTTGACAACTTCGTTAGGTAGAGAAGGCAACCCCCCTACTAGCACCGAATAAAGCTCAATATTTGGCACAGTGTCTCTGTGCTCGGCATCTGGAATCCACGGCTGACGTTCTTTGTAACTTTTTGATTTCCGCCCTTTCTTGTTGATAGCTCGCCTCTTCTTTATGTCCATTTCATCATCTGAGTCATCGCTATCTTCGTTTCGAGGTAAGTAAATGGTCTTATCCAGCTCCGTTTGTCTCTTCCCATAGTGATCCGCCTCAAGATAATATACTCTGCGAAGCACCAAGTTCTCCGACCATTCCTTCTTGACATTCTTCAGTGCAAAGTAATAAATGATCCAGGTACACAAAGCGATCGCATAAAGCCTCAGCATATCTTGCAGTTTGCTATTTTCCCAGAATTCTTTCGTGAAGAAGTGCTTGTCCAGTGAAATTATCCATGTAGAATTACCATTGACATCGAAGGGAATATTAGCGATGGTGGTTCTTCCGTAATTGGTGAGAGTAGTGATCGACTTATCCGTCTCATTTTGTGAAATCGAGTATACACAAATGTCATCAGAAGTGCACGCAGTCAAGTTCATTGGGAGGATGATTCCAAGGCAAATAATACACGCCAATACTGTAACTCGTAGACAAAGAGCTGTGGTTCGATAAGAGAATAAGAGTTAGCTAGCTGACATCATGAATAGCATCATAAAATTACAGAATAGATCCAAGGTTCCCTTACCATGAAATTTGAACAGGATAATCGCGTCCAGGTTAACAGCAAGCAACTGACCGCTCATCCCACCATTCCTCGTACCAGTGCCTGGAATTCCACGTAGCATACGATCATAAGAAAGATTCAACGTCCATGGGATCCATCCCTTGATAATAAAAAGCAAACAAAGAAATAGTAGCGATTAGAAACGCTGGATAGCTGAAAAAATGCAAAAATCTAGCAGAAGCTCAAGAGACTCACCAGGAATGGATTGCCACGATCTTGAGGATGAGAGTACAACTTATCACTAGGCTCATTGTCACCATCACTCAGCTCATTCTCCACATCACTAATATCATTCTCATCATTCGAAAATCCCACCTCTGGATCCTTCACCACAGGCTCACCCACATCCGCAGCAACAGCAGCGGGGGGAGGAGCAGTAAACACCCCCGCCAACAATTCATCCAAATTTTCTTGTTCCGGCGATGATGGTGATGAACCCATGATCTTCTTGGGACTACCACCCCCACTGCTCCCACCACCTGATAACTGCCGTTCCACCAAACTCTTGTTACTTCGTCCCACATAGACAGGTTGACCCATGGAATTCTGTACAAACTCACGTTGTTGTTCCTGTTCCTCCATTTGTTTGATACTTTCTTGAGAGCGGGCCATGCCATTCATATCGACCCCCGTAACTATTTTGGCGGCGGTATTGGCGGCGATTCGGGGTGCCTTTTTGACGGTGAAATCTTGAAAGGAGGAGTTTCGTTTGATAATGGTGGGGGCTTGTGAGGATAGTAGTGTTTTGTCATCGGTTTGTTGTGATCCATCATTGGTGACAGTTGGACCATTATCATTATTGGTACTGATGGTCGACTCGCCAACTTTTTTCTTCTTTTGCTCCTTGCTCTTCTTTTTCCTCCTCCTCTCTTTGTTGGATCCATACATGTCCCTCCTCCGCCTCCAAATCGTATTCGGATGACGAGCCGTACACCGCGGAGCAATATTGGTGTGCCGTTTCATGACGGCTATTCCAAACGCGATTACTGTAATGCATGTGACGCACATGCCCAAACCGAGCGTGAGCCCGATGGACTCGAGGGAGATACCCCCGCTTGATACGAAGGCGCTGCTCATTGTGTTAGTTATCAGTTACTGCATTGTTGTGTGAGCGTTGCATTGACGTCTCCTTCTTATTCCTATCATGGATAGGTCATGAACAACATCTAACAACAGCATGATGTGTCGCTTTCGGCTTTCGTCGAATCTCTGGATTTCTTTGGGATGGGAAATTGTACATAACGGCTAGAAGTGTTTCAAAGTGAGAACCCAAAGAAAGAATGAGACTAGAAGATAATTTTATCTTGGATAGGAAGATAGATTTCTCCTATGTTCATTTACTTCTATTTACTCTACAAATAATTTGAGATATGTTTTATGTTTTTATGGGGTACCACTTAAATTGAAGTTTCGAGCCGATTGCCACACAAGATGTGAAGCTTTGCGCCGCCGCCTTTCACTTGCCTTCGCCTCGCTCGTTGCTTGCCTATGTACAATACTGTTGAACGCTGCCACGCTGGCTTGCATTGATCTGCTGGCTCATCCTTACTCGACTATATCTAAAATGTCGGAGTCGGAAGTGCGAAGAAGAAGGATCTTCCCTCATCTCAGCAGCGATGAAGCTGCAGCCAAAGAAGCTGACAAAAACGAGGTTGCAACAAAGAAGGGTGAAAAAAGCAGCGAAGCGTATGACAATGCCAAATCCAACAAGCCCACTGCTGCTGCTGCAGCTTCCAATGGCATTGCTCACTCGTCATCATCGTCATCGTCTGCAATCCATCACCTCCTCCCTCTACCACTAGTACTAATCACACTCCTCTGCTCCGGTCTGTTCTGGGTCATGTCCTTCCGCGATGCATTCGCCACCGGCCAACCCCTCCTTCTCAACCTCCCCATATCCGCTCCTCCATCCCTCGCCGAGGCCGAACTATCCTACCTGGAGCACACCAAATCACAAAAATGGTATCACGACGATGACACCTCCAAGGCTTACTGGAAATCATCTCGGGGAGGATTGGGCTCCATCCGCCCGTACACATCGGATGACAATGATATGGGAGGGCTGTTCGTTCGCAAAATGGCCGGTGTTGCTGCCATGGGATATCACACTACGAAATTATGGTCGATTGTATTCCAGTCAGCGCCCATGCCGGCAATTGAAGAAGGGAGTGGGATTAAAATGAGAGGTGCTAGTTGGAGTATTGGACATTATGATCCCATTTTGACTTTGGGAATTTTGGGAAATTTATGTGTTGCGGCGTTTTATATGGTGAGGATTGAGGAATTGAGAAATGCTGGTGCTGAACCATTGGTGGCTATGCTTGTTATGGCGAGTTTAATTGAGGCGTTGGTGTTTGGTGCATACTTGTTGAGTCGGAGAATGAGTATGAAGAAGACAAAGAAGAATGTTGTTGTCAAGCAACAACAGCAGCAGCAGAAACGACCAGCACAAAAGAAGAAGAAATCAAAAGAGAAAGATGCATCGTCATCTTCTTCATCCGTTACACAAGAATACAATCCACAAGAAGATCCAAACTCAATTCCCTCACGCATTGCATTGCGGACAGTACTCATTGTCTCATCAACAATAGCATTAATTTCCATCCGTGATCTCTTCTTCGCTGGTTCCATCATACCCTTTGTCCCACGAGATGACATTTATCTCGAATGGACTGGAGCATTCTTCCATTCACCACCTCCAGATACAGTGGAAGCTGACGAATATGGATTAGAGTCACCATTGTACGCTGGAGATAAACTTGTGAGTCAGTTGCTGGGGATGTACCTAGTCTTGGGCTGTGTATTGAAATTTGCCAGTGTTGGAGCATGGTCCAAAGGAAATAGAACTATGGAACCAGGCTCTCCCGAGCATGTGGATAGGCATGGGGTGGTATCTTCCAAAATGATTTGGAAGGCGCAAGCTTTGGGGGATGGGCTGTTGTTGTTCATGTTACGGATGTTTGCGCCTGCTGCCAAGTCGGCGAGCTTGGATTTGAGGTGGCATTTGATGACAGTGGCGTATGAAATGATCATTTTGGGATTGTATGGATTTTATTAATATGTAGATTGAAATGGAAGAGTGGCTGGAAACAGGCATTATGGCTTCTGAAGGCTATTCACAACGCCTGGTCATTATTCGCTTGAGAGCTAAATACATAATCAATATTCCAAGCAAGCAGAATTTAAGTATGATGTCAGCATTCGTCTCTTTTCCTTCTCTTTGAACTCTTTTTATCTTTGTTCTTGCTTTTCTTCCCTTCTTTTGATGACGTCTTTTTGCGTTTCTTCTCCATTGAATGCTTCTTCCGTTTCTTACTCTGCTTTGTTACTTCCTCCTTAACATTGATCTTCAGCAGCAGACATTCTAGTTCCTCCGCCCAAGGGCAGAATGATACTAGTTCTTCTGTAACATCTATAACCTCTAATCCATACTTGTGGGCTTCTGAAAACAATAGCGAGTGAGAGTCAGCGCAACGTATCTGTAAACAAAGATATATTCTGGTTGCTTTTGTTGATTGTGCATCTTTCGTGCGGGCCATAAGCTTGATTGTTTCAAGAAGCGGACAAACCAATGAAGGAGAAAAGACAACGTCAGTTCCAATTATTGTATCAAAGGAGTTGGGTTTTAGATCATTCTCTTGCGCCAAGCAAGTGTCGGTAACAGCTAGGACATCCTCTTCTAAACAGTCCCACCGCAATCGACGGACTGATACACATTCTTTAGGACAAGATGGTTTATGATTTGTGCCATGAATTCCTTTTATACTGCTGCTGCTGCTGCCGTCATCGTCACAGTCACTCGCATTATTTGTTGCTTGAGATTTAGCTACGTTTTGGTCCACGTTCTCAGTTAAAATGTCCATTACTTCCGCTGCCTCAGTCATTACAACTCTAGACGCTAGTTTATTTGCAGCAACTATCAAACCAAGCATTCCGCATCCAGCCCCTATTTCTAGTGTTTTCCCCAGCGGGTAATCGCGTTCTCCGTATACTTTGTTTCTGTCGATGTTACTGCCAAACTTTGATGACAAGAAATTTGCCAGCAAATAAGACGTCTCCCAAATTATTCCGCCGGTATGTGATTTTGCATCACTGTGTTGCTTGATAATCACCATTTCATCATCTTCATTTGTAGATGATGAGTTATTAGCAACTCTATATCCGATCAACTCAGCATTTGCAAGTTCGAAAAATACCGCTGCGGCATCATTTCCATCATTCTCTCCATGAGAGTCTTTCTGGCCTATCGAAAGGGAACTTGCGTAGTCTTGAAACACTGTTAGTTTCATGATGCTTTACTTCCTCGATGATGACCTTCTTCTGTGCATTACTTAGGTGATGGCTCGCTCGTTGCTTCAGAAGTAAGGTTTTGGGTATTCGGCAGTCAAGTCAAAATCCGAGATTCGGCAGTCCCATTTGATAGTCATTCCCAGTTGTAGACGGTCCCATTTGATAGCCATTCCCAGTTGGAAATGGTGAGCCGAAAAATTTTTTCTTCTAGAGATAATCACAAAATCATCCTTTTTATAGCAGTTTTGGATAGATCTAGTCGAGTAGAGTATTATCAATTTCAACCGACCGCGCGAAAATCCATTTTTATAAATTATTTTTTAAGGATCTTTTTTTGAGAGTTGAAATGATGATGGCAAGCTAGCGGCTAAAATAATTGGCGAACTAAAATAATTGGCGAGAAATTTTTAGCTAGTGGAAAGCTAGTAAAACTCACAAAACACGTCAAAACAACCATGTGAGTATACCCACCTACTAGACACTCATACTAGATCTTAGACAAAAATGTCCACTAGGAATGCCAAACAGAAGACTATTGATGAATAATTATTCTTGGTTTGATATAGTTATAGTTGATTTATGTCGAGATTTTACTCGACGAATATTGCTAATTTTGGCAGCTCCTCACGTGTTAAAAACACTAACAAAAATCCTCGCCAGACACAGCATCTGACCACATCGGCAGCTACAGCATGGCGAATACAGCCCACCCAACGGCGGCTAGCGGCTCTATCGAAAGCTGATGATGTGTGCTATCAAATAGTCATAGGGTTATTGGGGTATATCCGCCTGCCATTACTTTTATACCCTACTGAAGTGCCGCCATGATTGTTTTGTGAGAGTTCTGCTAGCTTTTTCTGTCTTTTACTACGGTTGGCGCCAAATTTATTGACGCAAAAATTCTCGCCAATTATTTTAGCCATTAGCAAGGGGAAAATAAGGCCATTACTACTGCCTCCACCTTTCCACATCGACCCAGCGACGTAACCACCGCTCTAGATCGAGGGGGAAGACCAAGTTCCATAGGACTGCACCCTTACTGTAGCGACGTAACCACCGTATTGCCGTGTAACGGCCACGATAGCATAGCAAGAACCGGGGGAAATCCGGCCTTTATTACCGCTCCGTCAGGAGGGTCACAAAATAAATCAATATGAGTCAAAGATCCAATAGCAGTAACTTCATTGTTGGTAGCAGCAGCATTAGTAGTAGTCGTAGTAGCAGCAGCAGTAGGAGAGCAGTGAGGAAGATGAAAGAGAAAGACCAGATGCTTACTTCTCTGATGATAACGACGACGAGAGCGACGGCAACGATGTAACTTCAGTTGCATCTGTTGTAGAAGATGATAATGAAGATGGTGGCTTTCTCGAGTTTTCCGCTGTCTATGAAAGTAAAGAAGAGTTCAACCAACGTCAAGTGAAAATAAGAGGCGACGCAAAGAAAAAAGAGAGATATTCTTTAAAGTGATTATGAAGGAAGTACGAAACCTGATGATGAAGTCTTCCCCGGCGTCGTTATTTCCTTCATGAATTCTATAGAATTCTATACCAAACGGGGGTGTCAGCCGTAAGTGAAGTAAACGCGGTGATGGAATGAGTCATTCGAAAATCGGGGTCAACCACTTGCTTCGGCTTTTCACCTGTATGTGATCGGGCTTATTCGGGCTTTCCGATTGTATAACTCCTGCCCTTTCAGAAGCTTTTCGTCCCCCAAAATAACTCGACTGAAGTCAAGACACTTAAGCATACTCATGTACTCTATAGCTTTCACTACGTTGTTGGGTTTGAATTTGTCGTATGACACAAGTTCGGCTTTACTAGAGGTTGGCTTGATGGATGTACCCGGACTTGAAAGGACGACGGACTGTCTCGTTGCTGACGTCATTCCCCGTGAAGTGATAAAGCCACTCTTTGTACCCAGCCAGAGAACGACTAGGCTCCTCAATACACAGCCGTAAAATAATAAAATTGTCATAATATGATGATAATGTCAAAGCCCCCGCTCCTCTGGGTACAGTGCTATTCCGACGTATGTCTTCCGGTTTGAAAATGGGCTGATGACATAAAAGTTCCATCTTCCCATGGATGAGTATGACGTATCGGATGTTAAAGATCCAAATGCTCCAGCAAGGGAGGGTCAAGTTCTTGTGCGTGGAAAAGATCGACCAGCGAGAGCAAATAGTCAATACATGTGAATGCGAAGATGAGAGCTGCGAATATCCCTGATGAAGTTCGAGGCAATGTTGTAATCGAATCAATCAGGTGTGCTGTCCAACTAGATGGACTGGTGGTTGTTGAGCTCAATGGAGAACGCAAGACACGTGATGAGCATGTGTATGGATCGAATGCGAATTGGGCGAAGGAGTTGAGAACATTTGGCGAAGCAGGAATCGTCAAGGAAGGCAAAGACGGCAAATCTGGTGACAGGGGCATCAAGATGTTGTTCGTTGGATATGCTCCCAATCGAGAGTCAGATAGCAGGCGGATGTACAATCCAGGAACTAACCGAGTAGTGACTTCTCGAGATGTGCTATGGATGGGTGAAATGTATTATCAAAAGAAGGATGATTCGACGAGTGAAGTCGTAACATACCTGAATGGCAATGATGGACGATGTGTGAAGCGTACAGATCATGAGTCTGTAGCAGGGAGAGTGTCTGTATTCACAGGTACTACAGTCACACGATCTGAGGAAGGAGTCGTCGTCGGAAGTAAAATGAGCAAAGGTTGGTTAGGACTGAGCAAAACAATTAGGTCGAATGTTGGAGAAGACATGACCTTGGCCAAGTTATTCCTCAGCGTGGGAGTTGATGATAGTGCCGGAGATAATATGGTGTATGTTCACCACGGCATGGGGAATATTGTCAGCGAAAGTAAATGCGGTAACTTCAAAGGTAACGAAGTTAGCATTTGGCGTCCTAGCTCGGATGGGTCGACGGTAATATCTGTAAAGGAAAGGTCCTTGGTGCAGATGATCGGCAGAGCGCACTTCAAGTCTGGCTCGGATGGGTCGAAGGTAATATCTGTAAGGGAAATGTCCCAGGTGCAGATGTTGGCAGAGTATTGCGATGATAGTTCACGAGTTGTGAATGGAATCGATAGAGCAATTGAAGTGGATGGCTGGCTCAGCACAGGAGGTGCTGATAAGAGCTACAAATGTAAAGTCAGCACAGGAGGTGCTGATGAAAGCAAGAAATGTAAATTCTTGGACGTGGAATCAGCTCGGAAGTCGATGACATGAATATTGAGTCGATGAGCATGAATGGGAAAGAAGTTGACGCGATCGTCAGGAGAGCGTTGATTGGCAATGCTGGCATTTTCCTTGTTTATAGTCGGAGCGAATGGCTTTATGGCTGATATTGATTTCATGAGTCAGAGTCAACACAGTCGAAGTCAAGCGATGAGTAAATATGAGATGATTGCTGAGTCGAGAGGTTCGGCAGGTCAAGTAATGGTACAAATAGCCTGAAAGTCGAGGGTTTTGGCAGGGCTGGTAATGGTACAAATAGCCTGAAAGCTGAGGAGTTCGGCAGGGCTGGCAAAGAGGAAAAGGGCCTGGAAGTCGAAGAGTTCGGCAGGGCTAGCAATGATAATGAAAGACTGGGAGTCGAGGAATTCAGCAGGGTTGGCGATGATGTGATCGAGATGACTTGTGACTCAGTAGATGAAGATGATTCAATTAGTCTAGCTGAAGTCAATGTCTTGAAATCTTGCACAGTGAATGAAGAGAGAGGCTCGAATGTGTACGTCGAGCAAGGGAGGGAGTTGAGCATTGCTCGACAATTCCCAAGTGTCTCGGGGAGATACGAAGTAGAATATGATTCAGACGATAGTTTGGATAGTGCAGAAGAGTGCAATGTGAATTATAGTGTCATGGATGTCGATCAAGGGGGAGAGCATTGTGTTGCTCGACGATCCCGAAGTGGACAAGGGGGAGAGTGTTGTGATGCTCGACGATCCCGAAGTGACGTAGATGATGAAGTCTGGTTGAATGAAGCCGTGGAAGATCAGCATGGCAACATTAGTAGCTTGGAAGTCGAAAGGTCGACTAGAAATGAAACGAGTGATGATCAAAGGGAGGTGTGCAATCATAGAGTTGAGATGCATGCATCAGGTGAAAAGGTGGTGACTAGCTCGGACAAGAGGGCGGTCGGTAAAAGCAAAGATAGCTCGGAGAAGAGAGCAGTCGTTGAAGGTACACTAGATGGAAGTTCAGTGTATGATGATTTGAATGTCAAGCAGGGAGGAGTGTTGAGTGATACTCGACATTCTCAAACTCAAGATGGTGCAGGCGCAGAAGTGGCCGAGAATAGTGACACGGAGTTGTCAGTAGCTTGTGAAGTTTGCTGTAGGTGTTACGGTGAACGGGAGCTGTGTGATTGTGACATGAGTGAAGGTCGCATGATGAAACATGACAATGTCAAGCTGGGGAGAGTGATAAATGTAGCTCAACATTCTCATGCTCATGATTGTATGGGTGATGCCAGAGTGAGTAAGGCAAGTGAACGAGTCGGTACAGGAGATATCGGAAGAAGAGATGATCGTGCTGTAGGGATAGCGCATGAGCAAGTCGGAATGAGTAGTAGCAGAAGCAATGCGGTATTGGAGTACGACTGCAGTTTAGTAGTTCTGTACAATGGTGCTGAACAATGCAATGGAAAGAGCGCGTATATTACGGAGTCAAGTCTGGAAAAGACTGAAGTGAAGTTCAATGCAGCTGAAAGTGAGACGCTCGAACATGGGAAAGTGCGAAGATCGCATTCAGTGGATGGCCTGAAGTACGGAGGTAGAGTTGAAGCTGGAAGGCAATGTCGAAGCAGCGAGGCAAATAGGTACAACGACGGGGAAAGCATTGGTATGTGGATATTGTTGTTGATAGCAAGCTGGAAGGTGTATTCGGAAGAGCAAGAGAAGTATCTGTGGCGAGTACGAGAGTTACATTTGAATATGCAAGACAAAGCAAGCGTAACAAACTCGGGAGAGAATAGTACAAGTGCATGTGAAGATGTCGGAAACAAGATCGACGTTAGACGTGATGAAGATGGATTGGGGACCGTGAGGTTCAAGCATCCGGTGTTGAAACAGAAACCCATGGATGAGTATGACGTATCGGATGTTAAAGATCCAAATGCTCCAGCAAGGGAGGGTCAAGTTCTTGTGCGTGGAGATGGATCGGGGCAGCTAATTGCAGCTGAGAATACGGAAATTAGGAAGTTGATGCGGCCAAGGCCTGAATGCTGTGATGCAGTAAGGGGTCTAGCAATGCAAATGTCAGCTCAAAGGGGAGCATGCAAGGCAGCTTTACATTCGAGGAATAGATATGTGACAAGCACGCCAAACAGAGGAGGGACGTTGAGTCCAAATATGGTATGGAGTGGTGATAGAGGAGGGACGTTGAGTCCAAATATGGTATGGAGTGGTGATGAGGATTTTGAGTTCGAAAGCAGTAGTAGATCGGATTCTGATTACGCCACAACTACAGACGACAGGAGGAGTGTAACCGGTGGTAGGACATTTCTCGATAGCTGTCCAATGCTTGAGCTAGGGAGGGCGTTAGAGCGCGTTATTCAGCCCAAGCATAGTCAAGCATTATGGCGGGAGTTGAGTGTCTCAGGGAAGAGACACGTATCATAATTCGGAACAATAAGTAATTCGTAATAAGAAGAAAGTAACAAGAGTAGAGCAACGTGTGCGAATAGCTACGGCTATTGTAGCAGTGATTCTGTGGAGCAATACATAGAGACTTCTAACAAAACTTCGAAGGTAGTGTCGGACATCAATCAAATTCATATTTATGTTATCTGGTTTCTCGTTTCTCAATATGTTTCGGAATGCTTTCTCGAGGCTGGTCTATCATGACATCGCCAATGAAAGCACAAGTTGAACCGAATCCAAAAACGTTGATCGTTTCCTTTATATTTTAAGTCATAATAAGTCTTTTGTTATATCACCAAATATATTGATCAATAGCTCAATTGTTAGCAAGATTGGACACAGTATATATACTCCCACATTAACAGCCAAACAAAGAAGAAAAATCTACGTTGAAAATGAATTCCTACAAATCGAAAAATGCCTGGATCACTAGCTTTCGCTTCCGCCAAAACTCGCTCGCCTCCAAGAGTACAGCAGCCCTCCGAGAGATGCCTCGCTTCGGATCTAAGACTCTTTATGGTCTTCGTCCCGATGGAAGTAAGACAGAGGAAGACTACGTCGTGTTTAGGGAAACTTCGCCCAGTGATGAAGGCGAACCTTACTTGAACCAAATAGAGTCCTTTCTCGAGCAAGCAGATGAGTGCAATTGGAATGCTGATGCTCGCTTCACCAATTATGGCAAACTACTCGACGGACCAATGAAGAACCTGTGGAGGAGGCTGTTGGATGAAGGTCATGACACTTGGGACCCTGCCAACAGAGCAACTGAGCACGATTTTGAGGACGCCTTGGCCGCCTTCTTCATTTTGTGGACCAAGAGCGCCAACCCAGGGGACGCCATGGATCAACACCTTCTCTCCTTCAAGTACAAGAATCAGAAGGAGTTCAACATGCCCATCAAACCGAGCCTCTACGTGAACCGAATGTCGGAACTTTGGAGATTCAGTGAGATGATGCCTCGTGCGGGAGCACAATGCTCCGACCTCATGAAGACGAACGCGGTATGGAACGGCCTACCCGAGGAAGCAAGAGATTACGTTGAGGAAGAGAAGGACTTAGATGTCTTTGACCTTGGATACTCTCGAGGCGTTGTGGTCTCGTGAGTATGGTAAGGAAGTACGAAAGCAGTTTCAGCAACAGGAAGAGAGGAAGAGAAGGAGGGATGACGATGATGATGAAGCCAATGATGATGGTGGACATGATCAACATCCGAGGAAGAAGAAGAGGGGCAACCGCAATAAGAACAACCGCAACAACAACAACAACAAAGGCAATAACAACAGCAACAACGACAACTCCAACTTCCACGACAAGCAATGTTCACTCCATCCAACGCACAAGCACAAATACCGTGATTGCATCTACTGTCCCAGTGGACCCAACTTCAAGAAGGATGCCGCAGAGAAATTCTACCAAGGCAAGACCAAAACGGCGGCTCCTTATTGGTGGAAGAAGGGCTACGAACGTAAATTCAAAGATAGTGAGGAGAAAGCGCCGCCTCAGCAACTCCAAGGCTCCTACCTCGTCGCTCAGCAACAGCTTCCGCCAGCTCCAGTTCCACAAGCTCCTCCTCAACCTCAACCAGCACCAGTATTCGCCACTTCATCAGCAGCAGTAGCCCCACCAGCACCGGCTCAGCAGCAACTTTATTCCATCCAAGTTAATGCGCAAGGCCAGCAGGTTCTTGTTCCCCATCGATCCTGAAACGCCGACCCTTTTGGGAATCAACATTCAACCTTCACCAATGTATTTGCCACCAGTTTGGAACAGGTGACGGGCTATGCTAATGCCCCAGCAGCTCTCGAGTATCATGTCAACAATGTTACCTCGGAGCCT
The DNA here is from genome assembly GCA_037178625.1 of Skeletonema tropicum. Taxonomy (NCBI): domain Eukaryota; phylum Bacillariophyta; class Thalassiosirophyceae; order Thalassiosirales; family Thalassiosiraceae; genus Skeletonema; species Skeletonema tropicum. The sequence continues at coordinate 2,098,314 of CM074127.1, read as the reverse complement.
TCGAGCGAGATTGATGTTCAACTTCCATGTTGCATCCGTAGGGACCGTGATCCGATTACAGTCTCTACCGTTCTACAAGCAAACATGAGCTTGAAACCTAGAGCGCAGCCAGCTTCAAGCCCTGCATCAATGCTCGACCGCATCGCATCAGACACTCAACTTCATGATGATGAGTTCTTGAACGAGTTGTTCAATTGTCACTTTGCGGAGGATGCACTAGATGCATTGATCAACACCATCCCAATAACAAACGAAACAGTCGCCGTTGAGGCAACGATGGTGGACTGCCCAGAGTATCTTGTACTCGATCCAATCCCAGGCCAAAGCAATATTGAGCCTTGGGATTTCAACATCTTCCCTAATACAGGAATTGAGTCTTATGACAATCAGATGGTCGAGTTAGGAGAGGCGCTCCAACTCCCATCCATTCCACATACGTGCAACAACATCGAGTTGGATACTGAATTTGAATTTTGTAATGTTGAGGTTACTTACAAAGTTGATTCGAAAGGAGTCACAGTGCCCATGGCCACTGCGTATGCAATGGTCAAGTCGGTAAATGGAGTCAAGTGCAATCGATTCCTCAAGTGCCTATTTGACACGGGTGGTAGCGTTTCGATGGCCCATCGTAGTGTTTTGCCACCTGGAGCGGAACTTCGTCAATCTTCACAATCGACGATCTGTAATACCATCGCTGGGAACTACATGCCGGTAGGTTCCCTACTTGCCGAGAATATCAAGCTCCCGGAGTTTGATGCCAACCTTACTGTCGACAGCCAAGAGTTCCTCGTCTTTGACCCCAAGTGCTCGTTTGATTTGATACTTGGTAATGATTTCCTGATGAAGATAGGCCTTTTCATTGATTACGAGACACTCGAACTCGAGTGGAGGGGGAAGCGCATCCCAATGAACTCCAAGTTTACCAAGGAGAGGCTAAGCGCAGCTATCGGTTGTTGCATTGTGGAGGAGGAAGATGAAGAATTGGACTACCTAGACTCTTTTGCAACGGTTATTGCTGATTCTACTTATGAAGAGCTCAAAGTGGATAAGGTCATCGCAGAGAACTGTCAGCATCTGTCAATGACTCAACGCCAGGACCTGGCAGAGATGTTCCGCAAGCATTACAAACTCTTCGACGGCAAGCTCCATGTCTATAAAGGAGCCGAGATGGATATTGAATTGCAACCAGGAGCCCAGCCTGTCTTCCGACGACCTTACCCTACTCCACGCATCCATATGGAAACGTTTAAGAAGGAGTTGCTCCGTCTTATCGAAATAGGTGTTCTTGAGAGAGTGTCAGGCCCATCTGCATGGGGTCTACCATCGTTTATTATCCCTAAGAAGGATGGCAAGGTTCGTTTCATTGCAGATCTCCGTGAGCTGAACAAAGTCATTAAGCCGCGAGATTATACTCTTCCCATCATCCAAGATCTGATCCGAAAGCGTACTGGATTCCAGTTCATGACGAAGCTTGACTTGAGCATGATGTTCTATTCATTTGAATTGACGGACAGAGCAAAGGACCTCACCACAATCTCGACACCCTTCGGTCTTTTTCGTTGGACAAGAGCCCCGATGGGTCTCCGCAACTCCCCAGCATTCGCACAGTCGGTTATTGAAGAAGTGCTTCGGGATCTAGATGAAGTTGAAGTGTACATTGATGACATCGCGATATGGTCTAATTCTTGGGATGATCATGTACGCACCCTCCGCGAGGTGTTCAGGCGTCTTGAAGAGGCAGGGTTCTCTATTAACCCTCTAAAGTGCGAATTCGGTATTGCAGAGGGAGATTTTCTCGGTCATTGGGTCAGCAAGGACGGCATTCAACCATGGCAGAAGAAGGTACAAGCGGTTCTTGACCTGCAAAGGCCTACCAACGCTAGCGAAGTACGAACCCTGGTGGGATTGATCAACTGGTACCGAGATTTCTGGCCACGTCGAAGCCATCTCCTCTCTCCGTTTACTCAGCTTATCCGAGGCATTCAGAAGAAGAAAGCGCCGATCGTTTGGACTCCAGAGCTAGAGAAAGTTTTTCAGGAAGTGAAGCAAGTTATTGCCAGTGATGCTTTGTGTGCCTACCCAAACCACAATGAGCCTTTTGAAGTCTACACGGACAGTTCTGATTATCAACTGGGAGCAGCCATACTCCAAGGCGGGCGCCCCGTTGCGTATTACTCCAAAAGACTCTCGGCGGCACAATCTCGATACACCACCATGGAAAAGGAATTATCGGCCCTCGGGGCCCCGGGTCGAAACAAGCGCAGTGAAGTGTCGATAACGGGGCCAGGAGGTGCCCAACCCCTTATGGTCACAAATTCTCCATTTTTTTCCAAACTTTTTTCTACAGGGATCTTGGTAGGAATCAGTATAGTAGCTGTTTAGTGAGAAAGTTTACCTGGTGGACACGTAGAGGCTCTGTAGACCATACCGCTGTAGGATTTGTACTTGTTCCTACGTAGAAAGCAAGAAGTACCTGGCTTAAACGCGCTTTTTACAGAAATTGATTGGCTATATCTGTCGAGGATACCATCATTTGCAGAAAGAAATACAGGTACATTGTCATTATAGGTGACATGTTTCTTCATCACGAGAAATATTCTCCCTTTGTTGTATCCTTTATTGATTGTCGTTAATTTGTCATGTTGCCGCGATTGATAATAAATTTGTCTTGAAGACAAATTTATTTTCCATGCAAGTTGTGAATATCGCATTGTATCGTCCACTAGGCAAAATAATCGCGTGGCAATTGGTATTCTTTCTTCGTTTCTTTCCATTTTTTGTTTGGGCTGGTTATGATTTCGGTGATGCGGTTCGTCAGGTCCTCTCTATTCTTTATTAAAGTACCACTCACTGCCTTTTGATAAGTTGTTTTCGTCATTTCATCAAGCTTTCTTTTGTTGTATCTTGTCTTGGTTTCTTCTGCCTTGCCGTCAAGGTACTTGACCCATTTGTCCCGCTTCTTGAAGAGTTTGCAGAGTTGGCCATCTTGGTTCGTCTTGCAATTGTGTAACCGTTCTACAGACACGCTCGGCCCTGTCCAATAAATGGCACTATCCGTCGGGTGCATAACATTTTTGGAACCAAGTGTTTTGCCCCTGCTGGTAGCAACGTATCCTGTCCCAAGGCACTGGCTTCTCTCCCAGAGCTCATCTGACGGATCTATCACCATGCGATTCCATCGATCGTCCTTGCCGAACCCGGCCTCCATGCCCTGGCAGCGGTGTATTGTGATTGCGAATGCAATTTGCAGGGGCATGAACGTGGCAGTACAGCATCCCTTGTTGCAGATGTGAGTGTAGGGTGGTATTGGCACGTGCTGAGTGGAGTGGTGGAGTGGAGTGATTGCAAATTTGTGTAAAGAGGGATGATTGATCAGTGCCATGCTATATTTCGAATTCAAGAATACATTTCTACATTCACTCACCGTTGGATTCTTTTTGTCCCAGGGTTCAATGCCTTGCCGCGGTTTGAAGTATGGGAAATCAACGACTATATACTTTGGGAGGGATTCAACACCATTTGTGTTTGGTCCTACGGAGTGCTGCTCGTCATAAACGATGTCAATCACCTTCCCAATCGCTCCAACGTACAGGCCAGAGTTCGGATCAATGTTCGCTGTCTCCAGGCACACGTGCACACCAACGGAAACGTCTAAAGTGTACAACATCTTTTTGCCGAAGAAATGCAACTGGTACACAGTGGGATTGCCAACCATGTTGCTCTTGAATTGGCATCTGAGCCGTGCTACCGGTACTGACAGCCGTTTCTGACGAGAAATATTCTCCCTTTGTTGTATCCTTTATTGATTGTCGTTAATTTGTCATAATGCTCGATTGAAAATAAATTTGTCTTGAAGACAAATTTATTTTCCATGCAAGTTGTGAATATTGCATTGTATCGTCCACTAGGCAAAATAATCGCGTGGCAATTGGTATTCTTTCTTCGCTTCTTTCCATTTTTTGTTTGGGTTGGTTATGATTTCGGTGATGCGGTTTGTCAGGTCCTCTCTATTCTTTATTAAAGTACCACTCACTGCCTTTTGGTAAGTCGTTTTCGTCATTTTGTCGAGCTTTCTCTTGTTGTATCTTGTCTTGGTTTCTTCTGCCTTGCCGTCAAGGTACTTGACCCATTTGTCCCGCTTCTTGAAGAGTTTGCAGAGTTGGCCATCTTGGTTCGTCTTGCAATTGTGTAACCGTTCTACAGACACGCTCGGCCCTGTCCAATAAATCGCACTATCCGTCGGGTGCATAACATTTTTGGAACCAAGTGTTTTGCCCCTGCTGGTAGCAACGTATCCTGTCCCAAGGCACTGGCTTCTCTCCCAGAGCTCATCTGACGGATCTATCACCATGCGATTCCATCGATCGTCCTTGCCGAACCCGGCCTCCATGCCCTGGCAGCGGTGTATTGTGATTGCGAATGCAATTTGCAGGGGCATGAACGTGGCAGTACAGCATCCTTTGTTGCAGATGTGAGTGTAGGGTGGTATTGGCACGTGCTGAGTGGAGTGGTGGAGTGGAGTGATTACAAATTTGTGTAAAGAGGGATGATTGATCAGTGCCATGCTATATTTCGAATTCAAGAATACATTTCTACATTCACTCACCGTTGGATTCCCTTTTCCGACAGCTCTCCCAACATAGATCCAATAGTTCCAGACGCTTTTGTGTTCTGTGGAATTTCTCCAACTCCAACTGGCCGAGCTGCATTGCCATTATTGCTACGAAATACACCAGCATCGTCTGCTTCCAAGGGGGCGTTATCAACATTACCAACACCCATATTGGTGCCATCATTATCACGTTCTCCTGACAGTCTAGCAACCGAAGTAGCATTACGACACGGATAATCCTTCACGGTAGAACCAGAAGACTCATGAAACAGGCGGTCGAGACAGCTGCGCGGAAGTCTACTGGTAGACGGAGAATCATATAAATGATCGCGAATGGTTTGGCGGCCCACAAGACTGCGATCTTCTGAGCAGCGGCGATATGCGCGAACAGTAGCAGGTTGTTCCCCAGCATGATACAGCAACGCCGGAAGATTAGTTGGGTCAACTGCTGACTCCTCATCAGAAGGAGTAGACGCTGGTATGTCCGTTTCAGACGGATGATGAGTATTCACTGGAGTTGCGGCACTACCATTGCTCTCTTTAGGGCACTGCTGTTCGATGTCATAATTTTTTGATGATTGCTTTAACTTTAACAAAGAACTCGCCTGCTCGACAACGTCATAATCATTATTATTATCGCATGATCTCCATGATTTGCATGATGCATCAAATGCTTCTGCCTGCTCAAAGTTAGTGCATCTAACATGAGCGGGAGAGATGCAATCGCCTTGCTTTGTCTGCTGAAGAGGTATATCATGCTCGTTCTTGTTGTTGTCGACAACATCTTTTTTGTTGCCCGCTGTCACACCGCCATTGCTGAAGTAAATGAAAATAGGGATAAGTAAGGATAAGTGATTAGTTTTTGACATGACGACATTCATATGGGAGAAACAATACCAGTTCAAGTTTAAAATAAATTTGCATACATCACAATTTTATTTTTGGCATGAACTCTATGGAAGGTTAATACCACACAGCAAAAAGCGACTTAAATGTAGATGAATGAGCGATCCTTTCTATGTTCGTACGATCACTCTACGTAATGTTTTACGCAGTGTTAAGCGTTTCGCTTATACATGAAATTCTGAATCACATAAGACGCTTCTTCCAATTTCAGCTCATCTTAACAATACACTTTCGGACTTACCCATTAGACAATATGCTGGAACACTCTGGAGCAGCCAACGACTGCAAGTTATGACTGTTATTTACACAACGGCCATAATTCATTATTCCAGCTTTGCTTTCTGCATCCGATTTGTAGAACTGAGCCGAGCTTGAACCGTTACAGGTAACGTTGCGATTGGAAATGACATTGTAAGCGATAGATAATTGTTCCTGTCTGGTGCGATATAGATCCATTACGCATCCTAGCTCAGACAATACATGTTTTAGTTCACGCATATTGCAAGAGGAAAGAACAAGCCTCAGAAGAGTATGTGGATCAGTAGAGTGTTCGAAGCATGGATTGCGCGATGATTGTAATTCTACTATTTCGCGGATGATATGATCGCCTACACGCACTTTCGGCCATTGGACTTTGTAAATTATTTGACGAATAGACAGAAATGAGCATCTAACACCCTTCCGAGCGCTCTTGCTGTTCACGTCGGAAGAGGATGGTTGCTGTTGCTGCGCTTTCTCTCTTGAAGTGTGCATATTTTATACGGTCAATTTTGTTCGTGGTTTGGTTATGCCGGTCCGTAATGGTCACATATTTAAGATATTGATTTGCGTGCGAGGAATGTCATACGCAAGCCACTCATTATTATTTATGCACTCTTCTAATTGCATGTGGTGTTCCGTAGCATGATAGTCGATGAGTGGCTGCGCGGAAAAGTCACGGATGGCGACATGTTCTTCCTGCCAGCAGAGAAGCTGACACGTTGAAGTTAGGAGAGGAACAAGTGACGTCATATATTTGAGAATATGTAAAACGCGATCGGTGTAAAGTACTGTCAAACGCGATCGGTAAATTATTTCGTCAAAAAGCCAACTCGGTTTTTGCATGATCGATGATCGTGCAGAAAAAGAGAAAAAGATGCCACCACAATGGCCTACAATGGCACCCCTAGTATGGCCGCCTATCTCAGTCCATGAGTATATTTCATAAGGTATCGATGGCCCATCCCTTAAACGACATTATGGCGATTTTTTCGCAGCAGTGTGGCGTTTCGGCTGCTGTAGGGGTGGAGATAATATCATTGCAATCCACTTCATTGAGATTTGAAATGAAAACAACCACCTTCCCTGCACCCATCGAAGATGATAAACATCTATAGGCACTACCCCTCCGCTACCCATCGCCGATGATAATATGAAGTGAGATTCTGGTTGCTCGGAATGACCATTAAAGCCCCCCCACACCTCCAAAATACCAAGGACACAAGATGTGCACAAAATTGCATAAATAATTTGACACTCTAACACAACAATAAGCCTGTAGACGGCGGATCGAGCGGCTCTAAAGACCGCAACTCATCAACATTATTATATATAAGAAGTGTCGGCTATTTATTGTCCATAATATTGCAATAGGCTGGATAAAAATAGCAACATCATAGACAGAAATGACATTTATGTAGCATGTATTAGTCATTTATTTATGCGGTGTAGACAGTTGTAATAATAAAACCCTGCGGCTGAATAGTTGCAAAGGGTGTTGTCTGCGATATAGTTCACTGGATATTACTATTGGTAGGGTTTGTGCAACGTGGTGGCTATGAGAGTAGCGGCTATGATGTTAGATACTGACTGTCGAACGAAAAAACATGCATGCATGCAGTTGTGCTCGGAAAGCGCGCTGCACTTTTTTGTTAGCTGCTATCAAAATCTTATGCATCTACGATGCAATTTTGCTTGGAACGGCTCTAAGTAAGTAAGTGAGTATGTACTATAAAACGTTTCTGTTATAAGAATGTTATTAAACAAGCATTGCAGAGCAACTTTATAGACGGATACATTGCAAAAAAAAATCCAACACGAAACACGAAATCCACAGAATAATTTTGTCATCATGACACATTTATGTTACAACAACAAGCATTGCAGAGCAAATTTATAGACGGGTACATTGCACAAAAAAAAAACAGGCCCCGAGGGCCCGCGCCGCACTACACACCATACACAACATGCAGTCACAAATCGCCGCGCGCACCATTTCATTGGCCATCGTCAGCACCCTCACGGAATATCGTACCATGCTCTTTGGAGCAAAGCTCAAGATTTTCACGGACCATCGCAACTTAACATTCTCCAACTTAAACAGTCAACGAGTCCTTCGGTGGCGGTGCTTCCTCGAGTCCTTCCATGCAGAGTGGTTCTACCACCCCGGCAAGCTCAATGTCTTAGCAGATGCGTACAGTCGTCTCCCCAAGTTTGATTTCTCGGGTGCCGAGAAGAGGCAGGATGAACTTTCCTCCACTCCAGTTCAATTCAATCCAGTTCCCCACGATGTTCCTCGAGTTGAAGACGAAGAGCCCAGTGTCTTTGAAGAACAACTAGCCGAATTGGCCAGTGATGATGAGTTCCCTTTAGCCCAAGTGCAACAGTTCATGAACCTTCCTTCTACCGTCCAGAATCCTTTGCGATATGAATGGCTTGCAGAAGAGCAGAGCCGCTGTCCTGCCCTTCAGCAGATGCTCACTACTTACCCAACGTTCTACCATTGTCGAACGTTTGGTCGCCATGACACGTCGTTGATTTGCTACAGCCCCACTCCTCAAGATGAATCCACTTTGAAGATAGTCCTCACGGACAATGCGGTAGACGCCGCTATTGAATACTTCCATCTCCTGTTGAATCATCCAGGAGCCAAGGCAGTTACTAATGCTCTCTCCAAGTTCTATCATCCTCAATTGGCAGCCCGGATCAATGCTTTCTCGTGCGATGTTTGCCAGCGTACAAAGATTGGTCAGCGAGGCTATGGCCACTTCCCTCCTCGTCAAGTACAAGATCTCAATCCATGGAAGCAATGCGACGTGGACCTCGTTGGTCCATGGTATGTCAAGACGTCTGGTCGAAGTGGCAAAGCCTATGAGTTCTATGCACTGACAGCAATTGACCGTGCCACTGGTTTCCCAGATGCCATCATCATCAAGCGCAAGACTAGTGAGAATGTAGCTCGCAAGTTCAATGAATTATGGCTCTCAAGATACCCACGGCCTGAAGCTTGCGCTCATGATCAAGGCGGTGAATTTATCGGCCCTCAGTTCCAGCAGTTGTTGCATGATGCTGGTATTGCATCTGCTCCCTCGACAGCTCGCAACCCCCAGAGCAATGCGATCATCGAACGCCTGCACCTTACAATGGGAAATTCCATTCGAGCCCGACTTGCCAATCAAGACCCCCGTACCTTGACCGAAGCTGAAGACCTCATGGGAACGATTTTATCTGATACTCTTAGCTCTATCCGTATGACACCATCACAAGCTACTGGATATGCTCCCGCAGCATTGGCCTTTGGGCGCGATATGATCTTCAACCTTCCAGTCCAGCACGACATGAATGAGATCAACCTTCGCCGCCAACGCCGTGTCAACAAGGACATCAAGCGAATCAATTCCAAACGCTACAGCTACGATTACCGCGTTGGGGAAGAAGTCATGAAGAAGGTCTTTGATCCTGCAAAACTCGACGACAAATGGAATGGTCCTTTCACTATCGCCCGTACCCATGTCAACGGCAATGTTACTATCAAGCTCGACGATCACCTACAAGAGCGTCTCAACATCAGACGCATCAAGCCCTACAAGTCACCTACTCCTCAAGTCTTACAACAAATCGTTGCGCCCTCTGAGGAGGGGTAGAATGTCACACCTACGTAGTGTCGGACATCAATCAAATTCATATTTATGTTATCTGGTTTCTCGTTTCTCAATATGTTTCGGAATGCTTTCTCGAGGCTGGTCTATCATGACATCGCCAATGAAAGCACAAGTTGAACCGAATCCAAAAACGTTGATCGTTTCCTTTATATTTTAAGTCATAATAAGTCTTTTGTTATATCACCAAATAAATTGATCAATAGCTCAATTGTTAGCAAGATTGGACAGAGCGGCTTTCGAAGTGACGAGGCCAGTTGAAGAAGGATCTTTCAGATTCAAACGGCGGAGTGAGAAAGGCGAACCCAAACAAGAAATGACCAGCTGATTTGAAATTTGATGAGGGAACGCCAATTTTGGCAAGGCAAGGCCCTCACTTCTTGGAAAATCAACAAACACGTATTAGCCTTCATCATCGACGCCTGCTAATGATTGGGAGAGAGATGCTTGGAATTCAGTTAGTAAGGAGGACCCGATCAAGACTCCACAACACGTTTACAAGCAGCTTAAAATTTTGGCGGTCGTTTCTTGTGTCTTTAAACGACTCGCTTGGGGGCCGCTCTACCACCTTTGCGCGATGGCCACCGAAAAACGGCAAATCCGGCAGTGCCGAATACCCAAAACCTTATTCAGAAGTAAAATAATACATAGTTGGTCCTGTTCAGCGCTTCCTACACCTTCATCTCGTCTCGTGCGGAGTGTGATGTGTGAGTAGAGGGCTTTCTCAATTTGTGTCGTAGCGCTTCCTTCGATCTCAAACAGAGGAAAATATCCCAGGCTTCACAAATTGCCGAACAAGAAGCAAGGAATTCAAAGAAGCATTGTAGTTTATCCTCCTTATACTTCATAGACTTGATAAAAAGCGCTTCTCTAGAATTATCTACTCTACTCTTGTAGAATTACCTGCTCTACTTCAAGAATTAACTCTACTCTAATCCTACCAAAACGACATCGATCCTTTATCCTTCAGTGGGGAATCTTTGCACGGTATTATTGAGGCTTTGTCTTGGTAAAAGCATTCAATGATGGGCTCCGCTGAACAACACGCGTTATTTATATCTCCGAGCGACGCAGCTTCCTTGCCTACACATTTATCATTCAGGTACCACATACCCATTTGTTTCATGTAGGCAACCTTGTCCTCTCTGTTCAGTGTCCAGCACATGTGAAAAGCATACGGCTTCGTTTCTCCTTTCGCCAATTGTTTCATGTAATTTGCGTTCATATTATAATGAAACCCAGACGGGAATTCAGTACCCTCTCTACTCAAAACTTTTACTCTCAATCCACTCAGTGAGTTATGCTCTGCAAGCAGCTGTATCAAGATTTGTTGGTGACTTCTAGCGGCAAAAATAATATCGCCAGCATACATCATTGATCTAAACAGATACTTGCTGCGACCATTGCTGCGGACAAAGTATAAGCCAGAGTTCGCAGAGTATGGCGCAAACCGTACTTGTCTATTCCCGTCATCTGTGACATTGTTGAGGAGTATGTTGCATCTTAGTTGCTTGCCATAATTTGATATCGATCGATCACAAAACTCAAGTATAAACTCACCTTGAGCGTAAATATCAAACCCACTATTCTCAGGGGAATTGAAGAAATCGAGCGGATTCTTATACCAACTAATGTCAACATCTTGGAAGAGAAGATCATAGCCAAGATCATTGACAAGATGCACACAGATTACTTTAGCAAGCATGATAGCTCCGAATGTCGGATCTCCGTAGCGTTTCGAATCTCGCTCAGGTACATGATCCATAAGCTTGTGTTGCAGCAGGAGAAAAGAGTGAGTGCTTAGCGAGAAATAGGTGCAATGCCACAAACAATACTTACCTCGTGTGAATAGTAAGTGGCCAATCCCAAACCTTCTGCCAAATCATTTGAAAACATGTCTGTTGGGAATACTATTACGTTGTCAAGTCTGAAACCTCGGGCTCTCGCAGAACAAGCAAAGTTCATCAACAGATCCGACTGCCCTTTATTGACCGTCATGACAACTACATTGTTTTTCACCGCAATCTTGCTGAGTATTGCCTGCAAATCTGCCCGGATCTTTGTTAGATGGGTAACATACGAATTCATAACAGCTTGGTGCATTTCCAAATGTTTTGTTTTTGGTAATATGAATTCATCGTAGCCTCTGATGTCTGTCATTCGACTAGTAATACGCAACGGAGCAGTCCTATTTGTTTTCCCTGCTGCACCTTCTCCAGTAAGACGTTGCCATCTTTGCACATGATAACCCTGATACTGCCCTCCTACCAAAGCGACGCATTGTCGGAGAGTTCTGCTCTCCGGGTTTTTGATAAAGACAACATTCATGGCATCACAATTTTCAGTAGCTTCCATAGCAGATGTGTGTGGTATATCTCCATTGTACTCAGCAGCGCGAGAAAGAGATCTAGCATTTGGCATCGCCCTTTTCTCATTGTACAGCATTAGAACATCTTGTCTTTCCGCACCTTCACTCATTGGAACGCCAAAATCATATTTATCAAACAAGTCTTTGCGGTTTATGCTCACAAGTCCAGATGCCCAGTGAGAAAGTTGCTTAGAGAATCGTTTGGAAGTGCCTGGTGTAGTATCACAGTTTTCAGTGGGCGTATTCATATTGAGTTTCTTGCAAACCTCCTCGCAATTTTGATTATTAGTGGAGGTTACTACAGGGTCATTTTGTTGAGAAGAGGAGCAAGCACTCCAACCCATCATCAAGCCGCAATAAAAGGAGACAATGCTGAAAATTATTAATGTGATCACTTGAGTTGGATTGATCATTGCTGATCTTTGCACTTGATTTGTTTTTGTGATAATGCTGTGGTCATGGGCACGTTGTGACGGCCGACGGCTGTCACTGCTGCCGCGGCCGGGTCTCTTTATTGATCTGCTGTCCCTCATTATGATGGCAATGTTTTATCTGACCCCCGCCGGGCTGATCAAAATTCATCCATGTACATGAGTTAAGTTACGTAAAATCAACGTAGGAATTAAAGTACCTTTGTAGTTGGACTCGTCGCAGACTCTACGCTTACATATGAACTCCATAAACTCCATGATGAAGGGCCGGCACTGAGAGATAACAGCAATGACCTCTTCTGCTGCACCACTTTTCACCCTAATTGCAGGGCCTTCGGCTGATCCATCCGACTATACGTCCGCTTCGTCTTCTTCCAGTGATGATGATGCCCAAGTCTGCTCACAAAAGACTCAATTCTGGCTGGAATCACACGCACTCAGTTGTGTTCAGAATTCTACGTTTCACTCTTCTGCCGAGCGCACATTCAGAGATGTGATGCCCCCCTCATTGACAGCAAACAATAGTCATGATGAATTTGATTTCGTAAAGAAGATTATTAGTGGCGAGTCTTGCGCACACGTTGCAGCCGATGGTGCCATAACTAATAATCAGGACAGCCATTACAAAACTGCTATGTGCCAACACATCAAAAATGAATCTGCCGCCTCCCATTCGCTGTCTTCAATGACAAATGAACAAATACAAACCATCGGTCGTTGTACAGCGTACATTGTGACCAATAACAATTCACAACGTCGTCGAGATGACGCTGCCAATTCAGTCAACAATCAAAAGGATAGTTCTGCAAGCGGAAATAGTTGGTTTCAGTCCCCAATCAAGGTAGCAAAGAAAGTCTCTAGTGTTATCAACTACGCGATTGACTCTGCGTTGAATATTTATGATGGTGGAGACTATTACGCAGCTGCCAATGATGATCTTGAAGGTGCAGATGTAGACGATGCTGCAGGAAACGTGGATGCATTGGGAAAGATTTCGTTTGATGATAACTTGGATGATGAACAGACAAGAAGACATGGCGGCAATACTGATACCTGTAGAATTGAAGATGAAATCGATACCACTAATGATGTAATCAGCATCACTTCTATTGCCATGACATGCAATCATCTGGTACAGTACTCACAACGAATGAAGTCGGATGATTCACAAAATGTGACTGATTTTTTCATGTTAGGTGGTAACATTGGGGAAGTAGAACGTATCATACTCGAAAGAAATGGCTGGAGCAAAGGATCTCTAGGGTCTTTGTGTCGTCAGGCTGGGAAGTATCTCGCTAGCGGCTCAAAAGATGATGATGGTGGTAGTGAAAAGGACGCATTCCTACGAGTTGGAATTGGAAAGATTTTGTCAACCATTTCGACGGAAGGTGTTGATCTATTGGTAGCGACACTTTGCCAGTCAAACTATGCTATCATGGAAGAGAACACAATCACATTGTTCCCGGGAGGAATTCCCTCAGGTCTTGAGGCAGAAACGTCTTCCAAATCGGACTACGCATTGTATCAGATCCATGTGACCAAAATTGCCACTCACAATAGAATAAGACGCCTCGAAAAGGATGCTGAGACTGCGAAGAATAACGCCATCTCTTATCAAAAGAGGAAGATGACCAAGGTGGCACTAGTTCACATGCGCCGAAGAAAAGCAGCATTGGAGGAGATTGATCGATGTGCTACTATTCTAGAAAACCTGATTGCAGGTGAGCTACGCCTGGAACGAGCAAAAGGCGATGTTCAGGTTGTGCAAAGCTATACTCAACTCAAGGAAGCACTCCAGGATGTTCGCGAGTCAAGTGGTATGGATAATGAAGATGTGGAAGACCTAATGAATGACATACGTGAAGAGATGGAGTTAGCGAACAATGACGCGCTAACGGAGGGAGTATACAATACAGACGTAATTGATGAAGACGAACTCTACGAGGAGTTCCGGCTTTTGGAGTTGGAGTGTGAAAGCAAGAGCGCAAGTCCCCGCAAAAGCGAGGTTGCCACCGATGAGAAAGTGGATTTCTCATCGAGTAAAGAAGATGTTAATGTATCAACACAATCCCCTGGTGCTGATGAAGAGCCTCAAAAAGCACCTGCAAAACTGATGCCCAGTTAATTTAATGATATTTCTACAATAGATATCATTTTATTTACATCCTACATTCCTAGCCTAAATACTATTTTTTACATGGCCATCTTCAATCTCTCCGCTTTTGCAGCTCGTGTGTGATGCAAAATACGGGTTTCCATGAATTTCTTGACAAATGCACTCACATCACTTCCCCCAGACTCAACCCACTCATCTGCAAATTCGTCTGATTCATTCAACGCCTTCTTCTTCGCCACAGCGAGTTCCTGCATCGCTTCATGTATCTCCGGCGGCCGTGTCATGACAGCCCTCCGAGCATCTAATTCTTGATATTTTTCTACATTTGACTTTAAATCTTGCTTGAGCGTTTCCACCTCCATGCAAATTGAATTTACCTTCTCTTCGACGGCCAGGTTTGCCATTGCTGTATCGACATTTGACTTTTCTATTGACTCCTTCAATTCATTTAAATTGGCGACCACGGTTATTTTGTTGATAAATGTATCAAGAGCTTCTTTGTTGTTTACAATGTCATTTAATTCCGACAATGACATTTCCTTAATTTCTGGAAAACTGGTGGGCACCATGGGTATTAATGAACTCAGCTCATCTTCGTCAACTTTACACGCTGCCTCTTTTTTGTCTATTGCCGTGGCTTGAACTACCACCCCGTTGCCTTTATGCGGCGTGCTATGAGTGGAAGAGGTGACATTCGGTCGATTAGATGTCTTTGTTGCATTATGATTATTATTTGACGCGCTTGGTAATCCCTGCTGACGACGCCGAAGATTTTCATCCACAATCTGAGAAATAGATGGCGGGTGAAGCTGAAAGTGATGAATCACCGCATACACTGCGTCCCCCAATTTCAAATTCGCTGACGTCCACGATTGATCGGATGAAATGGGGCCGTATCCAATCACTCTCATGCGACTATCTAACCAACTGTGGGATGCGATGACGCCGTAGAGGGTCAGCTGCGGTGCGCTCGCCTCATCGTAAGGGACGTATACGCGTAACATCAAGGCATAGCCATTGGTTGTTTGGAATATTGTGTCATACAGTGTAGTATCCGCGGAAGCTTTGCGTGTAGAGGGCTTGAGCACGGGATGATTTAAATAGGAAGAAAGGTGCACCTTTCGTGGTATGAGCGCCGGTGGTTGCGGTCTGTAGCTTCCCCTAGAAGGCGACGGCACCGACGATGATGATGATGCCGGCGTTGTTGATTGCTTGGACCAGGAGAACATGGTGCTAAGGCGTTTTTTCAACGATGCAATTGGAGCCAGTAGCAACTCTACCAACTCTCGCTCCTTCAATCAACAACAACGACTACGACTACGCGACTGCGACGAAAAAAGTGAAAGTGCCCAGCAGAAGATAAGCGATAGGTAGAGTTCGGTCTTTTGAAAAAGAAGAAGGCCCGGCGGAAATTTCAATTACGTTAAGTATCGAAGGGGAAAGAATGAAACCGAACCCCAGCTAGCGCTACAGCGTAGGTAACTCATTCTAACACGGGTAATTATCTAACCCATCCAAAGTATGAGGCTACTATGGGGTTACACTTCGATGCTCCAACGACAACAAACGAAGCCCGAAATCTGGACCCTTGAGGATTAAAAAGGTCCTTTTAATGCCCCTATCCAAAAACGCCATTCTCTCAAAATCATGAAGCTTCAAGCTCAGTACATACGTGTTAAATCTACTATCAATAATACTCAAACAGCGATCATCATGGCAATCAAAGTGGCAGCAGTTGGAGTGGCAGTCGTCGCCGTCATAGCAGCAATACTAATGGGACCAGATGCCTTCCTTGGAGGTGACGTCGGTAGCATCGATGGCAGCAACACTGTTGACGGAGTCGTCATGCCGAGCCAAATCAAAACATCTGGAACTCTGCAAAACTTCATTGGGGGCGGATTAAGAATGAAATGGGGATTCAAAGTCTACGTGGTTGGAATTTATTCGGATCCCAAGGTGATGACATCGTTAAAGAAGAAATATTCGGGTTTTGAGGCAAATGATTCTAACAATCTTTCTGATCTGGCTACTGACTTCGCGTCAAGCAAACCGGCTAGGACAGTTCTACTCCGTTTCCAACGAGGTGTAGCTGCATCCGATATTTCTGATGCTCTAGGAGAAGCACTCAAACCAAAAGTGGGAGCAGCAGCATCAGATGAGTTTCAGAAGTTTATTTTAGACTTAGTTGGTGGTGACAGATTAGAGAAGGGATCGGATATTTACATTACGTGCAAGGGACAGAAGTTATCGGCATCGTTAACTGAAGGAAAAGATTCGAGCTCAATTAGTATAAAAGGTCTGTGCCAAGCAGTCTATGAAGTGTATCTTGGCGACGAGCCAGTTTCTCCTCAGGCTATGAAAGGATTCGCTGAAGGAGTTGCTACAATAATGGCTAGCTAAATCATGTGCGTGAGATGATCGCTCCGTCAGAGCACAATGCAACTATAAATGTGCGAAGTAACATCTGAAGTTGCTTCGCACAGCTACTCGAAAAGCAGACAGGTTACTGTAGTTAACAGACTAGGAAAGAGGCTAAGTATTTCTTAGTGCTTATGAAAATAAGAATGCCAAGTCTTCATCTTCTTCTCGAATCATTTCGTCATCAATACTCATCAACGCTGAGTTGATATTGTACGCAATAATGCTCTCGGCTATAGCATCTTTCACGAACAGAGCAGCTACGTCTGGTATTGTTACTGGCGCTCTTTCTGTTGGTGGTGAAGTAGCAGCCAACACTTTGACTTCTTCGGCAATACTGCATGCTTCATCGGTTATGTTGATAGGAGCATTGAGTTCTTTGATTGGAGGATTGAATGAGCATCGTCTACCTGAATGTGATGTTTTACTGTTGCTCCTCGTAATGTCTCCTGCGGCATAACTTCGAAGACTTTTTCGTTTTTCTCGATTTGGTATTCTCGAGACTGATTGGATCCGACCTTCGGAATACGTTGATCGTCGCGTCATGGATGGAGATTGAGAAGACGTAACTGCTGCCTGAAAGCGGCGTGCTGGTGGAGGCGACTGAAGAGATAGCTTCTTTCTGTGTCTTGATGACTTGCGAGAAATCTCAGTGTGGTTGGTCAAGGAAGTTATAGTGGTAGCAAGGCTGTCGTTTTCGTCTGCATCCACTCTAGTATCGATTGAAGAATTTGCCGAATTGAATGCGCATGGAGAGGACTTCGTCAAGTCAATACTACCACGTCTCCTGCTCAAGATAGAGCTGCGTCTATGTTGTGATTGACTTTCATTTGCACTCGCACCATATGTGCTGTATCTTCGCATGTGCAACGGTATTCTCTTTGGTTTCTCCTCCGCTTCTGCACGCAAACGGACAAGCTCTTCTCGAAGCCTATCTGCAACACGTCTGCCTTTCATACCCCTGAAGGCTCGCTGCACATTTAGGGCTGCATCTTGACGTCGTCTCATTTCTTCGCGATACAAACGCTGTGATCTATGTCCTCTAAATGTTGATTGGATGGATACTGCTGATTTATCGCGTAGTATTTGTCTCTCTACTAACATGCTGAGGTAGGCCTTTCGCTGACTACGGCATCGAATAAACGTTTGTATCACTGTGGCAGAATTGTCCATCAATTGCTGTCGCAGATACTCTCGGGTAGAGGCTGCATGCAAACGACCTCTCCAACCACGATAACGCGATTGACAGAATAACGCTATCATCTCTCTCATGCGAACTCTAAACTTCATCGACTCGAGCAATTCCATTGCCTGCCCTCGTCTCACCATTGCCTGGAACCCCACCACACCCCGTTGAATTGCAAAACTCATATCCAATGCAAATTCGCGAGCATTCTCCATTTCATCCAATCGTGCACCCAGCAGCTTGACCCTTCGTTTCTCGAGCATGAGCTCCCTCTCGAGACGTCTTCTCTTTGATTGCATTTCCGAAAGACGACTTCGTCGCATTGTGTGTCGTTCAAGCGAACAATTTTGGTAAAATCGGCCCGAAAGCCGAGTGCTAAAATTACATTTGACTGAGTGCCTTCCCAGGTCATTATTGATTAGTTGGGCCTCCCTTAGAATTGAATTGAAATCCTCAATCATCTTGACATCATTGAATCTAGAGAGCCAAGCCAGAGGAACGAACAGGATCGCGTCGATGATCGACTTCATTCGACAGGAGTCGCATCTTCAGCTGTAAAAATGCGGGAAGGACACATGATGTGTCAAAGTACAAAAAATGGTACGATACGATGCCCACGATAGAGAGGATAGAGCCTGATAGATGGAGCTCTGACAAAATAAAGTGAGGCTGAAGGAACATGCATGAGGTAATGAGTAAGATGTATTAGTAACAACATGCATCATGATGCATGAGAAAAGATTCGAAGCAGTTAGGTGTACTATAAATCCAAAGATTGAATTAGATTTTTATCTTTTTCACGAGTTAGATACAAATCCTCATATTTTAATGAATACTCCAATCAAATCTTTCCCCCTTAGGATTTACGTAACCCTAAGACGCTCACCCTATCAAGTCATCATGTCAACCTCTTCAACACTGATAGTGTTGTAACGGTTTTATCACTACATTCATAAAGCTCTACACCATGGCAGAGGAGTCGTTTGAGGCCGAACAGGCCGCCGGTAATTTCACCCCTATCCAATCACGCAAATTGCGACGCGCAACTCTCGTACCATGCTGGTCCCTCTGCCCCTCGATGGATTTGATTGCCCTCGGAACTGGATCTTCCGCGTACAATTTTGATTTGGCCGAGGGTATTAGTCCGTCCAAACGAAAAAATAACAATACTACTAGCGATAGTGAAGGGTACGGAGGATCCCCTTCGGTGGACTTTGCAGAGAATATCGCCATTCATCGCATCGTATCTTGGCAGCGGCTGTTGTCTCTCACTCCGGAGCAATTAACGTCGTCCAAATTCAATGACGACGATGATGATGACTTTGACAGTTCGGACGACATCATTTTTAGAGAGAATAAGGAGTGGGAATATGCCGAGGATGGGGGTGGTCCGCTATTTCAGCGGCTTGTTAGTACCAGTGAGGACGAAATGATGGATGACAAAAATAACAATACGAATAGTAATGTTGAAACTTCGGTGCAGTCTGCAAAAGGAGCTACGTTCATTTGCTGGTCTCCAGATGGTAGATGTGTTGCAATCGGGCTCGTAGATGGTGGTGTACTGATCCATGATGTAGAACCAGAAGCTACCGACGATGAAACAGCCGAGGCATCGGGCCATCATGCACTTCACATTATCCATCCACCACCTCCCCAACAACGAATGGCGAAAAATCTGCATGATGAAGAAGGTCATCACGAGAGTGATAAAGTTGAAGAACACTCAACAACTCCAGAGAAGGCAGGACCGAGTCGAAATACGAAGGTGGCATTCAGCCCTCGTGTCACTCGCTCCATGGCTTCCAGAAGAGAGGACACAAAGTTAAGTTCTGTTCAGCAACAGACCATTGATGAGAATAATGATACTGCATTCCAGCCTACTTCTGCCGTGATTGGTATGTCATGGAACCGAGTTTCGCCTCCACATTCCTCTTGGAGTCTTGAGAAAGAGGAGTGGGAAATGAAAGAATCATGGACACACTTATCACAACTCATTGATAGAGGACGGTACTTTCTTCCTGCGGACTGTTACAATCAGCCCAAATCAAACGACTTGGGGAGAGTAGATGGATCATTTTCTCCATTGGCACATTTGAATGTACTCTGTGTCGCTACAACTCGCGACTTGCATTGGTACCTGCAAGGGCGGTATCGAATCGGAAGCATCCCACATGGTTTTGATTTTGGAGGGCACAATACCAAGATTGAACTGGTATGCTCACCAGACTTGACGAGTCTACTTGTTATCTCAAAACAAACGAAATTGTCAAAGGGATCGAGGGTTGCAACTTTGTATACAACCCCACTTTTAGGAGAGAGAAGGTTTGATATGCAGATCTTTTCGGCTTTATACCGATCAATATTTTCCAGACTTCGTGATATCAGAGAGGGGCTGAGGTCATCGACGGATTCATGGAGGTCAGCTTTACGACCGTTGGATACAAAGTTCCAAGGTCTTTTCAAGCTATTGTGCAACTACAACGTTGCGCAACCAAACGATTCCGTGGTTGATTGTGCTGCCGCTATCCGCTTGGAATTGTTGCGATGTATTTTGTCTGGACGATCAAGTGTGTCAGGTGATGCATCTAACGCTCTCGATCAGTTCTTCACGCGTCCTCAAATGCACGATCAATTATTCCAGAGAGAAATCAAAAGTGTTGAGGCAAGCGTTGCGTCGATGGAAGCGAAATTGCGTTCGAATATTTTAGCTCCAATTCGGGCACTGGTTTATGAAACTTGCGAACTGTATGGAATAGCACGCTCCCGTGACTGTGATGCAAGCGGCTCAATTCTCATAGATCCTGACGAAGCACTTCGGCTGTATTCATCTGCGCGAATCCTGTTCCTTGCTATTGAACGTTGTCTTGCTCATGTGGTTGAGGCCAGAGGTCGATTGCACGACCTTCTTGCTTGGATTAGAGGAACGGCATCACAAGTACGAGCAAGGGGAACAGCAACGGATAGCATTCAAAGACAGAATGCACGAAATAGGCGCGTTCCAGATGGTGTCATCAGAAGAGTGTCTAACTTCCTGTCTACATCTATGATTTCAGCTTTGAAAGATAGCAACGATGTTGTTTTTGAACAGAGGCACTTGGCTGAATGTGTCATTGGTGTACCTCTTTCTGTGAGTTCACACATGATTTGTAGTGTTTTTCCCTCCCCTTTGTGTCAAGTGTGAACATCTAATGATACTACTTGGCTTCATTCATTCTCTCTACACAGGATTACTTCTCTGATTGTGTGCCAACAGAGAATGCGGCACCTCTGTCGAGCAAATTGCCAGGTGTACGATGTACACTGAAATCAGCTCTTCAATCAACATTTCAGATATGTGCGGTCTTGTTTGACAAGCCAAGGGATGTATTTACTGAGACACTTGATAGAATAGGTGAGGGTGTTGTTTGTCATTTGCCATATCTTTTTCTAGATTTAATGAGTTTCGCTTACAACATAACCATTTGCTGCAGACGTTCACTTTGAGACTCCGCATTCAGCTATTGCAGCGCACAGTCGGATAGGAGCAGGTCATTGTGCAGATAAAAATGGAGCATTTGCGCCCAAATTAACACAACCGAGTGACAGTGCATCAGCAAGACACTGGATGATAATTGTACGTTCTGTCGAATCTAATTTCATAGAAGTCATCGCAATTCCTGGAAACTCTTTGCCAAAATTCTACTTGCAAGCTGGACTGGCTCTACCAGACAATCATACAGTGAGAAACATTCAATTTTATGGGGATAGTGGCAATAGTTCGCTCTCTCCCAATCTAGACATCGATGCAGTGACGAACGAAGGACGGCAGTCACTCGGATTGATCGTGGAGCGGAAAGAAGCTTTATCAGATGGTTCACTGGAGCTGAGCGAGGAGTTATGGTTATTCAATTATGATGAAATTTCATTCAAGAAATTCGATTTTGGGCCGAATACGAACAAAGCTGTAAGCATTGCTGCAACTGATTTTAGTCGAGATCAAAGCATCCATGTGCGAACCTCGACAACTACGATAGCAGACGATGATAATGTGCTAGTTCCGAAGTGCAGACATATCTGCACTCACCAGGGCTTCAATTTTCAGGAACAGTCTGAGTTAAGTCTTTGTGGATCTCGCGGCACTGCTGCTGTTCTTTCTTTTGGTGCATCGACCTCGTTAGATATCCTTGATCTTGAAGAAGATGAGGAAGATGACACTAGCAGCGCGTCTGGTGATGAAAGTTTTGAGGAGTGACTTGAAAAGTGAATGTATGTAGCATTATGGGGTCGTTTGATCTTATTTTACTAAGAAAAATTCATTTTCTCAAGATGATATCGAACAATCTTGTGCTTCCAAGGCACAGTTGATACGTAATCATCGGTGGCAGCATTGCCTCTTTCCAAAGTCATATCAATATACAGGCGGAGGGATCCATTCCCAATTGCCTGTCTCGGGGTTCCGCACGCTCTTACCCGTCTTTCTTGCTCCCTTCGGGATCCACGCATCGTCATCCTCGTCTTCTTCGTCTCCAAACTTCCTGCGCTTTCGAGGCTTTGAATTCTTCTTGGTCCCTTTCTTTTGACGCTTGCCCGGGCCCCGATTGAATAGAAGCGATGGAGTTTGCCACGTACTGATCGCATCGTAGAGACGACTGAGAGTGGTAGCGTCGCCCCTCCGTTTCAGAAGTCTGGGAAAATCCGATGGTGACAATCGCTGTTGGAGCATTTCCAAAAGGTAGGGCATCATCTCTAGAGGCAACTCGTTGAAGTTACAAGATTCGTACAGATCCTTTTTCACCACATTTAGCGCGAGTACAACTTTGTGGCGGATCTTCCTCGTCTCGCTTACTTCAAGCGCATTGATCTGTGATGCAGAGATTACACAAAAGGGAGGTTGAAATCAATAGAGTTGTTGAGATTTTAGATGTAGATAGAAATGTTAGACGAAGCACAATACGAACTAACCCTGCGTATGGTCTCTTCATTGTTGCCTAGGTTGCAACCTGACATAGTTACGGCACAAGTATGATTACATGCAGCCAAACTTTCCAACGAAGTCAGATCAAACAAACCACCCTTCACAATCTTGGCTCTCCCACCATCTCTTGTTCTCGATTCACCTTCCTGGTTCTCGTTGCGCCGCCAGCGTCTCCTCCGTCCTCCTACGAGGTATCTTGCCCTAAGCGAGTTGTTCTTTGACAGATCCAAAGAGAGGAGGGTCGTGTTGTTCAGCAACATGTCGATCACCGCTGGTGCACACTGATCGTTTAGCCAGTTGCGCGACATATCCAAGCTCTGAAGAGACGTATTCTTTTTCAACGCAGGCAACAATGCATTTGCTCCTTTCGTAGTCAAGTGATTGTTGGACATTATCAGTTCACGTAGACTGCATTCTGGGTCCTCTAGAAATTTCGACATCACCTTCGCACGTTGAACTGGGAAACTGTTGAAGCTGATATCCAACGAAGTCAGTCTACCAAATGCTGCCCTCGCCTTCTTGGTATTGCGGATGATAGCCGGGAGCTGGAGGCCATTCGCGCGAAGGCGAATCTTCTGAATCGTCTTGTTTGTAGTGAGGGCATCAGACAACAACTTCTTGTTTCCTTTGTCCACCGATGCCTCCACCAACGAGAAGGAAGTCAAAGAATGTTTCTTACCGAGGAAATTGGCAATCTTTTCAACACACTTTGAGTCGAAGTCTTTGTGGCCAATATCAAGTGTGTCACACTTCTTGCAGGCAGATAGGATCTTTTCCACACAACTGTGCCCTCCTGCTAGGCTACAATAGGACAGATTCACTTTGCGAAGTGCAGGGTGTTTCTTGAGTGCATTTGCCAAAGCTTTTACCGTGTCTACTGACCCTATGATGCTATGTGAAATGTTGAGAGATGAAAGAGTCTTGTTCTCGGAAATGAACTTGGTCACTGATTTCAAGTCATCTGCGGTCAGACTACAATTTGACAATTCCAGCACCTTCAATTTCCGATTTTGCTCTAGGACTGGAAGAATCTTGGTTGCTAGCCAAGGCGATTGAGGCAAGTTGTAGTTGATGATTTTGAATACTTCCGGAGACGTACGACGCTGAATGCCATGAGCGAAATACTCGTAGCAAGGCATCATGTCCGCATCTGCAGTTATGAGGTGAACACATAAAGGGGTGGTATATCAATATCCAGTTACATAGAAAGTACAAAGAGGCACACCAAAATGAAACTTACGATATGGAACCTGAGAAAGATATTTCGGTTTCGAATCCAATGTGATGTCCCGGTCCACAATCCTGGCAGCGTGAGTCAACGATATCTGCGCATCTTCTAGAGCAATTCCTGCACCACCGCTTAATGAGCAACGACGGTCGCCATTCCAATTGTATCTGTAGAAGCAGAACATACGGTCTCCATCTACACTTGAAAATGAGTCAAGAGCACGCTCATTTGATGCAGACCTGGTGGTTGATGAAGTCCATTCCCAGGCACTGATGATAGTAGGACGTTCCATTGTTTTACTTTGAACTTCATCCTTGTCTTCCTCTTCTTCACTATCAGATGAAAATTGCCCCATCTCTTCATCAGACAAAGTAGTTGAATCTTCGTCATTTTCTTCTTCATCCACAGAATCATCCGTCGCGCACTTGCGCTTGCGCTTCTTATACCTGCGTGTAGAGGTGTAGGGCATCACATCCACAGAAACAGCGGTGAGATTATTATAACATTCAAAAAATTATCAAGGGAAGAACAATGCAGCTTACCTCATACTCCTCTCGCTGCTCGTTTTGTCCTTCATTGCTGCCCTATTCTTCCTCTCGGCAAGCCTGGCATCGGCGTAGATCGATTCAGCTTGACGACGTTGTCGGCCAGATCGTCGAGGTTCCTTGCCCTCCGTCGTAGCTTGTATGTTTGTATCCAATGCGCAGATTCTAATGAGTTGATAGTGGAAGGAAATCTTTGTGCCATGTCGCTGCGGTGTCGGTCTGCCGAGTATAGTTGGCGCTGGCGCGTGGTCTGCTGCTTCGTTTGATCGGATGAACCACTGAGAAATCACAGCTCCTATCACTTTTTCTTCTCGTTGCCTGGGTTCCAGAGTTCAAGAACGCTGCTGCTGCTTTGATGGAGTATGCCGTCTATCTGAAGAGATTCGGATAGTAGTAGCGTTGCAATGCGATGATGATATTAATTGTGCTGTTAGCGTGCTCCGTCGCGTCAAAAAGTGACGATCAAGAACAAAAAGTGGAACTGGATTATGGCGCGAATTTGAATTTCGAATCTGGTTGAGGAGAAGATGAAGATGTGTGTCTTTTTGAAATTTTGCAGTGACATCAGTTCATGCAGTTCATGAGTTCACGCTTTTCACCACAGTTGATTGCTTGCCTTCTTGGCAACTTCTTGCAGTTGACACTGATCGATCTCACACTACTTCAATGTTATTCTCTACCATTGCACGAAGTATTTGACAGTCTCAGCGGGTTCAAATGATGGCCAGAGAAATGAATAAGATGTGCAGTCGATCGCTTTCCCTCACAGTAGCATGCTTCTTGTGCTTGATTGGGTCTTCCATCGGATTTGCTCCAGCTCGGACATTTGGTGCCCGATCATCGGCAGCAGAAGAAGATTACTTTCCGTGTAGAAGCAATCAGATCATATTTGGTAATGATGCATCATCGCTATCTAGACAATCTTCCCATCAATGGGAGCTGCCGTACAGTAGCAATCGGCCATTAGTTCCGAATCATCTGCCTAGGTCACGCCAATATACACAACTCTACAGTGCAAATTCATCGAAATCTTTCACAACAACACTAAACAGAAACAAACACAAACTTGCCGCATTAGCTATAGTATTCGCTAGCGTCGGCTTGGCATGTCCATCACCATGTTATGCTGCTGCATCTAGCATCCTGTCTCAAATCCCCTCACCAAGCAAGTTCAAAGAGGCTATTGTATCAGTCCTAGATGGGATGTCTCAATCTGGTACCAAGGGAATGATAGCCTACGTCTTATCTTTCACAGCATGGACAATGACTGTTGGCGTGACCACACCAGTCGAGACGGCTGCAGGAATGGCATTCCCACTGAGACAATCAATTCCTCTTTCAGCTCTTGGCAAGATCGGAGGTGCATTTTGCCAATACGTGCTGGCTAAATATTTGTTTTCAGATTATGCGAGAGAGAAGATGAAGGATAATGAATGGATGGGTAAAATCGAACAGAGCTTTAAATCCCATCCGTTTGGTGTTGCGCTGATTTGGAGGTTTAGTCCCCTACCAGAGTTTGTAAAGAACGTCGGGCCATCGTTGGTAAAAACATTGAAAACGAGGTATCAGTTGTTGGCTATTTTGGCACATGGTCTTCCATTCACTATATTATGGTCGTTCATGGGGGCCGAGACTGCTGCGGTAGCTCGAGGAGGAGAGGCAAGCGCTCTATTGAAGCGCTTGGTAGCAATCATTTCGTCGGTTGGACTTTTTGTAAGCCCTACACTGTTTGGGATGTGGCTAAAAGGTCTGGGAGACGATAATCAAACGGAATCTCATATGTAACAGAAATTTTAAAGTACGTCTGGTGGGCCCTCAAGAGGCGACATTATCTACACTAAGTGATAACGAACATGTGCTGCAGTAGCCATTATTTCCCAGATCGCACCCCAATCAAACGGAATCTCAATAAACGAAGCAAATCTGTTTTCTATGCGTGTGATACTTATATATAAAGCTATGTATGTGCTCTGCTACAATATATTGTTGTCATCTTCATCATTCAAAGTCGATATTTCGACATCTGTCGAACCTCTGCAGTCGCCATCTGAATCCAAAAGTTTGATTGCATTCAAGCAAACTACTTGCCTGTCATCTGCGTAAAGTACTTGATTTAAAGAATCCATCACAAACTTGCACAAGTTATCAACGTCTCCAGATCGATTGTTATAGTACTTTCGAGGTGCATTTGCTTTTAGCCGCCCAGGTCCTGGCTTACTACCGATGAAGTGATTGTTTGGACGCTTCATTCGGAATGTCAGTGACAGCTTCAGAAACTGGTTCTCGGGAAACATTACAGTTGGTGTGTCTGAATCTGAATCTCCACTATCTATGATTAAAGGATGGTGCTCCTGCGGCAATGCTTCCAACAAGCAGTCCCGAAAACGATCCTGAGCAGCTTTAGAGGGATTATAAATAAATCCGCGTGCAGTCCGATGTCGTACCAGCACCTTTGGATTCCCCCTGATTGTAAATTTGATACGCCTGTTGCCATCATTGTTGACAATTGCCACATGATCCATCTCATCAATCCAGTATGCAGGTTCCGATGCTACTGCTTTTTCCCCTGCCATGCGCAACACAATAGGGTGGTGTTTTGCTTGACAAGCATGATACAGCCAACCAGCAAATTTTGTGTTGGAAGAACATGATGGTATGATGATGTTGTGTTGTTTTGGATTTTGTAATTTGTCTCCAACGAAGGCGGTAGCACCCGCAGTTCCAACAATAGAGAATAGCCAAAGAAGAATCTTCATCAGCTGGCTGACATGCAAAATTTCTTGCCAAAAGGAGGTCGAATAATATAAGTTGATTGTGATGGATGCTGGTTTCTATTCCATGCATGGATGATAGGACAGCCAATTAACGCTATGTACCCCAGAGTGGCGGGAGGCAAAAAAAAATTTACTAACAAAAGTGCTAACAAACATGGCGTCCGAAAAAATCACTATATTGGCAGCGCGTTTAGCATGTTATGTGATCAAGTTGAGCGACCGCTCGATGTTGCAATCGATTCAGCATGTCTTCTTTTGTCGGAAAATAATCAATCTATAGTTTATACTCACAATATTGGCCTCAGCCTAATCAGTTTCCTACCTCACCAAAATTGGCCATATCTTGATATTTACTAGGGAAATAAGAGTAGCAAACTTTGGTGTGATAGTGTTCAATGATGCAATAGGCTATAACCCGAGGTCAAAACACCATTGAACTACAAATTTAATGTAGTTTCCGAGTATCTTCACGCATATGTACTAAAAGGTGCTTTTACAAGTTTCCTACGTACCAACCATACATAGCACATGGTTTTTTACTAGCGATTTTCACGTAAAGGCCGACACACCGTGAGACAGCAACACCCTTCCTATCGGCTGTTGGCAATGGAATTACGGCATAATACTAGGCATACTATTCACTACTACCCTGCTGAGAATAATTGTGCTATTGGAATCATTAAAATCGGGCTACTACAAGCGAAGTTCTGCTGGGTACTTGACACAATTCAAAAGGTAAAATACAGCTGTTTTCAAAACGATCCTGTTTATCGT
This sequence comes from Skeletonema tropicum, assembly GCA_037178625.1. Taxonomy (NCBI): domain Eukaryota; phylum Bacillariophyta; class Thalassiosirophyceae; order Thalassiosirales; family Thalassiosiraceae; genus Skeletonema; species Skeletonema tropicum. The sequence continues at coordinate 2,070,085 of CM074127.1, read as the reverse complement.
AAAAAGTAATTCCGCCCGTAGAAACATACCAAGGTGTGACACAGATTTGACTCGACTGGTCTCCACTAAAACCAGCACCTTTCACCATGATGACATACATCTGGAGTCTGGAGCATCAGTGCAGCAACTCGCCGCCTACATGAATGCAACAAATCGTTCCCAGTAGTACCATCAGTTAAGTATTAGATGCGAATATGTGTATATCTTTAACCTGCTTCAACCACCGCTGAAGAGTCTTAATGTCCATCATCACGTCCCAAAAATCGTGCATGTACTTTGCGTTCACTTATCAACCTAGGTATAATCATAGACATCGAGGAAGTGAGTAGAACCAAACGACGGAGTAAATCATCGCGTCATTATTTCATATGTGACATTCATGATGTTATTTGGGCGTGAAGAAAGTGTCGAGCGGATGGAATAATTATAAATCTTGTCGGTAACATTGTCGAACTTTTAGAGATACCACCTCCTCTAAAGTATGACACCGCAGCCAATCTACGACCATGGGGCGAATGAAACAAGAGCTAATACTTCCGCCGATATTGAAGATTATCTTTGGTACTTCCTCGTATTTTTCAAGGTTTTATGAAGTTGCATGTAAAGGTGATGCTGTGACACAACATACAACAGTTATTATCTATTGTGCATCGCGTGTGTTGTAGGATATGAGTAAAATTGTAAACTGTAATCAGCTTCTCAAGGCTAGTGTTACGACTAGATTTCAAGCTTCACATTTATAACCGTCAATATTGTGTAATATTTCTTAATTGGCAGTTCTGCATGCTATTGAGCTACGGGTTTGCTTTGGCAGGAAGGACCAATCTCCAGTCTTACTGCTATTGTACATCACGTTCATTGTTGCAAGACACACATATTGACCCCTGTACTACTATTATCACGTACAACCCAGTTCAGCCGCCTTCTCAACAGATATTTGTTACTTTTGTCTACGTTGGTCTGAAGTAATGTCGATGTCATGCCTGATGGGGCAAGAAGCATCATCTGGATTTTATTCCAACACGCGAGCAGCGAGTGCTCTAGGTGATCACAGCGTTGTTCGGAGATAGTTGATACTCTTTGAGGAAATAGTGTTGTTCTTGTTTTATCTTGTCCATGGTTTTATCGATCAATTTATCAGATACTTCCACAAGTGTATTGTATCCGGGTACCTCCTCTAAAAATATCGGCACCGGCTATCCTCACAACAAGGGGCCATTCACTTCTAACGATTCGGAAACACGTTGGCAGCCGCAAATTAGCAATAAATATCATGTTGTTGCATATCATGTGATGATGAGGGATCCGCTATGATCTATGATGAAGTAGTGTTGCGGCGTTGCTTCTTCTCGGCAATAGGTGGATATTGTGAAATACTCCTAAACATCTTGCCCATATTTCCGTAGTCCAAGCATCCTGAGGAAGTCGAAGAACGAAATGGTGGCGAATATGATTATTGGGACTTCGTCTGATGATTCGGACCTACAATATATGACCTAAAGACTCGTCATACTCCACTGATGATGGTTAGGGTGGGACGAATAGTGATATCTCGGAATGCTTTCAGAATTTTCTTCTTGGAGCTCATGACGACTGTTCTCCGGTCTATCCTAAGGTCTTATTCGAATATTAAGGTGCATTGGATCAAAATTATTGCTTAGGATAGACCTGATGCATGCTACCTAGTGAGAACTGGCTATCCGCTTTTGGGTCTTGTAGGGCCATGATTGGCATCATTTTGTGCGGAAGATGCTTGATGAGTGATGGAGGCGGGAAAAATCGGCCCAAGTGATTTTTATAAGACTCAATACGTCATTTATACTAAACCAACGTAGGAATTAAAATTTTGTATGTGCAGAATCTCTGAAATGAAAACAGCTGTAAGGTCTGGGGTACATATAGCTGTCTTAAATCAACAAACCTATGAGGTAGATTTTTTTCTGTACGTAGGAATCGTCCAAGAAGCGGTACCAAAGTGGCGCCAACGATCATCGAGCACATCGTCACCATGGGATTTCCGCCCGATCATCGTACTTTACTAGAGGCATGGTGTTATTATATAAAAGATGTAATGCTCGGGGTATTTATATGGATATATATGAATGTATGAAGTGACTTGATATGTACCGATTTTTACATTTGATGCAAAATAAAAGCCAATCAGTGCACATGGATGTTTATCCTCATCTCCTCCGTGATCAATGAACGATGGTGCTATAACAAATATTTCAGCACTATCGACACCAAACACTGTTAAAATAACGATTATACAGTTATGTTATGAATGTGTATATCTTTTTGTTGCATAATAATTCGTTTTGAGGCCCACAGATCCCTGTCATTCAACACAAACACTTGTGTTTGAACACCTATCTCCTACAAGAGAATACACTTTGTGCATTCCAACGATGTCAGCAGTGATCATATGCAGCTTTATCCGTCAACCATTACTTCATTGAAACCGGAGAATCATAACAAGTCACTGAAGATTCCACTCAGATCTATTCAGAGCAATGTAGCGCCATAACAACAGCCTTCTTCGGAGACAATATGTGCACTTATTCCACCCTGATTGAACTTCAAGTCACACAACTATGACCCTGTCTCTCCAATCAAATGCAATAGTTGCTGTGCCTTTGTTGTCGGATGGTGAGGTTGGATTGAACAACGAAACCATTGCAGTTTGTTCGAGGAATGGCCATGTGTTGGGCTATGGTGATACCAAGGCTGAGTTCGCCGATGGTAGTGTAGTCAGTGAAATCGGATCTCCTTAACAGCTCCATGGCACAAAGCGATCCTTCCATATTATTGAGAGCTCTCCTGTCGTGTTTAGTTGTCTCGTCATGATCAGAGGTCGGAATAGAGCAATGAAATGGGTGACATTTGTGTGTAATCGATGATGTGATGTGCAGCAGCAACATGGTGCCTGAAGGAGTGCTATGGCCATATGAAGTCACTAACAATGAATCACACCGACACCCAATGTCTATATGTATAAGCGGCGGCGAGGGTTGATGGAGAGAGGCCGATTGTACCATTCATATTGAGTGGAATTGGACGATGATGCTACGATGATGGTAATTTGCGCTGCTATAGCGGCATTTTGATTTGCGTCTCTGCTCTTTAATAACTAAGTTGGGTAGGCTCGGCTTTGGATTCCTTGTGTTCTAAGCTATTCATGGACTACCATACCCAACCTACTGTGGATGTAATGGAGGAGGTGCGATTTTTTATGTTATGGCACTTTTATGGCGGAAATGGTGCCATGGCGTGGTGGATTGTCGCGGTGGTGGAACTTTTTGGTGGTGGCCAAAAACACATTTGGGGGCTCTTCTGACCTTCTCAAGTGCCGGATGGAGCTACATACTATTCCTACGTACATACGCTACCCCGTAGGGTCCGTGATTTAAGACAGCTATAGCGTTAAAAATCAGGAATCTTTCTTCAAAAAAGATTCCGAGGTGCAACAAAATGAGCGTAGGAATTAGTACACAAAACGGTCGTACCTCCTCGATCGAAAAAAATGTACTTCAACAATTTTCCTGTTTATGGACAGTATATACTTATATATGCAGTACTTACTTCTCTTGCTTCAACTCCTTCAATTACAATATGTTACCCACACTCATCACCTATACCCACGGCACTTGACTTTTAGGTATCAAGTCTGGACCGCACCAGCTGAGCAGTTCTTTCATTTCAGGACAGGTTAGAGGATATGGAGCTGTCCTTTGATATGGATTACGTTCTTTCCTCTTCTGTTGTAGAATATCTGTGTGACAGCCGTAGGGATCTGTTTGAAATGGTACCAAGCTATTCTTTCTCTCTCCCGCTGATGATTCCTTCAAGTTAAATCCAGTCGAGGCTGGTGGGTCTACACCAACGTAGTGGAACCGATTCCTTGCCCATTGTAACGCGCCAGCGTGGAGTGTCTCAAAGCGCTGTTGTTTAAATGTAAATGATACCACTGATATTTTTGTTGGATATGCCCCAGTAACCTCACGAAAACGGCATATGGAGAACAATAGATTCTCAAAGGAATCAGTTGCATATTCTTCCGTGGCAGTACGAGCTCGCACAGTGCTAGCTTCATAAGTTGCAATAGTTTCATCATTACTGAATACATCTCGTCCATCCCACAATTGCAATGCGTCGGCCACTCTAAAATAACTGCCCCCCTCTGTTTCGGGACCTGTCTGAGATCGCGTCTCTCCTCCTGAAAATACAAGTAAACTCTTTTCATCTTCCAAAGCAAGTTTTATACCAGCCTGGATATGAGAGACAATTGCATGTGGAAGACCTCTATTGCGTTGATAATCATAGAGCCACCACACGGAATCATCACGAGCAGCATTCTCTACATCACCTGAAATCAGGACGGAGTGCCCTGCAACTACAATCAGATGTGTTGCCTGAATGGCAAGAGATCTTTCATTAAATGCCTGTGAATCCGAATGCACCCACACTAGATTCTTGTTGTGAATATTGCTGCCGCCCCGAAGATGAACGATCCGCTGCCTTTCCTCGTTTGGCACTGACCCAATCGTTCTTGTCCCAATCACAAAAATAACGAACGCAAAAATTGCAAGGATTATTCTCGCTTGTGAGAATGACAGTCGCCGACGACGCATAACTCTTCGTTCGAGTTTCATCTAGAAAAGTACCAACGAAGTCCAATGCAAGAGAAGAACTGAGAGCTAAAATGATGAAATCACGTATTGTACTAATATAACTCTCTGGAGACAACCGATGCCGAACACCCATATAACACTATCATCTGTAGAGTGCATTGGTTGGCCGCAAAAGCCGCCGCACACTATGACTCTGACCTCTGACCAAGCAAGGGACAACACGGCCTTACCAACCTCTTTCCCGCCAGAAACCGTCAGTCAGTCACGGGTTAATCCGTGACTGAATTCTACTGTGCCTTCATCAAGTCGCATAGAGACTGCAGCATCGCCGCTACAAGTGTAGTCCTCATGAGCCGTATACATTTCCTTCTATACTATCGTTGCCAACTATAATGAACCACCAGCAGCGGCTCAGGCTCATATCAACGTCGCTACAGACATTGTAATGGTGAAAGACGGAGCTAGCTCTACGCTCGATTGGCCTTCATCGAGTCGCATACGAGGCTGTAACATCTCCGCTACAAGTGTAGTCCTCATGAGCCGTATACATTTCCTTCTATACTATTGTTGCCAACTATAATGCACCACCAGCAGCGGCTCAGGCTCATATTCACGTCGCTGCACACATTGAGTTGGTGAAAGACGGAGCTGGCTCTACGCTCTATCGTCATTCATCGAGTCGCATACGAGGCTGTAACATCTCCGCTACAAGTGTAGTCCTCATGAGCCGTATACATTTCCTTCTATACTATTGTTGCCAACTATAATGCACCACTAGCAGCGGCTCAGGCTCATATTCACGTCGCTACACACATAAATGTGTCGCAAACAGCTAGCTCTACGCTCAATTGGCCTTCATCAAGTCGCATACGAGACTGCAGCATCGCCGCTACAAGTGTAGTCCTCATGAGCCGTATACATTTCCTTCTATACTATCGTTGCCAACTATAATGCACCACTAGCAGCGGCTCAGGCTCATATTCACGTCGCTACACACATAAATGTGTCGCAAACAGCTAGCTCTACGCTCAATTGGCCTTCATCAAGTCGCATACGAGACTGCAGCATCGCCGCTACAAGTGTAGTCCTCATGAGCCGTATACATTTCCTTCTATACTATCGTTGCCAACTATAATGCACCACTAGCAGCGGCTCAGGCTCATATTCACGTCGCTACACACATAAATGTGTCGCAAACAGCTAGCTCTACGCTCAATTGGCCTTCATCAAGTCGCATACGAGACTGCAGCATCGCCGCTACAAGTGTAGTTACCATGAGCCGTGTATATGTCCTTTCGTACTATCGTTGCCAACTATAATGCACCACTAGCAGCGGCTCAGGCTCATATTCACGTCGCTACACATTTCTACACACATAAATGTGTCGCAAACAGCTAGCTCTACGCTCAATTGGCCTTCATCAAGTCGCAAACGAGACTGTAACATCGTCGCTACAAGTGTAGTTACCATGAGCCGTGTGTATGTCCTTTCGTACTATCGTTGCCAACTATAATGCACCACTAGCAGCGGATATTGCTTGAATTGACGATGCTAGACGCATAAAATGGTGTCAAATACGGAGCTAACACGTTGCCCAAATCGATCATTATAAGGTTGCTGTGTACACTGCAGATGGCCTATCCGATGTTGGAGTTGATATGTTGTCTATATGCATGCATAGAGGAGGTTTGATGACTAGAACGTTCACAAGCACAAATACATCACACAATATAGTCAAATTATGTGTTTTGAAGAGGGCATTGGGCTTCACAAAGATTGAATAGCATATTGATATACGAGCTACAGATGACATACCCGAGGTTGGAGTTGATATGTCGTCCACATGGATGTATAGAAGAGGCCTGATTATTGAAACCTCTTATATCACTGATACATCACACAATACAAGCATTAAATGTGTCCTGATGAGCATTTATTGATATGGCTGTGACTGAGTAGCGTAGTGTCATACGAACTACAGATGACATACCCGAGGTTGGAGTTGATATGTCATCCACATGGATGCATAGAAGAGGTCTGGTTACTTCAATCTGTGAAATCATGTGTGAATTGCACAATAGAAGCACTAAATGTGTCCTTACGAGGGCATTAAAATTGGCCAAAATTGAGTAGTATAGTGATTGTACGGACTTTGTAAGATATTTGTTAGGTCTGAGTTGATATGTCGTCCACATTGATATATAGAAGAAGTCTGAGCACTTCAACTTGTTGAATCACAAATGCCTTGCACAATAATCTAACGCTATTGCATCCTGACGATCAGGTCTGATTTGATGAAGTTAACTTTGTGTTGAATTGTTGCGTCTGCAGTAGCTTAGAGACCCCAAACACACAACCTCCTCCCGTTAAACCAAATATGGACAATTTCGCGCAGTTGCTTGATGCGAATAAATGTTATATCTCAGAAACAAAACTGCCACTTTAAATGCGCTGCATGTTGTCATATCTTGGAGCGGTAGAACGAGCCGATGGCAAAGTTTTTGTCACGTATATCCGCTGCCATTCAAACAGGACGTTCGTAGTATTTAATCAAATCATTCATCCAATCAACTTGAGCCGGCTCACACCTCATTACTTTTATATTCAATCATCAAATTGTTCCATTCATCTCGATTGATTTGTATCTTCTCCATCTTCTCACGCTCAGTAGTAACTGGATTGACCGTACAAGTGTATGATACCAGCCAAGTGCCGACAAGGAAAGCATACTAATCGTCCTTCCTAAAGAATCCAAGTCAACGAGCGAGGCTGTTCTCGTCTGCGCCTCCGTTGATGGTGTACCAACATGACTCTCCAATCGACCAGAACAACAAAAGTTCCAATACCTTAATAAGTTTCGCGCACGCATCATCGTTTCGTTGAGCTGCATTACCGAGTCTGCTTAGGCTTTTTTTATGGGATGTCCGACTGCACTTGATGAAGCTACTATGAAAAAAGCCTAAGCAAATGCAGGATGTGGAAGCAATGGCAATGGTTCTTCTGAGCACAGTAGGGCGTGGTTAAGCAACTTTTTGGAATTTTTGGCCATTGCGCGAGGGCTTCTCTAAGTGGCGGCGGACAGGAGCGGAACTTGTTGAAGCAGATGGGCATCTGAAATGAATAAGAAAAATCGCTAAAATTCACGAATTCTTGCCTGGGACAGCCGTGACAAGCTACACTCTAGACACTCTAGCTACAGCAAGCAAAAGCAAGTGTATGTAGCTCTAGAGAGAGGCAAGGAAAGAGGGACGAGGGACAAGAGGAAATTCACGAGAAAGCTTATCCCATCGTAGTACTCGAAACTTTCTTCCCATTCAGAAACTTCACTGCAAGTTTCTCGCTTCTGCTTCTTCCTTCCCGCCCTCTCCTCGCTCTGCTGAATCATCGTCACGTCATCGAAGACAAAGATCTAAAAACATACATGAAACGATGGATGTTGTCTTCTTGGCTGGAAACAACAGCTCCAAGCTGCGCTGCCTACCGTTTTAATAGACCCTCTCCATGACCTGCGTGACACAAGCGCTAATCTTCACTGCCATGGCAATTTCTATCTTCCTATCTTCGATGATGTTGGTCGAAGTGGCGTCGTTCCATCTGAGCGGCACGTCATCATCTAATCCTCGTATTATTGGGAGCAGCTTGCCTGGACAATTATTACAGCCACGGCAAACGGACTATGCCCCATTGTTTGCATCAACTGACGGTGAAGATGGTACAGATTCATCAACAACGTCGTTTGCAACTGTTCCGGAATCAATAGGCGAAAGAGTGTTTGCTGAGCTGGACAACATGCGAAAACAGTTCGCAGAGCTGACCGAATCCTTGACCATGGCAAAGCAACGTGAGGAACAGGCCAAAGGGGACGTTACGAGGTTAACTGACGAAAAGAAAACTGTTGATGCAGAGAAAGACAGTGTTATAACAGGGAAGAAGCGGGTTTTAAGGTATGTCTTTCTCGTCCACACATGCGCACATGTTTCATTTTTCCTCTTGCCTAACATTCAGAGTGCTTCATGTCAAACATTATTTGTAAACGCACTACAGCGAGGAAATGACAGATCTATCTGATCAATTGGAAGGTGTCCAAGATGATCTGCGCAAAACCATGCTGAAAACGAGATCAGAGATATCGAGCATCCAGGATGAAGCCAGACAATCTGAGAAACGCCTCAAAAATGAAATAGTCGAACTAGAATCGCGATTGCAATCCCTCCGTGATGAAGCCGAAGCGGCGCGTAAAGATCGTGATGAAGAACTCAAACAAATAGAAAGTGAAGAGGAAGAGATGCGGAAGAAATCAAGGGAGGAAATTGAAGAAGAGAGAAAAGCATCCTTTGCGGAACGCAAGGCGATAAAATACAACAATTGGGATTTAGAGGGTAGGATCAGACAATTTATGAGTGAGCTGCCTTCAGCAGAAGCAGAATTAAAGAAGGAGGAGCAAGCAACTCCTGATGTACCAAATTTGAAAGAGAAGTTAGAATCTATGAAACAAAAGATGACCAATAGTATCGATGAACTGAAAGATCAACGCAGGGCAAAAGAAATGTTTTACGAACAAAACCTGTCTGAAGCTAAAGCTGACCTTACAAAGGAAATGGATGTAGCCAAGTCTGTATTTGAGAAAAACATGGCCCTAGAGGAAGAAAGACTTGACCAGTCCATAACAGATTACGAGAAGCGCTTGGTTGATAAGGAAAATGAATTACTAAGCAATCTGCGCCTTGCCACTGAGCGTGCCGATCGAGCGGTAGCTAATGCTATTAAAGCAGCAAAGAACAATAGAATTGCGCTGTACCAAGAGAAGTTGGAAGCTGTTCAGAGTCAGAGAAATGATAGATTGGAGGCGGTGGAAGACGCGGTTAAGACGCGAGAAGCTGTGCAAGATCTTTACGACGCTGAATATGAGAATGAGATTTACAATCTCAAGAAAGCGAGAGCAAGAGGGAAGCAAAAATTGGACCAAGAGGATATCAGACGAGACAAACAGAAGCAAGGACTGATCCAGGAGATGGAGGCTTTGACACGGCAGCTCTCACAGCAGTTGATCGATGAGAAGACTGCAGGAGAGACAGAGTTGAGGAGGGTCAAGGACACGAAGAGTGCGGAGCTTGCTAGCAGCCGAGCACGAACAACTCAAGCATTGAATGAGATAGGGATAACTCGTTCGAATCTGGTGGCTGTGCGAGACGAGTTGCGACGTTTGGAGTCCAATTCTAAAGAGAAGAGTCTCGTATTAGAAGAGTTGGAAGAAGAAAGGTCTAGCTTTCGAAAACAGTTCCGTAGAACCATGGTTGTAGCTGTGGACAAAATGACCCTGAAAAAGTTGCGAAAAAGAAGAAGGAAAACTGAGTAGTGTGGTCAATGAATACGGATGTTTCACATCCTGTTCATTTTGTACAGCTCAGAACATGACAAACAACGACTTCGCGAGGATATCCATTTCTAGCGTGATATCTATTTAGAGCTGGCACGATTAGCATTTGTTTCCCTATAATATGAAATTCGTGTCATTTTTGTCAGTAATGTAAGTGTGCATCATCTGATCTCGCGATGGATATGTAGTGTTGAGTTGATAGGTAGCTCATAATCAACATCTCGTTCCATGCTTCGAAAGCAAGCGGCAATCATCGAAACTTTTAATGCCACACAAGAAAGACTTATTTCAGCAAATACGTCACAAACGCTAACGCGACATTCAAGCACCATAACGAATCAAACGCTAGTTTTCACTATGCTAAGAAAACCAATAATACCTTAGCTACAAACCAATGAAACAAATTAGCCCTAAGCAGTCAGATTGCACTTTGACAAAAAATACTGCACTTCGTAGATGACCTTTTGTTCCAAGCTAATGAATGGCTTGAAACAGAAAATGCTATAATATATCGTATCAAGGATTGCAATTATAGCAATGAGTCGATTCTTATGGCCCATTATACTTGGCGGCGATACTATAACCTCATTTGCACTGCGCAGTCGGATCGTGTAAGTTGAAGCGATGCTACAGTCTCGGAGCTGATCTGAGAGGTCTAATTTGGGCTGGCCCGCAGCACATCCTTCCTTCATATCGTCTCTATCATCGTCAATATAGGCGTGAGACGCTTGTGACGGCCCATCAAACTTGGCGGCGATACCATAGAAGCTCATTTGCACTGCGCAGTCGGATCGTGTAAGTTGAAGCGATGCTACAGTCTCGGAGCTGATCAGAGAGGTCCAATTTGGGCTGGCCCGCAGCACATCCTTCCTTCATATCGTCTCTATCATCGTCAATATAGGCGTGAGACGCTTGTGATGGCCCATTATACTTGGCGTTAATGCCATAAAAACTCATTGGCACTGCGCATTCGGATTACGACTCTAGAACTCATGCTGCAGTCTCGGAGCTGATCTGAGAAGGTCCAATTTGGGCTGGCCCGCAGCACATCCTTCCTTCATATCGTCTCTATCATCGTCAATATAGGCATGAGACGCTTGTGATGACCCATTATACTTGGTGGCGATACTATAACCTCATTTGCACTGCGCATTCGGGTTGCATTGGTAGAACTCATGCTGCTGCATCGTAGATGATCTGAAGAGGTCCAATTTGGGCTGGCCCGCAGCACATCCTTCCTTCATATCGTCTCTATCATCGTCAATATAGACATGAGAAGCTTGTGATGGCCCATTATACTTGGCGTTAATGCCATAGAAGCTCATTGGCACTGCGCAGTCGGATCGTGTAAGTTGAAGCGATGCTACAGTCTCGGAGCTGATCTGAGGAGGTCCAATTTGGGCTGGCCCGCAGCACATCCTTCCTTCATATCGTCTCTATCATCGTCAATATAGGCGTGAGACGCTTTTGATGGCCCATTATACTTGGCGTTAATACTATAGAAGCTCATTTGCACTGCTCATTCGGATTGCGACTCTAGAACTCATGCTGCAGTCTCGGAGCTGATCTGAGAGGTCCAGTGTGGGCTGGCCCGCAGCACATCCTTCCTTCATATCGTCTCTATCATCGTCAATATAGACATGAGAAGCTTGTGATGGCCCATTATACTTGGCGTTAATGCCATAGAAGCTCATTGGCACTGCGCAGTCGGATCGTGTAAGTTGAAGCGATGCTACAGTCTCGGAGCTGATCTGAGGAGGTCCAATTTGGGCTGGCCCGCAGCACATCCTTCATTCATATCGTCTCTATCATCGTCAATATAGGCGTGAGACGCTTTTGATGGCCCATTATACTTGGCGTTAATACTATAGAAGCTCATTTGCACTGCTCATTCGGATTGCGACTCTAGAACTCATGCTGCAGTCTCGGAGCTGATCTGAGAGGTCCAGTGTGGGCTGGCCCGCAGCACATCCTTCCTTCATATCGTCTCTATCATCGTTAATATAGGCGTGAGACGCTTGTGATGGCCCATTATACTTGGTGGCGATACTATAACCTCATTTGCACTGCGCAGTCGGATCGTGTAAGTGAAGCGATGCTACAGTCTCTAGCCGATCTGAGAGGTCCAATTTGGGCTGGCCCGCAGCACATCCTTCCTTCATATCGTCTCTATCATCGTCAATATAGGCGTGAGACGCTTTTGATGGCCCATTATACTTGGCGTTAATGCCATAGAAGCTTATTTGCTTTGCGCAGTCGGATCGTGTAAGTTGAAGCGATGCTGCTGCATCGTAGATGACCTGAGAAGGTCCAATTTGGGCTGGCCCGCAGCACATCCTTCCTTCATATCGTCTCTATCATCGTCAATATAGGCGTGAGACGCTTTTGATGACCCATTATACTTGGCGTTAATACTTTAGAAGCTCATTTGCACTGCGCATTCGGATTACGACTCTAGAACTCATGCTGCAGTCTCGGAGCTGATCTGAGAGGTCCAGTATACTTGACGACGATACTATAGAACCTCAGTCGCACTGCGCATTCGGATTGCATGGGTAGAACTCATGCTGCTGCATCGTAGATGAACTGAGAAGGTCCAATTTGGGCTGGCCCGCAGCACATCCTTCCTTCATATCGTGTTTATCATCGTTAATATAGGCGTGAGACGCTAAATGGCCGAGAGCGAGAGCGTGAGCGTGAGATAGAGAGAGAGAGTGAGCGTGTGTGTGTGTGGATCGATAGAAGAATTAGATTATTTATTCGGCTCTGAAGTATGAATTCGATGGATAGAATTCTTGACAGCAAAGCCAGACCTACGATCCAGCGGCAGCGCAGCTTGATATAATATCAAAAAAGGAAAGCTCAAGTAAGCTTTACAACTCAATAATTTTTCTTGATGGCTTCAATCATTGCCTCACGAGACCCATCAACTTCCAAACCCAATAAATCAAGCTTCCTTCTGAGAGCACTCACTGAAAGGGTAGTCAACTCGTCGGCATTTGTTTCATTTGCGTCTTTCTTGATGCTTCTACCGAATGCAATGAGGAGATCCGATGCGCAATGCGGAGGGGAATCTGTGAAAGAGATATTGTCAGCGGCCTCAAAATGATTATCTGCCATGAAAGTCATGACCGTCTCTTTGAGTAGTGCGCAGTTCATTGAGTCCGCATATAATAGGTTGTCCATTGCATTGTCAAAAGTAAGCTTGGTGCTCTCGACATATGCTGCTTCGGCTTCCAACTTGAGATTGACGATGGAATACTTGTTTGCAGCATCGATGACATCTTTCGCATGAGTCTTGAGTACTTCTTTTGGGACGCTGCCTCCGTACACATAGGAAAGCAATGACGGAAGATATCTTGCTTGATATCATTGACTGAAACTGTTACGATTCCATCACTGTCATTTGATCCACAAATGTCAGCAAGCGTGGGCGCGCATTTCTCAAGAATAAAGCGGTGGGCGTACAATGAAACAGACGACTTAGACTCCTCTCCCTCTACTTCTTTCTCGTCAACGCTGCTGAATTCAAAGCAAACATCGGCTGTTGTCTCATCATTGAACAACCCTTTCATCATCTGAAAAAAAGGATTTCGTGGTACAAACGCAGTGGTCGGTTCCTCTTCTATAGAGACAACGACTGTCAGCGTGCCATTGCTATCCAGAATATCGTTGGATTCATCCAAGATGAAGGAGCGAGAGATGTAATTGATCCAGCCCCAGTTTGCGTCAAAGCCGATCCATTCTTTCTTTATCGGGGAGGTACGGGTTACCTTTGCTTCTCCAAACTTATCAATAATATTTATTCCAACTCTGGTCGTGATGCTCCCCTCTGACAGATGATGGAGGTAAGTTGACACTTGTCCTTCGACCGCTTCAATATGAATATTGCCGCCAGGGTAGAAACGAAGCACCCACTGTTGTCCAATGCAGGTGAATTCTGGCGATTCAACGTAATGTTCCTTTGTGGTGCTGAGGTTAGCGAAGTCATGAATTTGGATCTGGAAAGACTTCCACTCCTCGCCACGTTCGGGCGAGGATGGAGGAGGGCATCCAACGGACACTTCGGCGTTTTCGATTCGGAGTGACATGATTCATACAATTACTCAGACCCACTGAAGATGTTTTCAGAAGATAATGGACAAGAAGAGAACTGTTGAGCCGTTGCTCTGTGAGACGACTTCTTCGTTAGGACGAGTGAGAGGACGATTAAGCCAAACCCGACTCAACTTACCGAGGATGCGGGCGCGGCAGCCCCATTCTCGTCACATGTCAGGCGGTTCTCGATTCTGTCTTTTTCTCGTAAACTGAGTGCCTTACCTGGGCGGTAAGAAGGTACTCGGTTGCAGGTGTTGGATTGGAGATTGGAACAAAGCAAACACAGAATGCAGCGTGGCGAGGACGATAAGTAGCGGTCGGTGGTTGGAGGCGACAGCAGCTATATATGGTAGAGCGCTGGTTGCACTTTTATCGACCTGAAACATAATGTCTAGTGCCGCTGCGAAAGATGAGACGACAGAACACAATAAGAAGTTGAAGGCATATGCATTCATTGCAATCACTTCTCTTATCAACGTTGCTTCAATCGCGGAGGCGAAGGATGTGATTGCTTCAACCAAGGGGGCTGAGGATGAGGAGCATCCAACACAAAACTTCAATCTCCTATGGGGTCTTCTCACATTATTTCTTTCTATGCTAATAATATTTATTGATGTTGTCGATATCATAAAAAACAAATTTGATTTCAAGACAATCATGGATGGTAAATTGGAAGGCTATACGTTAATAGGATTTGTCATATGCTGGGCAATAGGTGTCATATTTCTGACTCGAGCTGGAAGCCTTGGTTATTCTTCTTTGAACGTGTACTTCTCGACTTGGGGAACTTTTTTTGGTTGCATCCATGCATTAGATCTGTGGTTAGGCGAACAGGATTTTGTTACAATGCAAAAATTATGTAGCCTGTCATCTACATTGCCATACTGGTGGATATTGTGGTTTGCATCAATTGTAACGTTTGGGAGTGCTGCCGATGCCCGCCGTCTTATAGTTGGAGAAGATGTTGTTACTGCGCGAGAAAGTTGCGATGTAGCAATTGGCATCGGACTTGCTTCCTTTTTATTCTCGTTCTTCTTCATTCTATCGCATTACGAATTTCTGCAATGCAGCGTGTGCATGACTTGGATGACTTACGGTGGAATTTTTGAACTTGCTGTAATTGTCGTTGTCGACATCTGGCAAGTTGTTGCTGTACATACCCTTACTAGCGCAGGGAAGATTGGAAGTACAATAGCCGGGCAGGGAGACAAGGCGGCTGGAGATTACGTACCGGGCTCAAACATTTACTTTGCTGTGTGGTGCTCAGTGATAGCGTCCATGAGTATTACAGTCAAATGGAAGGAGGCGAGGGCGATGAAATTTGCTCAAACACAAAATGAAGTGAACGAGGAAGAAGGTTTGGATGTAACAGATGATGACGAAGAGATTTAGTTATCGGTGTAGAAGTAGGCAATTTGTTAATTAATCGTGTGTAATCTTACAATGAATAGTAATGGCGTCAGAACGATTACTGTTGTTCACCTAAGATCGTTTTCGTCTGCCGCGTTTTGGAGTCCAAACAAATCCTAGATTGTCCAACTGAGCTTTTCGGATATGTGCGTCAGGTCCTTTCAGATAGGCACCTTTCACCCGAACATCTCTCAGTCTCTGGCCTAATTTGAGTCCCCATAAACGTTCTGGCCACGGCCATGGGCCGTCTAACTCAGAGTCAGGAGTTGGAGGTGATGGCACAACAAATTGAAGAGGAGGATTGAGTACTCTGCCGTGCATTTGAGAGTAGATTGCTGCTGCGTGACATACATCCAACCAGCCAAGAGTTGCATTGCCACTCCATCGAAAGCCTATTTCCTCCAGAGCTTGTTGTCTCAAAGGATGACCTTTCACGTACAGTTGTTTCTGTCGAACAGCCGTACCTATACATACAATGGAGATTGGTTCAGACACCTATTGGGAACACCATAAGGAGGCAACAGACAAGAGATAGAAACACATACTCACATTTATCACCAAGCGGATAGTTCCACAAGATCATAGGCCATCGATAGTCGTCTGAAGGTACGACAAATTTTGAGGGAACACGAATTGTCGATGCCATGATACCATGTTCATGTTCTTCCTGTTCTAATTTTGAAAATATTCGAAGGGCTGTCAAGAACTTTTTGAAGTTGTACTCGCTCACATCCCAGACAAATCCTAGACCATCCAACTGATTCTTTCGTTCTATTGCATTATCACCAGTCAAAAAGTCGTGACGCAAACGCAATCTATGCACTATATTACCCAGCGGTAGATCCCAACAGCCCTTCGACCACTCATCATTGTCGCGTGGGACGACAAACGATGCCGGCACCATTACGTCACCGTAGATACTTCTGTAAGTGACCATTGCTTCCATGAATAAGTTCCATGGATTTTGGATGCGTTCCCAAACGAAGCCAATTTTGTTCAATTGAGCCACTCTATCGTTTTTCTTGGCAATATGTTTTGTCCACCACTTTCGATTGTAAACGTGCCTTGCAAGTTTGACACCGTGCCATTCTTTTGGCCACTCATTTGTAGCTGGTACAATCCAGGTTCTTGGAATGACAAGATCTCCATATTTTTCATGATATTTTACAAGTACGCGAATGGTAGAGTCATATGGGAGATTGGAGACATCGCATGAGTTCCACCATGATGGTTGTAAATTTGATGATTGACATGTATGAATGCTTTGTCGATGTGACGGGAGAGTTTTGACGACACCCAGCGACGTAACAACAGCCACCCTGCAGCAGAGCGAAGCTGATAATATGATGAGATTGGTGACACTGCTTCGACTTCGATATAATTTCATTGCTCCGTCATACGACATACCCTACACGTACAGGATGTTCTTCAACTTCAGCTTCGGTCTGTTAGAGTCTCTAGATTCTGGTATACTACTTGTGCATCCGCCACTCTAGACAGCCGTCGCGTTTGTCCAGCTTTTCCTTCTTCCAGTTGGTGTGGTACGGCCCGCAGCTTAATGCTTCATTACAGAGCTGCTTTGTTCATGTTCATATTGTAGTTCATCGTTTGCTCGAAGTCTAAATAGAGCCGTGAAAAGTGATAAAATGCAGGGGTGGAAAGTAGAAGTTGTTAGGAAGTACGTGGCATGCAGCGCGCCATATTTTTCTTCCATCTCGCATCTCGTGCGCGTAAAGTAGTCCAAGACTTCCACTCAACTTTCTACATCCCCGTCATCACTGCAACTTGCAACTTACGCTTGCGTAGTTTGCAACAATAACCATGAAGATCTTAACGGTAGTAGCTCTCTGCATCGGAGCCCCATCTATAAGTGGCTTCAACAGCAGCCCATTGACATCACTTTCCAGCCGCAGACCTACGCTAGCAGCCTCATCTCTGGTCACCGTTGCACAAACTTCATCACCAGATGTTGTAGTAATTTCACCTCCAGGTGGTATTGGAGAAATCGCTTCCGTCGAGGCAGCACGCCTTGGAGGCTCCGTCAAATGGTTCGTTGTCTCTGCCCCTTCGTTATCATCATCATCGAATGGAATTGCTCTTACTTCTGAAACTTTGAGTGCCATTGAAAAGGCAGGAGGGTCGATTGAACTTGCTGGAGCAAATGCTGACAGTCTTCTAGTTAATTCTGATGACGGAAATAGTGCAGCATCGGCTGTATCAACTTGGTGTCGGGGTACCAAATCCATTTTATGCACATATGATGGAGCAGAAGAAGAGAAGCGTCGTGCTGATCGTGAAAAGTCCGCTGATGAACGTGGTGGGAGTGAAGATAAGATGATTCGATCCAGTATTCGCGTTGCAGCCAGGGAAGCAGTTGGTGTTGCTGGAGCAGGTGTGTCAAAGATTGCAATTCTTAGTGCTGATGAAGAAATTGGGGATGAAGAAGTAACTGAGCAGAAAGGAAAGGGTTTCTTGGGAGGTCTCTTTGGAGGTAATGCTGTTGAAATCCCTGATTCTATAAACGAGGCCTTGAAAGGAGCAACTGCTATCGTTCGCCATGGCGAGTTATTTGGAGCACCAGAGTCTTCTGTGAGTTGTATTTATCATTATTTTCCAATGCGATATGATCTGCTTGCTCATCTAAAATCTACACTTTTGCCTCTTTACATAGCCCGAGTCATCTCCATTTATGGGAGGTCCTCGTCGTGAGCCAGTCCTTCGCGAAATGTATACCATGCGTTCAATTAGAATCGACCCAACAATATCTGTATCAGGAAGTGTTATAGCGGGAGGTTCCAAGACAAACCGTGTTGCGGTCGGAGCGGCTGCCTCTCGTTTGGGAATGAAAAAGATTGAACTGTCGAAGAAAAGTGGCATTGATGTGTCCCTTTCATCCTTTGCCGGTACGGAAACTCCAACTGAAGAAGAGTGGAATAAAGAATTTAGTCGTGTAATTGAGTTGATTTCATCTCCCAGTGGAGGTGCCAACTTGTTCAGCGCCGAATTTTCATCTGTCCCTTCTACGAAACGATTGGCTGAGTGGATCGCTACAAAATGGGCTCCTGCCATTCTTCGTTCATATGACATTGCTGGAACTCGTGTTGGGGGACGACCTGTGTATGCGTTACAAACTGATGATAATACAGTCGAGATTGTGTGGCAAGAGTTAGTAAATTTCAATTCAGTGACATCTGGCAGAATGATTATCAAGATTGAGGATACTGGAATGACAGCCACACGTGGACCGGGTAATGCTGCTGATGGATTTGGACGTATCAGCATGAAACCTCTCTCTGGGGAAGATATTCTTGTTAGGAGACTCGCAGATGCTGCATCTCAAGCTATTGAAAAGGGTTTGGCGACCAAGTCGAAGGTATCAGCAAAAGAGTCTGCTGCTCAACAAACACAGGCAAAGCCTCTTACAACGTTAGTATCAAGCAGTGCGGCAACTGCGCCTGCTGCACCGGCTGTGCCTGCTTCGTCTGGTCCTGGACCTCGTGGTGCTGGTGCAAGGAGATCAGCGGAAAGGACCAGAGGTACTAGGAGAAAAAGTCCTCCCAAATCAGATTAGAGGATGAATTTTAAGTCATAGAATTGATTGATTCATTTTTCATCATTTGTCTCCAATCCTCTATTTTTTTTGTATAATCAATTACCTGCATTACATTAAGTCTTCGAGGAGGCCTTCAGATTGCAAGAACTTCAACCGCTCTTCCCATCTAGCTCCAAAAGGAACCAACGTCATGCGTCGATATTTTGAATCCTCATCTTCAATTTCAGGTGTAGCATCCGTGGAGGAATCAATCGTCAATGTAATTTCAAGTCTCTCGGAAGGCTTCTTATTTAATCGAGATGGCCATTCTATCAACGAAATACCAGAAGTAAATACATTGTCAAGATTCAAAGGAAGCAAATCATTCTCTGTGCCTGATAGTCTGTAAAGATCCATGTGATATAATTTTGTGCTTCCACCATCCACATCATAAGAGTTTGAGAGAAGATAAGTTGGAGAAGTCACCCGCTCATCGTATCTTCCCGTCCTTCCACGGATGAATCCTCTTGAGAAGCAAGTTTTTCCAGCTCCTAAATCCCCATCCAAGAGTATGACATCCCCTCCAGTAGAGCCGACGGAAAGGATACCACCGATGTCTTCCATGTCATCTGGAGTCGGAACACAAATTTCGATTCTATTTCCATTATTGTTTGTTTCAGTTATATCGAGAGCGTTAGAATTGGACATTCGAACTGCAGCAGCAGGCAAGAGATTACTCATTCTTGAAGCGAGTTGATGGCAACCTACACTGGCATCACGGTGATGTGCCGATCCGACAAATGCGGTAGAAATAATTCTCCTTTGTTGCATTTTGTTAATGATCTTCGAGGTGGTTGAGGATACTATAGTAGTGTACATTTAGCAGAGATGAGATGATTCAGATTGAATTAACACAACATCTTCATTATCATTCACAGGCAGAGCATCATTCATTACATCATTCCAGTTCCACTCAAATTATTGCCTGCCACTACAGCTGTTAGCAAATCTTGGCGGATAATCGCAGAATTTTTATTCCTACGTACAAACGTACTGAAAGCCCCTTAACTGGGGAGCTACTCTACCTCCGTCTTTCTCAATTGCGAACAACAACCGGACCATGGTAAATAATGCCTCGTATGCCATATTCCACCAAGAGACATAAATGAACATTGTCCTATGTTTATTTCTTCTTTGCCGTCGCTTCCACCTTCGTATTCTCTCGTTTTACTCTGAGACTAAAGTTGAGCTTCTCTTCCTTCTTGAGCAAATCATTCTTGAAATCAAAGTCTTTTGCGTAGACAGTTTTCATAATGAAAGATTTGTCAAAGTCAATAGCAGCACGATGACATTTCAAAACCTTCTTCAGCGTTTCAATTCTCTTGTGCGGAATGGGTGCATCCTCACTTGAATTACCTTCTGTCTCCTTGGTATTCTTTGCCTCAATCTCCAACATCTTATATGTCTCCATGTAACCTCTTGCCCTGGCACTGAACTTACGAATGAGATCCACAGTGAGAACCTCTCTTGAAATACACTTGTCGACCAATGCAAGGAAATCAGCAGTCGTTTTCTTTTGAGCTAATGGATGTCTTCGGTAGAGAGCTTTGGAGAACCCCCAAGAGTATTCGACACCCTCACCAGCGTATTCAGCATGATACTTTGTTGTAATCAAGGCTCTTACTCCCAAAGATTCACAAACATATTCGAGTTGGCTTTGTTCAGACAAAAAATCTGTGCAGTTTGCAAGCAAATGCCGGAGGGAAAGCTCAGGAACCAAGTTACCCTCATCATCATACTTCATCACTTGGTAGCTGCCCTTTCTGAAGGTTGCTATATCGATCCAGCCACGTTCATACGCAATCTGCAGAAGTCCCTTACCCTTGCCCTCCCATCCATATATCATTTTGGTGGTAGGTGTTATTTTGATATCGATACTAGACGCTTGCGCCATTTTTGCTAGCTCAGCATGTGTCATCTTCCATAACCTTATTTCTCCTTCCTTTTTCCCCCACTCGGTGTCCATCAGCTCCGATATCAGCTCTTTCTTCACCTTATGTCGCTCTTTCCTCTTGTCTTCTGGTATTTCAACCTCTCGGTCGTGCCGTGAAACATCTTCACTGGTGAAGTTCATCGTTTGTTCTTGACCGATAGTCACCATTGCTGGATTGGATGCATCGTAGTATGGCCCGACAAATCCCTCCTGCCGTTCAATTTTGGTGTTCCTAGCTTGCGATGGTGTCGAGTGCCAATTCTTGTTCATTTCCTTTGCATCAAGACCGTCAACACGCTTCTTAGTGTAGGCTTTCGTTTGATACCATTGGCGACGTAGGGGTTGGGGTTTGGAAATTGATGATTAACGCGGAAGATACGGTTCCAATTCATGATTGTCCTACCAGTTGCTGCATTGAACAGTGTTAAATCATTGAGCAGCCTTGCCGCTTTGTCGCAACAAGCTTGGAATGGAAACCCAACTCGATACTCGGCAAGTGCTATTGAATACGCAACCCTGAGGTATAAACATTTATTGCGTAAGTCAAATAAGGCATGCTTTGTCAATTTACTATCTTCGTGCAAGTCAATGACGCCTGCTTCTTCGTATCCATTTGCTGATTGCCCCACCAGTGTAAGTGATTCAACCAATTGCACTAGTCCGTTGTACACATCGGCACCTTCTTCAAATCCGAAGAGAGCTGCTGCTTCAGGTGACTGCCATATAATATTCGGAGTCTGGTTGTTGCTGCTGTTATCGCCGTCTATATCGCCACTGCTGTTGTTATTGTCGTCGTCTTCGTCTTCATCTTCGTCGTCAACTTGATTATTCTCATCCTCTAATCTACCCACGTTGGTGACGAATGGCACGAGAGGGCTCTGCTGCTGCTCAACTAGTCGTTGCGAGCGCCTTGTTCTTTTTTGTGGAGTAGGAGTAATTGGTGCAGCCGCTGATGATTTTGTTGCTTCTTTACGTTTGTTCTCATTATTTTTGTTCTTCTTCTTACCAGCGCATCCATCGTCGGGAAATGATACTTGCTCCGGCTTGTTGCAAGATCGCTGCCGATTATTAGTTGCACTGTAACTCTGTATATGTTCTATTTCTGTGCACAATAACTCTGCTGCGCGTATTGGTTCGTTGGGCACTTTCTCTCCCTTTCCAAAGTAGTAATAGTGCACCATCCGGCGTAATGACGAATGGAATGGACATGATGTTGTGAAATTTTTGTGGTATATCTTGTGTACATTGCTGCTGTTGAAAGGTCCGGCTGCCTTGTTCAGACGCTGCACGAGTTTGTTCCGTAAGGTATTGTCTTTATCTACATTCGTATAGTGTCTGTGCAATATCTCTACCAACGACTGGTCGCAAATCCACCTGCCGCGATAAGTGTCACTTTTACTGATGAGCCGTGTGAAAAGGTATTCAAAAAGTGTATTACCATCGTTCATGATTACAATCTTTAGTCAACCTAATTGGCTATTTTGGATCTAGACATGCAAGAGAGGTTAATTTATCCTTTTGGTTGAGTAAATATTCAACTTGTTGTGCGTAGTACGCTCCGGCATTTGGCCATGGTTGGCATCTTTTTGCGCGGAGTGGCTCTTGTTGAGGGGTGAGTTGGGAGAAATCGGCCCAATGGGTTT
The DNA here is from genome assembly GCA_037178625.1 of Skeletonema tropicum. Classification (NCBI taxonomy): domain Eukaryota; phylum Bacillariophyta; class Thalassiosirophyceae; order Thalassiosirales; family Thalassiosiraceae; genus Skeletonema; species Skeletonema tropicum. Next base: position 2,047,401 of record CM074127.1, on the reverse strand, counting down.
TTATAAGACTCACTACGTCATTTGTACCTAACATACGTAGGAATTCGAAACTTGAACGGCTATCCGAAAATCCGTGAAAACAGCTGTAGCTGCCACTACATATCCATGAGGAGAATTTTGGCGCGAAAATCACGAACATCCCCGTGCGGGACCGGGAGGTTTGTGCTTCATTCATCAAGAACGAGCCCCGCCCCGTGCGTGGGGCGTAACCAATGCTCCCGACACCGTACCGTCTATACCTTAAAAAGTGTCCGGATTTTCCTTTTGTCCGGACTGTTTTTCAGGTGACTTGAAGGTGTCCGCAGCCTTTTTCGAGGAAGTGTCCGACCAGATTCGGACACTTTCAAATGCTTTGTGCGAAGCCAGCACGCACAACCCAGCACGGCCACACCACCACACCATGTTGTAATACGACTACACACATCATACCATCATGTCGGAGGATGCCATCGAATACTCTCACCTCTGCTTCATGTTTACTCTGCTGAAATACTTATTGTATAACATTTTGGCACACATTTGTTCCATTCTATTTCAGGCGCGCCAACGAAGTACGATCCAACTAAACCACTCAGTCATAAATACGGAAGTAAAAACAGTATTGCTCGAGAAATTCATGAACGCAAACCTGATCGCCATGGCAACCATTACCCTCCTCGCGACAAAGCGTACATTACAGTAGCGCCGAAGGCTTGCTCAAACCATGCTCTTACCAAGCTCTACCTGAAGAAGATTAGCTTGCCCGCTGGTGGATATGACAAAGAGACAGGAGAATGCGAAAACAAGATTAGTGTGCTGTGGGATGACTTCAAGTCACATTCTACAGCTGAGGTGAAAGACTTTTGCCTATCACTTCCTTGTCTTTCTGTGGATGTCTCACCAGGAGGACTAACCCCATGTGGACAGCCTCTTGACAAGGTGATCAACAAGGTCTTCAAAGGTTACTTCCGTGACTTGTACGATGCATACAGCCTCATTGCTCCCGTCACAGAAAAAGGGACGCCTGAAGCTCCATCACGACAGCAATTGGCAACATGGGTTGTTCAGGCCTGGGATAAGATTCCTGAAGAAATGGTTAGAAAGTCATGGACTGCATGTGGATACACTCCGGAAGAGGAGTTTTCCTTTTCGGATGAAGGGCAGGTTGTGCTTTGGACCGAAGATGAGGTACATAAAATGGTGAAGCAGTATTGTGGCCAGGAGGGGCTGGACCATCTTTTAGACGAGGAAAGTGGGAATGAAGATGATTAAGTATTTGTTGTTACATGTTGCGCTAGCTCTAAGAAACCCTTGAAAGTGTCCGGATTCTAGAATGTGTCCGTGCATCCTTGCAGGGGGAGTGACAGTGTCCGGGCTGCAATAGTGTGGTCCTGTCCTACGGACACTTTTTAAGGTATAGACGGTACTTATTACCGGATAGCTTCAGCATTTTGGCGGGAACTTCTGGACACCCATCTCATACATAGATAGATAGATAGATAGATAGAAAGTAGATAGATAGATAGATAGATTATTTTAGTCACTACAGACTACAGTGTGTCTACAGAAATTGCCCGCCTTAAGATATGCCCGTCCACATTATTTGCCCGCTCAAAAATCCGGACACGTGAATCCCGGACACTAACAAATGCCGTTTCAGTATTTGCCCGTCCACGATATTTGCCCGCCCCCATGAGCTGACACACCCGCGGGCAATTTCTGTAGACACACTGTACTCTCTAGACACCGGTGATCGTCATCGTGTCTCTACATATGTAGTCTCTACCTACACCTCGTGTCTGCTCATTCACATTCACCATACGATGACCATGAAATGACCGCTTTGTAGCGACTTCATAACAATAAGTAGGAGTAAGTATTATTTATTGAGTCTCTCCTATCTTCTCTACGATTACACTACGCCTACGCTACTGCTGGCTGTTGACAATAGAATAACAACATAAGTAGTCGAGGAATTAGAAACAACAATCCTTCCTTATTTTTACGCAGGGCAATAAGTAAAAAAGATGTTCGAGGAAGCCAAGCGGAATCAAAAGAGTGGGTCACTCCTACTCCTTCGAAACAATGAAACTGTTGCAAGCGGCGTAACTGAAGTGACATATGACTCCGATCACTCATCCCTGGTGGCTCCCTTGTCGATTTCATCGTTTGCTTCTTCTTCAAGTCGTGGCAGTGGCTTCCGTAGCGGTGGGATGAACCCAACGTTGGATGGTATTCAAGAAGGGGATGAACAAGAGAGCTTGGCTGATGATAACAACTATGGTGAAGCATCAATGAGATCGTCAGTGATGAATAATAATAGTATTCGTGGCAGTGTCGTGTCGGCGTCATCCGCCTCGTACTATTCACAGCAACAAGAGCAACAACGTCGCCCAAACCGACATGCAAGTCATCTCAACAGTTCACTTCATAGCAGTGCACTTCATAACAGTGGTAATGCAAGCATGATTTCATCTGCCACACCTGCCTCGAGGCGACGTTATCGTCCAAGCGATGCTTCAACAATCCATTCATCACTCGTCAACTCATTAATACAGTCAAACCAGGGACAGCAGCAGCAAATGATTGATAATCATCGTCTCGTTAATCACAATCCCAAGGCTGCAACACAGGAAGTCAATGTCTCGGAATATCAGGAGGCAATTCCAAATAGTGATGAGCTTTCATCCCTTCCAGATGAGTACTACGATGATGATAGTTATACTTCACGCAGGAGAAAGGCTGCGTCCGATGCCACAGTCACTACCACCACCGGTGGCGACTCTGATTTGAATCAGGACACTGAAGTGGAATTGCTTCCCACTTCAGATTCTCACTACAAATCTCCTCTTTCCTTGAGACGGCGATGGTATTCTCTAATTAGTGTGTTGGCAGCTTTTGCATTAGCAGCAGTTGGATTGAAAGTTAGTGCAGATAGTTTATCAACTGTTGCTCTTTTACCCCCGACTAGCAACAGAGGAGCGTCATCACCGTCATCGTCGCATGTATCCGACTATCTCCCGGGATATCAATTCGGTGGTGGACTCGGTGGTCTAACAGCAGGCCAAGAGCAAGAGCGACGAATGACGCTTGCTTATAATCAATATGGAATCCAACCTCAGCAGCAATCTTCTTCTTCCTCGCAACTGCGACGACCAAATGGCCGGGAATCCGTGGCTGGTCTGAGTCGTGGTGGACGTACCATCGTGAACTACAACAAACAAGCACCAATTGATCCTTTTCATGGATATGGTCCTCCTCAGTTTAATCCTGATTATGATAGTCCACTGCATGATTCGATTGGGGCAGGATTATCTTCCACTCCTCTAACGTCTTATGTTCCGCCTCCCAATAACCTGGAAGATGGTAGTAAGATGAGCTCCTCTTCATTCGCGACATCAATGATACCTCTAGATCCAATGTTTCATGGTTCCATGATGGAGTTATCCATCCTCCCATACAACCAGTTCTTGGAGCGACCAGTCGTTTGGGATGTGCCTCAGTCAGGAGGTGGAAGTCTGCAGACTATTTTTGGAAGCTGCTTACATTTGGTTCAGTGCAACCGCGATTATACTTTCAACCATCATCCTACTGGCTCCACTACCAAAAGAAACTTGATGGAGTTGGTAACTAGGGACGATGTGAAAGCTGTGATTGAACAGTCTAACTCAATGACTATGAATCAGCAGCATGAGTCCTACCAACCTCAAAAGCCGCTTCACCCTCAGGCTGAAGAAGATCCTGCTCTCAAGACTGGATTCCATCGATCTTCCACCTACGTCAATGTCGATTGTTCCTCTCCAGAAGGAATTGACAGGGGCATCGCTCACGACCTTGCCAAGTCTGATCTAACAGACGTTTTCTACTCACATGACCCATATGATGTTGCTCGCCTATTTGCTCCTCCGACTGAAGTATATGGTAGAGGTGTCGTCATGATAAGAAATCCAATCCGAAGGGCGGTGGCTACGTATAAACGTCTCCAGATCAAGAGACCTGAGTTGGTGGATGGCATGACATTGGAGCAATTCGCAGCATCTGACCAACTCCAAGATAACTTCCTAACTCGAACTCTCTCCAGAAATAAGCGTGATCCTCTGACCGAAGCGGACATTAACCTTGCCAAAGAGGTGCTCAAGCGTAAGTTTGTGGTTGGCCTTTACGAGCACTTTGAAGATTCAGTGCGTCGCTTCGAGGCCTTTTTTGGTTGGAAGCTTGGTGAAGGCACCAACTCTTGCCAGTCCGAAGTGGTCCAGCAGGAAATGAATTTGGGATACAATGACTTCGATACGCTCCCTTATGATAGCGCCTATGCTGCTATTGCCGAGAAGAATCGGGCAGATTTGGAGTTATTCAAATTTGCCGAATACCTTTACAAGTATCAGGATCGAGCTCTGTTTGGCAACGCCGTTGACAGTCTTGTTTTTATGTAGAGAACCTAACTATAGCGTTAAATTAGTCTATTTTCTATTTCATTTGCCAACACTTTTGATCAATTGTCTGGAGAGTCATCTGGAGCCACTCCACCAGCTTTCACATTATTTTTGAGGTACGTCGCCAGCAGGGTAAAAAGATGCCGAGTAGTATTCGAGCCTTCGCTGATAGAGTGAGAGCGGTTTGGATACGCCAACATAGAGAATTGCTTATTGTTCAAGATGAGCTCATTTATTAGGGCTTCAGTCCCAGCATAATGGCAATTATCATCTCCTGTACCGTGCACCAGCAGTAAATTGCCTTTCAGATTCTTGGCATGCGTAATGGGTGATCCATCTCTGAATCCCTCAACATTGTCAGAAGGAATGCCCATGTACCTTTCCTGATAAATGGTGTCATAAACTCTTTGGTTTGGTACGGGAGCAACTGACATGGCAGTATTATAAATGTCAGGAAAACGAAAGATTGCATTCAAACTCATGGACCCTCCTCCTGACCAACCCCAAATGGCTACTCTCTTTTCATCCAAGTAGGGCCTAGTCTTTAGTAACATCGATGTTGCTGCTGCCTGGTCTGCAGGTGCAAGAATTCCAATCTTTCGGTATACGCATTTTCTCCAATTTCTACCTCGAGGTGAGGGCGTCCCTCGATTATCAATAGATACAATGACATAGCCCTGCTGTGCAAGGTGAATATGCCACAAAGATGTGCGTCCTCCCCACATATCACGAACTACTTGCATTGCAGGCTCACCATACACATAGAATAGGACAGGGTATTTGAGTTTGGGGTCATAGTTTGGAGGGTGAATCATGTACGCATCTAATTCCACTGTACCATTTTTGTCAATTGGGATGCGGAAAAATTCTGGTTTGGGGAGATTGGCCGTCGAGAGCCGTTCCCTCAAATCTTTATTGTCAGCGAGGACAGTTACTGTGCTATGGTCAGGAAGAGAAACAATGGAAGTTGTTTCTGGCGTAGAGAAAGTGCTGTAGACATGAATTGCATATTTTCCATCGTGCGATACTCGATAGCTGTTGGTCCCAGGTAGATTTGGTGGAGTAATACGCTCTTGCGGTGCAACAGCTTTATCGATGCCTTCTGATACATTTATCGTCGTTCGGTACAAATACCGCCGCAGAGGGTCATCCGGAGATGCAATGTAATATGCCCAACCCCCTTCTTCGTCAACACCAGCAATTTCAGTAACATCATATGTTGGCGGAGTCAAAGCAACACACGATCCCGATGTATCCACTAAAAATAGCTGACGCCATCCATTCCTTTCACTCAACCAAAGAAACTTCTTCCCCTGTTGAATAAATCGAATACCAGATGACTCTTCCCCATACCAAGCAGCACTTTGCAAATCAAGCCATGCATCATCACGATCACAAAATGCACTCCGAATCGCCCCACTGGTAGGCTCAGCAATAATGACATTTACCGTATTTTGCAACCGATTGAGACGTTGCAACACCAACTCATTCGTACCCGGAATCCAATCCAAAGATGCAATGTATTGATTTCTAGCATCTCCCGGTACATTGATCCAAGTAATCGGAGGAGGAGGAGGCGTCGACGTACCAGGCAACGATAAACTACTCCCCACATTGTCCACTGTCACCACACCTATCCGACAAGCTGGATTCTGCTCACCCGCCTTTGGATACGGAATCGGCACAAGCTGCGGATACAAATGATCCGTATTATTAATCAAATTGACCACCCTCACCCCCGATTGATCCACCTGCCAAAACGCAATTGACTTGGAGTCCGGAGACCACCGAAACCCCTTCCTCAATCGAAACTCCTCCTCATACACCCAATCAAACGTCCCATTAATAATCGTTAAACTCCCATCATTCGTCAACGCCGTAATCTTGAACGTATGCACATCCTGCACATACAAATTGTTCCCACTCACATACGCCACCTTATTCCCACACGGTGAAAACGTCGCAAACATCAAACTCGACGGTTTGGCATTCCATCCCCCCAATTGTCGCAAGTCTCGTGCAGTGATATCCAACACCCAATAGTCCCCCCGTGTTTTCTTTCTCCAGACCTTTTGTGAATTGGTGAATATTAATAACCGAGATTTGTCAGGTGAGAGGGCGTAGTCGTCGACGGGGAGGGGTGTGTCGTGTCCGGGGGGGATGAGGAGGTCGGAGGAGACGTAGGTTTCGGTTGTGTTGGTGGAGACGTCGTGCCATATTAGATCACGTCGGGGTGGGCCACTACTGCTGCTGCTGGATGAGGAGGAGGTTTTGGTTGTGTCACTTTCTTTAGTGCCACTGTTCAAATCATCACTGGATCCTCTACTACCGGAAATCATGGCCTTCTTGCCAGCCTTGATCAATGCAGTGTAGCAGGAACCAGTTTCCCACCATCGCGGTTGTGAAAATGATTCTGTTCGGAATTCTTTGCCGACGAAGATTGAGTCGACGGTTAGTTTTAGATCACTTTCTTCTTCGGAAGACGGCGAGCTGCTGCTGGCTGGTGGTGCGGCTTGCTTGTCTTTGTCGATGCTCATTGTTGCCGGTATGGTTCTTGCCAGCGTATGTTGGAGCTGCTGGGCTATAGGTAGCTATGGGCGTTGACACAACTAACGGTTATGGCGAAGATAAGCGGCGATAGATGCACTACAATACTTAGAAAGCGAAGCTTTGTCATCACGTCGTTAAGTATGTTATTAGAGCAAGGTAAATTTATAGAGTTTATAAAATTTTTATCTTTTATATTCGTGACTCAAGTAATGTTAGAAGTACCTCTAAAATTTAATAGATTAAGTCACGAGTTCGAAATTGTTTAATGTTCATTTACGCACATTTTCATTTGCGCACATCATACTCAACTCCTCCTCAATCACTGCATGCTCACAAAAAGATATTATTAGCACCATGTCAACTTCTTCCAGCTTCCCAGTACGGCTCCTATCATCCGTAGCGGTGGTAGGCCGTGACAATGAACCAATTTATCTCCGCGGTTCTCTTTCCGACAGCATCTTTTCGTCGTCTTCAGCCGTGCCGCCTTCGCCTTCTGCTGCTGGAAATAATAATCACAATAATGGAAACGATGGAACACCTGCCGCTGCTGCATCTGCTGAGGAGCGAGCTGATTGGAGCGGAAGTGATAATGGAGATGAAAGTCACAATAATAATGAAGAAGGTGGTGAATCTTTTTCGACTTCAGATGAGAATTCACCTTCAAAGCCTGGACTATTTGGAAGAATAAAAGGAGCAGTAATCCGGAAAAATGATGAGGGAGATAATATTGTTGACAAACCAGATGATAGTGGCGGTAGTTCCGATACTGATGGTGTTGACGAAAACGACGAAGATGATGATGATGATCCATTCGGTTTCTTTGGAAGATCCACTCATATCGACACAACCTCCAAGGGAGTCGTGAGCGCCCCAATGTCTCTCACTCAACAATTAGTCCTTCACGCATCCCTCGATAGATTCGAAGAAAAAATGGCAGGTAGTGCAAAAACTGGTGGACCTGCTCGATGGAGATCACCGGGTGCCATGGGGACCAATGCCATGTGGATGGGGATGCTTTGTGAAGTTGAAGAACGAATGAGCTTGTATGGATACACGAGCAATACTGGTATCAAATTCATTCTACTCTTGGAGATTACTCATGTGAATGAAGATGGATCGAGATGTCAAGACGGTTCTCCATCATCATTGTATGCTTCTTCGACAGTAACATCATTGCCAAGTCGAGAGGCGGAACTTAAGACTATATTTGCGCAGCTTCATGATTTGTATGTGCGGTATACGATGAATCCGTTTACAAAGCTTCGTGGCCCGATCAAGTCGGGTGTGTTTGATAGTGGGATTGGGGAGATTGCGCGGGTGTTCAATAGTAGTGCGATTGAGCAAGCTGTGCTGAATGGAGAGGCGAATGGAGAGGGTTTGGCATGGATGTAGACTTCTATAATATATATAGCTCGTCACTAGACTACATAAAAATGCATTACATAATTATGTAGCTACAAACAAAACAAGGTATTGTAGTGACCTGTTTGCTATAAAATCCATCAGTGTAAGGATAGGAGAAAGCAGAAGCGATTTGTGATCTTATGACGTTGTAATAGAAAGCAGTTTGGTAGAGAAAATACAGTTCACTGTGCCACAAAATTGAGTATATTTATTATTTTTTATACTCATGACTAGAGCCATCAACAATGTTTCGGATGTTTGTAGCGCTCTCCTGGCCATCTATAACTGGACCATGCTTCATGATGATAATGAATTTAAGTTGTGTCATTGAGTTGACAACAAGCACCGCGCAGAAGCAATATATTTGACCTTTGTGAGCACAGTTATCCTAGCCTACATTACTCTCTCACGATGCTTTTATTTCTGATTTCAAATCATTTTTTTGAGAGGGTGAATTTAGTTGAAGTCAAGAAGTCCCTTTCCAAGAAGGAAAGTTTGGTGGGTTTGTCCGAGGAAAGCAATCATAGCAAGACGGCAGTGAACAACTTCAGATTCCTTCAACCTCATGATTTCCTTCTCAGTCTTGTTTTTCAACATACCGCCAGTCCATCCGAGATCTCCGGGGGCTGTGTCACTAACATAATGCTTGTCCCAGTTGGCAAGCTCAACAACTCCAATAGCGAAAAGGGTCTGGATGTTTGAGCCGAATCCAACGGAAGTGATGGCCTCCCAAGGATCAGTGGTGGCGTATGCGGCACCAGGAAGGTGGGGAAGGTACTCTTGCCAGACCATACCAACAACGGCAAGCATGCAAACACGTCCGTGCTTCAATTCGGCCCAACGAGCGTAGTGCAAATCGGTCTGAATATCGGAAAGGCCCATGGGGTCGAAGCCCATATCTCCGGGCATGGATCCGTCGAGCTTTTCAGGGACAGTCAAAAATGGGATAGACTTGGACATCTCATTGAGAGCAACAGATGAGCGTCCCTGTAATAGATAAAGAGCAATGATAAACATAGATGGTGAGCTAACATTAACGTTAAGGAAACTTGCATTTGAGGCCATCGGTTTGGACCTTCCTTTATTGAAATTTCGGCTAGCAAACTCCCTGAAAATGGTGGATCCTGGCCGATACAATATTAAAAACACTTACCACTTGAGCGGGAGCAAAGGCAGCGGCAGAGCCGGCAAGGGCAGCGAGGCATACAGTCTTCATCATGGTTGAGGTCTCTTGAGGTTGTGCTTTCGTGGGTGTTACGCACGTGAGAGAGGCTTGAAGTTTTTGTGGGGGCAAATCTTTGTACGTAAGAAACTGTACTAATACGATACTGCTATCTACAAATCGAAGAAAAGCTACGAACGGAGGAACTTGGTACGATTTGGCTTCTCTACATCTTCCCCTCTCCCTCGTTTGTGTCCAGAAAATGGAGGCAAGATTGCTTGCTGAAGGTTTGCATGCGGCAGAGTGGCTGTATCGTACCAATCTAGTAGTGATCTCTTCTTCCCAAACGAACGATGCTAGCTATTCCAGCACTCGATGGAGATGCGAAGTACACCAAGAAGAGTCACATTTATCGCACACCTGCGCAGAGGATCTGGGTTGTCCTCTTGCCAGCAGTAGCAACTTGCACAACCGATGTCTGGTTTCAAACGGCAATTCTATCCTCTGCTATAGGCTACGATTTTGTGCTTGCCATTGCAAATGTCTCTGGAGCGTTTCTAGATGGATTCTTCGCTGAATGGGAGTCAGGTGGGGCTATGCCGAATGGATCAAAATCAGAGGCATTGCATCTGATATCAGAAGATATGAGAGCAAGTTTCTTGTCCACCTACACATCCTGGGCTGGGATGGTGAGCGTGGCTGCTTCCATAGCCCACTCACGATCATCATTTTTAATTGGTTTTGGATATATTATTGTCTCAATATTATGCGCCTTTGTAGCAGTCCAACTTGGGAGTGATTTTGCGAAGTTCATAGCATCTTCTGCTCCAATTACAAACACATCTTATCAATTTGCAAAGAAAGCGCATCTTCTACTGCGGCGATTCATGGTGCTATTGATACTTTTTATCATTGCATCGTATGATTACTTGGACAGAGGAGGAAAACAAGACTTGATTGAGGGAAAGCAATTCTGGATTGCATCGACAAAATGGAATCAACTTTCATTGTCAATTATATTTGCGGTGTGTGGTGCATACACAGGAAATAAAGTTGCAGATGATATCACACCGAAATTGGTTCAGAGTTCGGTGCTACCAATGGGCACGCTGATATGCAATGCATTATTTGGTTCGCTGGGGCTTTCACTCAATTTCATGAGGTTGAGTGACGAATCTTGGGATGATTCACTCTGTCTACGTGCATTTGCTTTAAACTTCTGTGGTGCTGCTTCTTTATTCGCAAGACATGCATCCGACAACCGAGAGCTATATTATGGAAACAAAAAAGATGGATTGAGGTTGGCTGGGATCAACATAACGGCGAATATCCTCTTTGCAACGCTTTTGTTTTGGATTGCGTTGGAGATTGAAATTTTGCTGAACCCAGATGCAACAAATAAAAAGAGCGGCAGGGTAGTAAGGAAGCTGCTGAAGATATTGGAGAGTCAAAGAGACACAAGATCAACGTGATTGTAGGCTGAAGGCGCCTGGAGATGCATACGCACCTGTTCATATTACACATCGAAATATATTATAGATCTTTCAATACTTAACCATTGTTTACTTTTTGTACTTCCTTGCTTCTATTGAATGTCAAACCCTCGACTTTGCTTTGTATCCATCGCTTCGTTTGCAAGTTCATCTGCTCTCGCATTTCTTGCTCTTTCAATGTGGCACGTTTGGAAGGAAGCAAATTCTTTGCTCATCGAAATCGCCTCATCATAATACTGTCTCAAGTGAAGTGCCTTGACTTTCCACTTTCCCTCCACTTGCTGTAAAATCAGCTTGCTGTCGCCTTGAGCTACAATTTTCTCTATACCCAATGACTTCGCACACTGTAATCCTGTTATCAAGCCTGCATACTCTGCCTCGTTGTTGGTCAAATTATCTCCCAAATATTGACATCCATTCCATATTTCCGAGCCATCTTCACTATCATAGATCACCATACCTGAGCCCGCTATTCCAGGATTGCCGCGTGATCCACCATCGAAGCGTAGAATATAAGTTTTATCAGCAGATATTGATTGAGGATTCGATATCTCGGCTTGTTCATTTGATGGTCCCCATGATTCGTGAGCTGATACATTAGGTTCTACATCTGTCTGTGCTTCTAGAGTGGAAACGATGTTGTCATCATTATTTGGTGTCATCTCAGAGGTAGAAGAATGAAATTCATTGTCATCTAAACTAGTACTTGATAGTGGTGAAAAGATGTCGAGCATTGCACTTTTGTAGTTATTGTCTGACTCCCTTCCTTTTATTGCGTACAATGCATTTTGCTTGGCGACTTTCGTTTCAACCTTATCAACCTTCACTGTTGCGACATCTGCTCCTTCAATCAGGTTGCAAACTTTTTCATACCAAGGGAGCAATACCTTACTAGCTATACGATATTTGCCATTCAAGTGTTTTGATATGATATCATTTGAGGTTTGTATTTCTACTCGAGGTAATGTTGTGCCAGATGATGAAGAGAGAAACTGAATGACTCTCAGCCCATCATTCAGCGCCATGTAATCAGCGACATTCTTGGTTATCTCATTTTGTGCTTTGTTCTGCATGAAGCAATATCCCGACCACAGCTTAGAACCATTGGTTGCATCATATATAATCATTCCCAGCCCAGCATCTTTTGTGACTTTATCAACCTGACCATCGAAGCGAAGTATGTAAGTTCTATCTTCATTGGATGATGATGTTGATGATGACATCATGACACATCTCCTATCAGAAGGAATATGTGATTTGAGTGGAGGCGTGAGGCTACTGCCACGCATAGGAGGAGAAATGAAGCTTGCTGGATGGTGTGTATTCATTGGTTGATGATGTATTGTAGAAAGATAAGAAGTTCGTGGTCGGGAGCATGAACGCTTCTTCGTCACTTGACGGATGCTACGCACTAGAGATTGGCGTGAGAAAGACATCGTCAATGCAACTGAAGACATGATAACAATCAATCGCATTATGTTAGATGCCATCGCAGCTGACTTGCTTGATCACAACATCATAATATCATCTTTTTTGGTGGATAGGGAAATCAAATTGCGCGCTCTGTAGGGCCCTATGTAGGAATTCATATCCCTCCACCACTGCCATCACCATCGCATATTATCATCATTCAAAACATCATCATGGCTGAACACCACCCACTACGAACAGCAGATCAAGAGCCAAAGACGGCTGAATATGCCAGTCTCAATGCTGCCGCAGAACGTAGGGCGAAAGAGTGTCGCTCTGCGGTGATGCCATCATTGAAGGTTAACACTTACCGAGACTACGATCGAGTTTATGAGCCGAGTGATGACACATATCTGTTGATTGATGCCATTGGATATGATGTCGATGCCATGGAACAGAGCAAAGGTGACGATGGTGGAATGTTGCGATCAAACATGCAGTATTCTATCGAAATAGGCTGTGGAACGGGAACACCAACAGTCTATTTGGCGAAGCGTATACGCGGAATACTTGGTGATGACAAAGAAAGCAGTGTAGAAGAAACAAACTCGAATACCAACAAAAATTGTATTCATTATGTGACTGATATCAATCCAGATGCAATCCGCATTGCAAAAGCTACAGCTGAATCAAATGGTATTTCTACAGAACACTTTTGTGCTGTTCAGTGCGATTTGGCATCACAACTTCTAGATCAATTGGAAGGCAAGGTAGATGTATTGATTTTCAATCCTCCATATGTTCCTACCCCAGATGCGGAGGTAGGATCAAGTGGTATCGAGGCTAGCTGGGCTGGTGGAACCAATGGCCGCGTAGTGATAGATCGAGCACTTCCACAGATTGCTAGACTATTGGCATTTCCGCACGGAGTAGCCTACGTTGTAACTGTAGATGACAACTTTCCCGAGCAGATATCCCAAACGATGGATGAATTGTATGGCATCAAGGTAGTCCCTTGGCTACGTAGAAGAGCGCATAATGAATACTTGACTATCCAGCGAATGACACCTACGCGGCCATATCAGGAAGAGTAAATCAATGAATAGATACATACATTCAACACTTATAACATTCTATAGTGGTTTCAGCAAGCTCACAAGAAACTCTTTCGACACTTCAATCATTCTTGGATAACAATCATTGACGCCATATGATACTATGACAGTTTCATCGTCTCCTAATTTTTCTGCAATACCAGAGATAAAATGAATTTTTGGGCATTCACTGAACTCTTGCCTCCCGAAGTGCAACTTTTGCTTATTTGCAGCACCTTGTACTTGTTCGTTTGTGCTTTCCTTCTTTTCGTTGTCTGTAGCGAATCCCAAACAAAAGTATCCACTGCGAGCTATGATGTTAAAAGGAGAATTTGGCTCAAACGCATACACTCTCGATACGTATGAGTATTTAAGCCGTTCGGGTACCCCCTTTCGCGTTTTCCGATGAGAGAATCCAAGTAATAGCTCACGTCCCTCGTCCGACTCGTGCGTTTTCCAATTGATCTTCACGCAGCAAGCAGATCCACTATCTCGATCAATTAAAAAGGTGTTGTTTCTGTATAACATAGATTCTGCTTTCGTCACAAAAGTTGCGTTTGGCTCGGTTTCCGATGCCTTGAAGAGCTGCACGTCTTCGAAACCTTTTTTTGATACTCTATTGACGTATGGGTATTTAGTGAAATTGATTGCTGCAACTTCATGTGGACCACCGGGACGCACCTCCAAGAAACTTCCATTATTAGTACTGAAGTAGTGCAAGTTCTTTCCCCTGAATATTATCAAATTTGGCTTTTCCTGAGCAATCAGCTGTAGCTCATTCCCATACGTATTGGAGAAGGAGATGAAAGGTTCGTTGTTTTCATCACGTTTTGGTGGTGTAGATGATGACTGTCTCAGGAGCTTTATTGGTATCGCATATTGATTACAAAGTAAAACAAGTTGAGCACTCTTCTCTCTTTGGTTAGGGCGAGCAGGAAGAATCTGACAATCTTGCATGTCCTGCCCCGGTCTTGTACGCTTCTTCTTCTTGCTTCCAGGTTTCCAATGTGCTTCCCAGATATGTTTGTTTATGTCAATGACAACATCAAGGTACTGTCCACTGACTGGGTCCTTAATTACATTCAATTCTCGATCAAGTAATGCAAGGCCCAAATAGTTTGCATACGTCTTTGGTAAACCCTTCCCAGGGCCGTGGCAATTGGCTTAAAAGAATGAGTTTGTTAGTATTTGAGCGTAAAGAATAAGCCATATACACAAGGCAACGGGCAACCTACCGAAATTCGACACGCGGTAGACTCCTATGTAAGCAGCATTGTTTTGACCAACCGATAAATCATCAAGTATTGTGCTATCAAGAACTTCATCATCCAATGGTACCAACATCGGGTTGTAAAGGTATAGGGGCTGGTGTTCCTCTATTTCACTCTCTCGAGACTTTGAAAAGTAGTCCAAATCGTTCACAGCATCCAATGGAACGTAGGGCTCTCCATTTTGAGGCGCTGTGTTTGGGATCATGCGTCTCCTAGCCGGAATTGATGGAAGTTGATGCACAACTCCATGAAAGGAATCCGATTGATGCAATATTTTTGGCACTATATCATAGGGTATTTCTTTTCTGCTTGAGTTATGCAGAGCTTGCCGTAAGACCTCTGCAGCTGGATCAGGCCGGTGTGGTTTCGTTCGACGTGTAGGCACCGAAAAACTGTTGTCTACAGGTGTTGGGAGGAAAACCCAAACGTTTACCACGAATATGATGAAATTCAGCGATAGCAAAATGACGAATATGGTGGAAAGAGATACTCGGCCGATTGAGGTTGATGCCACCCTCCGTTGCGGGTGCTTTGTCGAAGAGACTCGCATTGCTAAGATGCTCGCTGCTGCGGCTGTTGTTTGCATGTCCCTCCTTTGCGAGCTATTGTACTTAATGATGTGAAGCAAAAAAAAAAAAAATATTGTGCGAGAGGTTGCTGGTTGGTGTCGATGAAGGTTGTTGTCGATCGTTATTTACTTCTTGGGTTCCCTCCTGGGGCCACTAATTAGCGGAAAAACCACTAATTAGTAGTCAGTTTACGATCTCCTACGACCCCCTTATAATCACTCAAACGTTATCAAATTCAGGTGGCACCCTCTTCAATGTCTTGACAAGGCGTACACCTATTATCTCACGTGTTCCCTGGAGAGGGCCCAACCTATTAACGTTCAAACACTAGCCTACTGACAAATTTGGCGAACAGCCGACGAGTTTTTTTCGGAAGTTTTGCAACTTCAACTTGGGGGTACGTAGGAATTGATATCAAAAATGTTGCCACCCGTAGAACTCACATTTCATCACACCATCACCATGGCGAAAGAGGCCCAGCATACGAGCCGTCGTATCTGCATTTAGTAGATGCTTTTACCCATCAGAAAGCATACCACAACAGTCACAATATGAGTGGCTAACCAGGTGGTCGAAGAAGAGCATCGAGATGGCCTGGATCCTACAACAATCATGCACAAACTTCACCGGCAACCGGATGATGTCCCAACCACCATGCAAAGTTATTTGCAGTCGACATACGACGGTATTCTACTCGAAAACAACGATCCCTACCCAAAGCGGCCAACCTATCTACAGATGGGGACATGGAAAGCGGCCCATCTACCCAAGAGAGTTCGTTTTGGTTAGCATCTCACATGAATTGAAGCGACGGGGATGCGATGATGACGATTTATCGACACAAATATAATGGCAATATTCAATAATTATTCGACAAATCAACCGCTTTAAATGGAATAAAAACAAAGACAGCATCATATGATATTAATTATAGGAATATTGTTGGTGGAATGGTCCAAATTAATGACAGGGCGGCTGCAGGTGATGCCAGGTTGTGGTGTAGCGCATTTTTTCCAAAAAAAAATTGGCATCCATCAGCACCAAATCACCACTCTATGATGTATGTTTGGCCAATAAGTAATGCAAATCCGATGGTGATCTCTTGCACAGCGACCACAACGACATTAATGTACACGACGATATCCTTTGATTGGCTGTTATCTCCGCTAAACCTGCGCCTACACCTCATTTCAGCAGAATTTGCGTTAATTTGCGCCCTTCTCGTGTCAAGATATCGCATACTAGAGTTGAGAATTCTCCACCCCAACGTGATTTTCGTCGTCAATCAGCCAAGTAAATGTTAGAACAACATCATATGCAGTGCAGGAAAGCTTCCTGCTCTCCTATTCGCCCCAACAGGCGAGCTAGACGGTCAAGCCCGTGCTTGAATTCAAGCCAGATTTTACAAAATGTCGGCAGAAGGTTGGCACACAGTACATCAAGGATAGGCGTGCCACATGCCGCATAGAGGTCAAAACCTACTCCACATATCATAAGAAGGTTCCCATGTGCACTGTTTGTTGGGGGAAGCATAAACAATTACACAACAACACATAATTCTCGACCACTAATTAGTGGTCACTAAAATAGCGATTTTATGGTGTGTATATAGCTATCTCTACTTCTATTTGGGCGTTTTCATTGCGGATTTTTGGGCTTGGACTCTGTTGTAGAGGTCTTTGGTGGTGTATTCCTTGAATGTTAGGGTTTGGGAGGTGTTAGAATGTCCTCTAACTACCCCCTACGTATGACCACTAATTAGTGGTTTTGGCCAGGAGGGAACCCATCTTATTTTTTCGCAACTTCTCGTACGTCTCAACATTTTCGCATCAACGTTCGCACTTGTCAGTGACAACATTGCGACAGTCTCTCTGGAAGGAAAGTACTTACTTTTGTAGTTTCGTACTCTAGGCAAAATCTCGTCTCGTCTCGGCCAGACGAGACGGGATTTTTGGGGTCGAGACAGGTGTCCCGTCTCGGCATCCTCTGTCTCGGAGCATTTCGAGATGCAAAAATTGGGATGAAGTTCCTACTCCCTCCTTCTCTTGAGGACAAGGATGAGAGTGGGGATCCAATTGATGCTGGCCAGAACAATGAGTGCTAAGCTGTCTAAAGAGTCCATGGTAGATAGTTATTTGTTAATTTTGCCCTTTTTTATCATTGCTAACCTTCATGAAAATCTCGAGATGTCCCGGTATCTCGTCTCGACGGACACTGTCTCGGCTCGAATCTCGGGACAGTGCCGAGACCGAGACGAGACCAACCTCTACCTATTACTGAAGTCGCACATGCTAGCTTGTAATAGGCATTTATATAATATAAGAGTATGAATATAATACAATAATACAGCATTGGCCCAAGGCTATCGCTATCTAATCATCGAGAAGATCAATCACTTCCTTTTTTGCATTGGAGTTCTGAGCTTGAGCCTTCGCTTGATTTCGGGCCTGAAGCTGAGCATCGAATCTCGGAATCATTACCTTCTTGAACCAAGGCATGAACTCCTTATCTTCAGCAAATACTAGCGTCAGAGGCCCCTGCATTACCAATTTCCTCATATATGCTAAAACCTTGGAAAAGTTTGCGTTTTGAGGGATTACCACTTCGTTCACAGCAATAATGATTGCTCCAATTTGAGGCCTATTCAAACTCTCGTACTTCACATCCTGCGGCGTAGTGTATCCCTTAATACAAACCCTACCTCCAAAACTCACCATCAACAGACCAAGAGATTTGTAGGCTGGGTATCGTATATCACGAAATTTCATATTTTCGGAGACACATCGAACGGACGATTCAAATCTTTGGATGGTTCCATCTTGCATACGCTGCATTGCCATCGAGAATGTCATAGCCTTCTTGTCTTCGTCATCATCGTCGTCGTCTAGTAGAATTATAGCATTGTTGGATGGCTTAGATCTTTCGGCGCCTGAATTCGAAGAGGAGTTTACAGCAGTGCTTACTGGTGGTGCTGGTGTCTCTCTCCCGTCAGCTGTATCCGGATCGAGATCTTCATCGTCGCCTTTCACAATCAACATCTCTTCCTCCTCGTGCACTAATTCATCAATTTCAGCTTTGAGTTCAAGGTCATCTGTATCAAGCAAGTCCTCGAACAAGTTCTCTGCCTTTCTCTTCCTCGATTCTGCTTCGTCGGGAGCTTCTTCTACTTTGAGAATTTCATCTTCTTCGTCATCCTCGAGCTCGCGTTCTAGAGCAATACCCATGTTTTCTTTCCCCTCGACGAACTAAAGTTAGAGTAAACGAGGATTAGCATTTTTGTTTCGTACAGGGCGAATAATAAATGATTCATTGTCTACTCACTTCACCAAGGTCACGAAACTTCTTCTCAATGAGCTTCCATAGAACTTCATCCAAAGTTCCTTTCGCTACAAAGTAAAGACACCTAACAGTTGCTTGCTGGCCGATTCGATGGCACCTATCTTCAGCTTGTACCATGATAGCTGGTGTCCAGAATAACTCTGCAAACCACACTGTGGAACTAGCTGTCAATGTAACAGCCACACCTGCTGCAGTTATTCCCAGTAGTGCTATACGAACCGTAGGATCAGTTTGAAACGTCAATATTTGTTCCTGTCTTGACTTGGGAGAAGTTGAACCATCAATCCGAATGAATTTTGCCATTCCCTCTATAAAATTACTCAAACCGGCTGTAATGTGTAGATAATAGTCCAAAATATCTCAAGTTAGATCAATCACGAATGGAAAAGGAAGAAACAATCAAGAATATGAAGACTCACCTCCCCGCGCGAGTTCGTCCAACACGTAAAGATGATGGGCAAAAATACATAGTTTTCCCTTCGTTGGATCGTTCAGCCAGTTCTTCAGCATTTTAGTGATTCGAGCCACCTTGCATCGCCCAGACAGATTGTATAAGTGGTGCAGCACTTCTTTGTTTTTCAGCGGCTCGTCTCCATTTTCGGGTATGAATTGTTGTGCCCCACTGGATATGTCTCCAATTTCATGTGTTCTAGCCAGTTTCCCGAGCAATCCCTTTCCCTCTTTCAGCATGCGCAAATAGAACGTAAACTCACTTTGCAGTCTTTGGTCTTCAACTTTGATAAAGGCTTTCTCTCTAATCTTGGGTGGGAGGTTTTTCAGCATATCCGCCTTCATTCTTCGAATCATCACTGTAGAAGTTAGCAGAGTGTGTAGCTCTGCAAGTCTAGTTTTGGATTGTCCTCTAACATATTTCGACATGAAATCCTCATAATCGCACATTATACCAGACGGATACCTACTCCCATCATCTCGTCGGCCACCCAGCACAGATAGTTGCGGCCACAATTCACTCGGCTTGGCTAGTGCAGGTGTCCCTGAGAGCAGCAGACACCTCTCGGCAGCCTCTAACAGAGGCAGAACAGCCTTTGTTCGTTTCGTCGCTTTGTTCTTTAGTACATGAGACTCGTCTACGATCGTTGCTCGAAACATCCCAGGAACAATTCGATGTGAGTTTACAAGATTCACGATCAACCCAATCGAACAAATGACAACTTTTGTGGAATTATCCGTCTTGAGGATTCGATCTTTGCCAGATGTCAAGACATTAATCTGTGAGTTTTTCAACACCTCTGGCCCATGAACGTTGTTGTTGTTGTTACCATTTGCTTTATTTGACGATGTCAATGCAGATTGTGATTCCCGTCCCATCCAATGACGAAATTCCGTCTCCCAATGATACCTCGCCGTACTTGGACAAAGCACCAAAAGTGGCCAATCCTTCCGAAACGCCGACATGGCCGCAATCGCTTGAATCGTCTTCCCAAGTCCCATCTCATCTGCCAACAGCGCCTTACCCTCCTTTTCAATAATAAACTCCACTCCTCCCCGTTGGTACGGAGCCAAGGCCTCTGCCACCACTGTCGAAACTCCCTTCTCCAGCAACCACTTCACCGAAGGATACTCCTTCTTATCCGCTCGTTCCCTCCCCAATGTCGCTACACGAAGTTGTTCTGGTGCAATCCCCTCCACACTTCCCTCTCGTGTTAGGTAACTAAACAAGGCTTGGTAGGCACCCAATGGTATCCTCCATTTGCCCTTTCCCACATTATTATTATTCGTAGCATTATTCCCAGTAGTATCATCCTCATTATCGAATCGTTCCGTAACGGCCTGTTTCAACGAAGGATCATACGGCATAATCCCCTCCCCACCGGCACCCCGTTCAAAAATTGCACCCTTCCGTCCATCCTTCCCAATATGATCCTTGGCAATTTTCTTAATCGGTCCACGTAACCCATGAAAAATCTCTTCGGTCGATGACCCATACATGTCAATGGATTGAGTCGTGACTGTAAATTCCCATAGGTTAATGAGTGAAAGGATGAATTTACGACGGGATCGTCCATATTGATTGTTGTACCGTTGTTCTTTCCGTTTTTTGAAGTAGTCGGGGGGGAGGATGTGTTGCCATGTTGGGGTGTGATCGGGTGGTATTTCGATTCGATTGTCATCGTGATGATGATGGTGGTGGTGGTGGTGATGATATTGTGGTTGATGGTGATTATATGAATGATGTGTACTGTAGCCACTACTGCTTGGATGATGATAATGACGATGATGAGAAGATGATGATGATTGTGAATAATAATTGTTGTAAGAAGAATTGCTGCTGCTGCTATTGTGATATTGATGATGCGATGGAGAAGGACGATGTGGTGGATAATAATACGACTTGTGGCTACTACTGCCACTCTGACCTGTATTGGAAGGTGCTGTAGAGTTTTGATGTATCGGATTTTCGTAACTTTGAGTAGGCGCGGCATAAGAAGATGATGGAGCGCTATTCGTGCTGGGTGGATTAGTGGTTGTGGTGGTGTTGGTGTTTCTGTCATACGTCCATTGAGGCAGGACTGGATTTCTGTTTTGATAGGATGCAGCCGCGTCTGATTGTGCTGGTGCTGCTGCTGGTGCTTCTTGAGGAGAGGTGGCATCATCAGCATTGGTAGTATTTTTTATTGGATCAGTGGCTGTCGTATTGGCTTGGTAGTTGGTTGGCTTTGACTTGGCGCCCTCAGCATCTGAATCATCCCATGATCCGATGGAACCAGCAATAGATTGATTGTCTCCGCCCTTATCATTGGAAATTGCAGGCGCTGTGCCTTCATTGTTGGTATCATCATGTGCATGTGTTTGTTGTGCAGCTGATGGTGTGAAGGAGTTCGTATTTCGTGTTGTGTCACTAAGAGCGGCTGCGTAAGCTGGATTTATTGTTGGATTCATCGTTACGTTCGTAACTGGAGTGGCAAGTAAGGAGAATTATTCGCTGGCTGGTAGTCTATATCTGTTGCTGCCGATTATAAGTATGTTGTCTCTATCTGGTGCAGTCGTTGTCCAACATGATGCATTTGAAAATGTGAGGTGAGTCTTGTGAGGTCTTGTGGCTGATATTTGAGGTGACTAAGTTTTGTAAAAAGCTACTATTCCTATGTACATCAATCACGAGTGGTACAAAACAAATGATGCAAATTGCAAATCATGGTCGTCGTCATCGACTGCTGACTTCATTTTTTCCTGCTAATACTTACACAGTACTTATTGTATTGTAGAACATTATCTCTGGCTGCTTGTTACTACTCCACTACACTTGCATTCTTCACAATGTTCTCCACTCTACGCTGCAGTCGCCTGCTAATACATTCCTCTTCCCAACGCAATCGCACAATTTTACGACGATGGATGAACAGCAACAATAATGCAAAAGATACTAGTAATACCACCACCACCACAAATAAACAATCTACAACATTTCTCGAAAGATTTTTAGCACCCAAACCCATGCCTCCAAGAAACACACCCAAATGGTACGCAGAAATGATGCTAATATGCACAGTATTCGGAATCACCGGCTCAACCACCATGGTAGTCGTCCGACCAGCAGTTACAGATGTACTCCAACTAGAGGGGAGTATGCGTGATGGACCATGGTCCTATCGAATTTGCTCTCTTGTCATCATGACACCAATTTATGCGACGTTACTTGTATGTGTTGGGACAGTGTTTGGAAGACATGCGTATTTTCGACACTTTAGTGTCAAGATGTGGTCGAGGTTTGGTGTGCCACCGGAATTGATGGATAAGAATTTTCACAAGAATGCAAAAAATTTTAAAAAGTGGTGAATAACAATTGAATAGTGGTGCCAATGTCAATCGTTAGATGAAATAATATATGCAATGATGTGTACAGCGTAGCTTTAATCTATCTTCATTTTCTTTGAGGTATCAACAGAATCATCAGTCTCGTCACCCTCAGTTCGTTTCCGCTTGCTCACTGTTGCTACTTTCATTGCTGAATCCGATTCTTCTGGTGCTGCTGCTGGTGCTTCCGTATCATCATCATTACTACCGCATGACCTTTCATTCAGTCCCTTCTCAATGGCACTACCCAACATGGTCAATGCATTCTTCCTCCGCTCCAATCCAGCCAGTTGCCGTATCGCTTCTTTCATCAACCCACGAGCATAACATTGAGGGTTGATACCAAACGGTTGCCCTACATCGAGCAAATCTAGTAAGTCCAACGGTATGGGACACTTTTCATCCAATGAGGATCGGAACTTTTCCAACGCTTCGGCTGGAATGTTGGCTGCGGGTGATGGACCTGTCCCATTGACATGCCGTTCCACTGCTCGTAGACCAGTTACTATTTTTCGAATGGATGCAATCAACTCGGTAGCTGTATCATTGTGAATTTTGGCGGAATCTCCTTGTGTCTCGGGCCAATTCTGCAATATTTCGGTGGTTGCTTGTAATCGACTGAGGAGGATACGGAATCGTTCTAGGAGATATTCACCTGCGGCTGTGTTTGGATTTGTGGATGGGGTGAAAGTTTTGTGAGGGGTTTGTAGTTTGGAGGCAGTAGTATTTGTGGTTTGTTTCTTGTTGGTTGGTGCCTTTTGTTGCTTTGCTGTGGCTACTTTCTTTGCTTTCTTTGGTTGGGTCTTTAACGCTTGGTAGTGTCGGAAAAGAGTGATTTCCCCATCTTTTGTCAACGTTCCTGTGATTGAATACTTTCCCCAAACATTGCTACCCTTTCCTTCGACGTTGTGATATCCCTCAGTATTCTCACGAAATTTTAGTATTACATTCTTCTCTTCGATTTTCGTCTTGGCTCCACCAAGAGGAGCATTAACAAGAAACGATCCATTGTACTTGCCAGATAAGGGAAATGCTGTGACCCCACCACTGGCTTTGTGTTCATATTCAAAGCTGTTACATTCTCCCTTGGTATTGTCGGGATCAGCAAGGATTTTATCTAGTCCCATTGACCACATGCCAGTGATTTTGTGTACACAATGCTTGTCTAGGCTGATGCCCTCCACAGTATCTTTTACCAATTTACCGCGAAGACAAACCACACCAGTTGGTATCAACTTGGTGGGAGGAGGCTTTACTTGTGGAACTGATTCTTTCTTGCTTGATTTGGTTGGTGGGGCAACTAACGCCGGATAATGACGGTAAATTGTTATCACTCTATCCGCTGACAACGTCCCAGAGATTGTGTACTTGCCAAACGAGTTGGAGCCCTTGCCTTCTACATTGTAAAATTTTTCACTATTCTCAACGAAATTCAACAGTACATCTTGCTCTTCGACCTTTGTCTTTACACCTGCGTTGTTGATTGTGAATGATCCAACGTAGTTTCCCGAAGGAGGAAACGTTGCTGTTGTTGGTACTGATGCTTTAGTGGTTTCATCGCTGCTGCTGCTTTCTGCTTTGTGTTCATATTCAAAGTCACTGCATAAACCCAATTTGTTCTCGGGATCAGCCAGTATTTTGTCAAGACCCATGGACCACAGACCTGTAATTTTATATACTGCACCTTCTTGCACCAGGCTACCTCGAAGACAAACTACACCCGATGGTATGAGCTTTGTTGGTGGAGGCTTTGTCGTCTGCGGCTGAATTGATGGTGCGGCAACTTTATTTCCTCCTTCCCCATTCGCGTCAGCGGTGGCTCCGTCTTTTTCGGCAGATTGCAATTCTGACATCTTGCTGCTCTCTGTGTATTGAGTGTAGATGATTGCTGTAGGCTTCAACCACGCTATTTCAACTCGCAACTCACAATCACAATCATCCAATCTAATTCATCCAACAGTCAAGTAGCAAGAGTTGAATTCGAGAGGAAGGTGTTGTGTAACATCTTGTAACCTGCCTAAAGAGTTCGAAGTAACAAATCGGTAACAGATCGTCACCCCAAAAAAATCCAAAAAAGATTTTCTCGACGGCGATGGCGATACAATAAAAGAATCATAAGAACCATCACTATCAAGACAAAGCACGCATCATGTCAGCCAAGCAAATCATCACACCTGCCCTCCGTGCCGCCGTGCACGTCCGCTCCTCCAAACTCAACCCCGAAGTGGCCAAGTCTGCCGCCGCCTACCTCTCATCCGCACCATCTGACGGAAAGCACGCTCTTCCCGATTTGTCCTACGATTATGCAGCCTTGGAGCCAGTCATCTCTGCCGAGACGATGGAGTTGCACCATTCCAAACATCACAATACATATGTGACCAACTTGAACGCTTCTCTGGAGAAGCTTGATGCTGCTGTGTCGGCTGGGGATGTTTCTGGAATTATTTCTCTTCAGGGAGCTCTCAAATTTAATGGTGGCGGGTAAGTAGTAACTACATGTTTAGTTTGTGTTCTTGTAACTATGTATTGCAACAGCAAATAATGTATTGACAACAAACAACTTTCGCCCCTCGTCAGACATTTGAACCACACTCTCTTCTGGGAAAATCTATGCGCAAAGGGAAGCAGCGAATTCCCATCTAGTGGAGCTCTAAAGGATGCTGTAGATGCCAGATTTGGTGACTTTGATACCATGAAAAAAGATCTCTCTGCCATGACCATTGGAGTTCAGGGAAGTGGATGGGGATGGTTAGGTTATGACACAAACACTGGACGTATCGAGGCGGCCACTTGTGCCAATCAGGATCCTCTCAAGGCAACTACTGGCCTTGTTCCTCTTCTTGGAATTGATGTTTGGGAGCATGCTTACTATGTTGATTACAGGAATGTGAGACCAAATTATGTGAATGCAATCTTTGATGTTGTTAACTGGAAGGCGGTGGAGGAACGACTTGTTCAAGCTCAGGGTTGAATGAATAATGTTCATGCAGATTTGGAGGGCTCGTCAATTAACGTATTGATTAAATAATGTTAGAGCGTTGATTGCACTGATCATGTCTCTCCTTGTGTTGATTGTCATGTAAGGAATCATTCAGTCAATCATCCCCTATTTCAGACTTCAAAAGCCAATCTCCTTCCATCTCCTTGCCCTTCAGTGCTTGGCCTGTCACAACATTTCTCTCAACAAAAAACATGGGCTCTCCCATATCATACGCTTTGCCCACAAATCCACACAAAGATGCCTTCACATTTTCACCATTGTACAATAGCAACCCTGAAACTTTTGTAAATTTGACTTTTGGGTCGTTTCTAGCTGCATCATATTCTGAGTCACCTGGTGCATACCAGCACTCGAAAGGAGCGCTCAGATCAGATGTTGGCCGAATTGGGATACGCAATGCCCACACATGACGCTCAATCAATGGCCATTGTCTCTCAATCGCTTGTTCAGGAGAGACGTCACTAACACGTGCTACTTTACCAACCAGCCACCACTCTTTCTCATCGGGGGCCCTGACATACACATCATTGATGACATCTTTCCCTCCTATCTGCTCTAGCTGGTCGTAGGTCTGTGCCTGCCGCCGAATGTTTGTTTCAGTGTACAACATATCTGACGGTACATTATTGCTAGGTTTTTGTGATATATCTTCATCTTCGTCGTCTTCATAATCATCCAGAAAGTCCCATTTGCTCTTCGGTCGGGCAAGCAGTTTCGGATTTTGAGCATGTTGAGCGATGATGTGATTTGCTGGGGAGGTGAACGCTTGCGAACACATCATAGTGCTACCTATTAGCGACACCACGAGTGATAGAAGAAGAGCAGGGTAATGAACCGGCATCGTGTGAGGTCGTTTGAGGGTCGTTTGTAGAGATGGAGAGCGCTATGCAGTGATACGCACTGATGTTGATGGCTCAGGGGTAAAAGTGACCCGAGCTCATGTGGGCTTTTGAATAGCGCGCTTGTTCGCTGCCGCACAAAATTTAAAGTTGTATTGGGGGAGATGGGGGCTGGTTTTATCAGCAGTCATCTCTAGGAGTTACTAATTTAGATAAGAGATCTGTGCGCGATTATGTGCGGTATGCGCACTAAAAAGGTTTCTATACTTCCGGTTGAATAGTTGAATACGAAGTAAGCGCACTTCTCTTGAGAGTAATAATAATATAACAGAAATTTTAACTTCTCTTGAGAGTAGATGATGGTGAGAGGTATTGTATGAAGTTTGGGCATTGTACTCAAGTTGTGTGCTGATCAATCTACTTTTCAGTATCTTGAAAGGTAAGATCATCGTAATGCTTTAGTCAATTTCAATCTAATAAATATATACAAAGTTAATCAGATTAGATATCTACGAATTTAGGAATCTCCGTCTTCATGACCTTCTGTACTTCAACCAACAACGAAGTACATTTGAGTTCGATCATCGTCATTGTCTTCCGTCCCATCGTTGTTGTGATTTCCATCATTGTTCAAGTCACCCCAAAGATCAGATGTCTCCTCTTCTCCAGAAGTAGATGATGCAGGGTTTGAAGACGTCCCATCGCTTCTGTTGTCATTATCGATGGTTTTCTTATCATTTAGGTTCACATTATTGCAAGTAGATGATGGAGCCCATGTTGAAGTAGCATCAGATGATGCTCTGAGTTCTTCATCGTCTTCGTCGTCGTCATCATCATCATTATCTCCTCTGGCATCTTCTTTGTTGTTGTTGTTGGTTGATTTCGTAGGAGTGGCGAGTGATGCAGAGTCTACAAGTCTATAACAGTGACGAGTAGATTGAATGAGAGATGCATATAAAAGCATTTCATCCGCGCTACTCTGTTCATCTTGTGCATCATGAGCATCATTGGCACTGGCTGCTGTGGTAGACTCCTCAGCCACAGAATTAGAATCATCATATTCCTCAGACGAAAAAAGCATGCATCCGTCTGTGTTGACACTCCTGGGTAAGGCACGAACCCTGCATGATAGCTTTGACATTGGAGGGCGGCCAGCATTTGCGAGAGCTTCTTGGATCGTCGCGGCGGTGTAATGAAGTTCATCCTTCAGACGGCGCCGCTTATCTGCCGCAGAGGTATAACGGGAAGGTGGTGCATATTGGTACATCGGATGAGCATAGGCTGAAGGGGCTTGGCGCTTTATTCCAATCGATGATGTGTTCTTGCCCATGTTCAATGGATCTCTGGTATTAAATGCGCTTGGTTTGCCGACGAGTGGAGCAACTGTCTTCGTCAAATGAATGATTCTGTCGTTGAAAGTGGTGACCATTTTAGATACTGAGCTGGTGAGGGCGTTGATGGTGGTGTATGATGACGTTTAACAATGATGTGAATGAAGTGATGAATGAATTATGAGAGGGCCCTGGAGTGCAATGTAATCGAAGGAACGGCATGCAGTACATAATCACGTTGCTTGATCGGCGGCAAATTCAAAATATCATCACTTCAAACACACCACATCATCATTTAGATTCAACTTGTTGCCACCACGTTGCCTTCAATACGGTACTGAGTTCTTCATACGGTTGCTTTGGCTATGACGTGAATTGCCAATTAAGGTTATTCACCACGTCGCCTTAAATACGGTACTGAATTCATTCAGGTCAAAAGGTTCCTTTTACGTCATATGCAAATGATGAATGATGATGTGTTAAGTTAGCCAAAGTCATCTCATTTTCACGACTAGCTTCAATATCCCAACGTTGGAGAGAAATGGGAAATGGGAAGTGCTGTTTTGACTCGACAACACGCACACTGACTCACTCTCACACCTCCTTCCAATCAAGCCATCGACACAGTTGTTCTTTGTACCCAAGCTGAA
Organism: Skeletonema tropicum; assembly: GCA_037178625.1. Classification (NCBI taxonomy): domain Eukaryota; phylum Bacillariophyta; class Thalassiosirophyceae; order Thalassiosirales; family Thalassiosiraceae; genus Skeletonema; species Skeletonema tropicum. The sequence goes on along the minus strand of CM074127.1, from coordinate 2,019,060 downwards.
AAGCAGACAGTAGTCCCATAAATTTTGTAGCATTGAAAGCATTACCAATTGCATGTACTTATCAGTAAACATGATGAAATTATCAGTCCGCAAGGCCACTGTTGCCGCAGCTCTTCTTCTCTCGACATCTGCTGATGCCTTTGTCCCTGCTACAACACAGACAACACAAACGACATCCACTTCTCTCAACATCTTCGGCGGCCTGAAGGGTGCCTTTGCCAACGACGACTCACTCGGTGCTGCCAAGAACGCTGGACTCTCTAATGGACCAAGATACAATGAAAATGTAACTGTCAACGGCAAGGCTGTACCGAATGTTGTAGTTGATCAGAAGATTAGTCAGGTATGCGCATCTGCTAGGGTAAAGGTCCCATACAATTGCCAGAATGGAGAATGTGGAACATGCATGGTCAAGATAAATGGAAGGAAATCCAAGGCTTGCGTTAGTAAGGTACCTGCCGGAAAGTGTGCCATTCAGACTTTGTAAGGAGTCATGCCATTTCATTTTTTTGGATCACAAGAGAGCAGACGCAAAGTTACTGATTGCAAATAATAAAAGTGGGTGGGGTAAACAGCTCACGGGGGCGGAGTGCATGTATATATTGTGGCATCCGATTTAATGCCAAAGTTCTGTTCAGTATAAACTATGCTATAATACAATAAAAATAAAAAGTAAACCAGCAGCAGCTTAACTCTCGTATGCATAGTGGCACTATCTCAAACAAATTCTGGAAACAGTTTGCTCAACTAGGTATTGTTTTTTTACTAGCGAGAGAGGACTAGAGAGGTATCTGACAGCAAGTCATGTCTGAGTTTTCCACGTATAATATACATGCCTAGCATTAATGAAACTTTTACTGTTACAAGAATCAGTTGGGCTGGGATCGCCTACGCCTGAAAAATACATAATGTGCTGTTACACAGCAACAACAGCCCTCATGGCTTTGGTTAGCTCTGGCAAAATGTTTGGATCACTCAACATGAAAAGACATGCCATTGGACCTCGACTCAAGTACGTATTGAGAAATGTCTCCAAAGGTCCATTCAACTCAACATCTTCCGAGTCAGCGATCCGCATTACAACATCGGGGCTCAGCAGGCCATGAGCAGTAGAGAAATTTGGAAGAGTATCCGATGCAGCGAGGACTGATTGTTCTTTTGTGGTTGCAAGGGATGGTGATGATAAAGATGTGCAGCCCCAGCAGCTTCTTGATACAGCAGTTGATGTAGGATAGAGCCACAACTTGACATGTGATCCATCGTCAGGGCAGGAACACTGAATGTTGATTGTACCAGTGCAAGCCTTGCGAGTAGGGCAGTTGTGCTGCAAGGGGAAGGCGGTTGCATCTCTTGCAAAGAACAAAAGCGTCAAGATCATGCCAGATGCCACCCAGCAGCTTGTTACCGATCGAAACATAATCGTACCGTCCTCTATAGGGTTAGGAAGCCTGGAGCAGTTTGTGTTGCTGGAGCAATCATCCAATTCAGCTATCACTGATAACCGTTCTGAGAAAAGAGGATGATATTATCACTCAACCTATCACCCAACTTTTTCCGTTCTGCTGTTCTGCTTCCGAGGCAATCATGATTGAGAAAAAGGGGCGATGTTTTCTCGAGCTTGAAGAAAAACCATTCATCGCCATGTGCATCCCAAAACTTGATGCCGACATCAATAAGGGAGAATCTTTCCTCCCCATCCACCAAGCCAACGACCAACAATACCAATACCATCCCAATCAACGAACACCCATACGTTGGCGACAAGCCTGGGCAAATAGATACAAATGGTCACCAGCAATCAGATGGAACGTCGGCGGAGGAACCCTACGTTGTCGAAGGAGGTTGGCTCCCCTGGGAAACAACCCGATGCACCAATTCTTTCAAAATCTGTACCCTCGCCAACCTCCAACAAGCGAAGACCATCTCTTGTAATTGATACGAAAGATGATAGAGAATCAGAGAGAAACTATGGTGATTCCAGCAGGACTGCCGTACTTGCCCAGTCGATATCTCCCACCTCAGCGGCCTTCTCCAAGTTAATAACCAATATGCGCAGCAGTTCACCCGGCAGCACTAACAAACAACGCCTACAGACGTATCAAGCATCACCTAAGAATCTTAGCGCTATCCAAGGAGTTACGTCGCCGAGGTCTCAAGCATCACCGAGGAATCTTAGCGCTATCCAAGTTACGTCGCCGAGGTCTCAAGCATCACCGAGGAATCTTAGCGCTATCCATGGAGTTGCGTCGCCAAAGTCTCAAGCATCGCCCAGGAAACTCAGCGCTTTCCAAGTTACGTCACCGAGGTCTCAAGCGTCACCGACGAATCTTAGCGCTATCCAGGGAGTTACGTCTCCGAGATCTCAAGCATCACCAAAGAATATGAGCGCTGTCCAAGGAGTTGCTTCACCGAAGTCTAAGTCAAATCTCGTGATTGATACAGCAGGTAGTTTCCCAAATGATGAAAATTCTCCTCGGATTAGTCCTTCTTTATTCCAACAATCGGCAAACAAGGTTAGTCTACTTCATCGTTCTTTTTCAAGCGAAGCTTCGGAATGTGATGACAAGCATGGAGAACAACGTCAACGTCAGAGTAGATCCCCAGTAGCAGCATTTTCCAAATTACAAATTGATCCTTTATCTGGAAGAGATGACGAAGATGCCAAGACAGCTAGTCAAGTGAGCAACTTCATTGACACTTTGCATCAACAAAAAGGCATTACACCTCGCGACACTGGCAATATTGCGCGTCTCCCTCCTAAGAGCCCGTCTGTGGCTCGCCTTGCGTCTAACCACAAGTATTCTTCAATATTAAAGAATGCAAGGAATGTTATAGCATCGAGTCCAGTAGCAAGGGCGAATGCTGCTGCTGCTTCATTTAAGGTATCTCCTCAATCTAACAATGCTCTTGCGCGTCGAAAGAGTTTCCTTCAGAAAGCAGCTAGAGGTTACAAGGACTCAGATAGTGATAGTTATGACAGCAGTGACGATGATTCTTCTTATTCATCGGATTCTTCTTTTTCTTCCAATGAAGTTTCGACCACGAAAAAAGATGTAGGTGAATTTATTGACACTCTCAATAGGAGGAATGGGCCGAAAGTCGGAAAGGATATGGAATTGTTGTCGCTGAAGACTAAACTCAATACTAGAAGGCATGAGAAGGAAATAGCTGTCAGGAAAGCTGTCCAAGCGAAAGCAAAATGTGATCCACCAGCTACGGATGAAGAGAAGAACCCGGGTGCAGAAGAGAAAAAGAATGAATTTGCTAAAGTTGCCACATTTCAAGATCATGCTTCAAAGCACGATATCAAGAATGATGCCCTGACTACTAAACTCAATACAAGAAGGCACGAGAAGGAAACAGCAGTCAGGAAAATTGCCCAAGAGAAAGCAAAATGTGATCCACCCGCTGCAGATGAAAAGAAGAATTCGGGTGCGGATGAAAAGAAGAATGCTCAAGTTGTCACATCTCAAGATCATGCTTCAAAGCACAATATCAAGAATGGTGTCCTGAAAACGAAGCTTAATACGAGAAGGCACGAGATGGAAACATTAGGCAGGAAAGTTGCCGAAGAGAAAGCGAAATGCGATCCACCGAGTGCGGAGAAACCAAGATGCGATCCACCGGGTGTGGATGAAAAGGAGAATGCAAGTGCGGATAAAAAGAAGAAGAATGAGTTTACAAAAGTTGCCACTCCTCAAGACGATGCTACAAAACACATTATCAAGAAAGATGTTCTGAAAAGTAAGAGCGAACCAACAGGCAGGAAAGTTGCCCAAGAGAAAGCAAAAAGTGATCCACCCGCTGCGGATGAAAAGAAGAATCCCGATGCGGGTGAAAAGAACATTGAGTTTGCTAAAGTTTCCTCACCTCAAGATTATGCTTCAAAGCACAATGTCGAGAAAGACGTTCACTATTACGCCATCCTCTCCCAAATACAAAAGGCGGTCCAATCTGGTAACCCTGCCTTGCTTATGGGGAAAATCTTCGCTGATGCTGGCAAACGTGGAATGAAATTGGCGATCGTTACCGAGTTGTTCAAAGAAGAAAAACGCAAAGCCAGGGTGTTTGAACCGGTAAAGGGAGTAACTGGAACTCAAGTGGAAACTAAGATTCGGAAGAAAACTATGACTAAAGCATGCGTAATTGCAAAAGAGCAACTGGCTGCGATGACAATCAAGGTAGATCATCCAGCAATGAAAGGTATGACTGTTCAAAAGAAACAATCGACGTCTGATAACACAACGAGTTCTAAGAAGTCAAATGTCTCAGTACCTCCGGCCAAGGAACAACGTGTCTCTGCATCCAATTCAGTAGAAGAAATTGCAGCAACTTCAACAGAACAATTGGCTGCCATGACAACTAAGGTAGACAGTCCGACAAAGGAAGCTATGACTGTTCAAACGAAACAATCGACATCTGATAACGCAACGAGCTCTAAGAAGCCAATTGTCTCAGTGTCTCCGGCCAAGGATCAACGTGTCTCTGCATCCAATTCAGTAGAAGAAATTGCAGCAACTTCAAAAGAGCAACTACCTGCGACGGTAATCAAGGTAGACCATCCGACAAAGGAAGCTATGACTGTTCAAACGAAACAATCGACATCTGATAACGCAATAACGAGCTCTAAGGAGCCAATTGTCTCAATATCTCCGGCCAAGGAACAACGTGTCTCTACATCCAATTCAGTAGAAGAAATTGCAGCAACTTCAAAAGAGCAACTACCTGCGAAGACAATCAAGGTAGACCATCCGGCAAAGAAGGTTGTGGCTGTGCAAAAGAAGCAATCGACATCTGATAACGCAACGAGCTCTAAGGAGCCAATTGTCTCAGTGTCTCCGGCCAAGGATCAACGTGTCTCTACATCCAATTCAGTAGAAGAAATTGCAGCAACTTCAAAAGAGCAACTACCTGCGAAGACAATCAAGGTAGACCATCCGGCAAAGAAGGTTGTGGCTGTGCAAAAGAAGCAATCGACATCTGATAACGCAACGAGCTCTAAGGAGCCAATTGTCTCAGTGTCTCCGGCCAAGGATCAACGTGTCTCTACATCCAATTCAGTAGAAGAAATTGCAGCAACTTCAAAAGAGCAACTACCTGCGAAGACAATCAAGGTAGACCATCCGGCAAAGAAGGTTATGGCTGTGCGAAAGAAACAATCGACGTCTGATACCGCAACGAGCTCTAAGAAGCCAATTGTCTCAGTGTCTCCGGCCAAGGATCAACGTGTCTCTGCATCCAATTTAGTAGAAGACATTGCAGCAACTTCAAATCCAAAACTAAGCTCTAATGCCCCATTGGTTGGAGGGAAAGCGTCAGAATCCAAATCAAATGTCTTATCTATGGAAACTGTGACACCTCCAGCCCAAGATATGGTAAATAGTGAATCCTTAGCAAGTGTTTCTTCCGAGAGTAAGGGAGCACATCATGACGCTGCGTTGATGTCGGAAGTTGAAGCCAGAGTCAAAGAAGTAGTCCGATCTGCCACGCCGTCAATTGAATTTGGTAAGATTCTTGCGGATGCAAAGAAGAGAGGCCTCCCGGCAACTCATTTGATTCGCTTGTATAAGCAAGAGCGTGAAGAATTGACGAACGCTGCAGTTAAGGCGGCTTCGTTGGTCGTCAAACCAGAGTGCGACAATGAAGTCGGAAGCTCTAAACCAGAAGCAAAAGAAAGCTTAGTTCCCTGCCCTCCTAATTCCGCTGCTGGCTTTAGTATGGAAGAACAGCTTACAATAGACATTCAAAATGCAGTAAGATCGTCCAATCCATCTGAGATGCTTGGCAACATTCTAGCAGATGCTCAGAGTAAAGGCTTGCCTACTGAGTGGTTGTTCGACTTGTACACAAAAGAGCGTATGCAGGTACAGATGGAGATGCAGATGGCAACAGTCGCAGAGCAAGGAACACAGCCTTCTGCCAGCGATATATGCTCTACCGAGAGTGAGGTGTCCGATGTTGTTAGTGAACTACAAATGGAAGCATTCTCAAGTGTTACAACTTCGGCTTCTGTTGAGCAAGAAGCACATCATACTGCTGATGTTGTTGATTTCTTTTCCAAATTTTCGCTACAGTCTGAAAGCAGGGAGGCCAATGTGGATAGTAGTTGTGAGAAACAGGTCCTTGCGCCTAGTGTGTCGGAGGTATCTCAATATGAGATTGTTGAGTTGAATCGTGAAGAAATCAGCAGTGAGAGCGATGTGTCAGAAGTCCCTGTTGCGTCAAGAGAAGTCGGGCGACTCAGTCTCGAAGAAGAAGAAGAAGTATCGGTTTCCACTTCTTCCAGGGACAACAACAAGGTCCGTTTTGAGACGGCACATGCAGACGAAGATAATCTCCCAGTAATTCAACGCTTGTGGAAGTCACCACTGCAGAAAAAGCGTCTATCTCGGAAAAAGTTAAAGAGGGGCGGCAAGAGGAGACCAATCAATGGAGTTGCTGCTGCTGCTGCTTTGACCCAAAAGCGAAGACTGCGTGGTCCAAGACGCACACATCTAACGCAATCCACTCAAGAGCGCACAAAAGAGCATAGCGGATTCCTTGATATTGATTTCTATTCCCTCTATGAATCTACTACGTGCCATGCGGAAAATGAAGAAATTGATAAAGCTCCGTGGGAATACCGTGACGTGAGGCAAAGATTCTTGGCCGAAAAAAGTGTCGACTGCAGAAATTGGTTTGGCTCTTTTGAGTCCAAGCGAGGAAATGACAGAGTCTCTAATCCTGTTGTATGTCCAAAGTCTCTTCAAATTCCAGTGACCGTCATTCCAGAGTCAGGAGATTGGAACGAAGATTGGTACACAACATGGAAGTCGCGAAGGGACAACCCAAACAACCTTGTTACGTTTACAGAAGCAGACATTCCTTCCCTGAGTTTGGATTCTTCGGCGGTAACCTCCAATACCTCTACAACAATAACTGAAAGTCATTCATCTGATCAGAGCATGCTATCATCGGATTCTACTTATTCCGAAAAGAAACCGGTTCTTATAGAGATTGGCAATTTAGTCTCCGTCCGTTTTTCAGGCGAGCGAGTGTCAAAGGTGCACCCTGACTACACAAGTAGTTTGAGAAGAAGCAGATGGAGGAAGAAATACATGCGAGGTGAATTTGCTTTCGATGCCGAAATGTAGATAATGTGGAGGAGTAATAAGTAGAAATAAGTGTTTATTGTATGTATTTGTTTTACAAGAAGTTATCTATCGCTCATTGCCTTGAACTCTAATTCAGATCATGACCACAACGTCTGTTCTTCCTTTTGTACTTTTTGTTCTACAGCAAGTCTCATGAATGCTGTAAATGCAGCACATGACTGCTTTGAGCTTTCTATACTCGACAATAAGCCATCCAGCGACAGGGGTGCACCATAGGTAAAACTTGTTATTATATTTGCATCGTCTTGCTCTGCGTTCAGTTCCACTTGGTCCATATCATTTGATATCGATGTTACTGAGCTGGAAGTAGATTGTTTGGGTATTTTGGATGCATCGACTACGATGACTACCATTCCATGTCCCTCGCCAGATTCCTCTTCCGCCGTTGGATCTAGCCATATTGTCACTTTGTCATTCGTATCACCAGCATCTATATCCATATCTTCCGCTCTTGTCGACGGAGATTTGTTGATCGCGACACATGTAGCAGCTACTGCTAATCCTCTCATTGCGATTCCTGCATCCATCAGAGCCATAACTGCACAATTTACAGCCGTGCCTAAGACGCTACCGTCAGCTTGAACGATTTGAATCACAACTTGAATTACGCATCTAGGGTAGCGTTCCAACATGATGCACGAAGACAACGCATCTCGTAGAAAATATTCTAACTCACGCTCTGTGGCACCACCTCCAGATGGCAGGGGCACGGAGACAGATGTCATCGCATTCGTACTTTTCTTAGCAGCGTCGCCTTTCGCATCTCCGTCTTGAACCACACCAGCCGAAGACGAATTGCCTCCACCACCCGCAGCAGCATTAGACATCATCACGAGCCCCTTCGAAAAAGCCACACTCACTACACCTCTATCATAGCGTTCTCTATTTGGTATACGAGGAGCTATCGGCCCTTGCACGGCAGCAAGGATGTGCGTATTTCCACATTTTAGGGAGGCCGATCCATCAGATCGGTGGAGTGGTGAAAGTTCAGCCGACAGCGGCCGGAGAGTCGACGGTTTGCGATTTGAGGGGCGAGGATAAGAAGTCATGATGATGTGATGGAGAAGTATTCGAACAGTTCTGCAGTAGAAGAATTGATGAGTTAGTAGTGAACCGCCCTGAAGGAGCTATGTGAGCGCCTGTCCATCATGATCATCCTGGTTTGATCATCAGTTGATTGTTGATTGTTGATTGGTGATGATAGGAAGATGATGGTGAAGCTGCCTGGGTGGTTGGTGGGAGGTACGGTAGGTAGTAGGTAGGGGGGAGGTGGGCTGAATAGGCGCGCCAATTCCCATTGTACAGAACTTACATGATGCATTGTATGAATCGAAAAGATACTTAGTGTAACAGCTCAGCAGTATTATTTGTGATCGTCTGCTGCGTGTTACAACATGGGTGTTGCATCGAATAATCCTAGGAACGTGTAGATTTTACTTTATCGGCTATTCCAAGTAAAGATATAAACGCTCGACAGTTCACCGAACCGGTAAATTCAAAATGCAAATCAACAGGGGTACCATACCATTGCCATTTAGGGCTTGACACAATCTTGGAAATTGATTTTGCCCATGCACTCTCTCATGATAGGAAGCCACTCATCACTCGCCTCAATAAATGTGGGATAAATTCCAGTAATCCTCATGATGTTCCAAACAGTGAGCAACTGTTGAATAATAAAGAGCTGAAAAGAATGATGCTACGATGAGATACTGGGAAAGTTTGGGAGAAAAATAACTGACAAGGGAAATCAATACTTACCTGATAGATATTCCAGTCGTAGAAATTCTCACGAAGCTCATGACCTAAGAGAATTTGACTGTACTGTGAAATCAAGTAGATGAGGAACGCTACTGAGTTAGTCCATTTCACTCCAACGACTCTTGTCACCCAGTTCCCAAACTTAGGGACCAAGCTGTAGAAGAAGATAGAATATGCCAAATTGACGAAACCACTGTAGACATCAAGGAGGAAGCTGTAGAAGCAGAGGTACATGAGATAGAAGAATGCAGCATTTACTTTGCGGCCTTGCACCTTGAGTCCGAACACCGCAGGAGTCTGGTCCAAGAGGAAGCACTGGGACACAAAAATCATCGGATTTGTGAAGAGGTGCAAGATCTGAAAAAGAGGTACATTCCGAAATGGTTAGAATCACAAGAGAAGTAAAAATCTTCCGATAATGCAATTGAACTATTTCCCACTCACATTGTTCAAAATGTCGTTGTGACGGACCCTACTGAATGCAAATTCCTTTGCGATGTCAATACTGTCAGCTGGAAACATGGATTGGATTCCAAGGTCAGGGACTTCATAAGTGTTCAAGACATAGTAAGGTACGATGACAAGTAAGACACTAATAATGGTCCAAATCGAACTTGGATCGAATACAGCCAATGTCTTGGAGTTTGCCTTCAGGTTCTGGGTGAAGATTTCAGTTTCAGCCTCCAACTCGTCGAAGAATTTTGCATTGCTCTCTTTGGTTGTTTCCCATTCCTTGGTTAGAACTTCAGGAACTACCTTGTTTTCGATTGCTTTCTTCCAGGTTTTATCAGAAAAGACAGGCTTAAAGCATGAGTGATTAGCCTTGACCGTCTTATCCTTGAATTCAGCAGCCAAATCAGGGTAGTGACGTTCAAGGATATCAAACAACCCTTTGTTCTCTTTCACAAGCTTCAACCCGACTTTAGTGTAAGTTTCCTCGTTGTAAAGCTCGTTCAAGAAGGGATCGGCACTGAGGCGGCGACTAGCCATAAGAAGGAAGATGATAAAAGATGTCTCAGAAAGAGCGAAGGCGTCTTGGACCTTTCTTTCGTACATGTCACCAACGAGCAAGTCGACTCTCTCGATTCCCTCTTGCCCAGGGCCATAACTGTGTATTGAGAGAGGGCGACAAAAGTTGTTAGAAAAATGTCAAACGGGCCAAATGATATGTGGGAAGTATTGGCAATACGTACATGAGCTCTAGCTTTCGAGCATTTTCCTCATCACCAGTAAGTTCAAGCCATGTTCTGTAAGGCTTCAAATTCAACTGCCTCCTGAATTCGTTGAACTTGAGAATTCCACGCTCACGATCACGGAAGAGATCGAGAGCGGCAAGGTCAATATTTTGAAGTTTCAGGTCCTTTCCGTAATCATCAGTTGGTGCAACATCCCTGAACGCATTTGGGTAGTTATTAGCCAGAAGACCTCCGCATGGCCAAAAAAGACAAGACTTCATCATTTCCTTGGGACGAGTCTTACTCTCCCTCATTTGCTTCCTGCCCTTGTCTCCAAGCAAATCCTCTAAACCAATGAACTTATCTTTCGCATCACCATCACCTAGAATAAGACCAGGTGGAGACAGTGAATGCAAACGATACACGGCAGCGAACTCTTCAGTCAAGCAAAATGGAGTTCCTTTGTTATCGGACTTCCTTCCTTTATTCTCTCCCATCTGACTCAAAACACCAGGAATTGGAATGCCATACGCCTTCGCGATCCCATCCCAATTAGTGATCATTCCAACGCGAAGAAGCTCGGTCTTCAGGAGTTCGACTGTCCAATCCATGGTGTGGATCTTTGCAACAAGAGCAGAAACAACAATACGTGCCTTGCCCTGTAATTATGAAGTGCAAAACAAAATGAGGATGTGAGTATGTGATTACGACCTTGGCTATCAAAACTGGGAACAAATTAGTGTACGTACAAAAATCTCTTCATCAGTCATTTCTTTGCCGTCGGCCTTGGCCTCGGCAGCAATTTGATCGCAGATGTAGTTGTGCTCTCTGATGAAGAGGTCTTGGAGCAAAGCTACTCCCACCCAACTGTTCTTGTTGTCTCCGGCGAGGTAAGTACCGTCTTTATCTTCAGCCAATGCATGAGGAATATCACTTGTCACCATTTTGCCGCCCTTCTTAGTCCTTGCCCTGTCAATTTGATCAGAGTTGTTACCATAAACAAATGAGGCGTCCCACCAATTGGTTCGCTGACTGTTCAATAATCAGAAGAAGAAAGGCGCCATGTTAGTAAGAAGTGATAATGTTTGCATCTGCACATGTTATGAAAAGAGAGTAACTTACCTGGGGCTGACAGTTACGCCATCAATCTTTTCAGTTTTAGTGTTCTTGAAACTGAAAGGGTTCTTAGCAAATGGACAAAGCGACTTGCCTCCTTTGTCGAGGGTCTCTTTTTCATCTCCATCGAAGTGGCCGATCCAGTCATGAACCATAGCTTGGATCCATGACGCGGCTAGAACGTTGAGTTGATCTCCTGCTGGCTTGAATCCTTCTCTGGCCAAAAGGCGCTGTGCAACCATTTGCACGTCAGGCTTTCCGTGGGGGTCGCGAAGGTGTCTTGGAAGTGCGGGCATGTTCCTGCCGATAGGACCTCCTTCCATCGCAGTTGTTGGATTCTCATAATCAGTTCCGAATCCATCATCTGGACGTACAGAGGGAGGTCCGGAAGGTTTCTCCCTGCCCTTAGGAATGGGCTTGACGGGGGCTGTATCAAATGAAACAAGACGGACGGAAAGAGTAGTAATCGGTTAGATTCGAAATCTAAGTTGAGCACAAAGATTAAATCCACGATCATTACATGTAATAGAAAAAGTCACCCGAAAGTATTGTTCACACACACCTACGCAAACGCCAGATCAAAGCGACATAAAAATACACAAACATGACTTACTCCTGTACAAGTTGTTGCTGTTGAGGACATAACGGTGAATGATCAACTTGAGAAGCCCCGTAGGAACAAACACGTACGTCCAGAACGTGCTGAAAGGAGCAATGCTGTAGGCAACCAAGATTGCCTCACAGATGGGAATGGCGAAGTACGAGACGACTGCGCCCATGTTGATGTTGATGCTGTTTGGATATCTGCTGAAGAGTATCGATTTTGTTTGTGAAGGATATGATCGGAAGGAGAGCCTTGCAGAGGGAAGGCGAGTTCGAGAACTTTTTGCTCAAGATGTTTTGATCTTGGATATCTTGGCGATGGTCCACGACCATTTCCCGCAATTGATAGTACTAGTTCCTACATTGATTTGGTTGAAAAAATATAGATACTTTTTCACATAGGAACCAGTACTAATGCCATCTGGGAGCGAGCGAAGCGAGCGACCTTACTTCTCTCTATAATCAATATATGAACCAATATCAGATAAAGTGGTATTACTATGGGAGCGAGCGAAGCGAGCGACCTTACTTCTCTCTATAATCAATATATGAACCAATATCAGATAAAGTGGTATTACTATATTACCGAAGCGTGGATGACTACGCTTTCGAATTAACTTCTTCAGCGGATAGCAATAGTAATAGTGAGGATAGGCGGCTTTGTCGATGCAAAGTTGCGAGTCATTTAGCTCTCCCTCGTTGACACGAGTTTTCTCCTTAAATGGATACGTGTCTCTGTGGGGTCATTCCTCGTTATCTAAAATAGGTAAGTTTGTACAATTGCTTTCCCTCAGCAAGTGTAGCTGCCGGGTAGGCAGCGGAACAAGCTGAGGGAAAGGAAGGGGAGGACTACGATTCTGTTGTCCTCCCCAGGTAGGTACTTACCTCCTCACCTCTGTTTTGAAAGAGGGAGGTTTGAGAGACAATATCTCCAATGTTTTTTGCTCTCTTATAGCATACTACCATCTTTTCGATTCCGATTGTGTCGCGTAGGGTGGTAGAAAGCTCCTCCTCATATATCTGTTGACAGGTTCGACTAGGGATGTAATGAGGGTGGAATCGACCGAGTTTCAAATAGATGTTTTTGTCATTATCTGAGGTGGTAGATTCTGAGATGGCTTGGGGCAGTGGAGGTGGGTTGCAGACTTTGTAGTTTGCATTTACGAACATTCGTTTCAGTTGGTCGAAGTCCCATCCTCTGTCGAGCAAGCGTTGGAAGAATAGTCTTGCTACCTCGACATAGTCTTTTTTATCGGTGCACTGCCAATAGTATCTCTTGAGTTCGCCAAATATTACCCCTTTCATCGTGTTCCTCTGATGAGCAGAAGATGGCAGTAGGTAGAGGTAGAGGTTCATTGGCTTTTGGTATGTCTTAGTTGAGACAATACCTTCTGGCGAAATGGAAATGATTAAGTCTAAGAAGATTCCTTTGTCGGCAGGTTCTTCAACCTTCCAACGGAGGATTCCAAAGTCGTTGATGTCTTGCTTGAGGTCGTGAAAGCGCCTAAGGCTTCCAAGCCATAGGACAGATAGGTCATCGACGAAACGTGCAAGGTCTTGGATTTCTTCCGAATAGCCAGGGAGGAGTCTAATTTTCTCATGCCAGCCATAGTAAAGGCCAGCGTACATGACTGCGACTGATGTACCCATCGCAGTGCCACATAGTTGTTTGAAAAAGCAGTCTCCAAATTGGGTAATGTTGTTCTTCATAATAAAGCTCAGAGCTTCCAGAATAAGTTTGATGTCCGGGAAGTCGTCTGGAAGTTGGTTGTTTTCTTTCAGATGGTTGAGCCATACTCCGATGATTTCGATGCCATGATTGATAGTGATATTGTCGTACATGGCGGTAGCATCAGCAGTAATAATCTTCGTCCCTGCTGGCCATTGTTTGTTAGTCAGTCGGGCGTGATATTCTTTGCTGTCTTTGATGTTCGACGGAATAAATTGAACAAGTTTTTGCAACTCGTAGTCTAGCCACTTGCTAATACTCTCAGGTCCAGTTCCACATTTAGCGTTAACTGGTCGGAGGGCGGTAGGTGTTTTATGGACTTTTGCGGTTGCTCTGAATCTTCCTTGCCTGCTACCAGCGGCTTCATAGCACTTGTTGATGTAAATCTTGATGTGCTCTGGGATCGCTGCTGAGTTCTTGATACTGCCTACTTTATATGCCATCAAATTGAGTTGCCTCCGAAGTGCAATTCGATTGAGGTACTCATATTGGCTCTCCTTCCCAAGGAAAGCTTTGAGGCACCATCGAATGTATACAGAACGTTCGATAATGACAGGCCCTAAATTTTTTAACTTTGTATTTATTTAGTACTAATGCCATCTGGAAAAGATCCAATTTGACATTTTACACATGGCGCGCGTTGATTGGGGTCAAATGAAAGTTGAACTTTATTTTGGATCTCTACCAATCGTGAGCAGGGATGAGGAAAATGCACGTCGGAATAAAGATTCATCGACAAACAATATTAGTTTTGCCGGAGTAAGGTATGTACTCCTACTTCACATGTAACTACATAACATGGGAATCCAAGTCAAAAGAAATCGAAGTCGAAATTGGACCCCTTGCCTTGCTTTAACTTCATAACAGGGGGAGAAATTTATGAAAAAAAATACGATAGTTTGGACTCTTTAAAGCAAAACAATGGTATAAGGAACTTAAACACTGGACCTCTTAGATCGGCTACGAGACTGTAGCATCGCTTGTATTTGAGCAATCCTCCTGCGCAGTGCTAATGAGCTTGTATCGTATTACCGCCGAGTATAATGGGCCACTAGAAGCGGCTCATGCGCGTATTGATGACGATAGATACCATAGAATTTGATAGAATGGAGTGCTGCTGGCCAGCCCACACTGGACCTCTTAGATCGGCTACTAGACTGTAACATAACTTGTATGAGAGCAATCCTCCTGCGCAGTGCTGATGATCTTGAATCGTATTACCGCCGAGTATAATGGGCCACTAGAAGCGGCTCATGCGCATATTGATGACGATAGATACGATTTGGTAGAATGGAGTGCACGTAGGGATCGAGCGTTGCAGTTGCATGGTCTATCCACCATAATTTCATCTATGATACCTGCCATGACTTTACTTGACAGGTCTCCTTCCAACAGTTCGCCGAGATTGGCGAATCTAGAGTTGGCCATTTTGAAACGAAGCCAAGGCAAGTCATGCTTCTTGACTAGATTACTAGTCATCATTGGCAGTATCCTATTCAATGCAAGTGCTATTGATAGCACAGTCCATGTGGCTCTCAGTTCCATTGCTGATGACGATAGATACAGTTTGGTAGAATGGAGTGCTGCTGGCCAGTCCACACTGGACCTCTTAGATCGGCTACTAGACTGTGACATCGCTTATATCAGAGCAATCCTCCTGCGCAGTGCTAATGAGCTTGTATCGTTTTACCGCCGAGTATTATGGGCCACTAGAAGCGGTTCATGCGCGTATTGATGACGTTAGATACGATTTGGTAGAATGGAGTGCTGCTGGCCAGCCCACACTGGACCTCTTAGATCGGCTACGAGACTGTAGCATCGCTTGTATCAGAACAATCTTCCTGCACAGTGCTGATGAGCTTGTATCGTTAGGGGGGAGCAAGCCCTGTGTTTTTTGGGGAGTCACGAGTGGTGCGCGCCAAGAATTTTCTCAAATTTTTTTGACCATGGCCAAAATTGGCCATCGCCTGATTGGCGTAAGAAATAGGACCCTTTTGCAGCTTTTTCTCTGTTATTACTTGTTTTCATACTTTGAAACTGTTTGGCCGCATAGACGGGGGTATGGTCTATGCGGCCAAAAAGTTTGGTGATCTCAAGTGCTGACCCGGTGGAGATTTTGTTGCAAAACCAGCCAATCTTGTCGACAAAACTCCGATCTTCAAAAGACTCAACGCATCGGAGAGCTTGCCGATGCACCAAAAGCAACAAGCGGAGAACTCTGCGGGCAACAAAAGCAACGATGGAAGAGAGTAATGATGATATCACAATGGCGGCGCCAAAGCCAAAAAAGAGAAAGAGGAAGAAGAGTACTTTTAGCCGCAATCAAAGGGGTGGTGAGCAGAAGAAATCCAACGCACCGCATGCCCCCAACCTCCAGCGGAATCCGTCACAGCCAACACAGGCGCCGACGTCAGATAATAAGAAGACAGATCCAAGAGTATACGATCTAAAGAGGGCAACGAAAAGGCGAGATAAACAAATAGAAGCATTGTCTGCTGATAACCAACAACTGAAAAGGAAAGTCGAGACTACCGCAACAGAAATGCAATCGGTTGAACGTGAGACTGCAATGAAAGTGAACGCCATTGAGAAGGGGGCAGAGAAATTGCAGGAGAGGGCTGAAAAGAAGATGCAGCGTGCAGCAGAGGCGACGACTACAGCTAATGTCAAAATGGCCGCCGCAACAAAAGCAGCTACTGACGCAAAAGAGATGAAGAAGGAGGCTTCAAAAGAGAAGACTATCGCAACAAAGGAGAGGAAGCAAATCAATAACAATAAATTAGCAGTTGCAAACAAGTCAAACAAACAGTTAGCAGCAAAAGATGAGTTGATAGCGGCAAAAGATGAGATGATACGTGAACTGAAGGAGAAATTGAGGGCATCACAGAAGGCTGTCAAGGAAGCAGAGGCGAGGGAAGCAAAGGAAATAGCAGCGCGGAAAGAAGTGGAGAGTTCACTAGAGGATATGGAAGCAAAGTTGGCGAGGATGGAGGCAATGTTGCAGGAACAACTTGCAGCAGGACGAATAGTTATCAAGAAAGAATCTATGAAGGGAACAGGATTTAAGAGATGGTCGGAAAAGATTGTCCAACTCATCATGGAGTATTTGGTATGTGTTGTTCAAAGTGTTTATTATTATTACGTACTTGATTCAACTAATCAAAACACTGCTGCATTGTCGTTATTATTATTACACAATAGGTTGCCGGAGGCTCTCCAACAGCGTTTAGCAAGATACTGCTGGCATTCCTTAAAATAATGCAACCTGAATCTACCGTTGAAGAACTGCCAAGCATTTGGTTCATCCGTCGAATGAGAACAGTTCTCGCCATTGTTTGCCAGCTAATGTCGGCGTACCGTGCTGCCAAGGCGGAGCGGTGGGGTCAGCTCAATTGTGATGAAACAAAGCGCCATCAAACAGAATACCTCGATCTGATTTTGAGTTGTGTAGAAGAGTCATGTGAGGGGATGCCAGCTGAGTACAAACCAATTTTAATGTCTGCGTGCATTCTTCCCGAAGACGGAACATCAGTGGCACAGCGTGATGCCATTGTATCTTTCCTTGATGAGATGAATACTTGGTTGGACGAATGGGCAACCCTTACAGAGGAGAAGTTTCCGGGGTTTACGCATGACATCATCAGAAATGGTCTTACACTCTCCAAGCTTGTTCAGGGCGGTCTTGTTACACAGGACACTTGCAATGGCGCAAGCAAGGGGTCCGACCTCATTGTAAATGAGATCAAACTTTCGGCCGCAGCTGCTGGTATTTCGGAAGATCAATGGCTCGTCATCAAGACACACTGCCATCACCATCTTCGTAACATTTGGTGGAAGTGGATGGAGGACAGTCTCTCGAAGTACCTCCGCGACGCTTTGGAAGGATCACTAGAAGAAATTGATCCAAGGATGAGAATTAGCACCAAGATTTCTGATATTATTCGAGCAGTTGATAAAGCATTTAGCCTCCCAGCAAACTACCCAAAAGGAAACGGTAAAGAATTCCTGCATTGGCTGGAGAAGTACCATCCAGGAGCATTACTTGTTCCGACGCTACGGAGTGCGGGGTCTCGTCATGATCTGAATGTGGAAGGAGCAGGGGCGATCTACTACAACCGCAATCTATACATCCAGTTCCTTGACGAACAGCTTGCGACTCCAAATGCAAGTAACATTCTTCAAGAGAATCTCTTCATCATTCTCTCAAGTGAAGAAATGATAGCATTATGTCGACTGTGCTCCATTTTCCACTTTGCATTCATCATTCTGGGCTTGCTCCCCCCTAGTATCGTATAACCGCCAAGTATTATGGGCCACTAGAAGCGGCTCATGCGCGTATTGACGACGATAGATACGATTTGGTAGAATGGAGTGCTGCTGGCCAGCCCACATTTGACCTCTTAGATCGGCTACTAGACTGTAACATCACTTGTATGAGAGCAATCCTCTTGCGCAGTGCTAATGAGCTTGTATCGTATTACCGCCGAGTATAATGGACCACTAGAAGCGGTTCATGCGCGTATTGATGACGATAGATACGATTTGGTAGAATGGAGTGCTGCTGGACAGGCCACACTGGACCTCTTAGATCGGCTACGAGACTGTAGCATCGCTTGTATCAGAACAATCTTCCTGCACAGTGATGATGAGCTTGTATCGTATTACCGCCAAGTATTATGGGCCACTAGAAGCGGCTCATGCGCGTATTGACGACGATAGATACGATTTGGTAGAATGGAGTGCTGCTGGCCAGCCCACACTTGACCTCTTAGATCGGCTACTAGACTGTAACATCACTTGTATGAGAGCAATCCTCCTGCGCAGTGCTAATGAGCTTGTATCGTATTACCGCCAAGTATTATGGGCCACTAGAAGCGGCTCATGCGCGTATTGATGACGATAGATACAATTTGGTAGAATGGAGTGCTGCTGGCCAGGCCACACTCGAATACTGGACCTCTCTGATCAACTACGAGACTGTAGCATCGCTTGTATGAGAGCAATCCTCTTGCGCAGTGCTGATGAGCTTTTTTTTTTTTTTTTTTTTTTTTTTTTTTTAAGATAAATAAGTGATTAGTTTAGGATGGTATTCAGGAGCTGTTTACTGGGCAAGCTGGATCTGAACTTGCCCATTTTAGGTAATAAGAGGAGTGCAGTCTAGGTATCTCTAGTTCAGTGGCAAGTCCGCACTCCTCTTGTCACCTGTGCTAGGTGATGGTATGTTCCTCCTCCCTCCTACTCTCAACTGCCTCTCGACAGGTGAGAGTGAGAGTCCTCACTCAACCTCTGCCACCGCAGGGGTGGGGGAGAGGGGATTACTCCCCACTCCAGGTGTGCCAGTTGGACATCCCCGGCCCATTCTCAATGAGTGGCCGGATGCGGTGGTGCCTGTCCCTACTCCCTCTGAGCAGGAGGGAGTTTGCCCGGACTAGGGCAAGGGACATGCGTACCCGCACATAGAATATCATCTGGCTACGCTGACGCTCCCACTTTTCAGCTAAGTGTGTACCCAGTTGACGCATCGCATTCAAGGCCTCTCTACCTGGCATTCCATCAGCCGTGAAGCAGAGGGGGGTGAAGTCCCGACGTCGTTCAAGACAAGCTGCCTTGTACTTGCGGATTTTCTCCCTCTCTTGTTGCCTCAAGACAGCCGAAGGCGCCTTGTTGCGGTAGGAGCGGCAGTCCGCGTCGGTGATGCGAGTGTCAAAGACAGTTCGACGCTGTCTCTTCCAGAAGTGGGAGACCATCACATCTCCACGCTCTTCCGTTGTTGTCACTGGGGTCGACCCATCAGTTGCGTTGTGTTGTTGCGTGGTATTTTCAGCCTCTGCTGCGGCAGCAGCCTCTGCCTCTGCAGCAGTGCGTTGAGTACTAGTGTAGATAAAGGGTTCGTACTCAACGTCACCGGGAGTAAAGGCTTGCTTGCACAAGGAGCCAAATTCTCTCGTAACATCATTGTGGCGGCAATGGACGAGACCGCCCACCTTGCATTGGAGAGCATGTTCCACCGTCATTTTTGCACCACATCCATCGCATAGGTCTGACAAATCCATCGGCTTCAGGTTGTACCGGAGACGTACGTTGTCTCGAAACTCTTCAGCCGATAGGATCGTGCCATTGAGGCGGTTTGGGACAGCCGTCAGCCAACATCCAGTCTCACAGATCCGTTCCAACCTCCTCTTATCACCTGGTTTCTCTCTCCCCCACTGGGTGAGATGGTACTCAGCATCAAGCTTCTTCGCTTCCTGCGATCCAATTTTAGCCATCATAGCTGAGTACTGGTGGGTTTTCGGGCACAGTTCCCGACGATTGACCAGCGTTTCAACCAGGTGTTCCACCGCTTGTCGCGACGTTTTGAAGCAATCCTCAGATTGTTCCACAGGGAACCGGATTGCTAAGCCTGCATGTTTCACACTAAGGGAAAGCAGGTGTCGCAACTCTCCAGATAATTCCGAAGGGGAGATGCCAAAGAGAGGTGGGATAAATTTCTCTCTAATGGCAACCTCAATCGGAGCAAGAAGGGGCCCCACGTTTGGCACAATGCGCGATAAGTATGTCCATTCATTCTGAAGAGACAGTACAAAACCTGCATAGGCTGCCTGGGGTTGTGTGTAGGCACATTTGCCAAGGACTTCCACGCAATATACCCACTGTTCCACTTTCTTCTTGACCCACTCCTCCTTCTCAGCTGCATCACCATACACTCCACCAAGGTATCGGTGGTGGCGTCCATAATTCAGTTCCGAGATGCCAGCCGCTTCAAAGGCTGCTCGTGCAGCATCCTCATCTTGCGGCATACAAATGTAGTGGGATTTATCTGGTTCGGGATAGTATCCAACATAGGGCCCCCTTTCTTTGAGAAGCTGAAGCATAGTAGCGTTATCGAGTGCAGTACCGACACCGCCGAGATCATCAGCGTACCAAGGTTGGAGAGCTCCAGGGACTTTTTCCCTTAACCATTCCGCTAGTGGCATCAGGGCGATGCCATAGCACACCATAGACAGGCAGCACCCCTGCGTGATGCCCTCCTTGCACGCAATGACAGTAGGGTCTTCTCCCATTTCATTCCGCATAAAGCAAAGGCTATGGTGTCGATAGCGGTTGAAAGCCATCGTTGCGAGTGGGGGGCATCGATGGTATACCTCCCACAACATGTTGTATCGATTGAGTTCATTGAAAGCATTGCGAGCATCCACTAGGAGGAGGCCATAGCCACTCTCTGGGATGTAGTGCGAGTTTTCCGTGTCAGGTTGGATGGGATATTCAGGGAAGGGTGGGGGTGTTGGGTCAGAGCTCGCCTCCTCAGTTGCCTTGCTGATGAGCTTGTATGGTACCAACGCAGTGTATAATGAGCCACTAGAAGCGGCTCATGCGCGTATTCATAACGATAGATACGATTTGGTAGAATGGAGTGCTACTGGACAGGCCACACTGGACCTCTTAGATCGGCTACTAGACTGTGACATCGCTTGTATCAGAGCAATCCTCCTGCGCAGTGCTAATGAGCTTGTATGGTATCACCGCCGAGTACTATGGGCCACTAGAAGCGGCTCATGCGCGTATTGACGACGATAGATACGATTTGGTAGAATGGAGTGCTGCTGACCCGGCCACACTGGACCTCTTAGATCGGCTACGAGACTGTAACATCACTTGTATCAGAACAATCTTCCTGCACAGTGCTGATGAGCTTGTATCGTATTACCGCCAAGTATTATGGGCCACTAGAAGCGGCTCGTGCGCGTAATGATGACGATTGATACGATTTGGTAGAATGGAGTGCTGCTGGCCAGCCCACACTAGATCACTGGACCTCTCAGATCGGCTACGAGACTGTAGCATCGCTTGTATGAGAGCAATCCTCCTGCGCAGTGCTAATGAGGTTGTATGGTATTACCGTCGAGTATAATGGGCCACTAGAAGCGGCTCATGCGCGTATTGATGACGATAAATACGATTTTGTAGAATGGAGTGCTGCTGGCCAGCCCACACTGGACCTCTTAGATCTGCTACGAGACTGTAGCATCGCTTGTATCAGAACAATCTTCCTGCACAGTGCTGATGAGCTTGTATCGTATTACCGCCAAGTATTATGTGCCACTAGAAGCGGCTCATGCGCGTATTGACGACGATAGATACGATTTGGTAGAATGGAGTGCTGCTGGCCAGCCCACACTGGACCTCATAGATCGGCTACGAGACTGTAGCATCGCTTGTATGAGAGCAATCTTCCTGCACAGTGCTGATGAGCTTGTATCGTATCACCGCCGAGTATTATGGGCCACTAGAAGCGGCTCATGCGCGTATTGATGACGATAGATACGATTTGGTAGAATGGAGTGCTGCTGGCCAGCCCACACTGGACCTCTTAGATCGGCTACGAGACTGTAGCATCGCTTGTATTTGAGCAATCCTCCTGCGCAGTGCTAATGAGCTTGTATCGTATTACCGCCGAGTATTATGGGCCACTAGAAGCGGCTCATGCGCGTATTGATGACGATAGATACCATAGAATTTGATAGAATGGAGTGCTGCTGGCCAGCCCACACTGGACCTCTTAGATCGGCTACTAGACTGTAACATAACTTGTATGAGAGCAATCCTCCTGCGCAGTGCTGATGATCTTGAATCGTATTACCGCCGAGTATAATGGGCCACTAGAAGCGGCTCATGCGCGTATTGACGACGATAAATACGATTTGGTAGAATGGAGTGCACGTAGGGATCGAGCGTTGCAGTTGCATGGTCTATCCACCATAATTTCATCTATGATACCTGCCATGACTTTACTTGACAGGTCTCCTTCCAACAGTTCGCCGAGATTGGCGAATCTAGAGTTGGCCATTTTGAAACGAAGCCAAGGCAAGTCATGCTTCTTGACTAGATTACTAGTCATCATTGGCAGTATCCTATTCAATGCAAGTGCTATTGATAGCACAGTCCATGTGGCTCTCAGTTCCATTGCTGATGACGATTGATACAGTTTGGTAGAATGGGGTGCTGCTGGCCAGCCCACACTGGACCTCTTAGATCGGCTACTAGACTATGACATCGCTTATATCAGAGCAATCCTCCTGCGTAGTGCTAATGAGCTTGTATCGTTTTACCGCCAAGTATTATGGGCCACTAGAAGCGGCTCATGCGCGTATTGACGACGATAAATACGATTTGGTAGAATGGAGTGCTGCTGGCCATCCCACACTTGACCTCTTAGATCGGCTACTAGACTGTAACATCACTTGTATGAGAGCAATCCTCCTGCGCAGTGCTGATGAGCTTGTATCGTTTTACCGCCGAGTATATTGGGCCACTAGAAGCGGCTCATGCGCGTATTGACGACGATAAATACGATTTGGTAGAATGGAGTGCTGCTGGCCCGGCCACACTGGACCTCTTAGATCGGCTACGAGACTGTAGCATCGCTTGTATGAGAGCAATCCTCCTGCGCAGTGCTGATGAGCTTGTATCGTATTACCGCCAAGTATTATGGGGCACTAGAAGCGGCTCATGCGCGTATTGACGACGATAAATACGATTTGGTAGAATGGAGTGCTGCTGGACAGGCCACACTGGACCTCTTAGATCGGCTACGAGACTGTAGCATCGCTTGTATCAGAACAATCTTCCTGCACAGTGCTGATGAGCTTGTTTCGTATTACCGCCAAGTATTATGGGCCACTAGAAGCGGCTCATGCGCGTATTGATGACGATAGATACGATTTGGTAGAATGGAGTGCTGCTGGCCAGCCCACACTAGAATACTGGACCTCTCTGATCGGCTACGAGACTGTAGCATCGCTTGTATGAGAGCAATCCTCCTGCGCAGTGCTGATGAGCTTGTATGGTACCAACGCAGTGTATAATGGGCCACTAGAAGCGGCTCATGCGCGTATTGATGACGATAGATACGGTTTGGTAGAATGGAGTGCTGCTGGCCCGGCCACACTGGACCTCTTAGATCGGCTACTAGACTGTAGCATCGCTTGTATGAGAGCAATCTTCCTGCACAGTGCTAATGAGCTTGTATGGTATCACCGCCGAGTATTATGGGCCACTAGAAGCGGCTCATGCGCGTATTGACGACGATAGATACGATTTGGTAGAATGGAGTGCTGCTGGCCAGCCCACATTTGACCTCTTAGATCGGCTACTAGACTGTAACATCACTTGTATGAGAGCAATCCTCTTGCGCAGTGCTAATGAGCTTGTATCGTATTACCGCCGAGTATAATGGACCACTAGAAGCGGTTCATGCGCGTATTGACGACGATAGATACGATTTGGTAGAATGGAGTGCTGCTGGCCCGGCCACACTGGACCTCTTAGATCGGCTACGAGACTGTAGCATCGCTTGTATCAGAACAATCTTCCTGCACAGTGCTGATGAGCTTGTATCGTATTACCGCCAAGTATTATGGGCCACTAGAAGCGGCTCATGAAGACGATAGATACGATTTGGTAGAATGGAGTGCTGCTGGCCAGCCCACACTTGACCTCTTAGATCGGCTACTAGACTGTAACATCACTTGTATGAGAGCAATCCTCCTGCGCAGTGCTAATGAGCTTGTATCGTATTACCGCCAAGTATTATGGGCCACTAGAAGCGGCTCATGCGCGTATTGATGACGATAGATACAATTTGGTAGAATGGAGTGCTGCTGGCCAGGCCACACTCGAATACTGGACCTCTCTGATCAACTACGAGACTGTAGCATCGCTTGTATGAGAGCAATCCTCTTGCGCAGTGCTGATGAGCTTGTATGGTACCAACGCAGTGTATAATGAGCCACTAGAAGCGGCTCATGCGCGTATTCATAACGATAGATACGGTTTCGTAGAATGGAGTGCTACTGGACAGGCCACACTGGACCTCTTAGATCGGCTACTAGACTGTAGCATCGCTTGTATCAGAGCAATCCTCCTGCTCAGTGCTAATGAGCTTGTATGGTATCACCGCCGAGTACTATGGGCCACTAGAAGCGGCTCATGCGCGTATTGACGACGATAGATACGATTTGGTAGAATGGAGTGCTGCTGACCCGGCCACACTGGACCTCTTAGATCGGCTACGAGACTGTAACATCACTTGTATCAGAACAATCTTCCTGCACAGTGCTGATGAGCTTGTATCGTATTACCGCCAAGTATTATGGGCCACTAGAAGCGGCTCATGCGCGTAATGATGACGATTGATACGATTTGGTAGAATGGAGTGCTGCTGGCCAGCCCACACTAGATCACTGGACCTCTCAGATCGGCTACGAGACTGTAGCATCGCTTGTATGAGAGCAATCCTCCTGCGCAGTGCTAATGAGGTTGTATGGTATTACCGTCGAGTATAATGGGCCACTAGAAGCGGCTCATGCGCGTATTGATGACGATAAATACGATTTTGTAGAATGGAGTGCTGCTGGCCAGGCCACACTGGACCTCTTAGATCTGCTACGAGACTGTAGCATCGCTTGTATCAGAACAATCTTCCTGCACAGTGCTGATGAGCTTGTATCGTATTACCGCCAAGTATTATGTGCCACTAGAAGCGGCTCATGCGCGTATTGACGACGATAGATACGATTCGGTAGAATGGAGTGCTGCTGGCCAGCCCACACTGGACCTCATAGATCGGCTACGAGACTGTAGCATCGCTTGTATGAGAGCAATCTTCCTGCACAGTGCTGATGAGCTTGTATCGTATCACCGCCGAGTATTATGGGCCACTAGAAGCGGCTCATGCGCGTATTGATGACGATAGATACGATTTGGTAGAATGGAGTGCTGCTGGCCAGCCCACACTGGACCTCTTAGATCGGCTACGAGACTGTAGCATCGCTTGTATTTGAGCAATCCTCCTGCGCAGTGCTAATGAGCTTGTATCGTATTACCGCCGAGTATTATGGGCCACTAGAAGCGGCTCATGCGCGTATTGATGACGATAGATACCATAGAATTTGATAGAATGGAGTGCTGCTGGCCAGCCCACACTGGACCTCTTAGATCGGCTACTAGACTGTAACATCACTTGTATGAGAGCAGTCTTCCTGCGCAGTGCTGATGATCTTGAATCGTATTACCGCCGAGTATAATGGGCCACTAGAAGCGGCTCATGCGCGTATTGACGACGATAAATACGATTTGGTAGAATGGAGTGCACGTAGGGATCGAGCGTTGCAGTTGCATGGTCTATCCACCATAATTTCATCTATGATACCTGCCATGACTTTACTTGACAGGTCTCCTTCCAACAGTTCGCCGAGATTGGCGAATCTAGAGTTGGCCATTTTGAAACGAAGCCAAGGCAAGTCATGCTTCTTGACTAGATTACTAGTCATCATTGGCAGTATCCTATTCAATGCAAGTGCTATTGATAGCACAGTCCATGTGGCTCTCAGTTCCATTGCTGATGACGATAGATACAGTTTGGTAGAATGGGGTGCTGCTGGCCAGCCCACACTGGACCTCTTAGATCGGCTACTAGACTATGACATCGCTTATATCAGAGCAATCCTCCTGCGTAGTGCTAATGAGCTTGTATCGTTTTACCGCCAAGTATTATGGGCCACTAGAAGCGGTTCATGCGCGTATTGACGACGATAAATACGATTTGGTAGAATGGAGTGCTGCTGGCCATCCCACACTTGACCTCTTAGATCGGCTACTAGACTGTAACATCACTTGTATGAGAGCAATCCTCCTGCGCAGTGCTGATGAGCTTGTATCGTTTTACCGCCGAGTATATTGGGCCACTAGAAGCGGCTCATGCGCGTATTGATGACGATAGATACGATTTGGTAGAATGGAGTGCTGCTGGCCCGGCCACACTGGACCTCTTAGATCGGCTACGAGACTGTAGCATCGCTTGTATGAGAGCAATCCTCCTGCGCAGTGCTGATGAGCTTGTATCGTATTACCGCCAAGTATTATGGGGCACTAGAAGCGGCTCATGCGCGTATTGACGACGATAAATACGATTTGGTAGAATGGAGTGCTGCTGGACAGGCCACACTGGACCTCTTAGATCGGCTACGAGACTGTAGCATCGCTTGTATCAGAACAATCTTCCTGCACAGTGCTGATGAGCTTGTTTCGTATTACCGCCAAGTATTATGGGCCACTAGAAGCGGCTCATGCGCGTATTGATGACGATAGATACGATTTGGTAGAATGGAGTGCTGCTGGCCAGCCCACACTAGAATACTGGACCTCTCTGATCGGCTACGAGACTGTAGCATCGCTTGTATGAGAGCAATCCTCCTGCGCAGTGCTGATGAGCTTGTATGGTACCAACGCAGTGTATAATGGGCCACTAGAAGCGGCTCATGCGCGTATTGATGACGATAGATACGGTTTGGTAGAATGGAGTGCTGCTGGCCCGGCCACACTGGACCTCTTAGATCGGTTACTAGACTGTAGCATCGCTTGTATGAGAGCAATCTTCCTGCACAGTGCTAATGAGCTTGTATGGTATCACCGCCGAGTATAATGGGCCACTAGAAGCGGCTCATGCGCGTATTGACGACGATAAATATGATTTGGTAGAATGGAGTGCTGCTGGCCAGCCCACACTGGACCTCTTAGATCGGCTGCTAGACTGTAACATCACTTGTATCAGAACAATCCTCCTGCGCAGTGCTAATGAGCTTGTATCGTATTACCGCCGAGTATAATGGGCCACTAGAAGCGGCTCATGCGCGTATTGATGACGATAGATACGATTTGGTAGAATGGAGTGCTGCTGGCCAGCCCACACTAGATCACTGGACCTCTCAGATCGGTTACTAGACTGTAGCATCGCTTGTATCAGAGCAATCTTTCTGACCAGTGCTGATGAGCTTGTATGGTATCACCGCCGAGTATAATGGGCCACTAGAAGCGGCTCATGCGCGTATTGACGAATTTAGATGTGATATCCTGGGTTGTTGGTTTTTTTACATTGTATTTCATCTGTCTTCCTAAAAGGCTAACTGTCTTTTTTACGCGTTCAGTTTTCATGAACAGTGGAATCTTAATTTCATATCTGTATACTCCACTGAAGTAGCGCAATCTGACTGTGAAATTCAAGCATTTTTTCGTGTAGGAATTTTAATTGTTCAATCAATACTTTGTGGTCTTTGATTATGCTGTTACTAATCACTGTTTGCTGTTTTTGCTATACCATGGGTCGAAGTTTATTTCTTGTCAGCTCTACGCGCGACTTATCTTCATCTGATAACAATTTATTTGCCATCGCAGGAGAAGCGTTTCGAAAGTTCTTCAATACTTGAGTTTCAATTTTCCCGTCGCTCATAGAGGCTTCTCTGTAAGTAGCTTCCGCCATCATATCGCGTACTTCACCCGGCTTGAGTAGTCTTGAAATGACGAGGAAAAAATTTGTGTAACAAGATGGACAAGGCTTCATATCGTCGGACTCAAGAAGAGTCCGAAAGCATGATTTGGCAAGGTTAAACGCTTCTTTCTTGTCATTTAGGTCGCCATTAGCGTACGCACATGCTAGTAAAGGAGAGAATCGATTCGGTGAGATTTTATTTGTGTTGAAATTCCGGAAGCATTATTACACACAAGTTACCATACTTACCGTTTAAGATAGTCGAATATGTAACCAACGTCGGCGCCGATTCATGAAAACCCTTCTCTTTCTGATCAACCATCCGCCCTAAGATCTCTTGACATTTCTGGGCCTTCTGCGAGCCTGAGAGAGCACTTTTTGCTACAGCGTGTATACAAGCATTATAGCAATGTGCATTAGGCCTCCCATGGGGTTTATCTTCCTTCAAGTTTTGCTCCATACGATCTAGCAATTCCAAGGACCTCTGCACTGCGTTGACGGAGCCCTTCCGAGCCCATGCAGTAATTACTGCAGAGTAACATCTATCGTTCGCGATCACATCAGAGTGCCCGGCCTCATACATTTCTTCCATGTTCATCAAAATGCGATCTGCTCTCTCGGCAGCACCCACATCCTGGCTACGTGCACAGCATGTCAATACCATACTGAACGCATACGAATTTGGGCGAACATCTGAGTGACCTTCATTATGCATCTGTCGCATTTTCGCAAGAACATCCTCGGCCTGTGACGGAGCATTTATTCCACCATTCTTGGTGATACAGTCTATGAGAGAGTTGTATAAAACAGAATTTGGAGAGACATATTCTAGTTCTTCGACATCACGAACAATCTTTTGAGCTTGTTCAATCGAATCCTCCGCTTCGGATTTTGCGAGGGCATTTACCTATGTGATGCGTAAGTGTGAGTTGAATTCGTCATTGAGGCATGTTCTAGATTCACAATCATAACAACTTACCACAGCTGCAAAACTGTGAATTGTCGGCCGACATTCAGCGTGCACCTCAGACATTGTAACCATTTCATCCAGAAGTTTCTTAGCCTTCTCAGAATCCCCACGCCTAGCGTAGGCATCTATGCATATATTGTACGACGTTGCATTTAGAGACAGACCATCAGCCTGCATACTCCGAAGCAATTTTTCTGCTCTTGCTGCACCGTTGGCATGGCGACTTTTGCCATACACATTCATCATCACGTGAAAAGTGATCTCACTAATCGACAATTGGTTCTTCTCTTCCAACCCTTTCATCTCCTCAAACAATGCTTCGGCAGAAGTGACCATTTCGGTACCTGTTGTCTGTTTGGTCATGGCATGCAGCACAGAGTTGTAGCTACACTCATCTGGATTCGGTACTTCACGGAGTAGCTTCAACGCCCTTTCCGACGCTGACGGATTCATGCTCTTAGCCCACTGTTGAATGTGACGTCGGTAATAAAATCACTCAGGTTAGAGAATACAATGGCTGTAAAGGAGCACACAGAAAGAAAGTTTGAACTCACACAATCGAGTACGATATTGAATGACTGTGTGTCTTGATGTATGTCCAAAGAAGCACTATCTTCTCGTAAACTTTGCATCTTGTGTAGAAGTAATTCGGCCCTCTCAGCGGCCATACCACCTCGATCTTGCCCGTCTACGCCAGATATGCTCGCCCACACCAACAGAGCACAGTTGAACATGATAGAATCGGGCTTGACTTTCCAATTGCCATCATGATACATAGCAATAGCTTGATCTAGTAGCTCTTCTGCCCTCTCTGCACCATCTTTCGACTTACTTTGAGAGTGACATTTCATTACTGTAGAAAGAGATATCATGTCAGGATCTACACCGGTATTTTTTCCTGTTTGATGAAGCACCTTCATTCGATTCAAGATTTCTTCAGACCGTTCCGCAGCATTTCTTTGAAAACTATTCGCCCATGCATTCAGCACAGAATTGTAAATGGTCAAACCTGGAACTACCACTGACTCTGGTATGAGGTTTTGTTCGTTAGATCCAGATTGGTCAACGAAGGCATTGTAGTCATCTTCTAGCGAGTCCAAAATACTCTCCGCTTCATGAGCCATGCCAGCTTGTGCCAGCGCATGCAGCACTGTTCCATAGGTGATATCGTCAGGTCGTATGCTTTCGTCGTTTGTTTGTTGATAGCGTTCTTTCATACTTTTCAACATTTCTTGAGCTTCTTTTGCGCAGCCCTTGCCTTGATCACGAGCAAGACTAAACAACACGCCGTTGTATGAAATTGTATTTGGCTTGGCCCAACAGCGTCGAATGTCTCTATCTGTAGAATTATCATCACCCTCCTCAGTTTGAGCATACTTCTCCATGCCATACAAAAACCGCTTTGTCTTTTCCAATGAATCATCCAAATTACTTCTTGCCCAAGCACCAATAATATGGTTATACCAGTCTACAGTCGGGCGAAGACGATCATCATTCGTTGAAGTGTATCTATTTTCTGCTTCAGCTAAAATGGTTTCCATATGATCCAAGCAGCCTTGCAATGTGTACTTGTTGTCATACCCAACGGCACTAGAATCTTCATCATCTTGTTCCAAAGTCTTCAATAAATCAAGGAGGTTGCTGCTATTCAAACTTGCATTGCTTCCAGATAAACTGTCTTTGCTTTGAATCTCATTCAGCAATACTGCTCGCTTCGACCAAACATTCAGTTCTGTTACGATACTCAACGTATCAGGTGAAATTTGATCAGGATAGGTAGAATGTAAATCCTTCATTTTTTTCATCACTCGTGTCGCATCCGCCAATGCCCTGACGTAGGAAGCATTTGCGATGAAGTGTTTCGAGAGAGTAGCATCATTTGTAATGCCGTAAGTATCGCGCTGCACGAGTTCATTGCTACCACCAAATCCTCCAAACTCACATGGCAACAAGTATGTTTGAACAATGTTGGCACAAGTCAAGTTTGGACTACTAGCCAAGTGCTGATCTGAACTTTTGATGTAAGAACCTTCTTGTGATAAATCAAATATCCCGTGCGGAATCAGATTGTTCTCAATCGACCAATCAAGAAGACGTTCCGCTTGACGGGCACCGTGATCTCCGCCAACTTTTTGTATTTGTTGTTCTGTGATCGTTTGATGTTCTTCATTGTCAGCGGTCACCCCATTAACATCAATCATATTATTGTTATCAGCGTTGTCTTGCATATCCCATTGCCGCAGAGCCTGCAAGGAAAGTTGCGACCCCTTCGCAGCCCTTCCAAACCCGGGATGAAAATGCATATACCACCTTCTCGACCAATAGTTCACCGCCACACGTGCCTCGTTTACAATTGAATCAGAGACTGGAACATTTGTCATTTGTAGTAGGCGGGATGTAGATTCATTCATTCGATCGAGCTCTAACTGTGCCGC
This sequence comes from Skeletonema tropicum, assembly GCA_037178625.1. Lineage (NCBI taxonomy): Eukaryota > Bacillariophyta > Thalassiosirophyceae > Thalassiosirales > Thalassiosiraceae > Skeletonema > Skeletonema tropicum. Next base: position 1,987,794 of record CM074127.1, on the reverse strand, counting down.
ACGACGTTGTGCATCTGATATCGGCTGGACAACATTGCCCTTGATGTTTAATTTTGAAGTTTGTTGTTGCTGTCCTGACGATGATAGATTTCGTTGTTGTTGGCATATAGACGAGGTATGGATTGATGTATTGGCTACTGCCGGCATAATCTCCATCACCGAGATGCGTCGATGTCGATGAAGGGATGACGGAACTGTGATAGAAGAGGCAGCTTTCCCGAGCAGCCTTTTTTGGCTCCAGGATGAAAGCGATCGGCATACTTGACAGTACCTGCTCATTGCAGACAATTACTGTGAATTATTGCAAGGCGCATGAAGGTGATAGGCGGCGACAGCTGGTCTGGTGGCGTGAGCTTGCAACATGCATCTTGAAATGAGAAAACTAACTGAAATGGGTGATGGGGATTTGAAGATGTGTGTCTCATATTGGAGGATGTTCATGTTGTGTGATGTGTGACTCAATATAGGAGGATGTGTGTCTCAATATCGGAGGGAAGTTTTGCAAAGCGACCACCGCCCCGCCCCGACCAAAATCCGACCACCTCAGAAATGCCGTGCCGCCTGCCGACGACGACGATCTGCTTGCTGGTTGGTGTTGTTGGCCACACCAGCAAGCTCGATGAGCTGAACACGTCGCCCGACGCGTCGCCGTCCCATCTGTTGTTCTAAAACTTCCGCACCTACCGCTTCATGTTTGTGGTCACAATAATCCCTTCATTAGATATTATTCATACTCCTATCCTACCTACTCTCTTAAAAATCATGAAGACCACCGCTATCGTCGCTGGGGCCATTTTGGCAACCTCCGCTTCTGCCTTCCAACAACCCGCCTCTACCCAACAAATAACGAGAGGCTCATCAACAGCACTCTTCGAGTACATCCCAAGCGGCTTCACCAAAGAGTCTTGGGCACAATTCAAGGCCAAGGAAAAGGCGAAGAAGGATGAATTGGCAAAGAAAAACTTGGGACGTCTCGGACCAAAGGGCTTCCAGAGTCGATCCTTCCAATCTTTCCAAGAGGCATTGGAAAGAGGTGAGGCAACCCACCTCATGCCTGTGTTGAATGCCGAAGAGAGAGTAAAGAAGGGTGAGCTCAAGATTGAAGATATCCCCTACATGCAACGAGGAGGAAACTGGGACAATAGTGACATCAAGGGTGCCAAGAAGGCACGTTGGCTAAACTCCGATAAGGAATACGCGTCAGGTGGGTACAAGAAGGAGCAGTCTGTCAGTATTTTTGGATATGGAAATGGTCTTGATTGGACTGGCAAGAGAGATAGGGAAGGACCCGCGGCAGGCATGTCCAACATTAAGCCTGGAAAATTTACAAAGAACTACAAGGCTCCTAATGTTGCTGATATCAAGGCGGGCCAAGCTGAGAAGCCTAAGAAGAAGTTGTTTGGTCTTTTCTAAATAGCTTTTAGTTTTGTTGCTATGTGCACATACATGTGTAGCCGATCGGTCAACTTATGATTTATTAAAATAGGAGAGATAGTGTAAATAGATTGTGTACTGTCCAGATCGACATTGTGATGTTTGCTTATGCACGTGTTATCATATTGCGCCTTAATGAGTCGTATTTGATTTCTGAATTACGAAGTTACCGCAGGAATCCACCATCCCACGTATGTTGTACGAGTCGTTCCATCGTGTAATCTCGTCCAGAGCTTCTGGGATTGATATTTCAAATTCATCTGCAAGGTCAATGACTGATACTGAACCATCAGTTTCTACTCTTTCGACAAACTCACGAATCGTCATTGTATTCGACTGTGCTGTCTCACAATGTGACATTAACTCGTCTGTGGAAAAATTCTTGTCTTGTATGCCCCTCACAATAGATTCCCAAAAGAGAGAGTCAGATAAAGGATCATTTTTGTCAAGTCTCTTTGGAAATATATCTTCTACAGAGAAGTTGCTCTCACTGGCAACATCGTCATCTTCAGAAGTCAATTTCTTCTTCTTCTTCTTCTTACTTGATGCTTGATTTCGATCACGCCACCTCTGCGCCTCCATTGAATACATTTTACGTTCATTGCGCTCCATTTGTTTTGCGATTCGTTGTCGTTCTTTCCTATCCGCTATCCCAGTAAAATCATTATTCACAGCATCTTCTTGCACTCTTTCATCTGCCGGCATGTTGTTGTTATCATCACCGCCCTCACCACCTCCTCTCGCAGCCACTGCTGGTGCCATATCGCGCCTAGCTTGTTTCATCTTATACTTCGCCCTTGCTCGTCTTTGGGCTCGGTTGAGTGTAGCGGCATCAGCCTGGTCGAGTACATCGCCATAGTTATCTCTATCGGTGTGCTCATCTTCATCGTTGTGATGTTGAGGTTGATTACGTAGGATTAGGAAGAGCACGATACCAATAGTTGCAAATCCGAAACTGCATAGTATCAGAATAGTTTCATTTGAGAGGGCTACGCCCGTAATGGTGTATTCTGGATTGGGCATGGTTGAGGGCAATGGTCATACAACATGAAGGCCGCTGCGGGCGCCGCTGTTCTCGCTGATCTCTTGCACAGTGAACAGTCAATGCATAATGATGAACTAGCCTCGCTGGCGCTCGTGCTAGCCCGCTGCGCGGGTTAAAGCACCAAAATAGAGGAGAAAGACGTACAAAACTCTAGTTGCCTACATGGGCATGGTTGAGGGCAATGGTCATACAACATGAAGGCCGCTGCGGGCGCCGCTGTTCTCGCTGATCTCTTGCACAGTGAACAGTCAATGCATAATGATGAATGATTGCATGTTGTGGCGATGGTGATAGATTTGCGCTGATAGATTTTCATCAGTTCGTGACTCGAGTCAAACTATCTCATGACTCTCACTAAAAAGATAGATAGCTGTCGAGTCACGAACTGAAAAAATGTGGCTATCGCACTGTTTTTTGTAACTGTTGCTACAATAGTTGATAGCACCGCTGTCTACTATGAATGCTACTCCAAACTACAGCTAGTATTTATCCCACCGAAAGAGCCTGCAATGTCATCAGAAGACGGAGAACAACACGATGTAGAAACAGGCGAGAGCAGCAGCTTGTCGTCTGGATTTCTTCAAAAATTGCAATCAGTTTCAGCAACAATGAGCCTGATCCTGTCGCCCGTTGCTATCCTACTTGTTAGCTTGTGGGTAAGCAACGAATCGATGGGAGGTGGAGGCGTATCATGGTCAGAGGGCGATGCCAAGCGCGTTTTCAATTGGCATCCTGTGCTCATGATAGTCGCATACAGTATAATGAATTTGGCTGCATTAATATTCAGAATATCAGGCACATCCTCAACGAGAGGAATTTCCGAAGCTGGTACAAAACGACGGGGTACCGTCAAAGCTATTCATGGCTACGTATGGCTCGCCTGCTTTCTCATAGGAATGGTTGCAATGATGGCAGTGTTCAAATCACATAACGATGCTGTTAGCGGTTACATCGCGAATTTGTACTCCTTGCATTCCTGGGTGGGAGTTCTTGTGATAAGTTTGTACATACTTCAGCTAGCAGTGGGTCTATTTGCGTTTGGGGGGTTGATTGGAGGTACAAGCAGATTTGCAGTGCCGTCATTGATGGAACTACACAAATATACTGGGGCACTTCTTCACCTTCTCATCACGGCCACGATTTTGCTAGGAATTCAAGAAAAGGAGGGGTTTGTACAGTGTTGGTACGAAGTGACAGAGGCAGACCTAATTCCTATTCAGAATTATGGGTTGATCCCGCCAGCTTGCAAGATATCACATGGGTTAGGTCTCGTTGTGTTGCTGATGGGAGTATTTACTAGTTTTGCCTTGGCTCGTTTTCCTGTGCTGTAAAGAATAGTCATTGATCAAATGTTCGAAGTAGGTAGTAGGTACCATAACCTTCATAATAATGTTAATTAAATGTGAGATAGGTGAACAATCTAAAAGATGAAGAATAATTGCAAAACTGTGGCTTAAGGTAACTCATAGGCTTCCTTGAAGAACTAAGTGATTATGAATTATATATCTTCACTGACTCACTGTCTAACTCTAATTTGTTCAACATAACATAAAGAACAATCCAGCCGCAGCACCAACTGCTAAGTATGGGTAAACCTGCGGTCTGGATGACGAATTCTTCCATTCCATCTGCTTGGCAAGACCTTCTACTCTCTCTCGTTTATATGCCAACTCTTCCGTCTCGTATTCCTTGCCAGATTGGAACCATCCTGCTTCTGAAGTTAATGCATGGATAATTGTCGTCGGCGATGATGTTGTAGGCACAGCGCGATTTTGGCCAACAACTGGTGCCATAGTGACAGGGACCAGAGGCGTGACAGGGCTCATAGTAGGAGGAGGAGAGTCATCTATCTCATCAATGTGTTCTTCAGAGTGAGTGTGTTCTTCAGCTTCAGAGGTATGAATTGGAACATGGTCGCAATCTTCCGCCTTGCCACAAGGTGATGGAGTGCTCCACGTTGAATCCCAACTCCAACTTTCTCCAGTTTTGGCAGTCTTGCCACTCTTACTCTTACCGGACTTGGCAGACTTTCCAGACTTTTGAGTCTTTGATCCGTCAGGGACAGCCCACCACGTGCTGGTAGTACCGGTAATCTCATCATCTTCATCTTCCTTTGCACCCTTTGCAGCAGGCATGGTAGCAATATGTGTGGTCTCAATAGGCATTGTAGCTGCAGTAGACGTAGTTTGCATTGACCCCCACCAATCTTCACTGGACGCCCACCAATCATCATCTTCACTAGAGGTATGCTCGGCGGTAGTTTTGGCAGACTTCGCCTTTGCCGACTTTGACTTGCCAGTTTTTCCTGAGTCTGAATACCACCATCCGCTAGCTTCCGTAGGATAGACTATCTCAGTAACTGACTCTTTCTCAACTTTTCCCGAAGGATGCCACTCGCTCGAGCTAGGAGCTTCTTCCTCTGAATGCATCTTATCAGCTTTTGGGATGAGCATAGGACCTTCTTCCTCTGGATGCATCTTATCAGCTTTTGTAATGAGCATAGGAACTTCTTCCTCTGGATGCATCTTATCAGCTTTTGTAATGAGCATGGGGCCTTCTTCCTCTGGATGCATCTTATCAGCTTTTGGAATCAGCATGGGAGATGCCCCCTCTGGATGCATCTTCTCAACTTTTCCCGAACTTGGATGCCACCCGCTCCAGCTAGGAGCCTCTTCCTCTACATGAGTTTTGGCAGTCTTCGAGCTTCCTTCTACAGAGCTGCCTTCTACAGGTGCTTTGGCAGTCTTCGAACTACCTGAGTCCTGCGGCATCAAGCCAGGTTCCACTTCATAATCAGTCTTTCCAGTTTTCCCACTGGTTCCTCCATCATTGCCGTGCGTCTCTTTACTAGCTTTCGCTTCTGGCATGATCTCACCTCCATACACGACATGCTGCTCATAATGCACGGGTTGGTTATGCATTGGATCAGAAATATCATACCAAGATTCTTCGGGTTGGTAATATTGCAAGCTCCTCTCCTTACCGAAATTGTCGGCACCATCTCTAATGTTAGCTTCACCGCTTACAAATGAAGCCAAGCCTACAACGGCAGCTGCCTTCAGAGCATCCTTTCTCGACGCTGTCATGATATTATTTGAATGACTTTTTGTTTTTCGCAATGAGGCACTGTTCAAGATAAGTTGTGGTTGCATAGTTACAAAATAGGTGCACGAAGGGATGGACATTTCCACTCTCACTCAAAAGGCAACAAAATTCAGATCAAATTCGATACTAATTCCTACGAACGAATTGCCAAATTTGGTGAGGTATCTTTTCCTCTAATCCCTGTGCAAAATAATCGCTGAAGTTATCGCTGGTGCCCGTGACCATGGGCCCGTGACGGACCTCGCTCACACTCGTCACTCTCATCATCATCACCAACAAAAAGGCGCTTCACCAAGGGCAACCAAGGCTTCACCATGGTTTCCTCCGCCCTAGCACTCCTTGCCCTACTGGTGGCGGCGGTTCCAATCGGTATCGCCGCCTTCATCAATGGTAATCGTAGCTATAGCAATAATGGCATTCGACGCACTCGTCTACGCGACGCTGCCGGTACAGCAAAAACTGTTCAACTCGGACAGCAGATATGCACCTACAAAACAATCACTATCACTCCATCGGGCATGAATGAGGGAGAACTTCCAAGACAAGCTGTAAGCGTAGAAGATTTGACTCCACATCTAGAATCATATATCGAATCTAGTGGGATGAAGAATGGAGTTTTGACGGTCATATCACGCCACACGACAACTGCACTAACAATAAACGAGCTTGAATCAAGATTGGCAAGAGATGTGGAAGAGTTCTTTCTGAAAATTTGTCCACCTGACGAACGTTCCGAAAGTGAAAAGAAACAAGCCGGAGTGCGCTATCTACACAATGATATTGATCAACGCCCAGATGGCGAAGACGAGCAACAGCGATGCCGTGACAATGGGTGGGATATTGATGACGACGTCGAGTTACAAAAATGGCGAGACCAGGAGCCTATAAATGCTCACTCTCATTTGATTTCAATGATGTTGGGAAGTTCTGAGAGCATTCCTGTAGTAGATGGAAAAATGGTAATAGGTCAATGGCAGAGTGTTTTACTTGTGGATCTGGACGGCCCGCGCACAAGAACTGTTGGTATTCAACTGATGGGCAACACATAGATGAATACAAAGTAAATCAGATATAGATGATTTCGTCTTCGTCTTCAGCGCTACATGTTTAGGAATTGTTGAATTTTGTACACTGTTTTATTACTAAACTATTCACGATTAATCTATTTTATTCACGTAAATATGACGTTGTGCTTGACCAAGCTGAACATGCGAATGTGCGATCTTCAGTTGTTGCTCCAATATCATTTCCTTATAGTACCTTCGTCTTTCCATTGCTTGACTGGATAACTCTCCATTATGGTATGGACTCGGAGAAGAACAGAAAGACTTTTGCGAGGAATAAAAGTCGTTCTGAACAGGTGCAGCGTGGACATATGCCGGTGGTTGAGGGTTGCTATTGGGAGAGTAGCGTGGATACCGCACCTCTTCTGGCCTGGGTGGTTGATGAACAGGTGCAGTGCAGACATATGCCGGTGGTTGAAGGTTGCTATTGGGAGAGTAGCGAGGATACCGCACATCTTCCGGTCTTGGTGGTTGACTCAAGGCGTCTCTCGAAAAATGTACGGTTTCCACATTATTCCTTTCAGGCCGCTGAGTGGAGTAAATCAATTCAGGAGGATCACGAGTAGGATCACGTGGTTTTGGTAGCTGCTGTTTTTCTCGAGATGCCAGCGAAGGATCCCTTTGTAGCGTTACAACCTTGTCTCCACCTCTTGAGCCAATGGTAGAATTTTCTATCAATTGTTCATTCCTGCGCAAGCAACTGACGATAAGCCTCTTGAGTACCAAGTCGCTTTCTGTACCAATCATAGGTTGCGCCTTCTTAGCATGCGCCTTCTTAGCCTGAATCGGTGCACTCTTCATGGAAACAACGACTGTCAGGGTGCTATTTTTATCAAGAATGTTTTTCGATTCGTCCAAGACATCTGACACCTTGATCATATCATTCCAACCAGAGTTACTCCTGCTGCTATCAAATAGGCGGTTGTCGGATGATCTTCTTGTCTCCAAAGCATTTCCATACTTGTCGATGATCATTATTTCAAAGGTAGCAGTAGCATTCCCACTCGATCGATGGCTGAGATACAATCCTATGTATCGAGTATCAGCAGCAGAAGTATTGCCGCCTGGGTAAAGACGCAGAGCCCACTTTTGACCGTTGCATTCAAACTCTGGAGACTCTAGGCGATGGCCCTCAGTGGTAGAATGCTCAGCGAAATTGGGAAAGTGGATTAAAAAGGACTCCCACTCCCCATGAAACGCGGTGGGCGCCAGGCCACGCATTTCTGGTGAGGTTACGGAAATTACATCGTCCTTGAATGACTCTGCCGTATTGCTGATCTCATCATCGTCTCGACAGTCACTATTGCCAGGGTCGATCTGCACATCCTCATTAATTGGTGATGTGATGACTCCTTCTTTGTTTGTAGATACGAGAGCTTCGTTGTCAAAATTATCAGGTTGACCATCATTGTCATCGTCATCCGTTTGGCAGGAGGCATCTACCAGATCAGCCTTAACGCTGTTCAGGGTGCCAACGATAGCCGGCTGCTCCATCCAGCTTGGTTCGCCAGGAATTTCATCCAATGTAGTCGAATCATGTTTTTTTGGAGCAGACTCTGACTCACCAGCTGACACTGATGTCGAATTCATAGATATCGGCTTCATAGAAACGGCGACTGTCAGTGTACCATTACTATTGAGGATGTTTTTCGATTCGTCTAAAATATCGGACACCTTGATGATATCACTCCAACCAGAATTACTGCTTTTTATGTCAAATTGGCGGTTGTCGGACGATCTTCTTGTCTCCATATCATCTCCATACTTGTTGATAATCTTCACTTCAAAGGTAGCAGTGGCGTTCCCCTTAGATCGATGGTTAAGATAAATTGATACATACCCAGGCTCATCTCCAGCGTAGCAGCAGGATCCAGAGAAGAGAAGAGCAACATCGTTAGAGTAATCGAAATCATCTCCACCAGGGTAGAGGCTCAGTGACCACTCTTGATCGTTGCATGTAAACGTAGGAGACTCAATACAGCGACCCTTCGTGGTAGGGAGCGCTGAGAAATTACGGAAGTGAATTAAGAACGTTTTCCAATCCTCGTGAAACATGTAGGGAGATAGGCCCCATTGTTCTGGTGATGTTACAACCACTCCAGAGTCGTCCATGTTGCTGTTGGTAGCGATAGTAGTACTAATTATTTGACTATAAGGTAAGTGGTGTGGTAAGTGGTAAGTGTGTTAAGTGATGAGTAGTTTCCTGCGCGGTATCAACCATTTGAAAGATGTAAAGGTACTCCTCTTTGAAAAAAGAGAGGCGTTGAACGCCAAGTATCGCATCCATCTCAGCGTATCCAACGTTCGGTGCACCGCGTGCCAAATTTGCGAGGTTTCCTAAAAAGCATATTCCTACGCGTCATGTTCACGTGGGAATTAGTAAATTTGGACTCAAATTTTCCTTCATCCCGCAAACTAATAACCGCCATGACATCCACGGTATCCTCATTCAAATATCAATCACAATATTGTAGCCAACAGCAACTCTGCTACTCATTAGAAACAGGGCCATCACAAGACAAAGTAACTTCTTTAAAATGCTTGAGAGCAATTATTTGATGGATGAATGTAGCTGGCAGGGTAGCAGAGATGACGATTTCGAACGGAAGCTACTCATGCATTGCGAGGCTCATGCACACGAACATCATTCGATAGTAGATACAACATTTGATGATGACGAGGGTGAGGATGGTAGCAGCACCAGTTTCTCAATGATACAAATCGGAGCAGAAGAACATAATGATCCCCCATCAGATGTCAACATAGTCTCAAATAATGATACCACATCAGATGCTATTAACATAGTCTCTGTGATTCAACAAGAAGAAACCGGGATCGAAGTCGTCATGCAAAGGCTCTGTGCCTCATGTGCTATGGACGTGACAGATGTTGTGGATTTTGACGAGTGTCCCTTTTGCATGGCTGCAAAAAAGTTCGACTCTAATTTTGAAGACGATACGTCTGGTTCTAGTCTTGGTCTTTGTCTAGGCCGAAGCCACAGTATTGAAATTGGCGAGAATCATGACAGGAATCATCTCAATGTTTCCCTTTTGACACCATCGACACCTGACCTTTTAACACCATCGACACCCGTAGATAGAAGAAGAGTGAAAGGAAAACAAAAAGGTAAGCTATTGAAAGGAATGATTGTAAGTTTTTTGGAAGAAGAAAACAAGAATGCGCAAGGCGAGCAGCCAACCAAAACTCCCACTCCTGAGTCTCGTGATGATACTTCTCCCTTTACAAAACCGAAGACATCGGCTATGCATGATGATATATCTTCAAGTCTTCGAGAGTTGGATGTCAAAAAAGAAACAACCGATGAATTTATGCTTCGCTCTGTTTCTCAACGCGTCCATGAGGTTGACAAGTTGATTCATGAATCCAATATGTTAGTGGAATTAAGCACAAAAAATGAAAGTCAAGCATATACGGCGACCCAGTACTATGGGATCAACAATGTAGATGCAATTGCCGTCCGCAGTCAGCTTATCCTGCTTGAAAACTATTATTCAAAGCAGGAAAGGCAGGAGAGAAGGAGGCGGCGCCACCTGAAAGTATATGCATAACTGAAATATATATGATCCCTGCATTAAAGTCGAGCACTAGATACTCATTAGTATAAAACCCCCTTGATAATTAACAAGATAGCCGTAATTTATGAACGTTTCCACTACCTGGTTCTAAAACTCTCTTTTGGTGAGTTCATCCAGCCTTCTGCTTCTTGACAACAACAGTAGTCCAGTCTTCAACTGATACTACACCGTCATTACTGACAGTTTCTGGATTCTTCTTCGCATCATCACGAAGTGATGACAGCAACACAAACTTTCTAGCAAAGAGACAACCTTCTCTCCTAGCTTTCGAAACGACATCCTTCCAATCTTGAGAGGTGTAAGATGCAGGGTTCTTCGCACTGAGACTCCAATCGCAATATGTAATCCGACGCCTACGAATTTGTCCCGCGCAAGACTCACCCTTGGAAAAGTCGTCGACCTGCGCTTCTCCATCTGGTTTACTGATAATCCCTAATATGGACAACACCGTCGGAAAATATATTTCATCCGAAGCGCGGCATTTGCGAAACGCTGGCCAAAGCTGCCGACCATTCAAATACTGACTTGGAAGTGATGCAACAGCCTCCGCGTCATGTTGAGTCAGAACCATCCACTGATCTGCCTTCCAAATATATTGCTGAGGGATATTGTCGGCACGGATTGCATCCCATTGCAGCTGTCTTGAATAGCCATTGTTGGGTGCTGACCGTGCATTTACCCAACTTTTATCGTAAAGGGAAGCAGAAGAGTCACTTGCATTTTTGGGTCCAAATAATGCCATCTCAACTTCTTCCAAAGTAGCAACAGGCAGACATGATTCACTGACAAATATGAACCTATCCACCGGAGGAATATCTCGTTCACAATCTTGTCCTGTCGATTTAGTTCCTTCTCTGGAATCATCATTGTTGAGTAGTTCATCACCAGGAGTAGAAAGATATTTTGCAGAATTTGTGCTTTCACCTGTGCCGCTGCCAATACGAAGTGCCTCTTCCATCAAATCAATCATTGCCCTTGTAATCTCTACCGATCCCCACTCGGGCCGATGAGAATGAAATCTGGGTAAGCTATTACTATCGTCAGTGTCCGGCTTGTGCCGACTGTTGTCACTTGTACTTTGTGATCGTTGCAGCAAATGACGTTGGCGCAGCCATTCGCTCTTGATACGGTCAGGGAATTTTGCATGACACAAGACGCTCACCATTGGCGTATCATTGCACGTAGAAATCGTGTTATCTTCCTCGGATGATTTTGTCTTAGCTTCGTCAGTATCAGTAGACGACGAAGAAGAAGATTTGAGCCACTCTTTCCACACGTGCTCATGCGGCAAGTCATCAATCGTTAGGAATAGCAGCGCAATATGTCTTCTACGCTTACCCCCCTCCTTTGCAGTTTTCGCATCGTTCTTTGCCGAATTAGCGTGCGATGCGTCATAACTACTCTTGGCTTTATTAACCAACTCTGCCAGTGGTGTAGGTGTAGATTGTCCCGATGATGAACTATTCTGCTCTCCATAATAATTATTTCTCCCACGGTCATCATTGCGCCATCTACCACCGCCTCTGCCATACCTACTCCCCCCACCTCTACCACCATGATTTTCATATTGATTATTGTTGCCATGGTAGCGATGATCTCCTCTGTCGTTATTGTAAAATCTTCCTCCCCGATTATCGTAACTTCTTCGACCATCTCTCATGTTGTCACCATCATTATTATATCTGCCACGTTTACGGGATTGATAATCAGAGCGATCGTAATAGCGATCGTCTCTTCTTTCTCCTCCTTCATCACGACTGCGATATTGTTGTTGTTGTGGAAATCTGGAATTGTTGTCGTTTCGTTGATGGTTACGTCCATTGTTGTCGTTGTCGTTGTCGTCATCCCTCCCAGCGCGGGATGCTGCTCTTTGAAGATTTGCTAGCTGCTCCGAAAATTGACGATCCATTGTAACTATATACGCTGCTGCTGATGCAATGTTGTGGATCAGTTACGCTAATAGCGACAGTGAACAGAGCAAGCAACGGCAATCTTATCACTTCTTCTCAGATTGTCCTATCATCTTCATCTTCATCTCCATCGATTTTTTATCCTATCTCCTATCCCATCTTTTTGGCGCGTCCGCCGTCCTTCTGCTACATACTACATATGTCACTCTTGATCTTGCTTCAGGAAGCTGAGTGACTTCCCAGCCGCAGAAAAATGATGTGTTCGAAGTTGGAACATACCGTTCAGAAGCCAGCAGAAGATATCTTCCAATGATCGAACCATAATAAGTATCATTGGAAGAAAAAGTTGAGATAAGAAGGAACAGCAGCAGCAGCAGCAGCAGCAACAACAGCAGCAACAACAACGCAACAACAAAGCAACCATCACCATGTCGTTTAACTACCATGAACTCACCATGAACGAACCTCGGGATTCGCCCGCCAAACGGAAACAACATCTCGTCATATGCACCGTAATGGGAGTGATGTTTCTCCACGCCGGTATCACAGCAGGGCTATTCCATCCAATGTCAATCGACAAGGGAGAATTCCCAGGCGGTGAATTCACACACAAATTCTTAACACGAGATTATGCAGCAGCGGCGGGTGCGCAAAGGTCAATCGAGACAGATTTGGAATTTGAACGTATTGATGATAAAGGATGGGAGGTTGCATCGGATTCGGCTGATTTAGTGTTCTCTGTATTTTTGGATAATGATGGATCCATCCCGGGGGGTAAGACGCGATTTGCTTCTGGGATCATTACGAATGATAAAGAGAAGAAGAGGAAGTTATTGGATGCTAATGCAAAGACTGAAGAATTCGACGCGAAGGACTATCCTAAGAATGTCAAGTATGAAGTGGTCAAATTACCGAAAGTTAGTGCTGCAGTTGCGGTGCATCCTACTACTGGTGGTGTATGGTCTGCATTGATTCAGCAGTACAAGGTGAGTTACAGTTGTCACGATTCTCTATTGGTTGTCCCTTTTATTGTGAGTAGCTCAAGCGTATCAATATACTTGGTGTATTTTTCCTTCAAAGATTTTCCCTGCACTGAAAAAGTATTACGAAGAGAAAGGAGGATCCGGATCATTTGTCATGATCTCAACTTGCAGCCAGAAGCAAGGAATGTGCATGTATTACGTGCCGCTCTCTAAAAAGGAAGTATTCTACATGGGAAACGACTTGACTGAAAAATATGGCGTGCAATTCGGACATACGTCCAGTGTGGAAAAGTTTTTTGGATTAGATATCAATAACTTTTCATTTCCATCGTTTGGCATTGGTGGGACTAAGTTTTCGAATGTATTCAAGGGACTCAAAAAGCTGTTGGGTATCAGCGGCAAAAGTTCTGGAAAGGAGGAGCTTTGAGGAGGACGTAGGTCGACATCACGGGAGTGGCAGTATTCATATAATGCGTGGACGTCACCTCATCGGTTTAAAGGAGCAGTTTTGAATTCATACACTTGTGCAGCAGTAGTTCCTTGTTTGTGTGTGCTGCTACACCAGCCAATATTTTTGGGAACCAAGAAGTAAACATAGAATATAGACATTTTTTTAACCTTATGACTACTGTACTGCCATGAGTTGTAGCTGCTAAACAGGATTTGCTTCAATTCTGCTTATGGGTATGTCTCAACTTGTTCTCAGAACCTCTCAGTAAAGGGCTGCATTTATCTCTTATCACCCGTCATTGACCAGCAAAAGATTCTTAAAACTTGATCGAGTTCTCATCACCCTTGATAGCCAACCAAGCCGTCAAAGCAAGAGTCGATACACCAGCTAACCCCAAAAATGCATACCCAACAATATCTCCATCCTGAATGCTAGCAATAACACCCTTGCCGGTAATTGCCTCCTGCAATAGCACCACAACAAAGGCCATCTGTGCCACTCTTCCATTCCAAATTTCTGCATTCTTCTTCATGCCCCATGGTCCACGTCCCTCGTTGAAGTTCCATTGACGTTCAGAGAGAGCTGTTGTGGAGGTTGTGGGGATTGTATTATATTGTTGTGTTGGCTGCTGGCTGATACTGCTTGATCTGACTGAGTGTGACGTAGGTGGGGCGAACGCATGAGCGGCACCAATTAATAGGACTGCGATAATTTGCTTTAGCATTGTTGTGATATTTTTTTGTATTATGAGGAGATAATGATAACTACGGGAGTAGTAGCACCGTGTTTAGTTAGTAAGACGTTGTGAGTTAGGGGAAGCCGGAGTTTGACATGGTGGTTGGACTTCTTCGAGCACGAAGTTGGTGGATGTATGACGTCAGTCACAAGGGGGCCAGAGATTTATATATCTGCCCGTTGCCCGCTAAATGACCCCCGAAAATCAAAGTGATGCCTCAAAAAGTCGTTTCAAAAATAATCATGTAGCATGGATTCATGGTGAAGAAGTAGGAAGAGATATAGCCGATAGTAAATAATCTTGCGGAGACCACCAACCAAAGTTCTGCATCATGGCCAATACATCTTCCACCGCCATTGCAAAGAAAGGCAAGCGACCATACAAGCGCAAGCTTGAAAATGGACCTAAGCGTCCGCTCAGCGCTTACAACTTTTTCTTTCGTGCCGAGAGGGAAAAAATCCTAGCCCGAGAGGGCGTCACTATCAATACACAAACAACTAAGAAAGGCAAACGAGCACATAGAAAATCTCATGGTGCTCTCAATTTTTCAGATATGGGCAAACAAATAGCGGCGGCATGGAAAGCATTAGATGAGACAGGAAGGGCGCCGTTTGTTGCAGCGGCAGCACAAGATTTGAAACTCTATCAAAAAGCCAAGGAAGAAGCTCTGCGGCAGCTTGCAGATCCAAATCCTCCTTGCAACGACAAAGTTGATAATGATGATTTTGCACCACAAAACCAAATTCAAAACAGGGAGCCGGCATTTCATAATAGTACAGCAAAAGCACAAACAAATGTAGCAAAAGAGAGGATACCACACCAAGTAATTGAAGCATTTTCACCACCACATGTTGCAAGAAAGGATGAGCCCAATCCTAAGCTTGCTGCTGCTGCTGCTGCTGCTAATATTCCACAAGACTATGCATACCAGTGCGAAGTCTGCTGTGAGGCAATCTTTCCGACGTACAATGAATGTCTGCAACATGAACAAGAGTGTGCAAAGAGAACTGAGAGAGAGCGACAAAATGAAACTGAAGCGCTAGTTTAGAAGTGCACTGTTTGAAACAGTCATTGATACTCTCACATATCAGCGATGCAATCATATGAAATCATTATAGAATTTATAATAAAAGCTTCAATGTCATGATTAGTATTTAGATGAACAACGATACACCCGCTTTTTTGTCTCCTTCAAAAGGCTTCTTCTGCTTTATTT
Organism: Skeletonema tropicum; assembly: GCA_037178625.1. Classification (NCBI taxonomy): domain Eukaryota; phylum Bacillariophyta; class Thalassiosirophyceae; order Thalassiosirales; family Thalassiosiraceae; genus Skeletonema; species Skeletonema tropicum. Next base: position 1,972,254 of record CM074127.1, on the reverse strand, counting down.
TCCGCCTCTTTGTTTCTTGTCCAGCATTATCGTTGTTACCACCACCTTGCTTCTCTTGCCTTCTTCTCTGCCTCTCTTCGATATGATCCAACTTCTTACCCGCCTCCACTTGTGCAATATAAGATGCATTCTCCCTTCGTACCTCCATCATTTCGATTCGCAGCTTTTGCTCTCTAACTCTCCTCTCATAGGCAACCTTTTCTGTCAGATGGGACCACTTGAACCCCTTCAAGAACTTGATATTCCAAAAATCATCATAGTGTACAGATCCTTTGTGATTGGTAATTCGACTCATGTTAAGCGCTTCCCCAGCCTCCTTCGCCCTCTTCTTTGACTCAAACTCCACCCATCCTTCGGTATAGCGTTTTCCTCCAGACCCTCCGGCCTTTCTACGCTTCTTTCGAACAGTCTTGTCTTCTTCTACCAAATACACACGAGTGATCGTCCCAAAATCAGATAGAAGCGTCTTCACTTTGGAAGGTGTCATCCTCGGAGGCACACGTGAAAGGTAGACGATGCCTCGCTTTTGAAGTTTAGCGTTGAAGTCTTCGGTAGTAGATAATTTGAGTTTGCGTACTTTCTTCTTCTTCTTTTCTTTTGGTTTGTCGTCGTTGATATCTACATCTTCTGTTGGATGTTCTTCTTGTTGTTCCACACTGTTGACATCATAAGCGTCGATTGCTGCCGATGCCGATGCACCGTCATCCACTGATCCATCATCACCATCGGTGCCATACTCTTCTTCTTCTTCTTCTTCACGTCTACGTTTCATCTTGGTTAGTTCGATTGCAATGCCTAAGTAGTAAGTACCTAAACCTACCGCTTATGATTTCTACTGAAGACTTCGATTTCGGAACATTATTTTGGAATGGACGGTGGATGGCGGCGGCGTTGATTTGAAAATGGCGGGATCCATCACTCGATCACCGCAACATATCTCAAAATCTTTTTCATCATGGCATCCAATAACCTCCCCGCACCAGCTCCCAACCACACACGGCACACCCTCCCACCCGAATCCGAACTCCGCATCGAGGTCCCCTACGGAATCACCTGCACAGTGACCCTCCGAGGAGGCGGAGGCGGCCCATCCTCATCCTCCTCCTCCTCCTCTAACAACGGAGGCTCTGCAGAAATATTCGGGGCCGAAATACCCCCCGAACGTCCGATTCGTCTCACTGCAACCAAGGTGGCGATATTCACATGGCACGGCTGTACATTGGATATATCGGATGAGGACAAATTGGACATTGTGTACGTGAGCGAGGAGACAGATGCCAATGTCGCCTATGTGAATACACATGCGCAATTAGAGGCCATGAGAGATGAGGCGCTGGCGTCCTTGTTGCCCGCTACTAATCCTCAGCAGGGGATGTTATCAGATCATACTAAGAATAATGATGGTGACAATGATAAGTCAGATGTGGAAGGACCACGTGTACTACTTGTCGGACCGGCAGATTGTGGTAAATCGAGTTTGGCGCGAGTCCTCTCTTCCTACGCGGTGAAACTGGGGAGAACTCCACTATTGGTGGATTTGGACGCATCACAGAATATGTTGAGTGTGCCTGGAACCATGGCGGTGTGTCCAATTTCTGCGGATGGAATATCTGCCGAGAGTAATGGAACAGCATCACTCATGATGAGTGGTGGTGGAGGGGGGAGTAATAATGCAGTGATGCCATTCGTTCTTTGGTATGGATCACAGGATCTGAATGATCATCCCGATTTGTACAAGGCGCAACTTGACAAAATGGGCAAGACGATTGATGGCCGACTTGCTGGAGATGTCGATGCACGAGCATCGGGTATTATTGTGAATGCGTCGGGTTTGATTGAGGATGTGGGGTATACCTATCTACTGCATGCCATTGATGCATTTCGAATCAACGTTGTGATAGTGTTGGGTCATGATCGATTGTATAGCATGCTGGGGACGCACTTTAAGAAACAAGCACAGCAGCAACAACAGCAAAACGAAGACACGGCAACAACAGAAGTTGTGAAGATGACAAAACAACCCAAGCTGATCAAATTACCCAGAAGTGGAGGCGTCGTTTCGAGAGACGCAGCATTCCGACGTGTGTTGCGGTCGCAATGTATCAAACGTTATTTTTATGGAGATACAATCCCTCCAAAACCATCTGATCCAACAACTGCATCAACATCTGCTTCTTCGACCCAATATAGATTTACCCCATCTCTCATAGAAGTCCCATTTGCGGATGTTCAACTGCATCAGCTATCGAATATATCTCTGTCGGCATCGATGCTTCCCGTATCTGCGAAACAATCTACTGATCCTATCCAACTTACCACTCTTTCATCAAGTGATATCACACCAAAGCTTCAGCACGCTGTTTTGGCTGTCTGTCATCCAAGTGCCGTAGAAAAGTATCAACAGAGTGGCAGAGCCAGAGATTTGTACTTATCCGGCGTTGCTGGATTTGTTGCTGTGGAGAAAGTGGACACAAGCAAAGAAGTTTTAAGTCTATTATCACCGTGCGCAGGTAGTTTACCCAGTACGAGCTTGCTAGTTGGTGACAATATTACGTGGGTTGAGTAAACCTAAAAGCGTTAATTTCATAGCTACTACATATCGTATCATTAACATGTACTCACGGCAATACATCTACTATTTGAACCTAACAAACAAACCTATTCGGCATCATCCTCCCAGTCTTGACATTCAAAGTCTTCTGTTTTGATGAACCCATTCATCGTGCTGACAGAATCTACCCACATTTCAAGCGACTTGTCGTCTGCGATATCTGTCGCTGCTCCACTCATGTTCATGTCGAGGTCATGCTCTTCAAAGTTCACACCCTCAAATGGAAACGTCTCAAAGTCACCTTCCTCGTCGTTGCAAGTCTTATTGAACGCATCATTACTAGGGAAGAGTCTCATTGGAGCCACTTCTGGAGAAGCGTAATCGAAACTCCCTACAATAGATGTTGGAGACGAAGATGCTTCAAAACCGTTCTTTTGCCCAGCGTATGTCTTTGTTTCAAAGGGATCGACACTAGCTTGATTTTGCTGCTCATTCTCAGGTATAGTATCTAATGTCTGTCTAATGCAGTGGATTGTTCCTACAATCTCGAAAGAAACAGATGACGGTGCTCCAAGATTGTTCTCCTCTACGGGCTTCAACTCGAATGGGTCCACAAACCTATCAGTTTTCTTCGCTTTGTTGGCGAAACTATCCGCCCAGTAGATAATTGGCGTTTCGGCCTCGTCCGCGTAGAGGCGTCTAGGTGTCATGCTTTTATCAGACGAGCACATGATTCGAGACAAAAGGCTTTGAGCCGTGCTCTTGAAACTCTTGCGAGTGTTCCTTACTACAGAGGTAGGCAAAGAGGAAGAAGAAGTAGAGGCGCGCTGCCTTCGTGATTTGATCCATCGTCGCGACATTTCCAAGGAAGAATAAGAGGCTGACCTGTTCATATTGGCTTATCGTTGTTGCCTTTGTTTGTGATAGGTTACTACTTATGGTGCACTGCCCAGCAATGACAGAAATCAAAAACGGGGATGCCGCGGGTACCTAGTCTCCATAGAGAGTCGAAAGGGAACTTGAATCCTACCTCATCGAGGGTGTATAGACATACATTATGTGTCTTATTCATCAGAGGAAAGTCAACCATGACAGCCAAGTGCATACAAATTGACATTGAGAGATAGGTTGTGAATTCAGTCATGACATGACTCGCACGACTCGATATGGTATCAAAATTTCGTGATTCAGTACCAAAATTGGAAATTAAGGTATCGAATCCTACGCGCATTACTCCTACAAGCTTAGCCCTTGAGGTTTCAATATTGTTATCTGCATTTAATTGAGACAGTTTGTCATCGAAGCAGAATGACAGAAGGAAAAGCAAGACAAAAGCTCACAATAAGTAATTTGTAACTATTTGGCAATAAGTCCTAGCATGCAATGAGCTTCATTACACCTGCACTGGCACATCAATCTTTTCAAGCTGAGCAGCAACAGCCTGTCCCATCTCTATACAACCAACAAGTTTGCATCCATCACCCTCCTGCTTAATGTCAGCAGTCCTCAATCCTTCGTCCAATACTGCTTCAACAGCTTGCTCCAACAAATCAGCTTCCTCAGCCCTATCCAAATCGTACCTCAACATCATTGCCGCAGACAAAATCAATGCTAATGGATTTGCTTTGTCTTCTCCAGCAATATCGGGAGCTGATCCGTGACAGGGTTCAAACACTCCAGGTCCACTCTCTCCAATGCTAGCAGAGGGAAGCATACCCAAAGATCCAACCAACATACTCGCTTCGTCACTAAGAATATCTCCAAAAATGTTTCCAGTCACGATGGTATCGAACTGTTTAGGCCATCGGATAAGTTGCATGGCAGCATTGTCCACATACATGTGTGAGAGTTCGACATCCGAAAACTCCTTTGTGATAATGTCGGTAACAACGTCGCGCCAGAGCTGGGAGACATCGAGGACATTGGCTTTGTCAACACTACAGAGCTTTCCACCACGTTTGCTGGCAACATCACCAGCAACACGTGCGATACGCTCAATTTCTCCTTCCCTGTAAATCATGTTGTTGTATCCAACTCGTTCTCCTGTAAGCGATGAATCATGACATGTGTTATAGGTTTTGCATTAGCAATCATTAAAAAGCAGATAAAGAACCACAAACATCACAAAACATTTGAAGTTTTTGCTCACCATCAACAACATCAATACCCTTAGGAGTGCCAAAGTAAACATCTCCAGTCAACTCTCTAACACACATAACATCAACACCCTCCACAATCTCCTTCTTAAGCGTACTAGCATCAATCAACTGTGGCAAAACCTTAGCAGGCCTCAAGTTGGCAAATAACCCCATCTCCTTTCTCATCTTGAGCAATCCAGTCTCAGGACGCAATTCACGTGGATTGGAATCCCACTTGTATCCACCGATGCAACTCAACAACACGGAATCACTGTTACGGCACTGTTCGAGAGATTCATCCGGGAAGGGATCATTCTTGGCGTCAATGGCAGCACCTCCAATGAGAGCATCGGTCATTTCAAGTTCAAAGCCGCATTTCTTTGTGAGGGTGCCGAGGACTTCTTTGCAGGCGGACATGATTTCAGGACCGATTCCATCACCGGGAAGGAGGGTGATTTGGTAGGTATCCTTTTTGGAGACTGCATTGAGAGAGGAGGTTGAGCGAGTGGTGGGTGCAGCTGGAGCAAAGGCGTGGGTGCTTCCAGCGGCAAGTGCCAATGCGGCGAGTGTGGCGGGTGAGATCTTCATTGTTGATTGGGTTTTGTTGGTTGTTGGATCTTTGGCTGCTGATAGTATCGATAAAGTCGTAGCGTAGCGAGGGCAATCAAAGAGCAAAGAGCGTCAAGCAAGGAACAAAAGACAAAAGCACTTTTTTTGCGGTCATCCTCAGCGTGGAAGTGCGAGACCTATCTAGTACCTCCTGAGCCAGACAGTAGTACCATGACAGTAAATAATGGTATTTAGTACGTCATACGTAGGTGTGGATCCCGGATCCCGGACCCCGGACCCCGGACCCCGGACAAAAATCCAAATCGAAAATCGGTCATCAAAATGACGGAAATGCACTTCTAGTGTATTGTAGCATCAAAGAACTCATCTCCTTCAACTCTAAACACCATGCAGTCATCACTAGACGACACCACTAATCCAGCAGACGAGGGCGATGACATCTCATCATCCGGATCATCAGTTAGCTACGAAGATCCATCTTCCAATGATCTCACACTTGTCACAGGAGCTCTGCTTCTCACTGCCGACTGCATGGGCACAGGAATACTTGCCCTGCCAGCAGATGTTCAAACACTAGGTCAGACATTTGGGCTTGCATTCATCCTTCTGAATCTTCCCGTTAATTTATATGCTGGGACAATTTTATCCAAAAGTGCTCTGTTTGTAGAGGAGAATATGCTGGGGCATAATGCGACATCAGACGAATATAACAAATATGATGATGATGATGAAATAATGATAGACGACAACAATGACAACCTATCTACAGTAGAGATGAAAGAAACTGATAAAGCGAACAACAAAAAGATGAAGAATAATAGAAGAGGATACGCAAGTGTGAATGAAATAGGTCACTTGGAAGCACAAGCACAAACACAGCAACAACATCATCACTCAGACACGGCAACATTTGATTTTGTTGGATTAACTTCCATGTTATTTGATAGACCACTCCTTAGAACTGCCTCTGATGCAATTGCACTCGATGCATTTGAATTAGACAATACAACAGACCAAAGACAGCCGTCTGCGCATCACCATCATACCACCTACAAACATTCCTTTACCAAAATGGTTCTTGCCACTTACTACATCAACCTCTTCTTGGTCTTGTCGAACTATACACTAGTGATGTCTCACTCCGTCAAGGCAATGGCAGGTGACAACATATGTTTACCAACGGCTGGTATATATGCATCCCTGCTAATGTTTGGCCTGAGTCAGATCAGAACTATGGCGAATTTGGGGCGAAGTATAAGTGCAGTCAGTCTAGCAGCTCTATTCATTGTTGTAGTGCAATGCTTGTATGCACTTCGTGGTGGGTCATATTATAGTGAGGATGACGAAGAAGCTGCAGCAGCTGCATCTGCTCAAGAAGCAGTGTACTCTACTGACCTTCAAAGGACTCTTGCAAAAATGAGTGCTGTTGCCTCGATCGGTAAGCTCTTTTGTTATCTTACTGTGGCTGCTACTCTTGCTGGCACCATCTAGCAAGGAGATATATCCATTCTTGGACTGGTTCGTTTTCTTTACATGCTTGCAAGAAGTTCCTCACCCTTTTGTTTTCGTTCGTCGTAGGATTTGCTGTTGGCAGTCAAAAGCTCTTGTTAAACATTCGCCAGTAAGTATCGACGCTTTTATCGGTAATTGTTCCTTTATTGAAAAGTGCCTTGTACAACTAACAATACAACATTTTGACCCGTCTTCTTGACAGTGAAATGAAAGATCGAAAACAGGCAGCGCCCGGATCACTTTCTATCAGTCTCTCACTTTTTGGCCTGGCTTATGTGACAGTCTGTATTTTGGCAGGTCCTAACCCTCCATCATTTTTATTCGACGCAATCCCAGCTGGGATGCCACGTAGAGTTGGTGGTGCTCTCCTATGGATTCATGTGGCCGTTTCATATGCGATCAACTCGCAGGCATTTTGCTCATCCGTAGAAAGAGTAGTCGGCCATAAGTTAGGTCGATGTTCGTTTGGACCGCGATTTAGATGGACAACATTAACAGGAATTGTAGTAGTTGCTTGCTATATGGTAGCAAACTCGATTCCATTCTTCAAGGTAAGACCTATTCTTTAGCATTCAAACCTTGCATTTCTACTCATGTCACTCAAACAGAACATGTGTGCTTGTGTCATCTTTCAACAGGATTTGGTCTCTTTGTGTGGTGCTCTCACCAGCATCCCTCTGACTTTGATCCTACCAGCAATATTGTACCGGCGTCTTTACCCTTCGGCGGCGGTATGTCTTTTGCTAGTCGCCTCGACTTTGTTCATGATTGTTGGCTTAATCGGTGCAGTAGGATCCATCAATGTTGACAAACAGATGAGGGCACCATTCAGTTGCAATTAACCTATGTTATTATTATTTATGTACTAGCCTATAGGCGATTATTCTCCAAAGATCCGTTCTACTTCATCATCAATTTCCTCAGCCTCTGTCGACTTTCGCATGCCTATCTTTCGTAGGATTCTGAGCCTGCCTCGATTGTCACCAGCAATGATGATGCCTGCATTGTGAATCTGCATTTCTCCGAATTCATCGTAGCCGCGGTAATACTCGCGCTCGGAGAGCACCGTTAATGACCAAACCTGCACCTTTTTACCAAGATTATATGTTCCTTCGTACAGTCCGCTGGACACGTCCCATAAACGAATCTGACCATCTGTAGTTCCAGCTACCATCACACGCCCTTCGTTCAGGGCTGTTAAACTGATAATACCGACAGGCTCTGTAAGGGTGCGAACGTTGATTGACGTAGGCGGACGATCTCCTCCGCTATTGCAGTCATTGTCTTCTAGAGCTTCTTCATCATGGTTGAGTTCAATTTCCCACAAAGCCTCACGCGTGGGTGCTGATACTTCACTTTTCTCAGAGCTTTCGCATTCGAGACGCTCACTTCCTTGTCGCGCATCCAGAGCATCCCACACCCGTATCACACCCTGAGCACAGCTTGATATCAAGATTGTCCCTGTTTGATCACTAGAAGATTGGTCCTCATCATCAGGAGAGAGCAACGATAGTAAGGAAGGCGAAGTCAATAATGACAAACTTGTCACAGCATCATGATGTCCCCCAAAGGCACACGTCAAGCCCCAACGTATCGCATTCTTTACATATCTGTTTCCTCTTGTTCCAGTCACAGGACTATACTTCCTAATTGAACCATCAGAGTAAGAGGCGAAGAGTGCGATAAAACTTGATTCCTGTGAATGAAAGCATTTCAACGAGGTAACTGCGGCAGCTGCACCTCGACTACTTCCACTTCGTATCGACGCAGCGACGGGGTTCTCGTCCTCATCTGATGCTCCACTTTCGCCCGAAGAAAATGGATTCAGCTGCTGCAGCTGGATTGTTTCGTACCGGCCTGACTTTGGAGCCTTCTCTAGACTCAATGCAGTTTTGACATCCCAAACTCTGATTACGCCATCACACCCACCAGAGACGAACTGTCCTGCGCTTGCCATACCATTATCTTCTTCATCAATATCCAGCATAGATGTCGAAGTTGATGGCACAGCACAAGCACAAAGGACCCCACCATTCACTGCAAATCCATGACCTCTCAGCTTTTTGCCCTTCCTCAACGGATCTTTCTTTTTACTCCTGGCGTACTCCTCCTCTTCACTGCTATCCTCAAAGTATTCTTCGTGCTCGTTTGGGTTTTCAAGCTCCCATATCCGTAATGTGTTGTCTCTACTTGCAGTAACGAATAGATCACGTTTCTGTCGACCTAGTTTCTTGAGCAGTTGGGATTCTCTACTCTCATTACTGGATCGTCGGTGTAAAAATCTCTTCTTTTCATGTCGCCTTGGTTCTTGTGACGAAGATAGGGTAGATAAAAACGACATATCATCCTCTTCCAAGCTACATGATTCATCATCGTGATGCAGTTGGTGACTACCTCTTCGATCCAAGGGGTCAAATGTACCCAATATGGCAATGCTGTGGACATAACCACGATGGCCTCGATACGTTTTCACTAATCGTGGTACCAATTGAACGTTATTTGACGCTGCTTCGTCAGGTGTGCCAAGAGGAGGCTCGAACACTTCCCATAGTTTCACGGTGCCATCTGTCCCACCACTGAGAAAGCGATGAGTGACTCCATCATCAAATCCTTGTCGATACTTGCTATTGCTATTGCTTTTGTTCGCGTCAGGGACTGGTTCAACACAGAGGATACCACCATCATGCTCCATTGGAATTTGAATCGATTGGCTCTTTTGTGACTGTGAATGTTGTGACCTACTGGAATAAGCTGAGTAACTACTTGCACTACCTCTGGAACTGCCACTTCTTTCATGACGACTACTCTTTCTACTACCACTGCTGCCTTTGTTGCTGCTAGTGGTTGATCTCCCGGACATTACATGAGCAGGTAAGTGATTCTTAACCTGCTGCGAGGTTCGTCTTGATGAAATACCCGATGCCAGCTGCTGCTGTCTCGATTCTTTCTCAGAAGATCGTCGTGGCCGAGAAGACCGTGATGATGACGAGGTTATTGTAGACGCTCCTCTTGAAGGTTGATATTGTTTCGAACAACTTGATGCCCTGCTACTACTCAAAACACTACGGCTACTGATACTACTGCTGCTGTGACTGTCCTTCCGACGATCTCCACCCGTTCTCTTCGGCCGAGAGATGTTAAATGAATCGTAGGAGTCTACAGCTACCCCCGAAACTGATGACGAAGTTACTGGTCCATCGTACTCCTTTTTGCTGGTGCGGCGAATTAGAAAGTTCATGGCTGCCTTCGCACGTCCTAATGGTTAGTCTGTGGTGATGGTGCTCTAGGCGATGAATTGTGTTCTATTTCAGTGCGATTGTGTGACTGCGAACCAGCTGGGTCTTCCAATTGTCTTTTGAACACTAATCCCACGAAAGTTCACGATTAGAATAACAAGGTTTGGTTCTGACTTTCTTATTGTGGTTCAGTATGGTACTCTTCTTTCTCGGTTTCAAGCAAACCTATTTAATTTCAGTACCGTATTCTTCTTTCTCGGTTTTAAGCAAGCCTCTCCGCTCCATCAAACGATCATCGCGCATCGATCAGCAATCAGCAATCTTGTGTTCTTTGAAATGAATGGCTGGCTGCGGCTAGCTAGTAGCTAGCATACTGTGAGCACCTCTCATTGCTCACTGTAGTAGATAGCCGCCAATCTTCATCTTCATTCTCTGCAACCATGACTTCAGCTTCATCATCATCGTCAGCGGTGTCTTCATCATCCGACTCATCAGAAGGAGGCAGAAATCACGAGGAGATGAAAGCATCAACACAACCTCCTCAAAAAATTCTCCTCAATGATGGCGACAGCAGTGATGACGACGACGATGCAAACGACATTGCCGACAAATCCGGCGGCTTCAATATCAACGCTAAATTTGCACGAGAGTACGAACAACGCAAACGACGCGAGGAGCTTACGAAACATCGCAAGGTAAACTTTGATCTTGATGGAAATGAAAATGATGATGACGATAGTTCATCTAGTGAAAGTGAAGATGAAGAAGGAGAGCTCTTAACTCCACATTTAGATGCTCAAATTGTCAAAACGTTAAAGGCATTGAGGAGGAAGGATGATAGTGTGTATGATAAGAATGTCACATTTTATACAAAGGGTAACGATAGTGATGATGAGGATGAGAGCAGTGGTGATAAAAAGATGAAACGTAAAACTTACAAGGATGTAGTGCGAGAGCAAATATTAGAACAGATGGATGACGAAGATGGTGCTGCAAATGGGAAAAAGAAGAGTAGTGCCGATGGGTCTTCTGCTGGAGATTTAGCCTATGATGAAGAACAACGAGATATCCGTCGTGCCTTTTTGGAATCTACTCGGGATGATATTGATGATGAGAGTAAAACGAATGGCAATGATGACGATGATGACAATTGGTTGAAACCAAAGGCAAAGTCAAAGACATCTTCTGATCAAGATGATGATGATGACGAGGCAAGAAAGTTATGGGAGCAAGAATTGCAAGACACAACAGCAGCAGCAGCATCTGATGCCCCCAACAAATCCAAAATTGTGGATCCCCACGGAGAAGTTCAAGATGGAGATCAGTTCCTAATGGAATTCATGACACATAAGAAGTGGCTTGAAAATGGTGCGAACAAATTCAACCCCGACAAGGAGGATGATGACGAATCATTGGAAGACCTAGAACGTATGGATGAATTTGAATCCAAGTACAATTTTCGTTTCGAGGAGGCTGCAGCTGCTGCGGACAGCAAACACAATATGGAATCAATGACTTCGGGTGCGTCACATAGCATTGTTCATTACGCTCGTGGATCGAATGCGGAGAATGTCCTGCGTCGAAAAGACGAGTCACGTCGTCAGAAGCGCCTTGCGAGGAAGGAGCGCAAGGCGGAGGAGCGAAAAGCGAAGGAAGAACAGTTACGTAGATTGAAGAATGCTAGAAGGGATGAGTTGGATGAACGAATGAGGCAGGTGAAGAATGTGCTAGGCAGTGAAGAGGGCAAGCCGGATACTGCCCTAGGAGGTGCAGAGGAAGAAATGATATTGAAGTTGATGGAGGGAGACTACAATCCAGAAAAGTTTGAGCAAGTGATGAACTCTGTCTACGGAGACGAGTATTATGAAAAGGAAGATGAAGCATGGAAGAATGATCAGGATGTCAAGCGTGACTTGGCTAATGGAGCCGAGGAAAGTGATATTCTGGGAGACGGAGAGATGTACGATGAGGAAAATGCGGATGAGAACTACGACGAAGACGTTGGTGACGACGAAGCCTATGGCGATGAAGCCTATGACGAAGAAGTCTATGATGAAGGCGGAACTCCTTATGAGGATGCTGAGGAAAACAATGAAATGAACAAGAAACTCAAGAGCAAAATGATGGATGAGTTGTACAAACTTGACTATGAGGACATTATTGGTGACATGCCAACAAGATTCAAGTACCGAACTGTAGAGAAGAATAGCTTTGGTTTGTCAGCAGAAGAGATCTTGTTTGCAAAGGACTCTACCCTGAAGCAGTTTGTCAGCTTGAAGAAAATGGCGACCTATAACGAGGAAGAATATCAGCCAGGCACGAAGAAGAGGAAGCGTTTTAGACAACTGCTCAAGACAGACAGGGAAGAAATGAAAGAGGAATCTGGCGCAGTAGATGAGAAGCCAACGGAATCATCTGAAGCAGCAGATGGTGAGAAGAAGAAGAAACGCCGAAGGCAAAAGAAGAACAGCAAAAAGAGTTCTGAAAGCATCACAAAGGAAACCAATGATGCTGCAAAGGAAGAAGTGCAAGAGCAACAAAAACGTGAGGACAAGAATGAGCAGATGAAGGATCACCAGACTGAAGATAAACTCATAGTAGAGACCAAGGAAGAGGTAAGCGATGAAAAAGCTGAAAGAAAGAAGGCCAAGAAGAACAAATCGAAGGCTAAGGATAGAAGCAAGAAATACAGTGACGGAGGAAAGAAAAAGAAGAAGCATTCTTCAAAAGTGGAGGGAGTATCAGGTGCTCGCCTTGCTGCCTATGGATTTTAGATAACGTCCAATAGTAGCATGTTCTTTCGACGCCATTACCCTTAGTACAATATTATCATCAGAGCCAGCCAGTGAAAGTGTTTTATGGACATCTTTGGTCTTTCACCGTGTATGTTAGACTGAGTCTTTCCTTCATATCGCTAAATTTTCGCTTTGTCTTTCTCTGATTCATTGATAATTGTTGCTTGCTACTGGCGGGAACTAAATCGTACCTCGCCGCGGTACGATTTATCAAATTTTACGCACAAAACACTAACAACATGAAAAGAGTCATAAATTCGGCCATGCTACTCGACGAAAATACATAGAGCGGTCTAAAAATAGAATCCCAAACAGTATATATACATGATATGATGCAGAAGAGACTATAGTTCGTCGAGATGGAGCACCTATCGACAAATTTGGGACCAATAACTGCTATTTCGATCTAGAATGACGCATGTCTACGGCATATCTGCATGCCTGTGCTGCTGCTGCTATGCGAGTATACTACCTACAACGTTGACCAGTGGTTCTATCGAAAACTACTTGTCTATACTATCATATTATGGTCGATTATTTGGGATAGGCGTTGACATGGAGGCTCAGAACCATGATATTAGGGTGTAGAATGCGTCGTTTTTGTGTTTTGTTAGTGATTTGTGTGGAGATGTCTCCGTGGTACGATTTATTTCCGGTACGATTTAGTTCCCGCCAGTAGCTTGGTCCTCTGTCCTCTCGCTCACACAATGACATTGTCGCCGATGAAGGCAAGGACTGTCGTTGAGTAGGAGTATTCGACAACGACATCATCGATACAATGGGACAGAAACAATCAGCTCCGGTTGCTCCTCCAGTGGATGACTCCACTACTACCGTGCCGAGCAGCTTAGGACAGAAACAGTCAGCACAAACCTCATCGGTGTTGTACAATAACGAAGAACGTCCACACAACTTTGGGCAGCCAATTCGCCCACCGCACAAGAAAGCTGCTAATGAAACAGAAAAGAAGAATGAAAAGAGCGGTGCATCCAAGCTTAAAACTGACTGTAGAGTCCAACAGAGAGCGTCATTAAAATGCATAGAGGAGAATTATGAAAATAAAGATCAAGCTTGCGCAGAGTTTTTTGAAGCATACAAGCAATGTCGCAGAGATGAGCATCAAAAGAAGTTGGACGCGAATGCAAAAAGCTCAGGAGGCGGCGGTGGATTCTTTGGATAAAACGATGCAACAACCTTTTTATGAGCTACTTTGCTTGAACTCTGTTCTGTGCTGATACAATCAATACGTACTGTTGGAGACCACACTAATACTAGTACCGACGTTGTCATTGAAACAGACGAAGGAAGGAGTTGGACCGCTAATATGAAACAAATACACTAAATTATCATATCTATGCTTCGATTCCATTCAAGATGTTCATGACAAATGCTTCAGTTTCGTCATAAGAACTTGCAATTGATTGCATATCGTCTCCAGCAGCAGAGGACTTCCGACTACCAACATTTAATTGTTGCACATTGCTTGCATGATTATCGGTTGCCAGGGTTGGTCGACTGCTTTTTTCCAATTCTGCACTGGATTTGGCAACTAAACCAAGTATTGCCTTTCTCTCTAAATCCCACTCTTTCTTCATGCGACGTAGCCTTCCTTGAAATTTTGATTTGAGAACAGTTTTTTCAGCACTATGCCTTTCCTCTAGCTGCACCAGAATATTATTCTCATGTTGCAGTGTGTCCTTAGTCTCGCTGCGTTGATAGACCTTTTGAGACTGCTCTGGTGAAACAACTGTGTTTGTTGAGAGAGATGAATACTGCTCCGGCGACTGATGGCGCGGTGTTTTTGCATGGATGTACTGATCGTCAGGACCATCAGGTACTACAATTGGTGTATGCATTTGAGTTGGAGTTACATCTACGCTGCATTCACCACGATGTTCCTTGAGAAAGGAAGCAGTCTTTTTGGCTGCTTCTCGTGCATGTTTCAACTGCTCAAACATTACCGCAGGAAATAATGGCGTGCCTTCATCGATCTCTTCGTCTTCTATCACAGGCGATAAATTCTGAGCTGGTTCAAACTCTTCAGGCTGTGGAAGGTGAGACATTGCAAAATCTTTCTGAAGAATTGCGATGTAATCTGTTAGGGATCGATTCTTTTCTTCCAATCGCTTGATTAACAACTCTGGCCCATCATTTTCCAAGTCAGCCACCCCAAGACTGTCGTTTGATGCAATCGACTTCTTCAAGCTTTCTATCTCTTCAAGCAGCGAAGCATTATCCAGTTCCAACCTATATTTTTCTCTTGCCGTGGGATCGAGCTGACCACGAAGCGACGAACATTCATCCTCCCTTTGCTTCAGCTCAAGTTCAAGCTGGCTTCGGGCAATCGCGGCTGCAGAAATTTCTTCTCTCAAGGATGAAATATTCTTCTTCAGTTCTTCAATATTGTCTTGAAGTTGAAGATGTTCCTCGCGTTTCTTAGTGTTGGACTGCTTTGCTGTAGAAAGTTCGTACTCGAGACTTTTGACTTGGCTTTCGAATTGACAAGCCGACTCCTCTGCTTGATCCCTTGCCCTCTCAGCAGACGCTAGCTTCTCACGTTGATCTGAAAGATTATTCTCCACAGTCATCAGCTTATGCTCAAGCCCAGAGATACTCGATCGCAAGATATTATTCTCCTTCGAAATACTACGGTCGGTGTTTTGAAGGGTTTTCATAGTCTCAAAATCTTTGTCCAATCTCTCTTTCATGGCTTGGTTATCTGCGATGAGGATGCTGGTTTCCTCCTCAAGCGCACTCATTTTTGATTTCACTTCATCGTTTTCACGTCTCAAAGCCTTGTTCTCATTCTGTGCAGTTGATACTCTCTCTTCCAAACTTGGCACTCGCAACTTTAGCTTTGCATTTTCCTCGCTCAGAGCTCCATTCTTACTCACACAGGAAGAATAATCATTTTGAAGTTTACTCATCTTCTCTCGTAAATCATTTCTCTCTGTTTCAAGCTTTGGGATTGCTGTTTCAGCATTGAGAAGAGACTGGCGAAGGTCGGACGCATCGGATAAGGACGCATTTATTTTTCGCTCGAGGTCTACAACTCTCTTGGCCAATTTTTCATTCTCTGCACTGGCAGCTTTATTTTCTTCCGTCAGAACCATGTTTTCTTGCTTACTTGCAACGAGTTCTGCACCTTTGCTATTCATCTGAGTCTCAATCCTTTGTGCCGCCTCGGATTTTATCCGCTCCACCTTGGTCTGATACGACTCTCTTTCATCCTTCAGTGTTTGCTCTAATTTGGCTTGGATAGATTCAAACTCTTGCCTGCTCTTCTCCGAATCCTCTAACAGCTGGTTCAATTGCTCTTCGAGGGCACGTTTCTCCTTGGTCAATTGATGCAACTCTCCCTTTCGCTTCATTAGGTCTCTTTCAGAGTCCAGTGCACGACGTTCCCAGTGTGCATGCGTATGACTACCACTAGTGGCACCTCCCTCTTGCACTTCCTCACGAAGAGCTTCGTTTTCTGCCTTGAGCAATTGATATGACTCTGCCGCCTTGTCCAATTTACTCGTTAACGCAACAAGTTGTTGTTTCAAAACACCATAATCGTTCTTTGATTTCTGAAGTAGCGCCCCACGAAGCTGTTCCAGCAGTGACGAAGATGCCTCACCACTACTTCCAGTATGATTACCAAAATCATCCCTCCATCGTGCCTCCCAAAGAGCTGCCTCTTGCCTGGCCTCCTCTTCCGATAATTCCAAAGAGTCAATCCGCCGTCGGTGTGACTTTATTTGATTCGCAAGAGCTTTATTTTCAGATAACAAATGTTCATGTTCAATTTCAAGCGATTGGAGCCTTGAGTGAAGAGGACCAGTCTCAGTTGATGTTGATGGATTATTGCGTAAGTTATTAGAAGCATGTGACATTTGATTTTGTTCGTAACTCACAACAGGTGGAGCAGCCACATCAGCTGTGACCTGTTGCACATCTTGAAGCTTATCGATCTGAGAAGCAGTTCTAAACTCCCTCGAGGAGCTTATGAATGAAGCAGTAATACTAGAGTGGTCATCATCGATTGTCATCGGGCCAGTTGACAATGGACTCTTTGACCTAGATTGCTGCTCTTGTTCTTTGTCATCTCCACCATCATTTTGATCTTTCAATGAGACATCAATATTTCCCCACCGTTTATGTGGCTTTAGCACTGCTGACTCGCCCTCATGAATTGATAGTGATGATGCTTCCGAACTGTTTATTGAGTCTAGAGTAAACGAATCAAACGGTGCTTCCTGTTCTTGCTGTTGTTGTTGCTGCTGCTCCATGTTCATTCCATTCATCCTGTCATTGGGATTATGTTCATCATTCATTCTGGGAAAAACTCCTTGCTCATGCCCTAAATTGTGTTTCTGATAATAGGAAGAACTCATGTACGCAGACGGATGAGATGTTGCCGTCGGTGGAGAAGCTTTGCGTGCTGAAAATTCAGATGCCATTGATTTTTGCAAATTCTGTGTAGCGGTTGTCATGTCGTTACTATTACTTTTCGTTGCGCCGATAGGATAAGCTGCATTGTTGTAGGGTGTAGCTAGCTCGTAATCTGATGACACATTTGAAAGAGCGTTGCTTCTGTATGCGCTGCTTGTCAATGAGGATGGAGTTGGGCCGCCGTTACGGTGGTGAGGTGTCCTGTCAACGTGATTGTTGCGGTGGTACATTCCGGCTGCTTGAGATTGTGGAGGTGCCCTTGCTTTGGTGGTGCTTTGTACAGCTGTGGCTCTAGATGGTGCTCTAGAAGGTAGTGCACATTCCCTCGGATCACGGGGAGAGGGAGACGGCGTGTTCATTGTCCATCGTTGGCGCTCATTATGATGTCCGTCATGATTGTTATCTCTATCTCTACCTTGTTCACCTTTCACCTTCACCTTCAAAATCAAAAATTGAAACGGCAGCGGCGCATCAGCCCTTCAAAATCACTATGGCAGCTCCTTGCCAAATTAACACTATCCAGCTCAACCAGCAGCTCATCAGCCACCTCAAGACGAGATTTGTCGTAGATGGATCATTATGATCTTTAATATGTTTATGCTATATTGTAATGCCTCTGTTCAATTTTTTCTGCTTTCTATTTTCTACCAAAATACTCTTGCTTGATATGTACCGAACTAACAATGGAGAGCCACAGCCACCAGGACCAACAAGTGCCTTCTAAAAGACAAGTGTAAGCAAAACAATGCAATGAGCGAGATATTGCAATGATCAAGCACCGTGTAAAAGGCAAATCCAGCTCCAAATATTGCTTTGTTTAGTTGTGCTGAGCCCCAATACCTCTCAGTGCTTGTGTGTGGATGCTTATCCTCGGGCTTTCAATAAATGAAGAGTGTGTCCTCACCTTGAATTCTTGCCTCTTTGCCTCCCACTTGGCGTCTATATCAGCCTGCTCCAGCTCTCGCTTGACTTCTTCATACTCGCTAGAAAGGTTGATTCCAAATGCCCACCACTGACCCTCCAGTAACAACGAACCGCCGTTAGGAGCATTGTAAATAGCTGTGCCATACAAAAGGACAACCATGCCTAAGATCTGAAGATAGCTCCATTGCGTCCACGCTTCTCCAAAGAGCGGATTGATGCAGTAATAGATGAACAAATCAGTTCCCCAGACCGTAATGGGTCTAAAGTTGTCTAGAATCGCATGCCACACAGAACTTAGTTGGAACGTCACCAAAACAGCTAAGAGGTTGTAGAAGAAGATTGCAAAGAAATAGATGCAGAAGGCTATCTGAATGTTTCTTGAATGTGTGAACATTTCCCATGTATTGAAAGGATCTTCATAAGATCCATGATCACTTCCCGGTAAATAATAGCCTAGCGGATACATCACACAGATGCTCAAGACGCTTCCCCATAATCCTTCCATTCCAATCAGTAGTAGCGGTGGAGCTGGAATATCCATCGTCATGACATGTTCTTCAAATACGAATTGAACGGCCTGAACAAAAGCCCCTGACATTAGCAGACAAACTCCCCAAAATGTTTCTGACGCGTTTGAATTGTTGATTCCTTCACCATCATCGCCTTCTCCAGAAGCCAACATTGCAGTACCCCCCACGATCACAACACTTACAACATTCCAAAACACACCCACCCAATGGTACTGGTGCAAATGATCCTTTAGCACGTGCTGCTTCATGAGTGCCACAAAAATGATCCCTGATCCTCGAAGCATTTGATAAATAGATACATCCAAATACTGCAGTCCCATCATACAGAGTGCCGTGGCGGCCAAATCAAAGATCGCCGGAATGGCAAGAAAGAAATACATCCATAACGGAATCTCTTTGGATGCAGTATCAACATTGGACTCATTGGCTTTCATTTTACTCGTCAGTGAAGTTGTTTCTGTAGGAATCTCAACGTCACCTTCATCCACACCACCCTGGTCGTCAAAGTCATATCCCGGAAACGAAATCTTGAATGCCCGAACAAACCAGTGCATAACTAGACCAAACATCATCCCCACAAACATGCCAAATGTTTGAAACAGCGGCTTCTGAAACAGTTCCACTGTAGGCATCCCATATTCATCGAGAGTCCCATTGGTCCCGTGTAGACCCATCATTGTCTTGCTACAGATCGAGCATCCTGTGCCAAAGATTATGGCGAGGAGGAAGAGGATGACTTCGTTTAGTCCACAGTTGTGAACGTTGGCCAAATTGTTCGACGATGACATGTGTGTGGCTATTGTTATCGACAATACAAGGACCAAAGCCAAAGAGGCAACTCACAGCCACAACTTATCAGTATTGTAATGCTATTGTAACAGAAGTTTTAGTACCTATGTCGGAAACTCACAGCCACAACTTTATTATGCGTAATGGTAGTTTCATGATGCAATTGCAACAACATAGCACACAAACACAACACTTCAAGATTCCAAAAAAAATCTAAAATCTGACCCGTGATCTGACATGGGGTTCGGGATCTCAAAGTGTACCCCCATGATTTAGATTGCAACTCTCTCTTCAGGTTACCGGATAAGGTATCGTACCCTCCTCCTGCCTCGCTCGTAGGCCTTTGGGTATATGGGGGCGAGGGGGAAGCCCCCCGATATTGAGGGTTCTGATTTGGTGGCAAAATCGTCTAAATGGGGGGAAAATGGTCCATATTAGCCAACATTTAGCTCGCTTTAGACGGAAATCACGGGAGATTCGCTAACTAACCGTCCCCCCCTTCTCGCCGGGGGGAATCTGGGGGGGAAATCCCCCCGATAAGGGGTAGGCTAGCCCCCCATACCCAAAGGCCTACTCGCTGTCGCTCGAGCTCGAGCGTCGAGTCAAATTTTGAACATCGACATCGGACATGGCTTAGCTTGGCTTGGACACGGCAACACTGACACCTGACTCACGCACTGATGAAGATGCCACCTTGAACATCGTCGGTGCTGATGACTTGGTTAGAAGTAGTATTAATTGCTTCATAGCGGTAGCAACCACTTGCACTATCCTCTATGTTGTACTGCAATGAGGACAGATATTTGAATTCACAGTTACAATAATAAGGTTCACCGGTGTATAAAAATGCAGCTTACATATTCTTTGACGGCAGCAACTTGCCTCGCCTACACTTCCGAGGCATTTGCTCCTTCTCCTCATTTATCTACGCGGGGTATTGCGATCTCCAACCTTGGTAGTACTGCTGTGGCTGTTGAAGAGGCAGCAACGTCTACTAATGCATCATCTGAAGCCATGTCTGAAGAGAAAGAAGTTATCAATATCGATGATGCCGATAACGCTGTGCCACCATCATCACCCGGGCTTGACGAAAACCATCTCTTCAAATGCACTGGCAGTGTAGAATATTGGCGTAATTTTCAAAGAGATGGGTTTCAATCACCACAAGAGAATCTCCTCGAAATATCCAACATCTCTCGACGATTTATCACATCACAAGATTCCGATGCAATCATCTATTGGGCGAAACATGTGGGTAGAAGTAGTTACTTTCTTGGGAATGCCGCGTTAGGTACTATTGCGAGTGGGTTACATGAACGATTTGTTACCAATAATAACAACAACAGTGACGGTTCAGATGGCAAAGAAGAAAGCAGAGGTATTACACTACCATTCAATATCAATTCATCATCAGCCACCCGAATTTTACTCGAAGCCTTTCTATGCTATGAACAAGATTACAAACAAATCTCCAGTGGGTCCTACTTGCAACCCTGGGACATGGAATTGAATCATCGTCAATCCTCCCCGATCAATGTATTGACACAAACCGGACGATTTGTCAATGAGGCCATTGCTACACTGGCACGACGCAACAGGCAGGCACAAGAGGATAAGAAGATTTGGATAGATGAGGCATCACAATCATTATATCCCGAGTACTATCGTAATGCGTTTCACTATCAATCCGACGGGTGGATGTCGGTTGACTCTTCGAACGTATATGAAACATCTACCGAGACATTATTCCTGGGTAGGCAGGATGCGATGCAACGTACGTCACTTGCTCCGCTTGTGGAGTATTCAAAGACACGCAAAGATAAGTCAAAACCCATGAAGGTATTGGAGGTAGCATGTGGAACTGGACGATTCATGACTTTTATGAGAGACAATCTACCAATTGATACCGAATGCACCGCGGTGGACTTGTCACCTTTCTATTTGGATAAGGCCAGAGATAATGATGCTTATTGGAGAAAGACACGTCGACAAGCAGACAACCTTGACAAAGGTGATATCAAACCACTACGGCTGGTGCAAGCTAATGCGGAGAATCTACCTTTTGACGAAGGATCTTTCGATGCAGTAGTTTGTGTGTACTTGTATCATGAACTGCCCCGTGAAGCGCGTGCCAAGGTATCTGCAGAAATGTCTCGTGTACTGAAGAAGGATGGGCTACTAGTATTTACTGATAGCATTCAGCGGGGTGACCGACCAAGCCTGGATGCATTCATTGTCAACTTCGAAAAGATGAACGAACCATATTACGTGGATTATACACAGGATGATTTGCCTGCGCACTTTATGAAGGAAGGTTTGAAGCCGATGGAAAAGACTGTTCGGAGTACGACAAAAAGTCTGACATTCAGGAAGAGTGATTGAGCAAAGGCAGATGAATTGTCCTGTCCTCATATGTAGATATTATCCAATAATAATAAGACGTGTAAATTGTACAGAACTGTGACGAGAGGTCTGAGCCTACATTATCATTGTGAACACATTTTCTGTCAAGTTAAAGGTCATGTCCATGTCTCACACATCAGCCACAGTAACGTTTACAAAAGTGACAGCGACAGCAATGAGCTAAGTATGGTTTCCCATGCACATGCAGCATTGTCTCCTAATTTGAATGGCTTATTCTCATTCTATTCTAATTCTATGTCCTAATCCTAAGTTGAATTACTTATTCCACGTCTTCATAATCTCTATGTCCATGTGACATGTTTCACCATTAACCTTACCACAACATTACAGCAGCAGTTGCAACAGCAACAATCGCAGCAGCAACATCAATGAACCCATTCATGACATGGATGGCACCATTGGAATCAAGATCAAATTCAAACTCATTTTTCTCAAGCTGAACTTCCACAGAAAACGAAGATTCCTGATCACCTGAACCTGAACTTTGCAATGCACGAGCACCAGTGGAAGTTGAGTCTGCAATCTCAACAGCAAGGCGACGGCGACTTCCAGAGAGCTTGAGGAACACAACACCACTCACTTCAGCACTGTTGGCCGATTCATAGCTAAAGAAGCTGGCAGGAATGATGGAAGCAACGTGGATTTCACTTTCATCTGGGTTCTTTGACTTTGATTTCGAAGAAATTGATGAATCTTTGAGACCTTTGTCCTCAACAATAACAAACATGTTGTCACTTCCTTGAGCCATCTGGAGA
The DNA here is from genome assembly GCA_037178625.1 of Skeletonema tropicum. NCBI lineage: Eukaryota > Bacillariophyta > Thalassiosirophyceae > Thalassiosirales > Thalassiosiraceae > Skeletonema > Skeletonema tropicum. Next base: position 1,949,593 of record CM074127.1, on the reverse strand, counting down.
CTTTGGAGATAGTCGATCTTCATTTCAGAATCAAGAGACTTGATGCAAATATTTAGGAAATCATTGACCCTAAGGATATTAGTATTGCACGCTTCCGAAATACCACCACAAGTACAAGCCTCGATGTAGTTCTCAATATTTGCGTTGGTCTGGTCAAAACCAAGAGAAATCTTGTCAAACTCTACATCATTTTCAGCGTTAAATGCAACCTCAAAATCAAAGTTAATTCCAATATTGCGCTGGAGTTCCTTGATAACCTTAACATCACCGGTGGCTTCAGAAGTCAACTGAACTATGACACAAAACTCGAGATTATCTGTACCTGGATTCCAGATGTTACTCCCCTCCACTGCTATAGAGTCCTTCTGGACGTCAACAAAGACCTGAAGCTGTTCATTTGAAGGATCATTCTCAATGGAAGAAGTAGAAAAATTAAGGGAAACATTCCCACCAGTGATTTTGCCATCACAACCTTTCGCGAGCAATTCAACATTGTAGTCACGTCCAATCCCAATGTTGTAGTTCAGGGTGATTTCACTTTCACTACCCCTTGTGAAGTTACTGGAAAACGAGTGAAACAACAGGTCCCAGCTCTTGATCGCAGATGTTGGAGAATTGGTGGGCGTGTCAAGACCAGACACCCTGGCACTGACGCCAAGGACGAGGAGGGCTGGAGAATTGGTGGGTGAGTCAAGCCCAGACCCAGACCCGGACGAATGTGTAGGCGGGTCGGTGGCAGAATTGGGTTGACAGCTGACACTTTCACTTCTGACATAGACATCTGCTCCGCCATTCAATAGACTACTAGAATGCAACCCAGTACTAGCCTCTGCATACACAATCTTGTTTTCTGCAATAGCAGCGCCGTGATCAATAATAGAGATCCATGGATCCTCACTAGCACCCCCTCGATTATACCAACTTGCAGTATAGCTGGACTCACTTTCCGAGGAGGCTACGATCTGTCTAGCTTCACCAGCATAATTTGCCCCATTGACTGCATCAGGAGTTGCAACGAGCCATTTGGTGCAGTCACCACTAGCGAGAAGGAACTGGTCGTAAGAGCAGCCTTGTGGAAATTTTGATAAGAACTTTACAGACCACGGATCATCGTCAACACCCTCTGTGCCATACACTTCAGTTCCAGCCAAGTTGTCACTGGCTGGGTGCCAATTACTGCCTGCTGGAACGTGACGAACTCTGACCCATCCACCTCCATGTGAATGATCACATTGACAACTGCCACTTTCACTTCTGACATAGACATCAGCTCCATCATTCAATAAACTACTAGAATGCAACCCAGTACTAGCCTCTGCATACACAATCTTGTTTTCTGCAATAGCAGCGCCGTGGTCAATAATGGAGATCCATGGATCCTCACTAGCACCCCCTCGATTATACCAACTTGCAGTATAGCTGGACTCACTTTCCGAGGAGGCTACGATCTGTCTAGCTTCACCAGCATAATTTGCCCCATTGACTGCATCAGGAGTTGCAACGAGCCATTTGGTGCAGTCACCACTAGCGAAAAGGAACTGGTCGTAAGAGCAGCCTTCTGGAAATTTTGATGAGAATTTGACAGACCACGGATCATCGTCAACACCCTCTGTGCCGTACACTTCGGTTCCGGCCAAGTTGTCACTGGCTGGGTGCCAATTACTGCCTGCTGGAACGTGACGAACTCTGACCCATCCACCTCCGTGTAGATGCTCACATCTCATAGCTTGACAACTGGCACTAGGACTTTCACTTCTGACATAAACATCAGCTCCATCATTCAATAAACTACTCGAATGCAACCCAATACTAGCCTCTGCATACACAATCTTGTTTTCTGCAGTAGCAGCGCCGTGGTCAATAATGGAGATCCATGGATCCTCACTAGCACCCCCTCGATTATACCAACTTGCAGTATAGCTGGACTCACTTTCCGAGGAGGCTACGATCTGCCTAGCTTCACCAGCATAATTTGCCCCATTGACTGCATCAGGAGTTGCAACGAGCCATTTGGTGCAGTCACCACTAGCAAAAAGGAACTGGTCATAAGAGCAGCCTTGTGGAAATTTTGATGAGAACTTCACAGACCACGGATCATCGTCAACACCCTCTGTGCCGTACACGTCGGTTCCGGCCAAGTTGTCACTGGCTGGGTGCCAATTACTGCCTGCTGGAACGTGACGAACTCTGACCCATCCACCTCCGTGTAGATGCTCACATCTCATAGCTTGACAACTGGCACTAGGACTTTCACTTCTGACATAAACATCAGCTCCATCATTCAATAAACTACTCGAATGCAACCCAATACTAGCCTCTGCATACACAATCTTGTTTTCTGCAGTAGCAGCGCCGTGGTCAATAATGGAGATCCATGGATCCTCACTAGCACCCCCTCGATTATACCAACTTGCAGTATAGCTAGACTCACTTTCCGAGGAGGCTACGATCTGCCTAGCTTCACCAGCATAATTTGCCCCATTGACTGCATCAGGAGTTGCAACGAGCCATTTGGTGCAGTCACCACTAGCAAAAAGGAACTGGTCATAAGAGCAGCCTTGTGGAAATTTTGATGAGAACTTCACAGACCACGGATCATCGTCAACACCCTCTGTGCCGTACACGTCGGTTCCGGCCAAGTTGTCACTGGCTGGGTGCCAATTACTGCCTGCTGGAACGTGACGAACTCTGACCCATCCACCTCCGTGTAGATGCTCACATCTCATAGCTTGACAACTGGCACTGGGACTTTCACTTCTGACATAGACATCAGCTCCATCATTCAATAAACTACTAGAATGCAACCCAGTACTAGCCTCTGCATACACAATCTTGTTTTCTGCAATAGCAGCGCCGTGGTCAATAATGGAGATCCATGGATCCTCACTAGCACCCCCTCGATTATACCAACTTGCAGTATAGCTGGACTCACTTTCCGAGGAGGCTACGATCTGTCTAGCTTCACCAGCATAATTTGCCCCATTGACTGCATCAGGAGTTGCAACGAGCCATTTGCATTTGGTGCAGTCACCACTAGCGAAAAGGAACTGGTCGTAAGAGCAGCCTTCTGGAAATTTTGATAAGAACTTTACAGACCACGGATCATCGTCAACACCCTCTGTGCCGTACACTTCGGTTCCGGCCAAGTTGTCACTGGCTGGGTGCCAATTACTGCCTGCTGGAACGTGACGAACTCTGACCCATCCACCTCCGTGTAGATGCTCACATCTCATAGCTTGACAACTGGCACTAGGACTTTCATTTCTGACATAAGCATCCGCTCCGCCATTCAATAGACTACTAGAATGCAACCCAGTACTAGCCTCTGCATACACAATCTTGTTTTCTACAGTAGCAGCGCCGTGGTCAATAGTGGAGATCCATGGATCCTCACTAGCACCCCCTCGATTATACCAACTTGCAGTATAGCTGGACTCACTTTCCGAGGAGGCTACGATCTGCCTAGCTTCACCAGCATAATTTGCCCCATTGACTGCATCAGGAGTTGCAACGAGCCATTTGGTGCAGTCACCACTAGCAAAAAGGAACTGGTCATAAGAGCAGTCTTGTGGAAATTTTGATGAGAACTTTACAGACCACGGATCATCGTCAACACCCTCTGTGCCGTACACGTCGGTTCCAGCCAAGTTGTCACTGGCTGGGTGCCAATTACTGCCTGCTGGAACGTGACGAACTCTGACCCATCCACCTCCGTGTAGATGCTCACATCTCATAGCTTGACTACTGGCACAGGGACTTTCACTTCTGACATAGACATCAGCTCCATCATTCAATAAACTACTAGAATGCAACCCAGTACTAGCCTCTGCATACACAATCTTGTTTTCTTCAATAGCAGCGCCGTGGTCAATAATGGAGATCCATGGATCCTCACTAGCACCCCCTCGATTATACCAACTTGCAGTATAGCTGGACTCACTTTCCGAGGAGGCTACGATCTGCCTAGCTTCACCAGCATAATTTGCCCCATTGACTGCATCAGGAGTTGCAACGAGCCATTTGGTGCAGTCACCACTAGCGAAAAGGAACTGGTCATAAGAGCAGCCTTCTGGAAATTTTGATGAGAATTTGACAGACCACGGATCATCGTCAACACCCTCTGTGCCGTACACTTCGGTTCCAGCCAAGTTGTCACTGGCTGGGTGCCAATTACTGCCTGCTGGAACGTGACGAACTCTGACCCATCCACCTCCGTGTAAATGCTCACACTTTTGAACTCCAGCTTGACAGTAGGACACCCTGGCACTGACGCCAAGGACGAGGAGGGTTGGAGCGGAGAGCCGCATCTTTTTCTTATGATCTTGATTGATAGAAGACGTTGTTGAAACTCGAGAGTAATATATAGTGGTCGATTTTGGCTAATCAATAGTACAAATATTCGCAGCCACAGGCTGTAGTAAGTATTTCAGTTCTACTTCTACCAGCGACAGCGACAGCGAGAATATTTTAATCTCTGTTTACAAGAAATTGATATTGCGAGAAGATGAAGAAATGAAAATCAACGGCAGCACTCGGCTCGCTCGTACCATAAAATTCAAAATCGACGTGTGGAACTTAATGACTCACAGCAGACATGATAACGCACGCACAGCAGAGAGTTTGGCTAGGTATGTGATCGACGGAAGGTTCGATGACTTCTCGATCAAGACCAAAAAAGTGACTGAATGTTCCAGACTTTTGGGTCATTATTTTTTTTTTTCAGAAAGAGAAGACAGGCAGGATCAATCACACAAATATTATTGTACACAAACCAGTATTGCATTCCTACGTCGACATGGCGTTTTGATCTCGCTTGGCTGAACTTCACACCCCTACCACCGGGGGCTGGGCGAGACGAGAGAAGACCATCAGAGAAGTCGCAGACCTAGCTTCTCTCTTCTCTCTTGTGCGGCCCAGTCCCCGGTGGTAGGGGTGTGAACTTCATGGTTCTGACTTCTGACTCAGAAGCAGTTTGCAACTAAAAGTGTCCGAAAGCTCTGAGTACCACAAAGATTTTTAATCTGATCGTGATGGGACTAAATTAGTAACAAGCATGATAGATAGATTATTTTAGTCACTACTCTATACCGGTGTCAGTAGAGAAAGAAGAATTTAAACCTAACAAAATGACCTGTACCGCAATTGTTAACGCTATGAACCCCAGAGTGGCGGGAGGCAAAAAAAAATTTACTAACAAAAGTGCTAATAAACATGGCGTCCGACCCGATCACTATATTTGCAGCGCGTTTAGCATGTTTTGTGATCAAGTTGAGCGACCGCTCGATGTTGCAATCGATTCAGCATGTCTTCTTTTGTCGGAAAGAAATCAATTTATAGTTTATACTCACAATATTGACCTCAGCCTAATCAGTTTCCTACCTCACCAAAATCGGCCATAATTGCATATTTACTAGGGAAATAAAAGTAGCTGGTTTTTTTACTAGCAATTTTCACGTAAAAGCCGACACACCGTGAGACAGCATACCCTTTCTAGCGGCAGTTGACAATGGAATTACGGCATAATATTAGGCAGACTATTCACTACTACCCTACTGAGAATAATACTGCTCTTGGAATCATTAAAATCGGGCTACTACAAGCGAAGTTCTGATATTTTTACTCTGTTTGCCCTCGTTTGCCCTGGGGTACATAGCGTTAATATCCTCTTATTGCCGAGAAGAAGCAACGCAGCAACACTACTATCTTCATAGATCACGGCAGATACCTCATCATCACATGACAACATGATATTTATTGCTCTTCTGCGGCTGCCAGCGTAATTCGGAATCGTTGAAGAATGGCCCCTTGTTGTGGGGATAGTTGGTGCCGATATTTTTGAGGAGGTACCCGGATAACAATGCATTTGTGGAAGTATCTGATAAATATGACCAGGATAAAACAAAAACAACTATACAACAACAACAATATTTCTCCGAAGAGTATCAAATGATCGCCAAACAACGCTATGATGTAGCCATCGGGTAAATTCCTTTCTTGTATTTTTGGCCAATTCGGGGCGAGAAATACAAAAAATACAAAGCTAAAAATGGAAAACACTATATGGAGGTGGTTTTTGTAATGGGAGTTTTTCGTAAATGATTCTTTCTCATTTTGAAGACGTTTAGTAAACGGATTTCATCAATAGGGAACTCATTTTAGTGGGATGGTCAAAATTCAAACGGCCATCCATTTTTCAAAAATCAGCACGCCACGATGATGGTATTCATCTACCGTATCAACAATTACTCACCATATAATCCCTTTTACAGCAACCATGCCTTTTATTATGTCCATGCCGTCCCCCGATGCCCCCGTAATGTCGGCACAAAGAAGAGGGGGTGAAAAAAGGTAAGATAATTTGTAAATAATTCACTTCTCCCCACCACACAATTTTAAAATCTCACGGCACTGCTCTGGTCGAATGTCGACCCTGATAATATATAGTACTTTACGGTCCGTCCATCACCACAACTATTCCCCTCCGATCGATGTGTAGTGTGGTGGAAAGACAGGCATCTCAATGAAAAAAGCAACCGCCACCACCGCAGGCACCGTTCGAAAGCAACTGCAGGTGCGTCGACCACCGCCACCACCGTAGGTATAGTAGGCACCGTTCAACAAAGCAACTTGTGCGTCGACCATGGTGCGTCGATGTCCCAAATAACTCCGCACCGCAGTTCCCATAACAATCAATTTAGGTGAGCTATTACTGGTTATATTTTTTCATATTATCGTATTTTGAATGTAACTAAGTACAAGATTTATTACTCATTTTATGTACAGGGGTTAGTCAACACCAACACTTTTACTTCCTACGAATTGTATCTTGTCTGTCATATTATGGATTCCCCCAAGACGCCCAAGGATGACATGGCAGTGATACTTGGGAATGATGATGATGGTGACAGCAGTGACGATTGGATTCATCATATGGACGATGCTTCTGATACATCAAATGAGGAAGATGAAGAGGTTGCAATGTTAAGTACTGCATTTGATGAGATGTCTTCTCCCACACGCCGCTCTAATAGGACAGTGCCTCCCCCGCCTCCCCGGCCATCTTTTCCTCCAGTCATCAACAATAGTAGTGAAGACAAAAGTGCACCATCCAAGAAGACACCTGCTGAAATTCATCAAGATTTGTTGGACAGTGAATTGCATCTTCTCACGGAAAAGGATTGGAAGGGAATCATTGTTCTTCAATGTGTGCCTATGACCAGTCTTGATGGTGCAGCTAAGGCAAGTGAGGCTCCCTCAGAGCGTGATATCTGTGAATACTTGAATGGTCAGAAAACTCGTTACAGTAGGTTGAACTTTTGTACAAGTGAGTTTCCTCCCCCCACGAATCTTGATATGGCATTCCATTCCAAGGATAAGGTATGGCTTGCCCTGAAGAGCTACATTATACGGCAATCACGGGCTACTCTATCCCCAGTTTTCTGCAGTGGTAGCAGCTCAGACGGTAAAGGACGAATGTTTTCTTGTTACTCGTTGAATGATGCAAATAGCAAGAGCAAACTGGGGAAGCGTGTTGAAGAGGAATACCGTAAAACCATTCTTGTCAATGACGGAGAGAGGGGGGAGCGCATCAATGGAAGAAGTGGTCCTAGAAGAAGATCTACCCAGGATATATCGAATGGAAAATGCGGCTTTAAGTTTACAGTGAGGTGTGACAGTCTGGGATATTATGTTACCCTTTTACGATGCGCTGGCCACTGCTATCATTGTCGTCATGTGAAATACAACTTCACTGATGTCGGAGTTCCTTTGCGACACTTGGAAAAGGAAGATTTGAAGGAATTGAAAGTTTGCTTATCTCTTTCGGGAAGTATCCCAGGATGGGGATACTTTCTCCAGCGATATCGACAGGGTCCTTAACGATTTCAAGGCAAACAAAGACATTGCCTATGCAGTCTTTTGGGATATTGGTTCCAAAGAGAAAGATGGTTGCAGACTAGTTAGTGAATGCTTCCTGGTAGAAGACGAATCTCCCACTGTGACAGATCTCACTGCTGATCCCAACATGGCAGAAGTTGTTGAAATGGTTCGAGATGATAGAAATGAACGCAAGATTGATTCCAGTCAGAATGTGTTCGTATCTATTATGTGGGCAGAGAAAGGTAAGTGGGCACTGATCACTTCCTAACTTGGACGTTATATGTCTAGTGAGGCAGCACTCCAATCAGCAGGTGGCCGGCCAGAACTGCTCAAGACAGTAAAAGATTGGGTGCGGAAAGTGATTACAAGCGAAAAGCTGTTCCGTTTTGATTTACGAATGCAGAAAAGAACTCTTCATACGTACTGCTCAAATGCTCACGAGTAAGTGTATCCATGCCTTTTTTATGCTTTTCATGTACACAACAACTCTGTGCACCATTACTCACCATCTGTTTATGAACTTTTAATGCCCAACAAGAGGCACAAACTTAGGTATGAAGAATCATTCCATTCCATTGAAAGCTAGTGCATCCATGTCAAAAATGCTAAGGCCCTCATCATGCAATCAAAGATGAAGACTGCAGCATTAAATGAAGAGGCATATCGTAATGTTAAGAACTCCAACAAGAAATGGTCTAACTTCCCTACTGCTCCCTATCTGACACCTTTTGCAGAAGGACTCGTGCATTCCATCATGTCCAGACAAGACCTCTACACAGTGAAGCGAGTAGGGAAGCAAGAGTTTGAAGTCTATTGCAGTGCTTGTGTTGAGCCGTACACTGCTGACCCATCAGTCTCTGAAGAGAAATGCCCAATTCCTCGTTTTCATAGAACTAGGAGAGTGTTTGTAGATGATGATGGATTCTGCTCATGTTCGTGTTGTTATTTCCAACAAGTTGGAATCCCATGCCCTCACATGGCAAAAGTTTTTGATGCTGTGGATTCAGATTGGGATGGATTTCTCCACACAGATGTGTCTGTGCGCTGGAGGAGCCAGTATCATTACTTTGCGTATCAATTCCCGGGTCATGGTGAACTCACGCAGCTGTTTCACAATGCTCGTCATAATGATGTCAAGGGACCGAAATTATGTTTGGACTTGCTCAACGATAAATGCATGTCCATTGAAGGTCGTTCCAACGATCTTGGTGCAGTGCATCGTCTGAAGAACTACAACGTTGAGGATATCTCTCAGGCTTTAGGTGGTACTTTAGATGGATGCATTGTCTCCTGTTACACGACCCAGACTGAAATGGAGAGGGATATGCTTCTATCGCAAGATGCAAGTCCCGATCCACAGATCTTTTCTATGTCACTTGAAGACTACCAGTTTCGACCTGACGGTTCCTTACCACCGGGCGTAAGTTTGAGAAGTGCACTTGGGGCTCAATGGAATGATGCCTGCAATACTTGCGAGAATCATCCACAGCTTAGTAAAGAGCTATCTGAAGCTCTCAAAATTATTGCTCAAAAAGGAAGAAAGCTAGATAGTGAGAAGATGTCAAATGCTGAGAGGAACGGTAAAACAGTACCCATTGTAACTGGGAGGTACAATGGGTCTGCTCGAGTGTATAACACCAAAAATAATCCAATGCAATGTTACACTTTATCATCAATATTATATGTTGTGTCTCTGTCGCTTTCTCCGCACGTATCTGCTTGTCTTCCTCAGAGTCCCATCGATGACGATGATGGTAGCGCAGGTCCAGTGCAACCCCATCACTTTGGTTGGAAGCAAGCACTCCTGGTTATGCCAAGCTGGGGAAGATAGCAGCATGACCATAGAAGCAAGAGGCTGAATAGGGCGGCAAAAGAGAGCTTCTTGTGCCTTCGGGGATTGTTGACAACAGCTCAGAGTTGCCCATTAAGGCTGGTTTCATTGCAGAAGCAAAAGGGCGTCCTAAAATGAATGCATTCCATGACTTCATGCCGGTGCCTAAGGCGGACGGCGCGGTCACAATCCCGCTTGGCGTAATTCCAATCCAGCCGAGGTGGATGCCATGCAAATTTGGTATCATCCCAATCAATCAACTAATACTGTAGGAGATAAAGAAAGATATATTATTAGTGATATAATAACAATAATAAAATTAACAATAATAACAAATGAATGAATTTACCTGATGCACAGTCTTTGACACAAACACGCACATAATTATCCAACACCGCAACTTTATTATAACATTATTTCAATTGGAAAGAAGGAAATTATAGGATCGGTAGTGGCAAATATATACACCTCTCTTTAGAGGCACAACACAGGAACTGTGATGGGCACTGGCCTCTCGACCGCACCTGTATATAGCGCATAAATCCATGTAACAAATTGGGTTGGCAAATATATACACCTCTCTTTAGAGGCACAACACAGGAACTGTGATCGGAATCATGATTCTGAATGGAATCAAGAAGGGAGGTCACAGACCTGAAAACAGAGGGTGATTCCATCTGGAATCATGATTCTGAAGGCTAGTTCTATGAAATGAAATAAATGTGGTAAAAATAAAGTTTAGGGTTGACTCTGAGAATATCGTCATATGTTTACATGGAATGGACTCACCTTTAAAGGTTTAAAGTAGGGCAAGGGGTACAACAACTCCACTTACATGAGCAGACAGTCTTCCGTCAATTGTTGCTTGACCTTAACAAACATCCTTGCACGGAACAGAACACTGAGCCACCCGATGTTAATTGAATTGAAGCATAAAGCTGTTAAAGGAACCGTCAACTTCATCCTAGGGAAGCAGGTGGAGTATATTGTAGAAAATTCTTCCGTCCATTGCAGTGATGTGCAACACACACAATCATCATAGAATGAAGAGCAACCAAACATGGATGTAGCTATAGCTTTCCACAAGGTTCCCACCCATTACGATGAAAATGAGCATAGATCACCACCTTCAATTGACGACCAAGATCATGAAAATATTGCAACGAGCAAACTTGACTTCCTATCGAGAGCAGACAGTCTTCCGTCCATAACTTGGCCTTAGCGAACATCGCCATTGATAGGGCGTTCATATACATAGGCTAGTGTAGAGACAAAATTGAAGTAGTACGGTGGCTATCTATTTCATCGAAATAGAAAAAAGATAATTTCTCCAGATTTCCAGCAAATCGCTCTGCATCAGCAACGTTGGTGATAGGTTCATAAGATTATGATAAATAGCTATTAGAAGAAATGAAAGTATGGTGAGAAAGAGCAATAAATGACAGTGGTGTGAGTTGATGTGGAAAATAAAGAAAAAAATGTATCAGTTTTTTTTTATATTACCTTTTCCCCCGGATTCTTGCTCAAACTTCGTACAATAGGATGGACCGACATCATCGAAGGCGTGATTGCTGTAAAATTGTTGGGGGGGGAGGCTGGTGAAGAAGGAATTGTAGCGGCTGCATAGCATGGTTGTGATGGCTGGAAGGCGCATAGCATGGTTGTGATGGCTGGAAGTTGCGGCGAGATGGGTTTGGAAGGGTGCGGTGTTGCAGTTTGGATCGTGATATCTGAGATGCTAACCAATAATAGCGACCTTTGCAGCCAGAGCGCTGATAAACAACCGAAATGCCACCGTCTAGAAGAGGTTCCTGTGTGTGCGGGATTGTTTCCGGATTCGATGAGTAACGACTTTTTTGGATGGTAAATGAAATAGACACATAACATTGTTATTTACCCGAATTTTCCTACGCTACGGGCGGCATATGTTGATTGTGTTTGTGATGAATAGAGGAGGTGTTGACCTTGCTTCATGCTGGTTGCTGTTTGATGAAAGCAGCAATTATGTTGTGTGGCGTCGCGACATGGTCGACGCACCTGCAGTTGATTTTGAACGGTGCGTGCGTGCGGTGGTGATGGCGGTTGCTTTTTTCATTGAGATGCCTGTCTTTCCACCACACTACACATCGATCGGAGGGGAATAGTTGTGGTGATGGACGGACCGTAAAGTACTATATATTATCAGGGTCATATTTTCGATGATTTGTCATCATCTCAGGCGTTTACCAGCCTTATTGACCGCAAATTAATTATTTTGATGGGACGCCGCCGCCATCATCATGCGCCACGTGAACACGACGACGAACGGTCAAGAAAAGGGCTATTTTTCAAGGCTGCACAGAAAACTCTCCCGTGTAATTATGTGGCTAGGCATGGTAACTCTCATTGGATGGCAAGCCAGCTAGCGAAATCGGCTGTTATGGAATGTCACTTGTAGGCATCGATGAGTACCAATAACGGTTTCAAACTTACGTCCACGCTGAAGAGTCCGACTACCTGCTGCAATCGCTACAGACGTATAGATGGCAGTTCCATTTTCGATGATGATTGCTGTGTTTTTACCTGCAGACAGTGGTGATAATAGAATCAAGGTGAGTGGTGCTATGAAATATTTTCATTCTCTTGCATTATTCACAATTTGTAACATTCTTTTTATCATTTTGGTGTGCCCACTATTTCTTTTCTACGCAACAATAGATAGCCACTGTACAACGGCGATGTTCGTCATGGTCAAGCAATGGACGGAAGACGCAGATCGACGTCGAATGATTGACGGAGAGAAGATTTGAATTGAAGCCTCCCATTGTGATGTCTGGCACTACTTTTCCGATTGGAAGGGGAGAAGCCAAATGAATATGGTCGAAGCAATATTTCTTTTCATTTCTACTCAAAATCAATTACTTCTTAGTTGGTCTGCCAAGCTTGCACACTTCCCACGAGATTTGCAGGTTGCCCTTTTCCTGGGACTTCGCCCAAGGAATGTCTTCATCGACATATTCAAAATTACCCTATCCTTTCGCGACGATCCAATCCCCTCCTCTGGCATAGGACGAGGAGAAGGGGCTAAGGCCTTTGACAAGTTGGAGGGAGATTTGATGTGTCTCTTATATTTACATCGTTGGAGGGAGATGCAGAAGCAACTGCGTGGGAGTCTGCTGGCACTATTGATCGATTTCATCTGAAGATGGGAGAGAGGAAGTTTCCCATTCACGAGGACATCGTGCAACTGTGTTCCTCATCACATCCCTGCTGGTGGGATGAAGATGGATGATGTCAAGCAATGGGCGGTAGACAGTCAATTAAGGGTGGTCGGTTGTCCTAACTAGCGTATGTCTTTGAACGCCCTATCAACGGTGATGTTCGCTTACTCCAAGTTATGGACGGACTGCTCTCGATATTGTCGATGAGCTTCCATACTTCCCTCGAGATAGCAGGTTGGCTACTTCTATTTAATACTTACGTCAAGAAGTCTGATCTTGAAGAGCTGTACACAAGTGCAGCAATTCGGTGTGGTATGGACGGAAGTAGCTTGCAGATAAACTCAATTTGTGAGTTTTGTGAACTATTATCGTCTATGATTGTAATCAATTAGTCTATACATCTAACTCAATTTTATCTTATCTATATCATTCCACAGAGAACATGGTATCTTTTCATTCCCACATCTACATCAGTTACTTTGTTGGGCTACAAGCTTTCCTCTTCCTAATAGGCTTTCTCTTCGTTGAAGTCTCCGGTTGGCTTTGCATTCCAGTACATTCTGTGGGAGGAAGATCACCCTTCTGTTTCCTCGCTTCATTTAAGAGAGCCCAACCACCTCCATATAAAATTAGTTACAAATAATATGAGTTTAGCCAGAAAGCGTCTTTAAAATCAGAAACAATCATTTAGGAAAAACTCCCATTACAAAAACCACCTCCATATAAAATCTGCCAATTCGAAATAATGGACAACAACCTCACATTCTGGTCAATAACATCGATGCCCCAGCTAACATCAATACCTAAACACCCCAACAAGCTCATCTAAGAGTCTTCATCATTGATACGGCACATGAGAGGGTTTCTAGAGGGTCTACTTCAGTCCGATTGCCTCAACATAAACCTTAACTTCGAACTTGACTGATGACACGCTCAACAACAGCACTGGAAGCCTTTACAAGAACAACCAACCATGCAGCGGTTGCAAAGAAATTCAGATTATGGTGATATGTCTTCCTCCACCCCCAGACACGGCGAGCCTTCTCAATAGGACCAACTCTCAAAGTTTGCCAGCATATCTTCCTGATTAGACTGCTGCTTCTTAGAAAGCTTTCATGATACTCCTCCGCATCATCAGAATAGTATTCTACAGTCTTCTGGTTTATCCAAAGAGGTCACCGCTGATCATCGTCAATCTTCTTCTCCGGTTGCGTTGATGCTTGCTCTTCGCTTCGTTCCGCTTCAATGCTTTTGGTGTCTAAAGTAACGCTGATGTCAAAATGGACGTACTTTAAGATTTCCGTTAATTTTAACGCTGATGACGTACTTTAAGATTTCCGTTAATTTTAACGCTGATGTCAAAATGGCGCCAAGGTAAACGTAGTCCGGACATTCTTTAGTGCCGGATATCGATGATGTGACATAGATGAGACATAGGAATTGGTACTATCCTACTGGGGCATCCGCATAGACCATCTTTTTGTATTTTTTGGGGGAATTTGGCCAAATCGACTTTGGAATTAACCCGATACTTAGCTACCTGTATGATGACCTAGAACACTCGCTGCTCGCGAGTTGGAATCAAACTGATGCTTCCTGCCCCATCGATGACATCGGCATTACTTCAGACCAACGTAGACAAGAGTAACAAATATCTGTTGAGAAGGAGGCTGATCGTACGTGATAATGATCGGAAAGGGTTCAATATGTGTGTCTTGCAGCAATGAACGGTATGATGTGCAATAGTAAGACTGGGAAGTCCTACCTGGCCAAAGCAAAGCACGTAGCTCAAAGCATTTAGAACTGCCAATTCAGAAGTATTACGTATATTGACAAGTATCAAATGTCATTGAATCTTTTGAGTTGTAGTAGCAGCACTATTGTAGCCTGGAGAAGCTGATTACAGTTTCCAACTTTACTCATATTCTACAACAACACGTGACGCACAACACATATAACAATTGCTGTATTGTATTATGTTGTGTCACAGCATCACCTTTACATGCAACTTCATAAAACCTTGCAGAATACGAGAGGAAGTACCAAAGATTATACTCAATATCGGCGGTAGTATGAGCTCTTGTTTTAATCGTCCCATGATAGATTGGCCGCGGCTGTCATACTTTAGAGGAGGTGGTATCTCTAAAAGTTCGTCAATGGTACCGACAAGATTTATAATTATTCCATCCGCACGACACTTTCGTCACGCCCAAATAACATCATGAATTCCACATATGAAATGATGAAGCGATTTACTCCCCGTCGTTTGGTTCTACTCATTTCCTCGATGTCTATGATAGGTTGATAAGTGAACGCAAAGTAGCAATAACTGGACGGTTAAATGACAATCATAGATTTTTCCGTGCATATAGTGCTTGAAACTGACTGCATTGACGATTGAAGAGTCCTACTTCGGGTGGTGGCTTCTAATAATATAACAGAAATTTTAAAGTACCCACTGTTTCACTTCTACTCTCATCCAAACTAGATGTGATCGGTGATATGTGAACAGCACATTGTAACATTCGTGAGTTCATCAACTTATGCAATGGGAGAAATAATGGTATTACTAATGCAAAAATAATCTTACCTTTTCTAGCCCCATGTTCTTCGCTTGCAGCGGTTATCGCTGATTAACCACGAACCTCTGGAACCACAGCGATGGACATCAAGGACACGGCAAGGATATATTGAGGATGACGAGAGGGCATGGTAGGTGGTGAGGCGGCCGACAGCGCTCATCATGGTCATTGTCTGAGTTGGGCTGCGCGTAAAAGTTTGCTATCTTTGAATCATTGGACTACCTCTTTCTAAGACTTTCTCCTACGTGGTGGCTGCGTTACATGGTTGTTACGAAAGTGGTGGTGGTAACATATGTTTCAACTTTTATATATGCGCGGCACGCGCCGGTGTATTACTTAACGGCGCGGCGTATTACTTAGGACATCCCATAATACCGACACCTGTGAGACAGCACATACATCGACTGGAATCTAATGGAATCACAGCATACTTATATAATACTAGCCTCGCTGACGCTCGTCTAGCCGCTGCGCGGGTTTTCTAAATAAGAGAGGAGGCACCGGCTATCTACTACGATATTGATTGTGTCTACTTATATACATAGCAGTATTCAAATAGTACGTTATGTAACACTTTAATAATTATGTAATAAAGGTTGTACATTGCCTTCTACGAATGCTGTGTAGTGATTACTGAGAAACGGTTGGGAGAATATTGATTTATGTGAGAGGGATTATCTATGAAGAGGTTTAATGTGAACGTGTGGAAACGATTGAAGACAGGTAGGAAGAAATTAGAGCGAGACGTAAATCATTTGGTGAAATAATATTCTACAGGACTGTTAGTATGATTTGGCAGAGTTAGTACCCACTCTCGGATTCCTTCTTAATGTTGGTGAAAGTGGTGATGTAATTGACGTTAGAAGTGAGAGCCTTGTTGTACAATGTAAGAGTATCATGTTCATTTCTGATATTGTTGAGGGTTTCAAGATCGACCCCAGAACTCTGTGCTAAGTTACACACAATATCAAATTTTGTTTTCCAGTTAGTCAAGAGTCCGATTTGACTTCATCGTTCTCGTAGTAGACTTGCTCGCTGACCTCGACCCTGACAATATAAATGTTTTCAAACTGACCACACTTCTTTCCTCTCTTCCATTCACCGAATCCGAGTAGGTCCATTTGCCTCTTCCGTGTGTCCCCCCCTGAACAATCAAATCTAAGCCAATCAAAGAAAGAGTCAATCGAAAATTCTAAACACGGGGGGGCAAGGGGGGGTGTCCCCCCTGAACAATCAAATCTAAGCCAATCAAAGAAAGAGTCAATCGAAAATTCTAAACACGGGGGGGGCAAGGGGGGGTGTCCCCCCCTGAACATTCAAATCTAAGGCAATCAAAGAAAGAGTCAATCGAAAACTCTAAAAACGGGGGGGGGCAAGGGGTCAAATCAAGCCAATCAAAGAAAGAGTCGATCGAAAATGCCCGTGAAGGCCAAAGGACACGCCAAAGGGCCCGGACAGAACGACAGAACGACCGACCGACCGACGACCGACCGACCGAACGACAGAACGAACGACCGACAGAACGACAGAACGAACGACCGACAGAACGACAGAACGACAGAACGAACGACCGAACGACAGAACGAACGACTTAGCTCCTCTCATTATTTAGATTTTAGGCAGACTCTCCACTACCACCCTACTCAGAGTAAACTGCTTGGAATCATTAAAATCTACAGCAGTAAGCGACACCGCTTGGCTTGTAGTTTTATGTTTAGATGTGGCTAAATTCATTTCGTCTTGAACTATTCAACACAAGAAAAAAATCGTCTTCACCAGCTTTGCACTGTGCACAACTCTCATGTCGCTTCCTGGTGCTGTTGCCGGCTACAAAGGCAGCGTTGCACAAAACAGCATGATGTCAAAATACTCAAAGGTTCTGGTATCAGCTGCTGTGTTTATATATATTGGATCTCTGCTGGCGCTTCTGAAAATGATGCGCATTATTGATAATCACCAAGTTGGAGATATTATGAGTCCTGAAAAGATCAAAACTGAAATTAATTATGCTAAGTCACCTAGGGATTTGACGGAGCCGTCGACAACGAAAAGAGATCAAAGAAATCAATACAATGAAATGGCAATGGAAATAGCGGCTAAATGGAATCTTACAACCCCTAATGCAGCCTCTTTACTGGTTCAGCAATTTGAAAAAGCAAATGATTACAATCCAGAGCAGGATTTTTTTCACTTTCACCATCTTTACAAGAGTGGGGGTACTTCTATCAGCAATTTCATGGACCAAACCGTGGGGCTACGGAAAGTTGGCAAATATTGGGAAGGGATACTGCCGGGATCCTACGAATCAGGTGATTTTGACCATGATGAGGCACTGTTAGATATCAATAAGCGACTTGCGGAGGGTACCAAACGTGAAGACTTGCCATACAAAGCTTCATACGCACACACTGGCTTGCGACCTGTTTATGGACCCCATAGAACCAAAACTGCCAAGTTCTTTCAAGAACAAATGCCAAACAAACGACTCCGGGCTATTACAATGCTGAGAGAACCAACTGATTTTCGGGCATCAAATCATGCAATGATTATGTGTGGCTTGAATGCAGAGATTAACAAATTTAATCGACAACGGGCGAAAGAAGGTCTTGATCAAGTGTGTTCTCCTAAAGATGGACTGAATGTTAGTGCACTGGTTGATATCAAGACACAAAACTTGATCGACAAATGTAAAAGTGGGGCGAAAGTCAACGGTCAGCAAAAACAGCAATGCCAAGATCATGCTAAAGGAGTCGATATATTCGAGCACTGCCGCTCTCCATCTCACTTACTTGCGCATTATCAATATGACAAGCACTATCGCTCCATGTTCAAAGGATTAATGGGAAGGTATCACCGTGGGCAAGAATTTGGGGGCACAGCCTATGTTGGCATGAGCTTCGGGTATAAAAGTGCTGAGGAATCTGAAGGATATTCTGTTGAGAACGTTGAAGAGTATACACTGCAAGATTTGGGTGGCCTCGATTTAACAATCAGTGGTGCAGGCGATGGTAGCCCTCCTGAGCCAGATTTTATCTGGTTTGGGATAACAGAGAGAATGAAAGAGTCGACCATTCTGTTTTACTATTATTTCAAATCAAAACCGCTGGAGAGAATACCTCAACATCGCATTCAAGACTGCCATCCAACAGAATCTGTGGGTTGGACAGCGGAACACAGAGAAATTGTGAAACAGAAAGAACCAGCAGACTACGCCGTCTGGAGAGCTGCAAATGCAATACTTGATGTCCGTATGACAAAAATGAAGATGGAAATTCAAGCGCAACTTGATGCTGGCGTGTCGAAAGAAGCTCTGTATTATGTTGATTGGAACACATTAGAAGCACTTTAATTTGTAAACAAGTTAATTCCTGTTTAAAGCTGATCTATCAGCTGATCTATCATTCCAGTACGAGTCACTTACTATCTTAAAGGACTCCATCAGTATTTCAAAACTAACATTCCCTCAGTAGTGAAAAACACTTGCAAAAAATGCTACACACGTAGTACTACTCGGCGGGGATAGGTACTATACAAGCGCAGGAAGATTGCTCTCATATACAAGCGATGCTACAGTGTCGTAGCCGATCTGAGAGGTCCAGTGTGGGCTGGCCAGCAGCACTCCATTCTACCAAATCGTATCCCATGTCGTCAATATGCGCATGAGCCGCTTCTAGTGGCCCATTATACTCGGCGGTGCTACCGTACAAGCTCATTTGCACTGCACAGGAAGATTGCTCTCATACAAGCGATGCTACAGTGTCGTAGCCGATCTGAGAGGTCCAGTGTGGGCTGGTCAACAGCACTCCATTCTACCAAATCGTATCTATCGTCATCAATACACGCATGAGCCGCTTCTAGTGGCCCATTATACTCGGTGGTGATACCATACAAGATCATTAGCACTGCACAAGAAGATTGCTCTCATACAAGCGATGCTACAGTGTCGTAGCCGATCTGAGAGGTCCAGTGTGGGCTGGCCAGCAGCACTCCATTCTACCTAATCGCATCCCATGTCGTCAATATGCGCATGAGCCGCTTCTAGTGGCCCATTATACTCGGCGGTAATACCATACAAACTCATTTGCACTGCACAAGAAGATTGCTCTCATACAAGCGATGCTACAGTGTCGTAGCCGATCTGAGAGGTCCAGTGTGGGCTGGCCAGCAGCACTCCATTCTACCAAAATGTATCCCATGTCGTCAATACACGCATGAGCCGCTTCTAGTGGCCCATTATACTCGGCGGTGATACCGTACAAGCTCATTTGCACTGCACAGGAAGATTGCTCTCATACAAGCGATGCTACAGTGTCGTAACCGATCTGAGAGGTCCAGTGTTGGCTGGCCAGCAGCACTCCATTCTACCAAATCGTATACCATGTCGTCAATATGCGCATGAGCCGCTTCTAGTGGCCCATTATACTCGGCGGTGATACCGTACAAGCTCATTTGCACTGCACAGGAAGATTGCTCTCAAACAAGCGATGCTACAGTGTCGTAACCGATCTGAGAGGTCCAGTGTGGGCTGGCCAGCAGCACTCCATTCTACCAAAATGTATCCCATGTCGTCAATATGCGCATGAGCCGCTTCTAGTGGCCCATTATACTCGGTGGTGATACCATACAAGCTCATTTGCACTGCACAGGAAGATTGCTCTCATATACAAGCGATGCTACAGTGTCTTAGCCGATCTGAGAGGTCCAGTGTGGGCTGGCCAGCAGCACTCCATTCTACCAAATCGTATCCCATGTCGTCAATATGCGCATGAGCCGCTTCTAGTGGCCCATTATACTCGGCGGTGATACCGTACAAGCTCATTTGCACTGCGCAGGAAGATTGCTCTCATATACAAGCGATGCTACAGTCTGGTAGCCGATCTGAGAGGTCCAGTGTGGGCTGGTCAACAGCACTCCATTCTACCAAATCGTATCTATCGTCATCAATACACGCATGAGCCGCTTCTAGTGGCCCATTATACTCGGCGGTGATACCATACAAGATCATTAGCACTGCACAAGAAGATTGCTCTCATACAAGCGATGCTACAGTGTCGTAGCCGATCTGAGAGGTCCAGTGTGGGCTGGCCAGCAGCACTCCATTCTACCTAATCGCATCCCATGTCGTCAATATGCGCATGAGCCGCTTCTAGTGGCCCATTATACTCGGCGGTTATACCATACAAGCTCATTTGCACTGCGCAGGAAGATTGCTCTCATACAAGCGATGCTACAGTGTCGTAGCCGATCTGAGAGGTCCAGTGTGGGCTGGCCAGCAGCACTCCATTCTACCAAAATGTATCCCATGTCGTCAATACACGCATGAGCCGCTTCTAGTGGCCCATTATACTCGGCGGTGATACCGTACAAGCTCATTTGCACTGCACAGGAAGATTGCTCTCAAACAAGCGATGCTACAGTGTCGTAACCGATCTGTGAGGTCCAGTGTTGGCTGGCCAGCAGC
Source organism: Skeletonema tropicum (assembly GCA_037178625.1). NCBI lineage: Eukaryota > Bacillariophyta > Thalassiosirophyceae > Thalassiosirales > Thalassiosiraceae > Skeletonema > Skeletonema tropicum. The sequence continues at coordinate 1,928,641 of CM074127.1, read as the reverse complement.
ACTCCATTCTACCAAATCGTATACCATGTGGTCAATATGCGCATGAGCCGCTTCTAGTGGCCCATTATACTCGGCGGTGATACCGTACAAGCTCATTTGCACTGCACAAGAAGATTGCTCTCAAACAAGCGATGCTACAGTGTCGTAACCGATCTGAGAGGTCCAGTGTGGGCTGGCCAGCAGCACTCCATTCTACCAAAATGTATCCCATGTCGTCAATATGCGCATGAGCCGCTTCTAGTGGCCCATTATACTCGGCGGTGATACCGTACAAGCTCATTTGCACTGCGCAGGAAGATTGCTCTCATATACAAGCGATGCTACAGTCTGGTAGCCGATCTGAGAGGTCCAGTGTGGGCTGGTCAACAGCACTCCATTCTACCAAATCGTATCTATCGTCATCAATACACGCATGAGCCGCTTCTAGTGGCCCATTATACTCGGCGGTGATACCATACAAGATCAGTAGCACTGCACAAGAAGATTGCTCTCATACAAGCGATGCTACAGTCTGGTAGCCGATCTGAGAGGTCCAGTGTGGGCTGGCCAGCAGCACTCCATTCTACCTAATCGCATCCCATGTCGTCAATATGCGCATGAGCCGCTTCTAGTGGCCCATTATACTCGGCGGTGATACCGTACAAGCTCATTTGCACTGCGCAGGAAGATTGCTCTCATATACAAGCGATGCTACAGTCTGGTAGCCGATCTGAGAGGTCCAGTGTGGGCTGGTCAACAGCACTCCATTCTACCAAATCGTATCTATCGTCATCAATACACGCATGAGCCGCTTCTAGTGGCCCATTATACTCGGCGGTGATACCATACAAGATCAGTAGCACTGCACAAGAAGATTGCTCTCATACAAGCGATGCTACAGTCTGGTAGCCGATCTGAGAGGTCCAGTGTGGGCTGGCCAGCAGCACTCCATTCTACCTAATCGCATCCCATGTCGTCAATATGCGCATGAGCCGCTTCTAGTGGCCCATTATACTCGGCGGTGATACCGTACAAGCTCATTTGCACTGCGCAGGAAGATTGCTCTCATATACAAGCGATGCTACAGTCTGGTAGCCGATCTGAGAGGTCCAGTGTGGGCTGGTCAACAGCACTCCATTCTACCAAATCGTATCTATCGTCATCAATACACGCATGAGCCGCTTCTAGTGGCCCATTATAGTCGGCGGTGATACCATACAAGATCATTAGCACTGCACAAGAAGATTGCTCTCATACAAGCGATGCTACAGTGTCGTAGCCGATCTGAGAGGTCCAGTGTGGGCTGGCCAGCAGCACTCCATTCTACCTAATCGCATCCCATGTCGTCAATATGCGCATTAGCCGCTTCTAGTGGCCCATTATACTCGGCGGTTATACCATACAAGCTCATTTGCACTGCGCAGGAAGATTGCTCTCATACAAGCGATGCTACAGTGTCGTAGCCGATCTGAGAGGTCCAGTGTGGGCTGGCCAGCAGCACTCCATTCTACCAAAATGTATCCCATGTCGTCAATACACGCATGAGCCGCTTCTAGTGGCCCATTATACTCGGCGGTGATACCGTACAAGCTCATTTGCACTGCACAGGAAGATTGCTCTCAAACAAGCGATGCTACAGTGTCGTAACCGATCTGTGAGGTCCAGTGTTGGCTGGCCAGCAGCACTCCATTCTACCAAATCGTATACCATGTGGTCAATATGCGCATGAGCCGCTTCTAGTGGCCCATTATACTCGGCGGTGATACCGTACAAGCTCATTTGCACTGCGCAGGAAGATTGCTCTCATATACAAGCGATGCTACAGTCTGGTAGCCGATCTGAGAGGTCCAGTGTGGGCTGGTCAACAGCACTCCATTCTACCAAATCGTATCTATCGTCATCAATACACGCATGAGCCGCTTCTAGTGGCCCATTATAGTCGGCGGTGATACCATACAAGATCAGTAGCACTGCACAAGAAGATTGCTCTCATACAAGCGATGCTACAGTGTCGTAGCCGATCTGAGAGGTCCAGTGTGGGCTGGCCAGCAGCACTCCATTCTACCTAATCGCATCCCATGTCGTCAATATGCGCATGAGCCGCTTCTAGTGGCCCATTATACTCGGCGGTGATACCGTACAAGCTCATTTGCACTGCGCAGGAAGATTGCTCTCATATACAAGCGATGCTACAGTCTGGTAGCCGATCTGAGAGGTCCAGTGTGGGCTGGTCAACAGCACTCCATTCTACCAAATCGTATCTATCGTCATCAATACACGCATGAGCCGCTTCTAGTGGCCCATTATAGTCGGCGGTGATACCATACAAGATCATTAGCACTGCACAAGAAGATTGCTCTCATACAAGCGATGCTACAGTGTCGTAGCCGATCTGAGAGGTCCAGTGTGGGCTGGCCAGCAGCACTCCATTCTACCTAATCGCATCCCATGTCGTCAATATGCGCATGAGCCGCTTCTAGTGGCCCATTATACTCGGCGGTTATACCATACAAGCTCATTTGCACTGCGCAGGAAGATTGCTCTCATACAAGCGATGCTACAGTGTCGTAGCCGATCTGAGAGGTCCAGTGTGGGCTGGCCAGCAGCACTCCATTCTACCAAAATGTATCCCATGTCGTCAATACACGCATGAGCCGCTTCTAGTGGCCCATTATACTCGGCGGTGATACCGTACAAGCTCATTTGCACTGCACAGGAAGATTGCTCTCAAACAAGCGATGCTACAGTGTCGTAACCGATCTGTGAGGTCCAGTGTTGGCTGGCCAGCAGCACTCCATTCTACCAAATCGTATACCATGTGGTCAATATGCGCATGAGCCGCTTCTAGTGGCCCATTATACTCGGCGGTGATACCGTACAAGCTCATTTGCATTGCACAAGAAGATTGCTCTCAAACAAGCGATGCTACAGTGTCGTAACCGATCTGAGAGGTCCAGTGTGGGCTGGCCAGCAGCACTCCATTCTACCAAAATGTATCCCATGTCGTCAATATGCGCATGAGCCGCTTCTAGTGGCCCATTATACTCGGCGGTGATACCGTACAAGCTCATTTGCACTGCGCAGGAAGATTGCTCTCATATACAAGCGATGCTACAGTCTGGTAGCCGATCTGAGAGGTCCAGTGTGGGCTGGTCAACAGCACTCCATTCTACCAAATCGTATCTATCGTCATCAATACACGCATGAGCCGCTTCTAGTGGCCCATTATACTCGGCGGTGATACCATACAAGATCAGTAGCACTGCACAAGAAGATTGCTCTCATACAAGCGATGCTACAGTGTCGTAGCCGATCTGAGAGGTCCAGTGTGGGCTGGCCAGCAGCACTCCATTCTACCTAATCGCATCCCATGTCGTCAATATGCGCATGAGCCGCTTCTAGTGGCCCATTATACTCGGCGGTTATACCATACAAGCTCATTTGCACTGCGCAGGAAGATTGCTCTCATACAAGCGATGCTACAGTGTCGTAGCCGATCTGAGAGGTCCAGTGTGGGCTGGCCAGCAGCACTCCATTCTACCAAAATGTATCCCATGTCGTCAATATGCGCATGAGCCGCTTCTAGTGGCCCATTATACTCGGCGGTGATACCGTACAAGCTCATTTGCACTGCACAGGAAGATTGCTCTCAAACAAGCGATGCTACAGTGTCGTAACCGATCTGTGAGGTCCAGTGTTGGCTGGCCAGCAGCACTCCATTCTACCAAATCGTATACCATGTGGTCAATATGCGCATGAGCCGCTTCTAGTGGCCCATTATACTCGGCGGTGATACCGTACAAGCTCATTTGCACTGCACAAGAAGATTGCTCTCAAACAAGCGATGCTACAGTGTCGTAACCGATCTGATGTTGTTATTATTCAATGGGCAAGAAACACGTTAACTACAGTAGGCGTAACACGACATGGAAGTTAACATCGGTTTCAAGAAGTAAGTTAGATTAGACTACGGTCGATGGTGGTGAGCCAATTCCTCGATGCATACACGTGTAGATTAGTACGAGGTAACTCGGTCACGGATTGAGTCCCGTGTATTCCAACACTCCCTCGTGGCGAGGCATTACCATTCGATAAGAATCTTGCATAAACGAGTAAGGTTTCGGTGTCAAGTTGTTCAGTTGATGCATTTGCAAGTTGGTCTTGCTCTTGCTTACAGACGGCACTTGATTTCGATTCGCCTCGAATTCGCAATTGATTTAGAATGACGATACTTCAAAGGTATGTTTGTTCACGGAAGAATACCTGCCTTTGCCACATCCACTACTGTGCAATTGAACTTGGAACTGTCATCTTCAATGGGAAGAACGTCTGTAATGCTTTCATCATCGTCGTCATAGGAATATACTTCTCGCGAGGAGTGCTTGCAGTTCATATCGATTCATATCGCTTTGCGCTACTCTTCAAAGTCGTTCATTCCGTATGTGACAATCTCAAGTACGAGAACACATGATTCTGTTCGCAACATCACATAGATCGCTGATTCAAATTCAGCATTCTCACGTGCTATCTTCCAGAATCCAACGTAACATTCGAAAGCTTAACCTAACTGATCGTCTGGCTTAGAAAATGAACCCCATTTCATCAAAGAACGTAAATACTTTTCTATCCGCATAATTGCTGTTTCATGGCTCCACGCTGGATCCACTTAGAATCTTGAACACTTGTGTGCAGCAACCGCAGTATCAGGTCTCGACTCCCTCGCGAATAGGCGAACATCTCAGAATTGTACGAATGTGATTCCATGAGCTTAGTAAATCCATTGCTGTCCTATGGGAAATGGCTTTCTCAGGAAGCATTCATCTAGATTTCGCTACTTGGCCCGTTCATCACTGCCGTCGAGATCTGCGTTGACAATATTCGTTTCGGATAAGGTGAGGTTGAATGAGCTCGAAAGATACAGCAATCTCAATCCCTGTGAACTTGTCGATGTCTTATTTGTCTGTGAGAATGAAGTACTCTTTCCCGTCGACATGAAATTTCACGAAGTCGTCAAGAGTGTCTGTGCCTGTACTGACTAGAATGCAATTCCCCGCATACTTGCGTCGATACAGTCGAACCCTTCTTCGGATAATTTAAGACAACTATCAAATTCGCTCGGTTCCAAACCTTGGTCGAATAGACTTGACTTGCTAAAGCCTGTAAAGATTCTTCTTCAGCTTGAGCAGATATGTCTGCCTATTTGAATGTACTCTCCCCCTCCCGGTGTCCGATGGGGAGTTCTTTCCAAATCCTTCTCCATACTTCGCCTGTGATAACATGCTAGACGAGATTTATGGATTGAGGTTGCAACTCATGGATCTTGCAATTGCAAATGAGGTCTAGTCGTCGAACATTCAACGTATTCACAAAACTAGCGAATAGATCTGTCTATATATCTCTCCCTCGTTGCTGCATACCACCGTGTGCAAACATTAGATCAAGCTTCCCTTTCGGTGTGCTTGACTTGGAGCTCCTTATTTGAATATACTCTCCCCCTCCCGACGTATAGCCGATGGGGAGTTCCCTTCAAGTTGAAGCTGCGTGCCAGGTATCTCGGCATATCTGGTCTGGGGACTATCTCCCGATGACCTTTGACTCTAATACTCTAGTTCAGTGATAATCGCTTCCGCAAGATAATCGTTGTCGGCCTGATGCATCGTAGGAGTTCCTTAATGGAAAGGCAATAATCATGGTAACTTCTGCATCTGTTGTGAGTATAATTGAGTGTTGTGATTCGGCATAGAGATCTTAGAAAGTTCAGTGCTCACTGTTGGAAGAAGCAATAGGTAGACATCTACTAGCTCTCGTTCGCGAGAGTTGTCTGCTGCATTTCCAAAGTAAATAGGGCATGCACATCTCTCTGCCTGCTTTTGTATGCGCTTAGATCTCCGAAGTTGAAGCCCTGCTTACGCAAGATCATCTCTAACTCTTTTGAGACCTGAGCTGATGGAGTTGTAGCGGTTGATTCCTCAGTCGCTGCTGTTGTCGTGGCATTAGCGTTTTGTGTTCTTCTTTGTGGTGTAGAATGACTTGCTGCAGCGTCTTCTTCCTTCGCCGAAGTTAAACTGCCTGACTCTTCTCCTCCCTCGGGAACGTGCATTGTCAACGTGCACAGCCTTGTTCATCTCAGTAGGAGAAATTGTTGCCTTGTAGTGGATTTTCGCTGGCGTGTCGCGATTACATAGCGAAGGGGTTAGTTATAGCCATTGCCTTACTTGGCCTAATCCCATCCACAGGCAGGGGTTCGATATTTCCCTTGTGTTCATACTCTTCAAACAAATATCTGTCAGCTCAAATCCTCTGGAGTAGCTCCTTAGCTCAGACGAAGTCTGGACAAAAATAGGTGGACCGGTGTGTTCTGCATATATGGTACGGTACTGAAGTTGTCCTAAAATGCTGCAATAATGCTTTTGATGCGAGACGACTGGTACTTGCGTAACCGGATTGAATACCAATGCAACTGAACTCACATGAATCGGAGAATGCCCAAGATACACTTCGCATCTTGATCTTGGCTCCTATTTTGCAACTTGCTGGAGGATGTGCCCTCGAGTCCGAAGACAAATGCTGAAAAATGAAGTGTGAAAGGTCTTCACTGAACATTTTACATCGAAAAACTCATTGAAGCTTCGCTTCTGGAGTGAGCCCATCTCAGTCGAGATTGGCGTGTTGTGACGATTGGCTGCTGCCTGCTGCGCTGCTTTCATAGCATATGGCCAGGGTAGGTTGACATCATACCGGGCAGCATTCTCATGCCATGATCAACAATAGCGTTCAAGCAATATTCCATTGCTTCGATCAACATTCTGTGGATGATATGGCCGACACCACAGAAAGTTGTCGCCTGTTGACGCAAATGCAGTCGTCTAACTAAGCCTTACAAAGCTTCCAGCATTATCGCAGCGCGTGATGATTCTGCGTGCTAGCTTGAAGATCTATAAATAGCTTGAGCATATGTTCCGAGGTAAATGACATAATCATGTACGTGATCCACGATAGTCGTAACCCCCAAAACAGCTTACTTGTGAGCTTATTGCTCATTTGTGGAACTAGTCCAGGCTATGCACTCACACAAAATCTGCGGAAACTCCGTCACTCGACAGTACTTCAGTTCTCTTCTAAATGCTTTAGTGTGCTCTGCCTTTGTCTCCACGGTCTACGCTTTAGCACTGCCAAACAGACACTCGAGTTGGCTCATATGTAGAGTAGGGATTTAGTTAGAACCCCAAGTCATCAGCAACACAAAAGAGAGACGCTTGAAATCCAAATGATGCTATCCTAGCAGCTCCTGTTGAATCTGAGCAAATTGCTGTGGACGAGCTAAAGTCTGAATATCATTCAAAAGCTTTCCGCAAAGTACTTGTGGCGCACAATCAGATATTGTATACACTATCTGATTTGCCGTGATCTTCGCCTGACTCAATTTCTGACTTTTCTTGAAGCTTTAATACACTTTTAACGCCTGTGCTGCCACATCCATGGCAAGGTACCTAGCAATCCAAAGAGAAGGCTCAATGGACGTGTACTTCTTAGACCTGTTATTCACAATGCCATATCGACGACGGCTTGAGTAGAACTTAGTCTTAGCAAGTCTGAAACGATGCGATGATCAAATTAATGGTGCCATCCTATTGTGGGTTAGCACAATGTTTGAGCTTCTTCCTGCGAAGTACCTCATGGATTTCATATCGTGACGCAAGGGTGAGTCGAATAGAACTCCATCATAAACAACGCTATCCTATCCGTGCAGAGGATTTGCTCAAGAGTACGTGAGTACATATAGTCTTTTGTTCCTTTTGAGATTCAGAGATCTAGGACAATGGTCGGAAGAATGATGAAGCTGAAGCTGGTTTCTAGAGTACTAGTATCCACTTCCTCTTATCTCCCTCGTCGTCCAAGACGATGTCTGTTTCTTGTGGAACTGAGTCTGCTGTGAGCATGTCCAATCATTTCATTGTGAACCGCTAGATGCTAGTGATACTATACGTGAAAGCGATATGCCGTGTCTTCAGTGTGAATCGATGCCAACGAGCTGTATTTCAAGACAATGTCGACGTTGGTCTTATGTCAGTGAAATGAGACTCCTGTAACGGCAATATGCTACCAAAAACACTGCTTCTTTCTTCACTAGCTTCAACATACAATGGGCAGTACAAACTGCATACTTGATGACATGCCCTTCTTCTCAAGACAGGAGGTTCTCAACACGCGGCGCTGTAAATTCGATTACTCCATGCACCAGCGACATCGTCGTCTATAGATACCTGAAACAATGTCTTCGCTGATAGGTGAAGTTGAAGTACATTCGAAAGAGCTGCTCTTATCCACGATACATATAAGAAGTAGTGGCTTGTGCAGTATCCAATAAGAGTATTTCAATTCCATAACTTCGGTTCCCTTGTCGCTCTTACTCACGAACTGATTGAGAGCAAATAATGGATAATATCTACATTTTGTCTCATGTGTGTACCAATAGTTGGTCTGAATGGCTTCAGCACACCTGGAGACGCTTGTAGTTTCGAAGCATGTGATCTAGGATCAAAGGTGAAACACTACTCATGAGGGATGCAACGCCAACGCCAAGTCTAAATGTAAAGCAGTGGGCTATCAGGATGTTCATTGATGTGCTTTGCATAGTAGGGACTTCGGGACAGGCAAGGACATCTTTCGATTCGTTCCATGGAGCTACCCGAAGTGTACCTGACCACAACATCGAAACTTCCAACCCGTAGAAGATAAGCAACCTTCGCGTACTTCAAGGAATGTGTAGACATGCTCTTGCACTGATGAGGAATTGAGATGTAGGCTGCATAATCGCTTGCTACCATCGATTCGATTCCCCTCCTAAAGCGTGCGGACTCTAGGCCAAGCTAAGCTTTACCCTTTGAGTAGAAGCAATATCGTACATTCATCGAAACGAACCAAAGTGCCATAGCGGAAAAATAGCCTTGAGGCTGAGCGAGGACTGCCTCCTTCTCTCCATTCGATTATAGATTTATCGTGCACATTGCTCCAAGCGGACTGCGCAATAGAACATGCTCTGACTTAGATCGCGTGTACTCATAGCTTGCCAGGAACCTCATCACCCACGGCAGCAGTACGGCCTACCAAATCATCACTTGTGCCTATGAAGAACAATGAGAGAATAAGGAAAAAGGGATTGCTTTCGCAATAATACACTTAAGTGTTAGCCATGGATACCATGGAGAGTCAAACTTATTTATGGATCAGAGTTCACTATCCACCAAGTTAGTATGAAAAACTTGTCTATCGTTGCCATCTGGAAAAAGACCGAGCAAAAACCAATTCCGCATGAACCAAATAAACGAATACTGAAGGTTGCGAAGAATTCTGGACCAATTTGGCCGTGCTTGCAGCTAGTATCTTCACTTCCTTAACGAGAGCTTGGTTCGACCGCGATCGTTTGCCATCCATGTCCCTGACGGGAAACTTGGATAAAGGGCCATCAGACGACTGATAAAATTTTAACGCAACCAGCTACTACAAGTTTCACGCAATCAGCTACTTGCAGAAAGCTCCCCAAAAGAAAGACGTCGGGAATAATCGAGATATGCAGGATTTGACAATCCATGAAAGCCTATCGCTCGTTCCTGTCCACAATAGAGGTCGTTGAAGAATAGAGTGTGGCTAATCGAGCCTGGTGCTAAGCCTCGCTTCAAAGGTACCGCTGCAGCTTTGGCTACTACTCCGTTACTCTTGCCACCATCCCTTTTCAGAGATGTTGGTGCTATGTCCATCATTAGACTAAACCGTATCTTTCTCCCTCGTGAACGATAACGAAGCCGTAAACAGCAGCTCTACCATACAACATTGCTGCCCGAAAACCGTTCAGATATTATATGGTTGAGGGTTAATCACATCGGGATAGAAAAATTCGAAGCAAATACAGCACCAAGGAATCATTGATTATTAATATATCATCATCCTCTACATTCTGTTGCTCCCCCCCTTCAGCGACCGCGCAAGGAAGGAAGGAAGATAGAATATTACGCCGCATAGCAGTTTGGTATGTCTGGGATCATAAAGACCCTTTGGACTAAAATTCTCACCAAAGAGGAGTCATGATTCAAGGCGTGTGCGTCATGGGATCGTTTGGCGGTTGATTGACATTACGGGGCAAAGAACGAAATTCCCTCAAGCGTCTTGATTCTAGTTTTCACAAAGAAATTTGACACGAGTGTTTCTGTTCCACAGTCACCGACGGGTCAATACAAATAATGCAGAAATCCCTCCTCGAGCTGCGCCACTGAATTTGACTTTGGTTAATGAATGGGACAAAGGAGTCTGAGTCTAAACAGCCTCAAAGACATCCACCACATAAAACCACATGTGTTCGGAGGTAAACTCCAGGGATCACAATATTCCCTTCACACGGCTGGTGTTGTTGATTTGATGGATCTATCGGACCAGTTGGGTCATAAGTATCCACACGTCGTGTCGATTCGGAGATATTTGCACTCAATCCAATTCGATTCGGAGACGAACTCCCGGGACCACGCATCCCCCCCCAACACCGATGGTGTTTGCCATAGTAGAACAAGCTTAAGAGCGCAAAAGGCTGATAAACTGTTGTTATTATTCAATGGGCAAGAAACACGTTAACTACAGTAGGCGTAACACGACATGGAAGTTAACATCGGTTTCAAGAAGTAAGTTAGATTAGACTACGGTCGATGGTGGTGAGCCAATTCCTCGATGCATACACGTGTAGATTAGTACGAGGTAACTCGGTCACGGATTGAGTCCCGTGTATTCCAACATCTGAGAGGTCCAGTGTGGGCTGGCCAGCAGCACTCCATTCTACCAAAATGTATCCCATGTCGTCAATATGCGCATGAGCCGCTTCTAGTGGCCCATTATACTCGGCGGTGATACCGTACAAGCTCATTTGCACTGCGCAGGAAGATTGCTCTCATATACAAGCGATGCTACAGTCTGGTAGCCGATCTGAGAGGTCCAGTGTGGGCTGGTCAACAGCACTCCATTCTACCAAATCGTATCTATCGTCATCAATACACGCATGAGCCGCTTCTAGTGGCCCATTATAGTCGGCGGTGATACCATACAAGATCAGTAGCACTGCACAAGAAGATTGCTCTCATACAAGCGATGCTACAGTGTCGTAGCCGATCTGAGAGGTCCAGTGTGGGCTGGCCAGCAGCACTCCATTCTACCTAATCGCATCCCATGTCGTCAATATGCGCATGAGCCGCTTCTAGTGGCCCATTATACTCGGCGGTGATACCGTACAAGCTCATTTGCACTGCGCAGGAAGATTGCTCTCATATACAAGCGATGCTACAGTCTGGTAGCCGATCTGAGAGGTCCAGTGTGGGCTGGTCAACAGCACTCCATTCTACCAAATCGTATCTATCGTCATCAATACACGCATGAGCCGCTTCTAGTGGCCCATTATAGTCGGCGGTGATACCATACAAGATCAGTAGCACTGCACAAGAAGATTGCTCTCATACAAGCGATGCTACAGTGTCGTAGCCGATCTGAGAGGTCCAGTGTGGGCTGGCCAGCAGCACTCCATTCTACCAAATCGCATCCCATGTCGTCAATATGCGCATGAGCCGCTTCTAGTGGCCCATTATACTCGGCGGTTATACCATACAAGCTCATTTGCACTGCGCAGGAAGATTGCTCTCATACAAGCGATGCTACAGTGTCGTAGCCGATCTGAGAGGTCCAGTGTGGGCTGGCCAGCAGCACTCCATTCTACCAAAATGTATCCCATGTCGTCAATACACGCATGAGCCGCTTCTAGTGGCCCATTATACTCGGCGGTGATACCGTACAAGCTCATTTGCACTGCACAGGAAGATTGCTCTCAAACAAGCGATGCTACAGTGTCGTAACCGATCTGTGAGGTCCAGTGTTGGCTGGCCAGCAGCACTCCATTCTACCAAATCGTATACCATGTGGTCAATATGCGCATGAGCCGCTTCTAGTGGCCCATTATACTCGGCGGTGATACCGTACAAGCTCATTTGCACTGCACAAGAAGATTGCTCTCAAACAAGCGATGCTACAGTGTCGTAACCGATCTGAGAGGTCCAGTGTGGGCTGGCCAGCAGCACTCCATTCTACCAAAATGTATCCCATGTCGTCAATATGCGCATGAGCCGCTTCTAGTGGCCCATTATACTCGGCGGTGATACCGTACAAGCTCATTTGCACTGCGCAGGAAGATTGCTCTCATATACAAGCGATGCTACAGTCTGGTAGCCGATCTGAGAGGTCCAGTGTGGGCTGGTCAACAGCACTCCATTCTACCAAATCGTATCTATCGTCATCAATACACGCATGAGCCGCTTCTAGTGGCCCATTATAGTCGGCGGTGATACCATACAAGATCAGTAGCACTGCACAAGAAGATTGCTCTCATACAAGCGATGCTACAGTGTCGTAGCCGATCTGAGAGGTCCAGTGTGGGCTGGCCAGCAGCACTCCATTCTACCTAATCGCATCCCATGTCGTCAATATGCGCATGAGCCGCTTCTAGTGGCCCATTATACTCGGCGGTGATACCGTACAAGCTCATTTGCACTGCGCAGGAAGATTGCTCTCATATACAAGCGATGCTACAGTCTGGTAGCCGATCTGAGAGGTCCAGTGTGGGCTGGTCAACAGCACTCCATTCTACCAAATCGTATCTATCGTCATCAATACACGCATGAGCCGCTTCTAGTGGCCCATTATACTCGGCGGTGATACCATACAAGATCATTAGCACTGCACAAGAAGATTGCTCTCATACAAGCGATGCTACAGTGTCGTAGCCGATCTGAGAGGTCCAGTGTGGGCTGGCCAGCAGCACTCCATTCTACCTAATCGCATCCCATGTCGTCAATATGCGCATGAGCCGCTTCTAGTGGCCCATTATACTCGGCGGTGATACCATACAAGCTCATTTGCACTGCGCAGGAAGATTGCTCTCATACAAGCGATGCTACAGTGTCGTAGCCGATCTGAGAGGTCCAGTGTGGGCTGGCCAGCAGCACTCCATTCTACCAAAATGTATCCCATGTCGTCAATACACGCATGAGCCGCTTCTAGTGGCCCATTATACTCGGCGGTGATACCGTACAAGCTCATTTGCACTGCACAGGAAGATTGCTCTCAAACAAGCGATGCTACAGTGTCGTAACCGATCTGTGAGGTCCAGTGTTGGCTGGCCAGCAGCACTCCATTCTACCAAATCGTATACCATGTGGTCAATATGCGCATGAGCCGCTTCTAGTGGCCCATTATACTCGGCGGTGATACCGTACAAGCTCATTTGCACTGCACAAGAAGATTGCTCTCAAACAAGCGATGCTACAGTGTCGTAACCGATCTGAGAGGTCCAGTGTGGGCTGGCCAGCAGCACTCCATTCTACCAAAATGTATCCCATGTCGTCAATATGCGCATGAGCCGCTTCTAGTGGCCCATTATACTCGGCGGTGCTACCGTACAAGCTCATTTGCACTGCGCAGGAAGATTGCTCTCATATACAAGCGATGCTACAGTGTCGTAGCCGATCTGAGAGGTCCAGTGTGGGCTGGTCAACAGCACTCCATTCTACCAAATCGTATCTATCGTCATCAATACACGCATGAGCCGCTTCTAGTGGCCCATTATACTCGGCGGTGATACCATACAAGATCAGTAGCACTGCACAGGAAGATTGCTCTCATACAAGCGATGCTACAGTGTCGTAGCCGATCTGAGAGGTCCAGTGTGGGCTGGCCAGCAGCACTCCATTCTACCTAATCACATCCCATGTCGTCAATATGCGCATGAGCCGCTTCTAGTGGCCCATTATACTCGGCGGTGATACCATACAAGCTCATTTGCACTGCACAGGAAGATTGCTCTCATACAAGCGATGCTACAGTGTCGTAGCCGATCTGAGAGGTCCAGTGTTGGCTGGCCAGCAGCACTCCATTCTACCAAATCGTATACCATGTGGTCAATATGCGCATGAGCCGCTTCTAGTGGCCCATTATACTCGGCGGTGATACCATACAAGCTCATTAGCACTGCGCAGGAAGATTGCTCTCATATACAAGCGATGCTACAGTGTCGTAGCCGATCTGAGAGGTCCAGTGTGGGCTGGCCAGCAGCACTCCATTCTACCTAATCGTATCCCATGTCGTCAATACGCGCATGAGCCGCTTCTAGTGGCCCATTATACTCGGCGGTGATACCATACAAGCTCATTAGCACAGCGCAGGAAGATTGCTCTCATACAAGCGATGCTACAGTGTCGTAGCCGATCTGAGAGGTCCAGTGTGGGCTGGTCAACAGCACTCCATTCTACCAAATCGTATTTATCGTCATCAATACACGCATGAGCCGCTTCTAGTGGCCCATTATACTCGGCGGTGACACCATACAAGCTCATTAGCACAGCACAGGAAGATTGCTCTCATACAAGCGATGCTACAGTTTCGTAGCCGATCTGAGAGGTCCAGTGTGGGCTGGCCAGCAGCACTCCATTCTACCTAATCGCATCCCATGTCGTCAATATGCGCATGAGCCGCTTCTAGTGGCCCATTATACTCGGCGGTGATACCATACAAGCTCATTTGCATTGCGCAGGTTGATGCTGACGTGTCAAAAGAGTGTCTGTATTATGTTGTTGTTTTCGACATGTTTGATGCGCTTTAATCTTTGCACTAAGTTAATTCCATTTTAAAGCTGATCTATCATTCCAGTACATCTCACTTTCCATTTTACACGACTTCATCAACTTGTTAATTACTTCCTTTCCCTCTGTGGTTGATACCAATTGTTCGGCTACGCTCATTCTCTCTGGGTCGTCAATGGAATAAAATGATCCAAGATTTGATCGTAGTTGATCTACAGTCACTGAACCCGACAATACTCGCGCTTGAAATGGTTGAGCAAGGATTGCAGCAAGAGCAAGCTGATCAGGTTGACAATTCAGCGTTGAACTGAGCTCCAACAGTGACGGGTTGCTCAGCGTACGCCCATTAGCCAGACCTTCCTTAATGATGATATCCATTCCAGATTTTTGCGCCTCAATTAATGCATCGTGTGGTCGTTGCTCCAGAATGTTGTAGGTGCATTGTACTGAATCAAACAAACGTTGTTGACCAGAGACTTTGATTTTCATTGCCTCCCGAATAAGTTCATCTTGGCTTGGGCCGGAGACTGATAATCCAATTTTCCATCCCTTCTCTTCACGACATTTGCTTAGAGCCTCATGTACTTTGGTGTTGGTCAGTATACCTGAATCAAATGTCGCTGAATGCACTTGATACAACTTCACATATTCACCAATGTGTTCCGACGTCTCCTGAACCTGTTTCAGAAAGTTTTCCAAAGAATGATCCTTGACTTCGTGCGGTTCTCCCTCTCCCAGTTCCACATTCCAGTCTGCCACATACGTGTATCCCCACTTGCTGGAAACGTATACATCCGTCGGAGACACATTGTTTGATCTAAGATACTCCCCGACAAACTTTTCGGAAAGTCCATAGGAGCGTGCACAATCTAGCCACGGAATTAACTTCTTATCTTCTTTACTCAAGCTCTGACTCTGTTGAAATAGTGCGTCGATGACATTATTTGCTTGTTGTTGCATACCCTCGACAGAACGAGAGGTGAGATGGCTGTCTCGTTGGAGGTTAATGTAACCTGGTCTTCCTAGCGCGGCTAATCCTAATCCTACTCTCATTTTGATGGTTGGTGTGGCGTGGCGTAGTGGTTGATAGAGGCAGATAATGATAATATCGATGACGATGACGATGGTCGATATTATGAGCAAAGCGAGAATGAAGCGAGTTTTATGGCGGAAAGTGAAAATTGAAGTGGAAAGATGATGCGATGCGCGATGAGAAGAAAGAAAGAGTGAGAAGTCTTTTGGAGGTGTACCCCTTCGGGGTATTGAAGGGTGAGGTGTATTGTAGGGGGTACTGAATACATTTGTCTACTTCTCCTCTACCTAATCACATAGAAGTAAAAAGGAGGGTATGAAATTATTTTGGTAATTGAGTAGGCCAGATTTTCATTCAGGGGGAAGTTTTATCAGTAAAGTCAAAATATGAAAGTGGAGAGAGAAAATAAAAATGTGACATGACAACGGCAGCATTTTTTCATGCTATCATGACCATGGCCATGGCAGTATTCAAGCTGTTCAAGTACCATGGTAACATCAGTACAGAGCCCCACGGCAGCATCGTCTACGTCACCATCTCGGAATAACCCTGTATCACCACCCTCCTCCAGGCGAAGAGACGGACGGCAACCGGGCAGCAGCGGCGGAGCATTCGGACTATTCCGACGATCCAAAAAGAAAACATACAATGCGTTCTCCCGAAACAAACGAAAACCCAACACCGAGCTGCTTCCCGAAGAAGGAGATGGTGATGATGACGATGATGATGTCTCCTGCTCCTCTGTGGAAAAATTGATGACTCAAGCTGGCGGAAGTGCCAATTCCGCTGGTGTAGAAGTTAGGATAGACAACAGTGCAAAGAATGACCAAATTGATGATCTTGCACAAATAGTTCAAACGGTCGAAAAGACGATGCGTCAAGTTGTTTTATACTCTGCTGTGTTCATTGCTGGATCCAAAGCATCACCAGATATTATTCCAAAAGTTGGTAAACTGTTGGAATTGTCGACAGTTGCCTGGAGCACTTGCCTAGTGATCTGGGGTTTGGGGTGGATACAGTCTAGTCGTCACAAGGAAACTACGGATCAAAACCGTCAGAGCGTCGTACCTCGAGCAATATCAACAGTTACTGGAAGCGAGGCGCCTGTAGAAACAGAGCCACTTTCGTCTGCGAGAGAGAGTGTAGAGGCCATAGTGGTGTCCGATCAACGTAAACAGGATCAATACCTCGATGACTTGTACATTATGCTGGGACCGAAACAGCGAGCATACCCCAATACGATTCCTGTGGATTTAGAGACTGAACTTTTATCGGGTAAAATGTTTTTCATGATTCGCCCTCCAGAGGCAGATGAAAGTGTCAGACAGCCAACTGAGAATCCAATTGTTACCTACTTTCGGGGGAAACAGCGCCGATTTGAGTTCCAATGGCAATTCAAATTGAAGAAGATTCCAGAGGGTGATGTATTTTTCTGTGCCGAGCTTGATGAACCAGTACATTTTGGTGTCATACAACGTGCACTCACTAGCACGGCTCTGAAGTTTGTGAAGAAGATGAATCCAGGCTTCAGCTATTACATATCGGAATCTCATGATAGTCCATCCTATTTATCTTTCCCCGCAAGCTCATCTATGGATAGATTTACGGCCACCAAACCTGGGCAACCATTGCCTGAACTTGGGAAAGGGATTGTGGAAAACAAAGACACCATGAAAGAGAGGAAGAAGGGGAAGAAAATCGAATGGAATCTTGACGATGTATACACAATGTCACTGTGGAGTGCGTATTTGGATTGGGTTGATTGGCAACTAATGAACTTTCCTGGAGTGCCCAAATTGGCTGTTACCTCTGTTGCAGGTGTTCAACCTATAAAGCTCACACTCTTCACTACTCCGGGAGTGAGTGGGTCGTTGGCAGGGAAGGACCTCCAGCGCCATATCGATTGCAGTATTGAAGTCTCAAATGCAATTAAATCTACGTTGGGAAAAGATGCCAAGGAGTGGATTGCGACAGGGGACAAGTCGGAACAAGCTGCTACTTCTGCAATGCAATCACCTGAGCTTTCCATGGATGAAAAGTCTACTGACATTGTAGATATCGACATTCTCGAAACCTTTGACGAAGATTCAGAAGATAGTGTGTCCGATGGAGACACTTCCGACGAAGAAGAAGATATCGATGTACAGGAAATCAAAGAGATTTTTGATAACAACGTTGATAATGCAGTCGCTTACGTTCGCAGTGGATCTCCGGTTTCCTTGAGAGAAAGCATTGGAAGCTTTCTCTCTATTGGCGGTGGTTATGCTTTACTTCAAAGCAGTCCAACAAACGCCATTATAATTGAGAAAATTCATACAAAGAAAAAGTTTGGCAAGTTGTCGGAAGCGGAGCAGAAACTCTTGTCGATTATCAGAAGTGGTGATGTTGTCAGGGTGAAATTGGTTGACGCATCCACGAAGGAAATGAGATACCTTACGCTACATCGCGGTTGGTGGTTACGCTGGAGTTCGTCGAAGCCGCAAAAGAAAGCATCGTTCTATATTCGAACAAATGATCCCAATAGTGGCCCAATTTTATTGGACGCTCCGTTTTCTCTCCAAAGTAGGAAATGGTCTAGGTATCATGTTGGTGCTATGCAGTCAAGCTCAGTCAAATTTGGAGGCAGAATGCTAGGGCTTTACAAAGCCGATCCTTCAACAGACCCTCTCGAACCCGAACCCGGGGATGATCTTGATATTCCGCAACACGATGATTTGGACAACAAGGGAGACAGCGTTGTTATGCCACTATTGTTGTGCGCTGATGCCTTTGACGCTTCTTGTGATATTTCACTTGACAATACAATGAGAATCCCTACGGCGACTAGACGAGACACAACAGACGAAGACGACAGCTCAGTACAAGAGAATCAGGATAGTGTGTCTCTTCGTAGGCGATACGAGCTTGATGTCCCAGTCTATATAGAAATGATGAACCGTACAAACAGAACAAAACAGCGTGTTTATGTCATTCGAACGAAGAAGCGCCACTTGATAGATAAAAACGAGGAAAATTCCTTGAAGAGTAAAGTTACAATGAAGCTGAGGACAGGCCATTCTCTCGCGTCAATGTTGAGGATAGGGCTCAATGATGTTGGTAACAAATCAGAGCTACCAACTAGCGATCCAGCCTTTCAAGTTTCGGACAATGTAGAATTGGATGACGATTCAGATACATCAAGTAGTGAGTCTGAGAGTGACGACGAGTCGCAATCCTCAAACTTCCTGATTGCCGGTCCAAATCACTTCGATGAAAAAGTTCTATCGGAATCTAAAAAGGCGAATGCAAATGCAAAATTGGACGAGGTTGTGCCACAAGTTGAGCTAGCACCGGATGCACGAGTAGTGAGTGCTGATCCATCTCCTGACGGACTTGCATCTTTCGACGTCTTGACACCGGGCAATCAAATTGAATCATTTCCTTCTTTTGATGACCTCGGCAATATCACCTCCAAACGTAAAAGAGGTAACAAGCACGCGGCTGTTTTGGGAAAAGTTGCCAAGACACTGAAATCATCTTCTGTTGTTACAGGTAAACATGTGATTAAGCACGGCAAATATATTGGGAAAGGAACAGTCAATGCCGGAAGGGCCGCTGGAAGAAAGCTCCCATCAGCTGTTGTTCACCCGAAGCCTCCCAAAAAACATGAACCGAACGGTCGTGTGAATCGGAAGAAGTCAGACTCCCAAGAAAAGGCACTCATGAAAGTGATGAAGAGAATCGATGCACCATCTGGTGCGGGCCAACTATTAACTCCCGATCAAATATGCAGGAAAGCCTCTCACCTCCTATCTGAAATTTCATCATTGGCATTGCCATCTGAACGAACCACAGTAGCAATCTCCGCTCTTGTGAATACAAGCTCACAATCAGACGTGGAATTCTTAAGAGGTAGCTCAGCAGAGCTTGGAGTTGTCCCACTCGAAACAATCAATGTTAATTTTGACTGTGAATTTATTGTAGCTAGGAGCATCTGGGAAGGTCGTTGGCGGGAAGAGGTGTGTACTTTATATTCAAGAGGAGGGCACCTTTCTTTCTATGCACCGTTGACGAAGAAGCCAAGTCTTGTAGTCAGTTTTGATGAAATTATCTCTGTAAGGGAATGTGACCCTGATCCAGAAGCAAATCCTCTTCCTGGACTGCACATATTGGCAATAGACACTGCTTGGAGATGTCATTATCTTGCGTTCCTAGAAGCTACAGCACTGGAGAGTTTTAGTTCAAAGCTCAAAAACTCTCTCTATCTTACAAAAGATCAGACCCAACCAAATAAAGCACGAGAATGGGAAACCTTCCAATTATCTCTCGAGTCAGCTCTGACTGGAACGATAGGGCCAAAATGGGCATCTGTTTCTACTGGGCGAAAGTCGCACCAAAAGAAGCAGAGGAGAGTGTTGAATGGGCGTAGGTTGTCCTTTGATCTGAAACCAGTTTCTGACAGCAAAGCGGGGAACATCACTGGCACCCAGAGCTGTATCGCTAAATATGTGGAGAACTTGTTGGAAATGGCGCTAGCTTTCTCTCCTGATACACTGGATGCTACCGAATCATCCTTCATTGAGTTTCTTGACGAAGCGAGTAGGCTTCGCTCGTTACCTCTGCACGAAATAGATTTCACGAGCAGGGAAGCTTTGTGCATTTTCGTGAACTTGTACCATTGTTTGCTTCAACATTCCTTGCTTATTGCAGTAGATGGACTGCCTGATAAGGTGAGCATACTTCATTTATTGATTTTGAAAGAGTCTCGAATTCAATCTAACATACTTCAATTATGTCTGAACTCTTTCAGAGATCTGCAACTCAATTCAAACGGCGAAGCTGCTATGAAATTGGCGACGATGTGTTCTCTTTGTCAGAACTTGAAAGCCTTGTCATTAGAGGGAAAAGCCGCCGGCCTTCGCGGATCAGTCTACCCTTCGTAGCTCCCCCGAAAAAGTCGAAGACATACGTTATTTATGCTCTCGATGCTTCTGATTTTCGAATCAATTTTGTTTTGGTAAGGAACACTGTATTGGAGTTTCTTTGCTTCTCTTCTTCCTTACCTATCTTTCCTCTAACACATCACTACTTTGCTTCTTCTCTTCAACAGAACAATGGTGATACGCATTATCCAGCGCAAGTTCCTGTGCTAAGTGAGAGAACTATGGATGATCAAATCGACGCTGCGTGTCAAAATTTCCTTCTGAATCAAGTTGAGATTGACACGCAAAAAACCACTGTTGTATTGCCAAAAGTGTGTGATGTATATAAAAATGACTTTGGCAACGGAGACGTCATCGTTTGCCTCTCCCAGTGCCTTCAATATCTAGGCGACGGTATGCAATTGTCTATTGCTGAGTTATTGGAGAATGGAATGGTATCGGTCAAGTTCCGCTCGCCTTGTGATAAGTTTCATACCCATCTGGCAAGCTTTGACGCAAGTTACGTGTTCTCGACATGAAAAGTATAGCTCACGATGTTCATCGTTTGGTAACAAGTTAGGAAGTAGTTTTAGGTACAGATGCATGCATACACCTAGTCAGACTGAAATAGTGATCTCTGCTCCACAAATAGTTGTCTGGCATAGTTGTAAAGTTCCATGTCAAGCAAATTATGTTCGTACACGAAATCCCAAGCTGGAGTACCCTCCTGAACAAGATCATGCTGATGCTTGCTACTCCATTTCCAGTTCAGCAATTCATCCTTACAGTCACTCATCTCTTTCGTATAGAATTGCCACCCGAAGAACTTCTGAAATCGTAGCCACGACTCTGACTTCTCCTCCAATAGCCCCACCAAACACTTTTCTCGCAGTACTGTCTTGGCAATCTCCAAATGTCGAGATGTCAAGTCACCAACCAATTCATTACTTAAAAATCTTGTCATCCAGTTGTGCTCAATCCTTTTACTTCTTGCCCACATCTCGACAGAAATATATCGTAGCTGTGGATCATACGTTGGTTCGTGTCGCGCAATAGGAAGATAATGGAATAACGAAACAGCTCGTTCAACTGGGTGTCGCATCATTGTAAAGCATCTTCCACGATGTTGCTCACCGTCGAATAATTTCGCACCCTCGTGAAGATATTGTGTTGTAATCACATCGACTTGACCACTTTGCACAAGTTGTGTATCTCTTGCATACTTTATTCCTTCCACAGTTGCAAAGGCATTCCAAGCGAGACGAACATAGGCACATCTACCAAGTATATCCTTCACTGTGGATCCAGCTGCACGCGGGATATGGAAGAAGTATGGAATATCACGTCCTTTTTCAAATGGTTCACTGACGTCGGCAATGCTTGTATCGAATGGCTCTGGTATTTTGACATCGTGTATGGTTGAGACTGATGCAGCTGATGCTGTTGATGATGTTATTGTTGAATTGTATTGCTGCTGTGCCAATTCTTCATCTGGCACAGTCGTCACAATCGCCGATTCTCTTTCGCGAACATTCGGTGAAGCTGACTGCAGCAGAGTTACCATACCAATCACCTGTAGAAGGAGGAAAAACACCCCAGCAAAGAACATTGTCCTCCTCTTTCGACGGTCATAATATCGACACTTGAGCAAGGTTTTCTGGCAGCAGTTACTTAAGATTTTGTGACAGCAGCTGATGCAGGCGCAGTCGTCATCTTCGTCATAGATATGAATAACTTGAGTGCGTAAGAGACGGGCATGTTGACTTTCATCCTTCTTCATCTTGCTCATATCCCAAGGGGCTCATCCTCCTTTCATCGTGCTCATCCTCCTTTGAAAGTACTTTTAGATAGATAGATGGGCAGGGGTAAATAAAGTAGATGGGCCCTGCTTTTGCTTATCTCTCCATTTTTGGATTGGGGAAATGGAGATTCCAAACTATCGGGGCTCTGATCCAAAGATTGGGGCAGACCCCCCAAATCCCAAAACTTTTTCTGATACATATCATAATATTTTGTATGTTCGTGGTTGAGGGGGCAAAACTCGAGAGATAAGCCCTCCAAAGTAAGAAGGCATTTCTCAGACCTTCCAACTCTTCGTGAGATCTTCTCCTCGATTCTCATTATTTCATCGCGACTCTCCCAACATCCTCTACCTCCCAACGATATTACCTTTGATAGATGCATTTATTAAATAGAATGCCTCTAGTATTGTTCGAATAAGTTGTCAATTGAATATGGCATCCTTCCGCCCTTCCGCTTGGCCACCGCCGGTCGCCACCTCCAGCGAAGAAACATTACTTGTAACTCGAACTGGAGAAGTCTTGGTTTGTCGTCACCACGCTGCTGCCGATGATCCAAACGATATTATCAATGACAATAACGACAGCACTACACCACCACATGCACATGGTATTTTGAAAAGTGCGTCATCCGATTTGTTAGATGATTGCTCCCTGAATACAAATTCATTCGAGGCATCTATCACTGGTCGGAATAAGTTGCATCGGCAGCAACAGCGGGAAACACTGCAACAGGCCTGGGCGGAATGTTGTGAGCCTGATCGAATAATGTGTAATTCATCCAATCAAAATAATACTATGGGCAATCATCTCAGTAGTAGTAGTACCCGTGGTGGAGGACTATTTGGGGGATCGGAAGAAGATACTGCCAATTCTTATAATGAATTTGTCAATGGCATGAATAGCAGATTAAAGATGTATTCAGATAATCTTCAAAATGTTATAGAAAATGATTGGAATACAGTGCCTCCAAAGCGAAAGAAGAAGTTACAGCAATCTGCAAAGCAGGGTCAGTCTACGAAGCTAAAGCAACAACAGCAGCAGCCACTGTTCCAAACACCTCCTCGAAAGGGTGGAAATCGACGACCAAAAACGACAGATAACTCTCTTTCATCTACCATCAATAGCTTTGGTACGAATGATGACGATAGCGATGATGAGGAAGAGCGGGAAGAAGAACATGATGAAAACCCCGACAGGATCAACATCAACGATGTACAATTACAAGATCACAATAACTTCCCATTCATCTGTGGAGGCGGTGGTAGCCCTACACCCATGTTAAGTTTTGATTATTCGTGGTATGAACCCCCTACTCCAGAAAGGTTACTGAATGATGATGATGATGGCAGCTGTACTAGCACCGAAGCAACATTTTCAATGGCAAGTACTGCTTTGCCACCAGCATTACCATCAACTTCAACTTCGACTAAAGCTAAAGTAGAAGATAATGGTGATGGGACAATGACAATAAATGGTCATCACCACCAAGAGCAGCAGCATCAGCAGAAGCAACAACAAAGGCGGCGAAGATCCAGAATAGGAGATACATCCTCAGTGCTATCAGGTATACCCACGTTTTTGAATCATTTGTCACAAATTCGAATTACACATCTTTCAGCCCATCCTCGTGGTCATCACGTATTGCTAATATCCGAAGAAGGGTTGCTTTTCTCTTATGGTTCGAATGAATGTGGTCAGCTGGGACTGGGACGGTTTCATAAAAAGGGAAATAATAGAAGAGGGAACAATACAAAGAGTGAGGTCGACTCTACTCGATTTCGAGTGACGATACCCTCTATTGTTACACCATTGTTAGAAAATGGTGGGAAGACAGTCAATTGTGCAGCCGGTGTGGACTACTCACTGGTGGTGGTACGAACAGAGGGGTCGAGACTTGCTAATCGACGGTATAACAAAGTATCACCGTCGTCTCCGTCGGGCAAAAATAATGATTGCATTACACATCATCAAATGTACGGTTTTGGAAACAATGAACACATGAAGCTGGGATTACTCGACCCTGACAGTATTGGAAAGCGACGCAACAAAAATGCCGGAGGTAGTAATTTTACCACGCCGCGGCGTAATAATCGGGGTGATGCTGCAGCAGACCTTGACTCCCCTCCGAGTTCTTCTGTGTTATCGTGTTTTTCGACCCCAGACTCGATTGCAACTGTGGAAAGTGAAAGTGATGAGATTGCCCACAAACTTGCAAATTACGTCTTTCTTCCTCGACGGGTGGCATTGCATTGCAGAGTATATTCAAAGAAAGGAACTCATTCTGCAATGAAACAATCACAATCGGATCTACCTCCTTTGGAGTATGGGATATTTAAGGTTGCTGCTTCGTGTGATCATTCTGCTGCATTGGTACGTCGACCAAGTGGTGCAGTGGAATTATATTCTTGGGGAAGGGGAGGGTCATTTGGGCACTCTACATCGCAAGCTGCACAGGAAGATGACATTCCATCGCCGCGTCGTTGGGAGTGTGTCCCTTTACCTTCTCTAATCCAGCAGAAGGACGAGGTGGTGCAAAATCTAACAGTTGCTACACCGACGTTAGTCACGACATTATCATCACTGCATGAAAACCAATCAAGTGCGAAAAGTGGTGCACCTCCTCGCACACCCTCTCCTCGGAAGGAGTCTCGTCAACGCTCTCCTGGGAAAGCCATGTCCAATACTGATAATCTGGAAGGAACGAAGTCCCTTCTCCATCCAACCGAGAACCTAGTTGATATTGCACTAGGTCCGTCATGTACGCATGCGGTCACTTCCTCTGGCCGTTGGTTTGCATTTGGCAACAGCCAAGACGGGTTGCTAGGACTTGGTCCTTATACCACCACTGCGAATGTACCGACTGAAGTCAAATTCGCTGGATCGGGAACAATCGCTTCCGTTAGCATTGGCGAGAAACATGCAGTTGCTGTATCAAGAGAAGGAGTTGCATACACTTGGGGTAGGTGCCAGCATGGAATTAGAACTAGCACCGGAGATATTGAAACTTTGTCTTCGCCCCAGCCAATTTCATTTCCCGATAGGATACAACCCAACAAAAGAAAGACTGTAGAAGACGCATTAATACGCCATATGGGCCTGGGCGCTTCAGCGAAGAACACAACATCCGATGACGTTGATGGCGTGGTTTATGCACATGCAGGTCGTGATTTGTCAGTGTTTGTACTAGAATCAGGATCCGTGCTTACATGTGGACAAAAATCTGGACGTTTAGGTCAAGGTGATGATGTTAGCATGAATGTCAACTCACCCAGACAAATGTTTGGAGGGTTGCAGCTATGGCGCAATGATTGCAATATCGATATCACATCACTAGAAGCTTAAGAATTATTGATGGGATGGATAATGTAAGATTGTATATGTACCATAGGTGGCACTTCCAAATAATATGCAATTGATTAAAAAATGACACACCCCATTTAACTAGCGGAAGAATAATGGCCCAATATAGAAACCAAGTGCCGACGTAATCATCACGCTCACTAAATTGACTTGCGTATTAGATATCGCATCAACACCAGCAATCCACTTTGCATTCGTCTGCTTCGAAGAGTTGTTGTTGGCAGATATAACTTTCTTCTCTTCATCAAAATAAGTAACTTGTAGTGTTGCACCCAAAATGGAATCAATAATGCTACCAATTGTACCCAATACTGTTCCAAATAGTATGTAAGCAAGTAGTAGTGGTCTACTAGCGTCAAATCCGCTCAATAATGCATCGATACCGTATGCCCCAAAGCCAATCACGGACCCACCTAGGATGCTACAACCAAACCCAGTTAGGCTGATGCCACCATTTGTTCCTCGAGGCACTCTCCTTAGCGTAGTGATCAGTATTGGATCACTTTTGGACAATATCCCAAGTTCCGATGACAGTGTATCCGCAAGATTGGTGGCATGATGAGCTATCAGAGCGCAAGCGAATGATGATGCCAATGGAAACTCTACAAAGTCAATGGAACATTCCTCCCCACAATAAACAAAGTGAATTGTTTGTATCAGTATACCAATGACGCTACATGCCAACACTTGACCCGGACCTCGACATGTCGAATCTATCTCTTCATATTTGGACTTGATGTTCATCTTGTACTTGGTTGCCTTGGTACCAATGAGGTAGAATAGTAGCAGTAGGAATCCTCCTCGCATGCCCAGGAAGATACTGCTGAAACCGACAATCCAGGCTGCCGCTGCTCCGTTTTTGGAGAGAGATTTGCGTTTGTATCCCCGCTGGGCCATCAAGGATGCAATGGTGAATGCAAGGAGGGATCGTTTGAGCAATTCCATGGCATGACTGTGGGTTTGTATAATGATAACTTTCATTGTCTGTGTCGCTTGTTGCTTCATTTTATTGATAAGCATCTTCTCAGATCTTCTCTGTCCCTCTCTATGTACGTACATAAGATCAACACTCTCTGTGAGTGACACGCATTGATACAGTTATTTATGATTGTTTACTGGTATGGACAACAATTTTGAATCAGTGTCGCCGTTGCGTTGATTGCTCGTTGCTCTCAATGCTATGTCGCTTGCATCATTCATACTCTGCTATTGATTGTTGAGTTGAATTCCACTGCACTTCTTCTTGATCGATAACAATAATAATAACTGCGGTATGGTAAACATGAGTGACGATATCAGCAGCAGCGTCGGCAGCAGCATCATCAGTGAGCCAATAAGCGATGACGACGACGACGAGGGCAGTGAAAGTAGCAGCAGTGTCGAAAGTCTCAGTAGCGGCGATAGCACTAGTTCCTCCTCCAACAGCAGCAGGAGCAGCAGTAAAGGGAGAAAACGCACGAACACTAAGGCTGCAAAAGATGATAATGATGATGATGATGAGAGCATGTCACTGGGTGATGTTGAGGTTGATAGTAGCGATGAAGGTAGTTTTAGTAGTGGGATGAGTGAGGAGAGTAGTAGTGGAATTAGCATGACCAACAGTCACGATGATGGAGATCAATCAAAACATAGTCATTCTAGCAACGAGGGGATTAAAGCCAGTAATGTGATTGATGATGAACAAGACAAGAAAAAGGTAGTAGTAGTTGATAATGTACCAACAAAGGCTAAAAAAGAAAAAGGCCAATCAGAAGAAATCAGTCTGGGGAGTAAAGAATCTAGCAAGATGGAAGACGATGATAATAACAGTATTATTTCGTCTCACTCATCAAGTGGCAGTAGTATTTCGGAAGAAAGTTACAGTGGTCATAGTGAATTAAGCGATTCTCAAGATGAGATGTCGACGTCATCAAAAGAAGCAGTAGCACGCGAGGAAATAAAGAAAGGGGACAAATCTTCAAATGACCAAATTGATAATGGTGATGAAGGTAAAGCCCCAGAGAGGGGGGATGGGGAGTCACCAGGTGAAAAAGATGACAGTGACAGTTCTGACTCGACCAAAGACGGTAATGATAATAATGAAGTAAAAGATGGGAAAAGCAATAAAGAAGATGATCCTGTTACCGGCAACGTCCTGCCAGACTCACGCCGGAATTCACTTCTCAGTGAGACTTCAGATGATGCTTCATCTCGAGAAAAGCTTGACACCTTCTCGAGCTCTTTCGGGGGTGGGTCTACGTTTACGCCTTTGACCAGTATCGATGGATCGTCGGCTGCTGCTCCTTTCAATAAAGATGAAGAACAAAGCAATAATAATGTCAAGGCAAGTATTCCTCCTCCTCGGCGTTCTCCACCTCTACCACCTACAGTGAAGAGAGGAGAACCACCACTTCCCCCGTCAAGACTGACAGAAGAGAGTTTACGGAGGGGATCCGGACAATCATATCTAAGCAACAGGAGATCATCTGCACAATCACATACGTCTTATGCAAGCTATGCAAGCGACAAGAGAGGATCCGAAGTCATGTCCCAGGTTGCACTGAAAGCAATGGAGGGATTGGAAGTATCGGATGACGACGGCGAAGATTCTTCGCAGGACAAAGTATCGGAATTGAAGAGCCCACTCCCTGTAATGAGCCCACTTCCTGTAATCGGCATGGTTGCTGAAACTCCGACACCTGCAGAGGCAAAGTCAGATGATGGCATTGACATTGGTGATACATCCTATCTGACACCGATGGAGAAACTCAAACTAGCAGCAAAGTATGGTAGTGAGAAGAATGTTGACAGAGTGCAGTTTATGAATCTTCTTGAATCATCAATTAGGGATCTGGAAACAATGGATTTAGACGGCGAAGGAAAGCAAGCCAAAGATGCCATCAGATCTGCTTCTTTTGATAATGTGCCAGCAACTCCGGATACTTATGGTAGTAGTAAGCCAAGCCTCACTGACAGTAGACCTAGCCGTAACAGCAGGCGGAGTCGTAATAGTAGGCGTAGCGATCCCACTGGAAGGCGACATCAGCGGTCACATAACCGTTCCATCACGTCATTTGAGGGGGGGAAATCAGACACGCAGAAAGAATGGGAGTCATACTTGAATCGAAACAGTAAGTCCAGTGGGGCCACTGTTCCCCAGGCTGCCAAAGATGCACTGGCATGCGTGAAAAATAGTGATCCGCTCCCCCGTGAGTCAGTTGTTAGCAATGTAGTTAGAGAATTGGTCACAATGAGAATCAGTCGTGAAGAAAATGAGGGGTGTGTTGCAATCTTGGGAAAAAATGGATTAGGGGGTACTGGAAAAAGTATAGTTGCTGCGTTGGTATGTAATCGTGGTGATATTCGCACGCGCTATCATGGGATTTCATGGGTTAGCATGGGCTCTGATAGCCTCGATTTTGAACGTTACAGCAAGAACTTGTCAGATATCTGTCGACAAATAGGTGTAAAGCCGCACCACTTGCGACTTTCGCCATTTGTGCGCAGTCCTTGCGAAGATCCTGATGTTGCTAGATTGCGAATGAAGGCACACATGGAAGAAGCTCGGTACCACATGGGTAAGCTCTTAACGTCGGTGCAACGGAAACGCTGGAAGAGCAGTCACAAAATCCTACTCGTTGTTCTCGATGATGTGAAAGATGAATCCGAAATTGGATGGTATCAGTTTCGTCGTGGCGGAGAAGGTGATAAAATCAACGATATAGTAGTGACATCAAGGGCCTCACAAATCAATGGAGCAGTTGTTGTGACCGTCCCTCCATTGAGCTCGAAGGAATCAATCCGCCTCTTCTTAAACGAGTCGGACCTGCCTCTAAATCACCGGATAGCGAATACTACCATTCTCGCAGACTTTGTCGAAGCGTGCCATCATCACCCACTTACAGTCAGGCATGCAGGCCGGTGGCTGAACTTGAAGCGTGCAACGGCTGGTAGCCACAAGGGCACTGACGAGGTTTTGGCTGAAATAAATGAATCGATCAAAAATAGTGGTAGTAGCTGCTTGGATGTGTTGTATGCAATGATGCACCGATCTATGTCGCCACGGGTGAATGGAACAGAAACAAAGATAATTCGTTTCTGCTTTGCTGCGTTCGTTAAAGTTTTCTGCAAAGAGTCTTATTCTGCTTCCATACCATTTGAAGTTGCAACTGAGTTCTTTATGAAAGCTGTAGAGAACGAATCTGCTGTTCTCTCCAACGAGGATCCATTATTTCAAAGCCATGGCCGACGTGCATCAATGCTTGTACCGCAGATACTGGGTGCTCTTGGGGTCTTTACCATTACGAAGCACAGCACAACGTCTGATTCTGAGAAGAAAGAAAGTAGCATCAAGATTGACAGTGAAGTCATTTGCGGCTTTTGCGAGCATATCTTCAATGACATTGACATGCAACATTTAGTGAAGCATTCTGAACAACGTTGGAATGAAGCTTATGTCCAATCATATCTTCAAGCAAAGTCCAATTTCTTTTGGGACAATCTGCAACCAGACAAAGCGCGCAAGTATGCATTGGAAAAGGCTCCAACGCACATGATCCAAGCTGCTATGTACAATGACGTGGAATCCTTGCTCCGGAATGAAAGTTTTCTCAGGGGAAGATTTTGGTATCAGGGATGGACCGAGGGAACCAGAGCTCATGTCAACGACATAGAACGTTTTTGGGAGAAGGTTAAGTACGAGAGAGAAGAATCTGATGTGATAACAACGTTTGAACATTTGGAATCTGTTTTAATGGAAGAGGTCGCAAGAGAAGTTGGTGGCCCTAATGGACGTTGTACTACGCTTGAAGCAGGGCGATGTCTTCATGAAATCAGCCTATCTTTGGCAAAACTTGGCCTCTTCAAAAGCGCCACGAAATTTTGTAACACGTGCATCAAGCTTGTTGAGTCGAATCTTGGTCCATCAGAGCTTGTCGCTGCATTGTTGTACAATAGTAGCATGATCCATGCAGAAGCAAATGAGTTTGGTGCAGCAGAAGAGAAGATTTCAGAATGTATGAAGATTAGAGTA
This sequence comes from Skeletonema tropicum, assembly GCA_037178625.1. Classification (NCBI taxonomy): domain Eukaryota; phylum Bacillariophyta; class Thalassiosirophyceae; order Thalassiosirales; family Thalassiosiraceae; genus Skeletonema; species Skeletonema tropicum. The sequence continues at coordinate 1,897,892 of CM074127.1, read as the reverse complement.
ACGACGTCTGGACAAGAGAATATTCTCTATGTCAGAAGCCTCTGCCTCATGGGAGATATTCTTTCTACAATGAGTGACTACGCCACAGCACAGACGTGCTTTGATAAAGCCATTGGCATTCTGAAGATTATTCCACCGAGATACCATCTCGATTTTGGAATTGTTCTATACAAATTAGGAAGAAATCAGCATCGCAGAGGTGGATATCTGGATGACGCACTCCAATGCTACGAGGAGGCGCATGAGTTCGAGAAAGTAGAGCTCGGTGATAGCCACTCATTCATTGCATCACTGCTCACGAAAAAGGGTGAAGTTTTACTCCAGAGTGATGTAGATCAAGCTATCCAAAACTTCGAAGATGCACTCCAGGTGCTAAATGATGCTCTGAAATTCGCAGACGATGATTCTTCTCCTATCCTGAGGAGTAAGATCCTTATTCTTGAAGCCTTCTTACTTAGCGCCAGTGCCGAATGTAACAAATGCATTGTCAAATTCAAGCAAGGGATGAAGCTGCTGCAGAGGTTTGCTCCGAACAAGAAGATTAAATTGGCTCAGTTGACGTATCTAGTGGGTTCGGAGTATGAGAAGCAAGGTGACTACAAGGCCGCTGATAAATTATACCAGGACAGCATTACCTTGGTGAAAGAAGTGCTCGGGCCCACACACCTTGACATCGCAGAGACTTTGGTGAATCAAAGTGGGGTGAAGAGTGCTATGGGGGAGAACTCTCTGGCGACTTCATGTTTAAATGACGCCATAGGCATCCAACGAAAGAGATTGGGAGACAGCGAGGAAGTTGCAATTACTCTCACAATTCTTGGTGCACATTTGAAAGAAATTGGAGATTACGAACAAGCAGAACACGCCTACAATGAAGCCGTGCAGATATTGAGGTCTCTGAATAATGATCATGATTTATCTTTAGTTGATGCACTGTTAGGGATGGCTAGTCTCTTCAATGAAACCACCGACTATGTCCAGGCTATGGAATGTTATGTTGAATGTCTTGAGATTCAAAAGAGTGTTTACGGCAAGAGTCATGATGACATTGCTTCCACTTTGTATGCAATGGGATTGACAAAGATCAGTCAGAAACTATATTCAAGGGCATTGACTTTCTTTCAGAAGGCGTTGGAGATTAGAATAGGAATTCATGGCGAGGCGGACCCATCAGTAAGAGATACCTATAGCATAATGGGCTTTACAGACGCTGCGAGTGGTGACCTTGATGGTGCTCTTCGCAAGTTGAGCGATGCCCGGAGAGTGTCACAGCTCCTGGGAGACAGGTTGAAGGAAGCAGAAACTTTGAGCAATATTGGAAATGTGCATAGAGAGAAGGAGGAGTGGGAGCTCGCACTAGAACATTATGATGACGGCATGAGCATTCGCATTGCTGAGCTTGGTCGGGATCACGAGTCTGTTGCCGATGCTTTAATGGCAATTGGGAATGTTAAAAGTGACATGAGCAAACAGGAAGACGCAGTCAAATCCTACAAAGATGGTGAGTCAAATTTAACTTCCAATCGTCTTACCAATATCATTCTACCATCTCACACTTTTTATTCTATAAATAGCACTTCAAATACTGCTGAGAGTTTGTCCAGAAAACAACAAGAGGATTGCATCGACTGTCCAGAAAATTGGCATGATTCAGTTCCGCGCAGGAAATTTGGAGGGTGCAACCCTTCATCTCCAAAAGGCTGTGGAAATATATCGAAAGGATGGCAAGGAGGTTATTGAGTCTGACATCATCAGTTGTCTATTCGTTATTGGTAATATTCACAATGTGCTCAACCAGAATGACAAAGCCAGAGGAGTATGGGCCGAGGCTCTTGAAGCGAGCAATGAACTTGGCAGCAAAGGGAATGGTGAAATACATCGCACACTTGGTTCACTCTTATCTGCCAGTGCTTAGCTCAGTTATATTAATTTTGCATATTTAGTTTTGTGTTTGTATTACTCGAAAGTCTCTTCTGCTCCAGCACCCCGTTCTTCCACGGTACTTTTTGACTCCAAAGTCTCTTACGCTTCAACGCCCCGATCTATCCTTCCTCTATTTACATTGCAGTTTCCAGCTCTTTCAGCGCTTCTTCAACTTTGGTACGATAATTAAATGCTGCACCTGGTCTCATCACCGGCAGTGTTCCATATGCCCACACCTGGGCTTTGATGGACAACTCACGCCACGCATTGTAAAACTTGGAGTCCGCACGTTTTTGTTGTGTCTTCCCCAACTGGACAGAAGATCCCAAGACTGCCTTGGTCCTTGGAACACGCAACTTTTCATAGACTTTCATTGCCTCTTGGAACTTGGACAGGTCAATTGTTGCTGACGCTTGATCATCGTCATCACTGTCATTAATGGGACAAAAGTGTCCTAACAAGAGTGATAACGTACCAGCATCCTCCATGGCCATTTGCGCACCCTGTCCAATGTATGGTACGGGAGGATGAGCCGCATCTCCCAACAATACGGCTTTACCAACATCCTCCTCCTCACCACTACCAACATGCCAAACATCCAATGCCTCTCTACTCCTCAATCCCACACGTAACACCCCCTTCAACGACGAACTTTCCAACGGTTTCAGAAATTGTTCATCCCATCCATCCTCACGTAATTTCTGTGCCAACTCTTTACATTCCACTTTGGCCTCATCAGGTGTGAGCGTTCGCCATGTATCGGGACGTTCAATTGGTGATGGAAAGTAGATTTGAAAGACCATTTCATACTTGTCGTTATTGTCAGCATCTTTACTGTTGCCTTCTTCTTCTTCTTCTTCCTCTGTAGGAACCTTTGTAGGATAATAACAAGCATGACATTTGGACGTAGCCGACGAAGGGAAACAAATCCCCCTCATAAACGGTACATTGGCACACCCCATCAAACACGTCACACCGGTATATTCCGGCATGTAATCCTCTAGTTTCTTCTGCGCCTCTTCTTCCGCGGTGGGGTTTAGGATATAATTCCGTACTTTGGAATTGATCCCATCTGCACCGATTAGGAGTGAGGTTGTAATTTTGGAACCATCTTTGAATTCAAGTAGTGTTTTGGAATCAAAAGTGGTGGTAGTTGTTGCAGATTGTAAGCGTTTGCCAAAGTGAATTGTAATGCCAGCCTCGATACATGCCTCGTAGAGGACTTGTTGATACTTCCAGCGACGAATGCCTATACTTAGCAAGTCAGTTTCAATCCGAAAAGATGTTCTTTGGGAAATTCGCCGAATCCTTCCCAAGGATCCACGTCGTGGACGATTATCCGCATCTACCACACTACGACTATTTCCAGCTACAGATGTCATCTTTGTAGCACTACTGCCCTCCTCCTCCTCCTCCTCACCTTCAACCTTGTCCAAATCAGGCAGCAACTCATCCTCCCGTGCCACCGCCACCTCCAATCCATCATGCCTCATCCACCGTCGATATTTATACTCACATCCCGCCTCCCTCACTTTCGTAAGCAATGTGGGAGCAGTATCATTCAAATCTTTCAATACGCGTAGGCCATTGGCGTAGAGACCAATGGCACCCCCGGCGTTGGCGGTGTAGGCTGTGGTGGATTCGTAGACGTGGATTGGTAGTTTCGTGTTGGTGTTGTTGGTGTTGTTACTGTCGTGATTGTAGACTTGATCGAGGCAGAGGGCCAATACTAGCCCGCCGATTCCTCCGCCGACGATTACTAGGGGATGATGCTCTATGGTGTCGGCATCGGGGGCTTCGCTGTTCGTCTTGGTTTCGCTCATGTTGTTAAGTTATGTTTTGTGAGGCTATCATATTCTACTGCACAAGAATTGTTGCGTCAATAGCAAGATCATTGTCGAGTGACGTGATTTGATCCGAATTCTCAATTCTCACAACGAAACCACAATTTTTGATACTGATTCCACCGTACGTAGGATATCTTCAAAGATCGATTGGGTTCGTGGGCTTCGTGGGCTTCGTGGGCAACTGACCGCCTCTTCTCTCAGCGCCATTCAATTTTTGAAGAACAAATGATGAATGCATCGATGGAGAAGGAGAAATAGGTTGATGCAACTACTTAATACGGATATAAGAGATTCAGCGTGGACTGATAGCACTAACAATACGACCATCATCATGTCCAGCCTCTTTGGATCATCAAGTCGCAAGCGTACCGCTGCCGCTGCCGCTGCTGCAGAGACTCCTTCCATCAGCAGCTCTCAAGAATCATCCAAGAAGAAACGTACAACAAACAACACTGACAACACAAGTAACAGTACTTCCCCCTACCACAATGTCCATTCATCTGCACTAACAGCAACATTTTCAGACTTGGGCCTCTCCGCCCCTCTAGTTCAAGCATGTCGTAAATTGGGATTCAAGACTCCAACAGGTGTACAACGTGCCATCATCCCCTTTATCCTCAAACAACCTAATACCTCATCATCATCCAACAACAACAACCACAACAACAACAACAATAATCATCACGTACTAACCCTCTCCGCAACAGGCTCCGGTAAAACCGCCGCATTCGCTTTACCCCTCCTCCACGAACTATCCCACGATCCCTACGGCATATTCGCACTAATCCTCACTCCCACACGTGAACTTGCCAAGCAAATACAACAACAAATCCTAGCATTGGGGAGTGGCTCCGGGTGGAAGATTACGTGTGGACTAATCATTGGGGGGGAGGATATGACGAAACAATCGTTGGAATTGAGCCGGCAGCCTAATTTTGTCGTGGGTACACCTGGACGATTGGCAGAGTTGTGTCGAGAGGGCGGGGTTAGTGGTAGTTCACATTACAGACCCAACTTTCGAAAGGTGAAATATGTAGTATTGGATGAAGCAGATCGATTGCTTTCTGCAAAGAGTGGGTTTGAACGAGATGTTGCCGAGTGTTTATTGCAGAGTACTACCATAATGCGTGAGGGGAAACGAGTGAGACGGAATTGTCGAATGTTGTTATTTAGTGCGACGATGACACGTTCATTGAAGAGTTTGGAGGAGTTGGCTGGTGTGGGTATGGGAAGGTTGCCATTGAAGAAGGTTGTGGTGCGTAGTGATGGGACGTGGGATAATGGAGAGGCGAAACATGCTGAAGGTAAGAATGATGAAGATGATTCCAGCAATGCATCTGACGAGAAGAGTGATACCAAAGAGAAGAATGATGCTGCATCTGATGACGAAAGCGACGACGAAGATCAGGGATCCACACCAAACATACCTGCAGGACTCCGACAAGAATACATCTTCATGCCCAATCGTGTACGAGAAGCCTACTTGCTATGTGCTATACGAACATTAATGACACGTGGTGGACGTGGAAAGGCAAAGAAGGATGCAAGTCTGAACAACAACAGTCGTGGCTCTGATTGGAACAATACTACTGGAGAGAATCTTGATATTTCAGAAATCATTGGTAACAACAATGACCGAGAGGAAGAATACGGTAGTGGCAAGTACCCGCTAGCGCAATCTGCAATCATCTTCGTGCCAACCTGCGAACGTGCTGCGCACATCTCGGGTATTCTCACTGAACTTGGCATTCAAAACGTGGCGTTGCATTCATTGCTGTCTCAAAATCGACGTCTTGCATCATTGGGCACTTTTCAATCACAACAAGTTCGTGTATTGGTTGCCACAGACGTAGCGTCGAGGGGGTTAGACGTGCCAGAAGTAGATCTTGTTGTGAATGCCGAGCTTCCACGAAGGGCAGTAGATTACGTGCACAGAGTTGGACGTACTGCCAGAGCAGGCCGACGAGGTAGGGCTGTAAGCCTGGTGGGAGAGCAAGATGTAGACCTGGTTCATGAAGCTGAAAAGATCAGTGGAAGGAAGCTGTTAAAGTGTGCAGAAATCACGGAAGATATGGCAATTAAGGCTCTTGGTCCGGTTGCGAAGGCGAGTAGATTGACAAAGATGAAATTGATGGATATTGGTTTCGACGAGCTTGTGAAGAAACATCGTGATAGGAAGCGTAGAGATAGAAGGGTGCGTATGAAGGCAGAGAAGAGAGCACGCAAAGCTATGGAAAAAGTTAATGCCTCAAAGGTATGATGAACTATCGCAGTAGTAGTGTAATACGTCACTGTTGCTTAAAAAGATGAGGTCATTGTTGTGAGGCATTGTCTATGGATGTTGTCGTTAAGCCATTGACCCTACGGCATAAAACTATTAGTACGCAGCAGCTCGACCGGACGCGGGACAGAGGAGGTGGGGACGGACCCTTTTTTCCGGGAACCGTTCGTTTGGCTTGATCAGTCCTATGAAGAAGATCTCGTCTATCTCTCCAGAGCCGCCCCCACCCTATTCAGCTATCTAACTTCCGCAGATGGCGATACATCTCCAGCCTTCTATTACATTGTTTCCACACCTCCCATCATGCTATTGGTAAAACTCCTCAGTCCTAATGCCACTATGCCAACTCGCTGGTCACCCGAATCTGCTGGGTTTGATTTATGTGCAGCGGAGCCTAAAGTCGTACCTGCTGGGGGGATGGCAGTTATTAAAACTGACTTGAGTGTTGCCTGTCCAGAGGGAACTTATGCCCGTATCGCTCCAAGGAGGCAAGTCCGACAATGCTCGATATTGTGTGCTATGTTATCATGCATTCATATTAATTCCTGCGTTTTGTTCTGTTGTGTATTATGTAGTGGTGTTGCTGTTAAGAGAATGATCGGCTGTGGTGCTGGAGTTGTCGATGCTGACTGTAAGCTAAAATTGAAGTACAAATTAACAGCCTCGCTTATTTCATTGTAACCCATCTCAAAATTTCATATTCATATATTTTTTAAACAGATCGAGGAAATGTAGGTGTGGTTCTCTTCAATTTCGGTCATGAGGATTTTCATGTTTACATTGGAGATCGCATTGCCCAATTAATCCTCGAAAGAATTTCAATGGTTCATGCAGTGCAGGTTGACGAATTGACAGAGACACAACGTGGTGTTGGTGGATTTGGATCGACATCTGCACCCAGCAGCAGAAGAGACAAAAGTGATTTACCTCCGTGATAGATTACGAAGAGAGAACTCTCACTGTGAAATTGTTGGATTTATTGCGTGCGTCTTTCCCCATGTCATCTATCAAAGCCATTGCAAAATATTGTTCGGGTTAAACATGTGTCGCCCTCTCTCGCGGATCAACTAACGCCAGGGGTGCATTCCGTCCAACCAACACTGCCACGGCCACGGCTCCAGCACCAAATATACATATATATAATTTATAATATCATTCGTGTTACATAGATGTGGCACATTTTGGATAGGTAAATGGCATTAATACATAGTTACTTCTAGCTTGTGCAGCTTCTCTCAGATGTCTTGCTTGTTTTGGTATTCAATCAAAGTGGCAGTCATTGCAAAATATTGTGTAGGTTAAACTATTTAGTGTTGTTGATCGCCTTCTATTCGTGTTACATAGATGTGGCACATTTTGGATAGGTAAATGGCATTAATACATAGTTACTTCTAGCTTGTGCAGCTTCTCTCAGATGTCTTGCTTGTTTTGGTATTCAATCAAAGTGGCAGTCAGTTTCGAAACTTGTGTCTTCAATTTTTTAGCTTCTCTGACAAGCTTCAATGAGGATGCTTCAGGTCTACCTTTTCGGAAGTAGCACGTGTACGAGTCTCCATTCGACCAAGTTAGGCAGCCCCATCCGTGTTCGAATCCATCGCGGAACAATCCCGTGTATTTTACATCGCTCTTGAACTCGTAAACGCCCCATCCGTGTGGAATGAAACGGTGCTTTGCCATGCCCTTTCCTTTTCCTCTGCTGTTGCGCAACTTCGTCTTACGAACAGAACCGCTGTATAGTCCACCAGAATAATGAATCTTCATTTTGAAGTTAAGTGAAATAATACCGACAGATGTTGATGACGATGCAGCCAATGATGTCTTCTTTGAGAACAAAGCAAATCGGATTTATGAGCCAAGCTCGGATCGGCCAACCCCAAATCAAAGCAAGCAGCATATTATTCAATAGTAGTCCTAAGGTAGGGTTCTCACCCTTTGTTTTGATTCTGGGGTCTGCTACCTTTTACAAGATGTACAGGGCGGAAGTGGTGTGAACTTTTTTCAAATTGAGTTTTTGGGACTCAGTACCATCAAACCTGAGTCCACGATTAACTTCAATTTCAAATCTACCTTGGACGGAATTGGTATGAACTTTTTTCAAATTGAGTTTTTGGGACTTACATCAAACCTAAGTCCATGCATCAGGGAAGTCGCTTGGCCTCTCTTTTGTGGCAACAAGTACAATACCTATTTGAAGTCCGATCACAGGTTCCAGTCAAGTGCTGTTTTGGTGTCATGGTTGCAAGAGATGTCGGATATTATACTGCTGAGGCTTATTTCATCGGCCTGATTGAGGATCCAACTTGTGTGCTATTGATATATTCAAATTTGATGCTATAAGCGTGAGACTAATATGTCAAGATCGTATACAACAACATAAACTAAAGAAAGACTACTAATCAGCATTCAGTGATGATCGAACAGCGCACTATATTAGGGAGATATAGGAGTAATTCAGAAGTCTGCGTCGAGGCTGAACACTTGATCCTCCTGGGCTACACCAACACCACTCTTAGCATACTCTCCAACGCGCCTCTCGAAGAAGTTAGTTTTCCCCTGCAGACTGATCATCTCCATCCATTCAAATGGATTGGCAGCTCCGTATTGCTTGGGGCATCCAAGGGCAGCCAACAAACGATCAGCACAGAACTCAATGTACTGGCACATGAGGTCTCCGTTCATACCAATCAGGGAAACAGGAAGGGCCTCCACCACAAACTCCTTCTCGATCTGGACAGCATTAGTTATAATCTCGTCAATACGGATAACAGGCAATTTGTTCACGAGCTTGCTGTAAAGAAGGCAGGCAAAGTCACAATGTAGACCCTCATCACGCGAGATAAGCTCATTGGAGAAACAAAGGCCAGGCATGAGACCACGCTTCTTCAACCAAAAGATGGCGCAGAAACTGCCACTGAAAAAGATACCCTCCACGGCTGCAAAGGCGATGATACGTTCGGCGAAGGAAGCGTTGTTGGAGTCGCACCACCGGAGAGCCCAGTGAGCCTTCTTTTGAACACAGGGAATGGTCTCGATGGCATTGAGAATACGAGACTTGGTCTTTTGGTCCTTAATGTATGTGTCAATTAACAACGAATAGGTTTCGCTTTGAATGTTGTGTAGATTATAATGTATGTAAACATATACCAGAAACCAGGAAACAGGTGAGTGTCAATGGTGTATGTACGAGCCAATGTAAAAGCCTACACATTTTTTTCATCTTGTTACCTATGAATATTTTCAACCGCAATTTGAAATCCGTAGAAGAAGCGTGCCTCAGGGCTTTGCACCTCAGTAGCAAAGTTACTGGAGAGGTTCTCGTTGACAATACCATCGGAGGCAGCAAAAAAGGCAAGGACGTGGGAGACGAAATGACGTTCGTTGTCGGCTAGACCTTCCCAATCTTTGAGGTCGGAGGAAAGGTCAATTTCCTCGGTAGTCCAGAAACAAGCTAGTGCCTTTTTGTACATGACCCATATCTCTAGTACGAAGACATACAGAGGGAGGTGAGGCAGAGTATGCAAGTAACATTTGGGCAAATTGCATGTCCCACCTACCTCGTTATCTTGGATGGGGAACAACACAAAGCGGCGTGGGTTGTCCCTTAGTAAAGGCTCCTCGTCTGCGACCTCGGCTATGATATCTGCACCGCCATTATCATTATCAAACGAACATTCCAAAAACGACTTCATCGCCGTGGATTTTATTGTGGTCCAGCTCTAGCAGTAAAAATATAAGTTGTATGTATCACCAAGATAGATACTCAGACCTTTGCCTGTGGGCAGAAAAAGAGATTTAGTAATTTTCTCTTTTCTCAGCTTTTATGGCTTGATTGCATCCCGCCTCTCTAGCAGTGCTAATATAGCCAGAGTCCTGCCCGAACGAGGCGGCCATTGACCGTGCCTCCATTGATACTGCCGTTTGTTTACCCAGCGCGGGGCTGATTGAGAATTCAATTTTCTCACGCCTATAATCTTCACTGCTGAGTCTTAGAGCACGCTGCCTTATCATGTTCAAATTACATCAGCTAAAATAGTTTATCCTACAACAGCACAAGTTACAACTCAGAGATGTCAGTGTCAGGTACAGTTCACTTTTCATTCACAGGGACAGGGTATAGAAAGGCGAAGTGTCAAATCCATTTCGGTCAAGATTCCTCAATTTTGCTCTACGGGCGGGAGAAGGCAGGTTCTTTCGGTGCAATAGCTTTACCCTCTTCACCGTGTCACTGGTATTGACTTGCAGCTTCGGCTTCGATACATGACTGCGCTCGTCTTTGTATCTGGGTGGCGATGGGGCACTCTGCTTTTGACTTAGCTCGTCAACAGTGATACCGGTATCGGTGAAATGGAATCCCTTCTCGCGATACTGCTTTTGATTGAGCTCATCAACAGTGATATCGGTGAAATGGAATCCTCTCTTGTTGTACTTTACTACACGCTGCGAAATCTTGACTAGCATATTGTGAAGGATAATGCAGTATTTCACACTAAGTTCTGGCTCATCAATGGACATCGGTGAGAAGATCCCATCTTGATTTGGGAGGTCGCCACCACATTCCCTTACATCGCTGAAAACAAGCTCCGCGAACTTAACTTTCTCTTCATTCGGGTTGAAGAATGAAATCTGTTCCAGTTCATGGAGGGAGAAAGCATTCAGATACATACGCATGTATCTATTCAAAAGCAACGTCCAATTTGGACATCTCAGCATTGCTTCTTTTCTGAGGATTCGATGCAAGTTTGGAACGCAGAAATCGATCCCATTGAAGTGCGACATACAAGGCATTATATCAAATTTGTGAAGAGTATCTTTGACTGTCGCCGAGGAGGTTACAACAAGATCGATTTGTTTTCTGAGGCGATGGTTCCCTGGAGCAAATGAGAAGTCCAATGGCATGACATATGGACTTCTTGCATTGACGACGAAATCGTGCCTTGAGGCAATGAAACCTCTCCTCACAGCATCTCTGACGGGCATCCTTCTGATGTGTGTGTGAGCCGGCGGGAGTGAATATGACTCCACATGATGAATCTTGTGGTCCATAAACGTGTAATCAGAAGTTGATATGCCAGTGAAAACAAAGCCAAGTGAATCTAGATGACGTCTCGTATACGGAAGGGCCATGACGGTGGTATAAAGGTCGATGTCGCTCGCAACGAAACCATCACCTTGAGCACAACTGCCATTGTTAGTTACCGCTTGAACGATTAAGGACCCGGCGATGACAAGTTGGTCCCTGCCATAAATATGTGCAACACATTTGAGTCTTTCAATCAATGGCACTGCGAGATGCTCGAATCCTTCCCGCTGCCTGATGACCGACATTAGAGAGTGAAGGAGTGATTCGTTGATGAAACCAGCTGGAGTAGATTCTTCAGACATCACAACTGTTGAACTGTTAGTCCAGAGGCGCTTGGTCACTAAAAGATTGAACGCATCTGTCGGTGTTAGAAACGAGGCCAGTTGCAGAGAGAGTTCACGTATGCTCATGAGAGAGTCCATTCTTGGTTTCTTGGCAGCTAATTATGACTTTGATGTGGGTTTCTTTTTATGTGAGGACCAAGGATCCGGGGACAGAGATGCAATGTCAAAATCATGGCCCAGACAGAAAGGTAAGTATGTAAGCTACATAATCAAGAAAGATATGTACTTTCTCGTTTTTGTACGAGGACCAGTCAGCAGGTGTCAAATCTCACTTCAGATTTTTTTTCTTTCGCGAAATAGCATCCAACAATTGTATGTATCACGTCCAGTATTGTACTATCATTGCATCTCAGAACCAGCGAACAACCTTTATATCACAGCACAGCACAATCATGTTTATCAGAAAGAGAGACGGAAGACAGCAAAGCTGCCAATTTGATAAGATCCAGAGCCGCATCTCGAAGCTATGCTATGGCCTCGATCAAAAGGTGAGAATGAGAGCGTCCGTCTGCATCTCTTGTAATGTTGGTACACTCGAAAGATTGATTCGTCAACACACCGTGCTGCGCAGCTACTTACGTCTTCTCTCACTCTCTCGTTCTCTATTCTAGTTCGTAAACGAAGCCATCATCTCGCAAAAGGTGATTCAGGGAGTCTATCAAGGTGTCACTACCACTGAGCTCGATGAACTTGCAGCCCAAACTGCTGCATCCTTTGCCACTCAACATCCCGACTATGCCATCCTCGCCGCACGTATCGAGGTGTCCAACTTGCACAAAATGACAGAGAAATCATTTTCAAAGGTTATGCACGCCTTCCGCGGATACAAACACCCCAAAACTGGAGAGACTGCCCCTCTAATCTCCAAAGAAGTCTACAATGTCATCATGGCCAACAGAGACACACTTGACGGGTGCATCATCCATGACAGAGACTTTGAATTTGACTACTTTGGCTTCAAGACCCTCGAAAAATCATACCTACTCAAAATTGATGGAAAGATTGCCGAGCGTCCTCAGCACATGCTCATGCGTGTTGCCGTCGGCATCCACATGGATGACATTGACCGTGTGAAAGAAACATATGATCTCCTCTCCAAAGGATACTTCATTCACGCGACACCCACCCTTTTCAATGCAGGGACCCCAAACCCACAAATGTCTTCTTGCTTTCTCACTTGTATGAAGGCCGATTCCATCGAATATATTATATATATATATATTATTATATGCCCTTTCCTCCTTCTTCCTACATAACGTATGTAGCTAACTCGTAACTCGAGCCTGGTTTGTACGCATATTTTTTTAAGTTGCTTGTTTGTACTCTATTTTTTAAGCTGCTTATTTCTAATTCATGGACGTAGGAATTAGTAGTCGATTTTAAAAAAGCGCAACTCTTCCGCCCACGGACAGATTCTGTTTTTCCGAGTAGCTCTAGCCATACTAAGTAAGTATAACTTACCTACATGTACGCTAACGCTTTACATGGTTAGTAGAGTTAGTCTTTACTTTTTAGCTCTCCCTTAGTATGTCCGGTCGAATTAGTACAAATATTTACTATCAATCTTGCTGTCTTAAACATACTTGTCTTTGCCGATACTGCTCAGCATGAAAATGAGTCATGAGATAACTGTGGAAGCTGATCATGGGAAGCGCAACAACAACGCAACCACAAATCAAGTGTTTTGGCACATCACATCACACAGCCAGTGCCGGCGCCGGTAAGAAAAAAAGTAACCCTTGGCACATCACACAGTGCCGGTAAAAAGATTATAAAAGGTACTCTCTCGAACCGGAATCGAACCAGTGACCGATGGATATCTTGGCACAGATGCCTCTACAGTCCACCGCTCTACCAACTGAGCTATCGAGAGAGGGAATACCCTCGATGAGGATCGAACTCACGACCTTGGGTTTATTAGACCCACGCTCTAACCAGCTGAGCTACGAAGGCTTGTTGATTGTCCGAGTCGTGTTGGCCTACATGATAACACTATTCAATTGCTTACATCCAAGCTTCAATTCAGTGCAGTGGCTGGTAGCCGAGTGTACAATATTGCTAGACGTTGCAAGTGTAAGGAGGAAGGCAATAAACTGGTTGCAGTTTTTCATAGTGTCAATCAACTAGCTGCAGCATCTAATTGTGCGCTCTAACTAGCCATGCATGAAGGTGTCAACGATACATATTGAAAATTTGTCACTGTTCGAAACTTCAGTCAGTATTAGGTATCCTGTTACTGAATCAAAATCATCGACAATGGACGAAGTATTGTATTGAACAAAACATTAAGATTCTTTAGCTACAGATAAATAATTCTCTGTTCATTTCATCATGCGTAGAACTTCATTCTCAATCTTTCTCCATATAACAACTTAGAAACACTTGGTTCATGCACCTGTATGGATATAAAAAATGTAATATGAAGTGGTCAGAGAACAAAGAAAACACGCTTTTTACTTCCTCAGAAGTGATCAGGAAATATCTTCGTCGTGAACGTCTTCTTCAGTAGTGTCGCTACCAGGTTGGTTTACTACATCGCCGTAGTCTCTGAGATGGCTTTCTCTATTTTCGTATGATGTATTCATGGACTGTGAATGTTTGACATATCCTTTCGGCCGATTGGATTTTTCATTCCACCATTCATCTCCTGCATTAGGAGGACGCTTCTGCCGTTTATCATTGAGTTCACCTTTCCCTTCGTCATCTTTCAAGAGAGCCTTCAGTTGGGATTCTGCACGGGCAGGCTTCTGTGGCGTTTCCTTCACTCCAGAAATCGGTCGCTCACTATTCAGTAACATTTTCAAGGGAGGAGGTTGAGTGTGCTTTTCTTCCTCTTCATGACGATCCTCTTTCACCAGCGCCTTCAGAGACGACGGCTGTAGCTCAGCAATGGGTACCTGAAATGTTTCCTGTTCTCGTCGAAGTTTCTCTTGTTCTATATGAGACTTCCTGACTTGGGACGACTGAGTTTGCGTGTCTCTCTCAAGAACTTCTGGTTGCTTAGATGGAATAGTACGTGGACGCTGGGTCTTTTCGTGCCACCAATGACTCTTTTCTTCAATAGCTTCATCCTCAGCTGCTTTCTCCTTCGCAGGTCTCCTAATATCTGGACCAACTCTATTCTCTACCAGAGCGTACTTTCGTGGATCCGTTGAAGCCCTTGGGCGAGTTTGTTTATCAGCAACGAAAGGTTTAGGTGGAGGAGGCTGTGGAATAGTTTTTTTTGCAGCAACCCTTGCATCTCCTGTTCTATCTTCAACATGGGCAAACTTTCTTGAACTTGAAGAGGAAGCAGGTTTCCTCTGACGTTGTTCGCCTTCCTCTTCTATAAGCGACGTTGCTGACGAGACAGTCGATGATAGTGGTGATGATCTGAAAACAACTCCTCTCGAATCAGTAGCACTAGTATCTTTGGAACGGGATGTAAGTGGCCTCTGACGTACTTCATCTGCTATCAACGAGGAAGTAGTTTCGTGCTCGGGTTTGGGAGGCGATGCTTTGAAAATAACACCTCTCGAATCAGTAGCACTAGTATCTTTGGAACGGGGCGAAATAGGTGGCCTCTGACGTACTTCATCTGCTATCAACGAGGAAGTAGTTTCATGCTCATGACTAGACGAAGACTTGAAAATAACACCTCTTGAATCAGAAACACTCATATCTTTGGAACGGGGCGAAAGTGGTGGCCTCTGACGTACTTCATCTGCTATCAACGAGGCAGTAGTTTGATGCTCGTGTCTGGAAGACGAAGATTTGAAAATAACACCTCTCGAATCGGAAGCACATGTATCTTTGGAATCTTGAGACGCAATTGGTCTCTTACGCACCTCATCTGTTATCAAAGAAGGAGCAGTGTTGACTAAAGAATCTGAAGGCTTCGTTTTGAAGATGACTCCTCTTGAATCGCTAACGTCCTTCTCCTTTGAGCTTGTGGAAGCAATTGGTCTCTGACGCACCTCATCTGTTATCAAAGAAGGAGCAGTGTTGACTAAAATATCTGAAGGCTTCGTTTTAAAGATGACTCCTCTTGAATCGCTAACGTCCGTGTCTTTCGCGCTAGCTGAAGGAGTAGGCCTCTGTCGTACTTCGCTTTGGGCCAAAGAAGTTGGCGAAGATAGAGGTTTCCTTGTCGCAGGATCTCTGAAGTCACCTACACTACGTCTATCTCGAACCTGAGCATGTGGTGGCAGATTAGAAGACACCCTGGGCCTTGTTCTTTGTTCTGTTTGAATTAAAGACGTCCGTGCCGACGATGCTGGGAGAGGCTTATTGGTAGAATTCCGAAGATCTCCAGCAAAGGTTTTTACATCTGCAGCTGATGTTGTCGATAATTGCGTTCTAGGAGTAGGACGCTGGCGCTGCTCCGATCCAACAAGCGAAGATATTGAAGGATTCGAGGGTTGAACTTTACTTGCTGACTTCCTAACATCTCCAACACTTCTGCTGTCTTCGATCTTATGGTATTTAGGCAGCTCCGTACCAGGAGTTGGTCGGAGACGCATTTCAGATTCCACCAAAGATTTGGTCGATGGAGCTGTGGATGGAGACTTGTTCTTCTTACGCAAATCACCTACTGTCGTTCTACCACTGACGGTTTCGTAACTCGGAGATTCACTGCTGCGCGTAGGCCTCTGAAGCTTATCCATCTCTGTCGCTGCTAACGATTGTGCCGCTGCATGTGGCTTTAGAGGAGACTTTCTTATTGCGCCGACTGAATTCTTATCAAAGACTGCCTCGACACGCGCAGATGCAGTCCTTTGTGTCGTAGACCCAGTCCTATCTTGCAC
This sequence comes from Skeletonema tropicum, assembly GCA_037178625.1. NCBI lineage: Eukaryota > Bacillariophyta > Thalassiosirophyceae > Thalassiosirales > Thalassiosiraceae > Skeletonema > Skeletonema tropicum. Next base: position 1,881,630 of record CM074127.1, on the reverse strand, counting down.
TTTAATGTACTTTTTTGACGGGTCTATGCCAAGAATGGGATTTTGTCTTCTTGTATTGTCGTTCCTCACAAAATAGCCACTGGATTGACCTAAGCTATACCTCTCCGTTTGCTCAGTTGATCCAACGTCTTCACTTTTGCCACTGGATGCAGGTGATGAAGCTTGCCACTCAGACATGCGAATGGCGTCCTTCTGAGTTTTAGATTTTTCCATCTTCGTAATCACAGCTTTCAGCCCCGAACGATTTTCTTCCGAGAGATCCTGTACAATGTTTTGCTTCCCCTCTTTATTGCTTTGCTGCTCCGCATCAAGAGACACTTTCACTCCCTCCTCTGTATCATCGTTTTCCGCTTCTTCGGTGCTGTCTTCCTCACTTTTCACTTCCTCCTCTGTTTTCAAGATGATTGTATCAGCCACACGGCGTTCATTTATAAGATCTTCGTTTACAGCTTGCGACTTCTGCACTGAAGACGATGACGACAAAGGCATATCATCAGCACTAACAATAATCTCACCTTTTTTCGACAAACCATCCAAGTAGCTTTGAGAGTTTGCATTTCCAATTTTACCGTCACGAGATTTCAAACTTTCCTGCCTGCGTAGAGCTTGCCTAGCCGAGATAGATTCTTGCAACTTTGCCCTGTACTCTTCCGCGCTCATTTCTTCCATTCCGGGTATGATGTAGGTGTTGGCAGTGCCTTTGGCAAGTCCATAGCCCTTTCCGTCAAATGCAGGTCCTTCGTCCAAAGATGTGTCGGTGGTACCGTACCCAGATTCAGTAGTTGCAGGAGCCGGAGTGGCAGGCGCTGGATTTGACGCTACTGGAGCCACTGGTTGAGTTACTGCTGGCGCTGGAGGGGGGTTTGTTGCCGGAGCCGGGGCACTTGCCGTCAACTTTGGTGCCTCAACAGTTGCTGCGAAGAATGTTTGACATATTACAAAAGCGACATTAGATCACAACAGAACAAATCTTGTACACATCTCATAGTTCACCTTTCTCACCTTTGCTTTCTTCGCTTGATTCCACACCATAAGTACTGGCGATCGCCTTCTTCCTCTCCTCAGGGTTATTTAAATATAGCTTCATCTCATCGACGATGCGATCCGTTTCGCCCTTAAATGCATCAATCTCCTCTGCTGACAACGACCCTGGACCTTCCTTTACGCGCTTTTCCAATTTTAACAAGGCTGATTGAAAGTCATCATAGATTTCTTTGGTGAATAATTTGGGGATTTCTTCTTTTTCGCCATCCTTGCCAGGGAGAGAGCCCTGGGCATTAGCTTTGCCTATCACATCTGCGGCAGTTAAAACTTTTTTAGCCCCTTGAATTCTGCTGCCGCCTTCAGCTGGCGGTGATGACATCATTATTCTTGTACTGGTGGCACGATTCCATGATGATGTCTTCTGGTGAGGGGTGAAGGCTGCAGCGCCTCCTGACGACGTGATCACGAGGAGGGAGGCTAGGGCTTCCGAAAGCTTCATGGTGGTGATGTTGTGTGCAGTGGAAGTGCGTGTGTCGATGTCGGATGAAGAGAGAAATCCGGCGGGCCGCACGGTGGTTCTGCAGAATCTCTGGGCGGGACAATCGGTATGGTACGTTTGGGTAGAAAACACCTTCCTCAAGAGATAGACGAAGATGGCCTTGTTTGTTCATCTCATTGACACGCAGCATCAACATTGCGCAGCTATCAACGATAATTGATAATAAAGGACAACATAAGCTTGAATTTCATCGTAATTGACTCTGTAGTTAGGTAGGTTACTAGATGGTTCAGTCTTGACCTTCCAAACTTATCAATCCTGACTCGCAAGTGGCTTTCCTCCAGCTGCTTTTGCAATTGCCAACAAAGAGTAAATTATCGTTGCACCATCTGCCCATTCAACTTCATATCCATACTTTCCTTTCTTTGCCAGTTTTGCAGGAAATAAGCTATCCTTTTCATTAGAGTTGTGGTTGCATTCTGAGCTATGGTGATGAACCATGATCGAAGGCTTAATGCTTCCTGTATTACCACTTCGACTCCCTCCTCCACAACCGTGTTGAACAGTCACTCCTTCTTGAGAACTCAAGTTGTCTTCTACATCTCCAGTCTTTGGGTTTCTACTTCGTAAATCAGCCCCACTAATAATCTTCTGGTATCCACCTTCATTACAAAATAACCGCACAGTGAATCTCTTGTGATTGTTATCAATGTCAAGCTGAGTCAATGGGACATCAAACGCAGAATCTTCAACTTCATCAATCGTCACGACCATGGAAGCTGCACTATTTCCTTGCTGTCCCTGCATGGATGCAGGCATCATATTGTGTTGTAGAAGTAGCAAGTCAGTAGAGACTGCATCGGCTAATTTGGAAAACACTGCCCATTCCTCTTCTGACTTGGTATTGGGTTCATCGCAACAAAATGGTTTGCCTGATTCGTTTGAACCAGACACTGTTTCGGATATTGGAAGGTGAAACACATGCGAAGATTTTGGCATGAAATGATGATGTTGTTGTTGTTGTTGTTGCGTGTTTGCATCAGACGAGTCGTTCGGTCCATCATGACTACCAGCAGCCAACGTACGCGCCTTTCCAAAGGGGTAATGTCGTCCACCACCCTCACAAACAAAGTACGCAAAATTCTCCACCAATGCCAATGTCGAAACACCCAACTCTCCAAACATTTCTACCCCCTTCCGTACATCGGCCCATGCCAAGGCACTGGGTGTCGACACTGCCACTGCACCCGAAAGAGATAACGATTGACATACTTCCAATTGAACATCTCCCGTACCCGGCGGTAAGTCCAAGACGAGTACATCCAACTCACCCCAATTGGTCCCCTTGAGGAGCTGTGAGACGACACGTCCTGCCATTGGACCACGGAGGACGGCTGCACCTCCATTGGGTCCACTTCCGGGAACACCACTATTTGGAGAGACGAACCCCAATGACATTAGTTTCACACCCTTGTGTACGATTGGTTCCACCATCCCCTCTGGGACATGTGGAGGAGACCGTCTCACTGTTGGATCATCCGGTTGAACCAACAATGGGAGTGATGGACCGTACACATCTAAATCGAGTAATCCGACTTTTCCTCCCATGGCTGATAGTTGGTAGGCGAGATTGGCAGCAATGGTGGATTTCCCTACTCCACCCTTGCAACTGTATACGGCGATAAAGTGTGTGGTGTTCTTTAGAGCAAAGGATGATGATTGTGGAGTTTTTTCGACTACTCTTTTGGTGGTAGTAGTAGTATTGTTGTTGTTGTTTGTGTTGTGCTGTGGGGTAATTCTCACAGAAACGTCAATATCGCACGGTTGTAGTGTATGCTTGTCATTCAATAACGATACCATTTCTTCCTGTACAACCTGAGTAATATTAGAGGTAATCTCGTTCAGTTTTGGATGTAACATTGTCGGTGGTTGCAAATTGACCGTAATGACATTCTCATCATCACCCTTATCAAATGACGATGGAATCGAAATAGACCGGATCCAATCCAGTCCATTCCTCGTGAGAGATTTTCCAATGATTGGATCTATGAGGCGTTGTTCCGAGTTATTGCTGTTGCTCAGTTTGTGATTGTGTAGTCGGTTGAGTAATTCATCTTCCAATTCTGCAGATTGCCTCGATGATAACTCTGAAAATCTAAATTTTGTTGTGTTACTTTGAGTGGATGAAGATAGTCGTCTAGTTGGTGATAGTTGAGGTATTCTGAGTGTATTACTATTCCTCGTTAGAGTCACATCATTTATAATATTATCACGTTGGCGTTGATGGATAGATGACGACGACGTCGTGATGTTGCGATGGACGACACCGCGAATAAGTCGTCTCTCTCCGCCACTGCAACACCAGAAGACCAATCTTCTGTGCGCAATGGATGATATCATTGTCGTGTCCTCTCTTGTAGTGATACTCCTGCCTCTATTGCCGCTGCTACTGTGCGGTTGAACAGCCTACAACCTCCTACAACATGAACATTACCAATGAATGAAAATGTAGGAGTCGAGATTTTCATTTTTCAGCTCGTGACTCAAGCTGATTATCTCGGGTCACGAGTTGTTTGGCTCGAGTCACGAACTCTAAACTGAGTCACGAATTGTACAACACAGTAATAGTAATACGTTCGATTCTTGTTCAAACCTCATGGTGTAATTGAAATTCTAATTGAGCGGCCTTGGTGAACATTGCCTTCAACCATACCAAATCCAGATTACACCTGTGCGGTTACGGGCGTGGCCCTCTCAATGAAACTACTTCTTCTATTGATACAGTGCAGTTTCGGATTTGCATCTCTTGGTATCGTACTCCTTGCTCTCCTACTTCGCAATCCAGAACCTCGACATCATACCGATGATGAGCACAGTGATAGAGACAACTATGGCATGTTCGACCAGGCTGGTGTTAGTTGCTGCGACCCTCAAGGGCCCAAAGCGAGCGAGGGCATAACGCAGGCAGATGCAACCATGTACATAACATATGTATACCAATAAGTACGTATATTGGATACCGTGTACCTTACCGCTTCCACCACTCACCACGAAAGCTAACGCGACGCCTCATAAATTTCAATTTCAACCCCTTTCCGCGGTGGAAAGTCTATGAAACTACGTAAGGAGACCATAACACTCTGTAAATAAAGTGGAAGAGTAGCCAGCACCAGCATCATAAAATTCATATCCTAATTATTATTATTATAGATACGACGTAAAAAGAATGAGTGGCCGCCATCCATCATCTCCGTCCCGCAATAGAGACGATGGTCGACGACGAAATAATAATCCTCATCCTCATCATCATCACAATAATAATAATCGTCCCAACACATCATCCTCATCCAGCGGAAGACAACATGATGGCCCTCCACATCGCCAGCACCACCATCGTCATTCGAATAATAATAATAATAATGAGCAGCAGCCCCCGCCATATTCTCGCTATACAAAGCACAGCACCCATCATGAAAGGAGTAGGGAGCCGTCGTCCCCGTCAACTTATCGTCGTGTCATGTCACAACAACATCATCATCAGCAGCAGCAGCATCCCTCTTCACCAACCAACAATCACAATCGAGCAACCACCTTTGCCGAAAAACGACGCCTTCAACAACAACGAGAACTTCAAGAAAAACGAGAGTTTGACAAATCCTTTTCTTCTGCGCCGCCCACTACCACTGATGCTTCGAAAACTGCCTTCAATGACGATACACTACTCCGTCGTCAGCACAGCGGCGGTAGCCAAGCATCATCGTCAAATAATCCTACAGACAATAGTGTACAAATTAGTAATGATTATTTCAAGGATATTTTATCCACTGCAGTGGGGAATGCACCTACTACTACAACAACTGCTGCTGTAGCTAATAATACGACATCATTGGGTACCACTGATAATGAAGTGACATCCGCTACTAGCAATACGAATAATTCCACCAACAACAATGCTGGAGGTGGCAATAATACTACACGTCGTGACACTAATAGTGGAGGGAGAACATCCATCAATCTGGCCAATTATTCATCCTCGGGGAAACGATTGAGTGCTTCTTCTTCGTCACAACAACAGCGGTTTGTAGTTGACAATAACACGAATGATGGTGGTGGTGGTGGTGGTGGTAAAGTCAATGTCTTCTCTGGCATGGCAGCATCGTCATCGTCCACCTCGACTGTCCCCCCGGTAACAAATGCAGTTAATAATAACAACAACAACAACAACAACAGCAGCAGCAGCAACGTGAAACCAACGTCTATACTGAAGAAGACTTCCATTTTGAAGAGCAGTTTGAAAAGCAGCTCCAATTATTCGTCTCAGGCAGGACAACCATCGTCCAATCAAGAACAACAATCACAATCGCAATCGGGTGCAACTACTACGACTCAAAACAAGGTGGATTGGGGGGATAATAGTACAAGAGAGATTGAGAGTCGATTGTCACCGGTCAACGTTGGCGGTGTTGTTGTTGCTGCTGGAAATGCTGCTGCTGGTGGTGGTAATAACAATTTCATTCGTCGCAATAGCAATGAATCACACCCAAATAACAACAATGGACCTCCATCCAATCATCCTAATACCAATTTCAACCGTCGTGGTAGCGGTGGTGGAGGCGTACATCCACAATCACCTTCCAACAATTCTCCAAACAACAAAAATAACTTTACCCGTCGCAACAGTAGTGGTGGTAACAATACTAATCGACCAAAAAAAATGGGTTTCAATGCACCATGTCAAATAGAAGAACACAAGGGACTACACAAATGGAAGGATTGTCCCAACAATCCCCACTCTGACAATTTCAATGGTATTCATTTCAAGACTGCCGGTCATCAACAATTGCTCGAATCAGTCCAGGCAGAACGACAAGCGCAATTCCAGAGGGTGAATTTGCAGCAACATCAACGGCGACAAACAATGAGTAATTTGCAAGAACAGGAGGCAAATCGAGCGAGAGGTGTGGGGAATCCTCCTACTGTGGTGGCGGCATCCTCATTGAAACGTCCAGCGGTTGGTTCTGCTGCTGCTGCTGCTGCTGCTGCTGCTGCTGCTGCTTCCAAATCCAATCCAACCTCGGCAGTGGCAGCAGCAAGAAGGTTACCCGAATCATCGACACTTTTCAACAGAACCAAATCTGCACGGACTCTAACTACAAAAAAAAGTGGTAGTATACCCAAGAAACAACGAACGGAAATGATGATGCATTCTTCTTCGTCTACTACTACTGCAATGCAAATCCCACGAAAGAAGGTTCAGCAGCAACCGCCTCCTCTTCCTCCTCAGCCGCAAATGGTGGATTTACGAAAGCAAAAGCATCAATCCAATGTAGAATTCAAAAATGGGCGATTTCAACGAAAAACGTCGAATACTCTTGCTCCCTCGGGTCAAGATGCTGTACCTATTGCCAAGCAAAAATCGGGTCGGATTGTGTCCAAGGCAAAGAAATTACCCCCCATGACAATGAGGAGGGAGGAGAATGTCACCAGTCGTGGTGGTGGTGGTGGTGGTGTTGCTCATCGTGGCAGCAATAATGAGAGTGTCGTCGTTGCGGCAATGGACGATGATACGGATGAGAGTCATCATACTCTTATGGACGATGAGATTATTGAATTGGATGATTTTGGTACTACCGATTTTGGAGCGAATGACGATGGTGGTGGTGGCGGTGAGAAGGAGAAGGAGAAGGCTGCATCAGCGACACCTTGCCGTGATGAGAAGGAGAAGGTTTCGTCATCGCCATCTGCTAGTAGCAAAGGGATGAGGTTGACACTTGTGAGGGATCCTGAGAAGAATAATAAATCTGCCAGTCGAAAAGAGAAGAAGAAGAAGAAGAAGGCTGATGGAGGTGATGAGAAGAAGGAGGAGGTTAGAGAGAAGAATGATGAAGGTGATGAGAAGGAGGTCACAAAGAAGAAGGATGATGGTGGTGGCGAGACGAAAAAGGCCGAAAAGAAGAAGGATGAAGGTGATGTAATGAAGATCAGAAAGAAGAAGAATGATAGTGTTGGTGAAAAGGTGAAGGCCAAAACGAAGAGGGACGAAGACGGTGGTGAGAAGAAGAAGGCCAAAAAAAAGAAGGTTGAAGGCGGTGGTGAGAAGGAGGCCGAAAAGAAGGATACTGTCGGTAATGAGAAGAAGGCCAAAAGGAAGATTGATGATGGCGGCAATGACAAGAAGTCGAAAAAGAAGAGGGTTGATGGCGGCGATCATAGAAATGTCAAGGCGACACAAGATGATGGCGGTGATGACAAGAAGTCCAAAAAGAAGAAGGATGATGGTGGCAATGACAAGAAGGCCAAAACGTCACAAGATGGTGATGGTGATAATGAGAAGGGGGAGAAAAAGAAGCCAGATAGTATCAAACCGATTGAGAAGAAGAAAAAGAAGTCGAAAAAGAAATGCAAGAAACCTGGCTGTGACACAACACGTTTGAAAGGAAGCAGATTTTGCAAGGCTCATGTCGTCACAGATGCCCTTGCAAGTGAAACTGATGATGTGTCCAGAACTGCCAAGCCCGTCGCTATGAAAGAGGGAGAGAACGATCGTGGAAAGAAAAAGAAAGCAAAAAAGCGTGGCATGAAACGGAAATCTCCTCCCGAGCCTACTACCAATGTGGCATCCTTGAGCAATGGAAATGATGTTCTCGCGGCTGGTACATCGAGCTCAAATAAACGCCAAGCACTGGAGAAGATCCATCGCAGTAGCAACAATCAGAATCACTCGTGTCAGTTGATGACTCATGATGACGAAATTTTGCCAGATTTGGCGGATGAAGAAGTTGAAGAAATGGAAACTGATCTATTCAATCTTCTCGACGAAACGATCAAGATAAGGTACCAGGACTACGTGGAAGAGCACAAAATTGATATAGATCTCCTTTTAGAAGAAGAGCAGGCACTATTGGAATGTCGAAGAGAAGATACGTCTCCGCCCGATGAGAACAGTATCTCAAAAGATGTATCGCCACCAAATAGAGACAAAGAAAACATGCCGTCTGCGTTGAACAGTCTAACGGACAATACCTCGATGGATACTGGCGACGATAGTGACGACGATGATCAAATTCCTTTATTTTACACTTGTGAAAAGTGCGACAGGGTATTCTTCGCTAGATCTCAAGTTGTGGATCATGAAAACCTATGCACCAAAACCAAAGCGACTTTGGATGGAAGGGTCTTCACGAATCCCAACGACATCGCCGAGTACTATGAGAAACACCATTCAGGGGGGGAAATGAAGTCGGACTGTGTCATCTTTTATCGCCCACCGCTCACAACCCCATTCGACATTTCTGGGCGTACAATTTCACCTGAAGATTTTGAAGGTCGTGGTGGGAAGAGGAATGACCTTCCACAGAACTTACTCGACGATTTTATGTCAAGCAAGAGCCCCCAAGCTACCTCCGAGAACGAGAAGAAGAATGTTGAGACTGACTTTCGAATAGACCCGAACAATACAAGGGATTCGTGTATGGTTATGAACGCAATCGAGCACTTGTCGTCAACCGTCATCAATCCCAACGGCCTCCCCAGTCAAACAATAACTACTTTTTGCAGCGAAACAGGTAAGAATTTGCTTTGCTGATACTTCTTGGACCATTCGATGATCACTTTATACTCATTTTATTTCTGGTGCTGTAGAAACATTGTACGATTTCAGAGTTGAAATCAAGCCTTCCAACATTCCCAACAGTGGACTTGGAGCATTTGTTACGTTTCTAGGTGCAAGGGTGTTGAAAAAGGATGCCAGTAATCGGTGGGCACGACTCCTGGGGGAGCATGTGACTCACGATGATAATGGGAATCTGTTTGTGAAAACACAAGAAGAGTTGGCTGCAGAGATGTACGGTGGTCGAAAAATGAACGTGACTTTGAAAGGGAACAATCTTCATCATAATGACAACAGTTTGTACTGGAGTAAGGAACGTCAGAGATATCTCAAGAAACACGTTGAACAAAATGGAACACTTCTAGACCATTTTGACGAAGATGAAATCTGTTGCAAGGTGAATAGTGAGGTAAAGAAGTATCGATCTAAAATTCCAGAAGGAGAGCGGATTGGATTTTTAGGGATCCACTCAGAGTCTGATTACGTTGAGGATAAAACTGTGGTGTTCTGTAGTGAAAAGAGTGGGCTTGGGATGCTCGAACTTGGAAGGTACGGACCACACCGACGTATCGATGTAAAGGACAATCTACATTTTTGTTTCAAGAATTTTATATTTGATTTTGAGCCGTCGGAGTGGTCGTACGGGGTAAGTGATCAACGACTCGGGCGAGATCAGGCCATTGACATTACAGATGATGCCACTGGAGAAGTTCACTGCCTTGCGCGACAGAGTACACCAATATACGTGAACGAAGGTAAGTGGATATATGAATTTGACTGGATTCTTTTCGGTTCTTGTTGCACTCATATAGATAACATTGATCTTTTCCTTTGAAGTCGGCCACAATAAGCAACTGCATTGCAATGTTGACATCCGCCACACAGACGAATGTGCTGTGAAGTATTACATCTTCATTGACAAGGATCATGCAATGAAAGCTGGTGATGAAGTCGAACTTCTTGTCGACTACGGTGAGGCCTATGAAGATGTTCGCGAGCGTAAGGGCTACGGTAAGGACAATAACGAGATTCATGGGGGTGATTATGATGATGATGCCGCTCGTCTAAAACGTAACTTTGTAGATCGAGAGATGGCGCAGCTAGACATTTACGATCTCAAACTGTTCGATATGTTCTACTTGGTTGAATATTTGACGAATGATGTGCTCGCTCCAATCGATCTAAGGATCAGGCAGGAGCATGGACATGGGCAAGCTGAATCATTTACTAGACTTTCCAAAGATGTCGTTGCTAGACAAAGGATGCATTGGTTGAAAATTCATTTTCAGCGCCGGTTGAAAGAAATGATGACAAATCCAGATCCTAATGACGAACTCCTCACACGATCTATGACAAGAGGAGGGAAAGAAATGGTCCGAGCGATTGAGGAGTCCCTGCTCAAGTGGGACTTCACCATGTTACCCGACATTTTCCCCTTCCTCCATACTGTTCCAATTGGTGCCGGCAAGACTCTTCAAGATGTCATCTTTCACGAGTTGTCTGAAGAAATGTTATATTTTGTTGCCCCGAAATTCCCAGATCCTCTCAATAGAACTGTGTGGAGTAAAATCAGTATTGACCTCACTGAAAGCATAACTCGGGACATTGCTAGGTATTTTGTCTACAGCAAAGAACCGATGCTGGCAAGGGTACAGATGCTAGGCAAGCAGCTTTTGGACAACGCCAAAAACGCTGCAAATAAAGTTCGTGAGGCGTGTCGTATTGTCAACACAGGAAATAGCTCTTTATCGAGGGATGCTGCTATTGATAAACTTTCCTTTCATTCTCTGAGTCGTAAGATGAAAAAGAAGGATATCGCGCCAAGCGGTTCACTCATCAATGTTTATGCCAACGATCTCAACATTGATTACGGTACAGCTGCGACAATCGCTGACATTCAAGCATACCAAGATGCAGTGGAACTCGGCTACCTTGAGCCATACTTCGATCCTTGTTCCTCGAGGCGATTAAGAGACACCAAATTATCTATGGTGTCACAATACCCGCCAGGCAATCATCGAAGTGGCAATCAACAGTTTCACAGAATGGCTCGCAGCGTAGATGCCTTCAAGAGTGGGGTTGCCCGCGTGAATGAGCAGTGGTACTTGTTGAATCAAATATTGCTTCCTGCGCACACACTAGTGTCTGAGTGTGTGAAATGGAAGGAATTTCCGGCAGGATTTCAAAGCTACTCGGTAGAAAAATTATGCGAAGCTATTGGAGTAGAGTTGGAAGATGCTAAGGAAACGATAGAGCGCGGTGTAATAAGGCCTAATTGGCCAGAACTAGAAGACAAGCCAAATGATGGCACTACTACCAAAAAGAAGAAGAGGTTGAGGGGAGCGCTTTCTAACGAAGCTAGAACTCTAGAGAATTGTGAAAGTAAGGAGTTTCCTGGGTGGACAGTTGAGAGAATTCAGCGCAAAAATTCCCACCATGTGGACTCGTATTTTAGTCATCCAGGACTAGTTGGGGTCGTTGTTCGGTCGAGGGTAGGGGTGAGGGAAATGATATCAAAAATGGAAACCAATCTTATTGATGCGAAAAAAGCATACGACATATTGATAAGCGAAGGCAAACAGAAGTACTTCGGTGGAAGAAGGTCTTGAGCCTGAACTTATTCTACAATATTGAAATTTCATCATGATTTACAAAACTAAACCATAAATTCAGGTAATAACTAAATGAAAAAAGGGAACGCATTCTAGAGACGTTATGCTGCCTTCTTTTTCTTCTGCTTCCTTTGCTTCTTCTTTGCTTGGCCTACAAGCTTTCTTGCTTTCTCGACTGCAGCTGCATCGAGTTCAATCTGAGGTTGGGAATTGTTGTGTTTCTTTCCAGTATTGCGAGCTGGTGGTTTGTCTTCTTCTTCTTCGACTTCCTCTATCTCTTCCACCTCCTCCTCTTCGTCGTCAATTTCATCAACCACTTCATTCTCCCCAAAGCTCCACACGCTGATGTCTGTTATTCTTGCGCCTGAACCAAGACGAACACTCTCCAATATTTCAACGGCAACTTCCACTTCTTCATCGGAATCAACGTCGCTGTCCGAGGATTCGATTTCACTTGCTAAGTCTTTGCTTCCAGATTCCTCATCATTTTCATCTGGGCCGCTCAGCATCATTCTTGCGGCTCCTTCTAGATCCATCAAGCTTACTATCCCTCCGCTGTTTGCCGTAACAACCAGAAATCCGCTTCCACCTTCCACACTTCGTATGCACTTGAGTCGATCATCACCTGCTACAACCTTATCCACTGGTTCAATCGCCATGATCGCCCTACGAGTGTTTGCATCTTCCTCCTCTTCCAACTGACCAACTTCCAGCACTGGAAGTCCACCATCATCACATCCCGCAGCAAGAAACATACCCTCTGGTCCACCGATAAATGCAATTTGGTTCACTCTCGAGGGCATCTCAACATCTAGAAGATCTTCTCCACTCGCAACATCTCTTGCAGTGATCTTGGAACCATAACAGAATGCATATCGAGTACCATCGTCACACCAAACAATATCATTGACAGTCTCCTTTCGAATTTTGCTCCTTGATGGGATCTTGTACACAAAAGCCAAACGACCCTTCATTAGATCCCAGAGACAGACTTTGCCATCTCGACCACCAGTCAGTGCCATTTTTCCGGTTGGGTGCACTGCGAGGCATTGAACTCCACCGTCGTCATGTCCAGCGAGAACATGTTGCACTGACCAATCACGCTTTTTGTACAGCACTATCTTACCCGATGTTGTTCCAATGAGTGCATGTGTAGGCGGGCCAGGAGAGGAAGAGGAGCATGGCGGAGCAAACGAACAGCAAAGAGGAGATCCCAAATCATTTGGTGTTTTCAGTTCACCAGCTTGGCAGTGTTTTTGTAAGTTGAAGACATTGATTGTTTCATCAAACCCACCCGAGAGAAGTGCTCCCGGCTCAGGAGGAGCTTCTGGTCCATCATCATCATGATTTCTTTGACGCTTTTTCACCTTCGTTTTGCTGCCATCACCACCACTTCCGTTTGATAGCGAAGCACCAGCACTAGCAATATCCAAACAGCGAACACTACCCTCGTGAGCTGACATGGCAAACGATAATTTGAGATATCTGCCATCATTCCTACGAAGCAACTTGAGTTCTATGTCGTTCTGGTCTTGTTCTCGGACATGCTCAACGGTGTCCCAGCCGGCTAGTACTCCATCATATGTACCGGCTACAATCACTAGACGAGATGGAAATGATGGGTTGCTTTCGGCCATGATTATTTGCTTTTTGATTTATGCTTGCTAGCTCGCGATGAATGCGATGATCTTGTGATCTTGATGCTTGAGCAGAAAAGCGCAGATGAGTGGTTTTGGCGTTTTGGGGGCATCGGGGCGTACCCTTCAAATAATTTTGATATTTATAGACGTGAGGCATACGAATTGGGGGCTAGACCTCTAATTTCCAGAAAGAGCCCCGTTCGCCACTTGCCGCCAACCAAAAAATAAAATGCATCGTGAAAGATGATGATAGATGGCGATGATGCAGAGCATGAACTCATCTACGCCATCTGAGCTTAAGAAATACCATGGTAAGAAAAGTAAACAACTCCACGACGGAGTATTCGCAAGTTGATGAGGGTGGAACAGCCGATGCAGCTGAAATCAAACATGCAATTGCTCTGGCTGCGGAGGCTGCATCAACAGCGTTTGGATGGGATAAGGATGATAATGATGTAACCACAAAATCATCACCACAACAATCATCATCGACCAAGCCCACGGAAGGAAATGAGCTTACGCATCTCATCCCTGGTTACACAGCACCATTACGTCTTGAAGCAAAGTCACTACAAGGTATCACTGGCAATAGTTTATCCGAGTTACGTAGTAGAGCGGGACAGAGTGAATCTAATACGAACAACCCATCAGTATCGGCTTTGAAGAGAACCGTAGAGGAATTCGATCCTTCAGTGGCAGCAAAAAAGGTGAAAACACCATCCTCCATTGCTATTCAAAAGGAAATGGGGCGCGGTGGTGGTATTCCCACAACATTCTCTTCCTCTTTCAAAAAGAAGGCTACAAAGCAACGCGACAACTCTGCTGGTCAAGGCTGGTTCTCCATGAAACCGACGCCCATGTCCGATCAGCTCAAATCCGATTTGGCCATAATACGGAATAGAAACTACCTCGATCCAAAGAAATTCTACAAATCAGCCGATAGTTTCAAAGGGAAGGTATTGCAGGTGGGAACAGTGATTGAGGGAAGTTCTGAGTTCTATTCTAGTCGATTGACGAACAAGGAGAGGAAGCAGAATCTGACTGAGGAGATCATGTCGGATGTGACTGTTGCGAATTATGCCAAGCGGAAGTATTATGATATGCAGTCGGAGAAGCAGAGGCAGAGAGGAGGATCGAAGAAGGGCAAGGGGAAGAAACGACGCTAGATTGAAGATGATGTGTGCGCAGAATAATCTACATAGAAGTAGGTATCATTTTGCCTATTGCTTTAAGTATTTCAACCACATGTTGCGACTAGCTCCATGGCAGAAGAAGAATTGTCATCAACAGATTCTTCCTGATCTCGTTGATCTGCATCTCCTTGCTGAACCTGTTGTCCAGGATTCTGTTCGGGATGAGACTCTAATCTACATCGTCTAGCATGAACTTCTGCCTTGGTGAGTCCTAGTAGCTGGGCCTCCAGTGTCGTATCAGTTGCGCCGGAAGTAAATGACGACCCTGACACTAGCGAGCGTGGTCCATTCACTGCTTCTAATTGTATTAGATAGTGTTTCACAGCTTCAACTGGGCGCCTGTGCTTTCGCCTCTTATTACCAACGTTAGAGTCTGCACCTTTGTCGGGTTGGGTCTCAAGTAGGTTCCGAGAAGAGGTGGATACCACCGGAGATACGCTCATCCTACACAAAAGCTTTGGCTTAGTCTTCTTCCTGCGTTTTGAAGGGGTGTTCCCTTCTCTAAACTTCACCTCACTGCCTTCAATGGCGTGTGAGTGCTGGTCTTGAAAAAGTCGGTGACATTCCAACTCCACGATATGAATGTGACCGTATCCTCTTGCCACAATGAGTCGATCAATTCTCAAACCTGATGGAGGCAAAGGAAGATCCTGAAAGTTTCCTACGCCCGCCGCTGCAGCAGCATCTCCTGCTTGCCTAGCTCCGTGTGCAACGACAGAGCTTGATCCATTTCGGCCGATAATATTATCATCTGCAGACCCAGATAATGAGCTCATTTTATCTGACTCTTCTCTGCTGTTCGCGTTCTCACTTCCGGACGACTCGCCTTCTTTGCTGGAAGGAAGAGATATGAATGTTGAGACCGGTCTCCCGATTATTGCAGAAGACTGGATACCGCAAAGGTTCGTGAAGGCGGCATTGATGTGCACAGCAAGGAAGGGTGGCAGCGCCTGAACAAGCAACCTGAAAGAGTAACACGAGAGTGATGAGTTGAATGCATCATGTGATGAAACACACCAACCACTAACGGCATTGAAGTTAGTGTAAGACGTAAACGTAAACGCACCTTGCTGTTTTAGTGAGAGAGAGAACTTCCTCCAATGTCACTGGCATTCCAGGTTCAAGTGCAGCATCTGAACTATTCTCAGATGAATCTCTCATCTGACGTAGCTCTTCCTCGTATTCTCGTCTAGATTCTCGTCGTTTCCTTTTCTTCTCCAGCCTTTTTTCTTTCGAGACGAGTGCATCCTCTTCATCTTGCCTTTCTGCGGCTGCAGCTGCTGCGGCAGCAGAAGGGACGAGGACTTCTTCCGATGCGCCATGAGATTTGTTTTCGTTGCGAATGTGGTGATGATGATGAATCAACGGCTTGTCCGCCTTTGCAATAGGTTTATCAGAACTGCTGGGTTTCTGCTGTTCTTCTTGAGATTCGCCAGCGCCCGTCTCGCTCGTACTATCGCGGTCTCCAGGTAACTTCTGCTGATCTGAGTTTCCATCGCCACTTGACTCAGATTTACTTGTTGTATTATTGTCATTGCCAGATCCGCTAGAGTTATTAGCTGTGGTTGTTCCAGACGACGATTCTGTAACAATCGTAGGCTTCGCACTTGTATCTTGGCTCTGGTCAGTCTCTCCTTTCTTTGATTGGGCTTTAGGATCGGAGTTTGTCTCTGTGCTCGCGCTTACGCTTGATGTAAGAGAAGAGCTTTCAGTACGTTGTTGCTGTTGTTTCGACTTACTCTTCTCCTTGGACTTGGCATTGGCAGCGTCGAGTGCAATTTTCTCAATCCGAACTCGTTTTGACGGAGCAGTTTCATTACTTTTTTCGCTGATCATTTTCTTGTTGTTATTCGTTTGATCTGAATTTGAAGAGCTTGTGCGACGACTCTGCTCCTTGTACTTCCGCTTCACTCTCGCTTGAACAACCAGAGATGATGTCTCCGATGATGTGTCATTATCTGGATTAACTTGCTCCATTTGCGGATCTTGTAGGGCAACTTTTTTGGTTGTCTCTGAGGCCTGTGCGCTTTCTTTCTTTTGGTTACTAGAATCATTTGAAGATCCTCCTGATCCATTGGTATTATTACTGTTACTGCCACTTTGATTGGTGGTAGTGAAGAACGAAGTAAATCCTGAAGATGAGTGCGCTTCATCTATGCCAGCGCTCGCTTCGATAGTAGGAAGTTTATCTCCTGTCATCAATGTGCGAGAATCATTGAAAAAGGGACCTACAATAAGCAAAAAAATGTGATGAGTCAAACGGCGAAAGAGCAAGCACAGTTTTTATGAAGAGGTCAATCACTCACGGCAAGCCTCTACTAGATGTGCATAGTCTGAGCTATCCATGTGTCCATTGTGGGATTTTCTTTCATCTTCTTCTGCTGGCATCTGTTGGGATGTTAAATTTGCAAGAACATTTTGAGGTTGAGAATTTTCAACTTGCAGTGGACGGCCCGATGATGTAGCTTCGGCAGCTTGTTTGGCAGCAGCCTCAGCATTCAACTTTAAGTGAGCCCTAGCTGCATTCTTGACATCCCGTTGTGCATGAAGTGAGACTTTATATAAGCTCATGATTTCCGAAATTTTTTGGTTAATGTCCAAATTGATATCCTCATCGCTGTTTGCATCTTGGCTGTATAGAGAACTCATATTGGAGCCCGTTGCTTGGCGGTGACGACCGTGGTGCTTGCGGGGATGATGATAGTCGTGCATGAGTTCAATAGATCGGTCTTCGTCGGAGAGCTTGGCATCAGCCCCATCCATGCTCTTATTGGGATGTTTTTGCCGTCGTGCTCGTTTTGTGACATATGTTCCATCCTTGTTTTTCGGTATTGGCTCACTAATCTTCTTCCCGCCTCTTCCGGCTTCGGGCTTGCTTTGGCTACCTCCAGTCTCTGATGAATCTGAGATGGAAGAATAATCTCCTGAGTAGCCTGCACCGCCACTCGTCTCTTGCGACGATGAACTTGGTGGTTCTGAGCCAGAGCTAGACTCAGCGTCATCGTTGTCGTTTCTTCCATCACGCACCATTGACTTTGCCGCCGGTGCTGCAGCTGCAGCAGAGACGTTTTCAAGCTGTTTCTCCTCGTCCTCCTCTTCTTTTGTTTGCATTTTGCTTTTCATCTTCTTTTCATTTGTGGCTGTCTTGTGATGCTTTAGTGCTCACTATTGTTTGCGTTTGTCATGATCAATGCAACGATTTTATGAGTAGCAATTGCTGTAGCGTGGGGTGTGGTGGAGAGGAATGAGGTCATCACGCCTTCGGATAAAATGTACCAATTCCTTCCGTTGCATACGCACTGCTCTGTTTGTTACAATGATGTCATTCATCTTTCCCATTTTTCTATCGAGGAATGTTGACGTTCGGACTATTTATACGTGTCACTTAGACGAACGAGGGTTCTTCAACCTCTAACCCTATCGGGATAACCCTATCGGGATAGGGGCGCTTTGGAACTCTCTTGTGGGCGGAGCCCACATTTAAAAACGAAAGTGAATACAACATACTATGTCCCTCAAATCTCCATGAAACCTCTCCCCAAACCAGACCATGTTGCGGGCAAGCCGACACGCCCGTTATCCGGGTAGGCCTACTTAACCCCAGCACTTCAAGGACATGAGTCATGAGGTGGTCTTGAGAACTCAAAGAGAATGTGATCTGACAGTGGCAGCCCATTCCCAATTCCCAATCCATAAGTAATTGCATGCATAAGTAGGAAATGTTTTACTTTATTTGCTGGAGTGCACGCATGATTTGAAATATTTCTTCATTCACCATGTGATACAAAACTTATGACTCCATTCCAAATTAAATCGACTGCATTTACACTCAACACTCTCAAAGATAGCGGAAGAAATCTAAACGATAAGAACTGAAACGGTGCCAACAACCCGCATGTCATGATAGATGCCTTAAGAGTGGGCCAATAAACTCTTCTCAAATTGGGAATAACTTGTTGCCTGAACCTTTGCCCTTCCAGTAGATTTGTACAAACTATGCCTGTCATGACAAATACAGCGTCTAAGAGGATGCAATCTGCCATTACATGCGTCAGAGCAGCAAAGGACCGATAAAGTGCGCTTCCTCCTCCAACCGTTGGGACTAGTGTCTCAAACAAATCATAGCCATAGTGCATCAACGGACTCGATATCAGTAAACACTCTAAAAATCGTGCTATTCCTCGCCGTATGTTGTATGTCTTGTGTATTGAAGTGTTGCCTTGCTTTGTCGTACTGCCTCTGGACAGTTCAGTCTGAATGTTATCGGATTCTTTGGATGTTTGTTTTGATTTCCATTCAAACCATTGTGCGCCATAGTCACCGGCAAATGCAATTAATCCTCCCGTAATACATTTTGTTAGTAAAGGTGCTGCGTCTAGTACAGATAGGTACCAAGATATGAATGCACTCGATAGTTTCGTTAATGACCCAAGCGCTCCAGTACTGACCACCGCTGATATCGAGAGTGTCAGTGCAATAACACTCCAAGGTAAACTAGACTTCTTTATCAATGTATTAGCAGCTGCTTCCGCGTCTTCAATCAGACTGGTATCACGTAGATGATAATAAGAACCATCCCATAGCTCACCAGCGTCAATTGTTGCTACACCTAATGATGCAGTATGCTTCCTAGTGAGAACGCCAGTTGACTTTTGATCGGATAAGAGTCCTATATCATGTTGATGACGTGGTTGTTGTTGTAATCTGCCAACAAAAGGGGAGGGGCTACGTTGGGCACGGCTTTTCTGGGCACGGGTTGGGCACGCCCTATGATGTGACGATTCTGCCACGTCACCATACCACGCTCTCTCCATTAACCCTAAAAGGCAGAATTATCTTTCAACAAGAGGCGCGCTCTCTCTCTACTCTCTCTCTCTCTCTCTCTCTCTCTCTCTCTCTCTCTCTCTCTCTTTATGTTGCTGCAGCGCGGCCAATGACAAAAATAAAGTAAGCTAAGTGTTACCAGTGTCATTAATACATCATGCAATCCGCACATTCTCAGGATATTAACAACGATAACAGTGGCAGGAGGTCGTCACCAAGCACCAATCTACTAATGAATCCTGGTAATCCTGGTCCTGCTTCTTCCTCTGGTGCGTGTTTGTCAACCTCCACCTCCACAAACATGCAACATCCGCATGACACAGGCGCTGCTCATAGCGTAATGCCACATTACAACAGCAACTTCGCCACTTTGTTTCCTCCTCTGCCATCTTCCAACAATCAGTGGCCAAGTTATAATCATCATCAGCTTCAGCATCTTTTTCCCATCAATTTTCGACCACCTGCACCTTTTCTCAATCAAGCATCGCTTTTTCAAAACCAACAGCAACAGCAACATCTAATTCCTCAACAAAACCCAAGCGAACCTCTTGATATGACGATGCAAAACGGTCTGACTGGCACCATTGATATGCCCACCAACACAACCACAACAACTTCACCAACTGAAGAGGCAGAATTAGATTTGGCCACCAATACATCCACTAATACCTCCACTGCCACTGCACCTTTTAACAACAACGATGTGTTTCCATCGGAACAACTCTTCAAACAAGCAGTGGAAGATTATTGCGTGACTGTGCGGATGTTTCCTAAACAAAAAAAGACAGAAAACAAAAGAACGCAAGCAGATAATTACATTAGCTATCGATACACCTGTCCTAGATCAGGAACCCACAAGTCACAAAAGAAAGAAGGGATCAAGGGTGCCCGGCCAACTCGTCAGTCTCTGAAGACTGGCTGTGAGTGGCACATCAGTGCTGCACGTGAAAGAATGCCTAATGACGCATGCCGTAATGATGAAATTGTCCGTATAACATCTGTCTCTCTAGAGCATACAAACGGTTGTAATGGTGGAGATGACCAGGAGATGATTTTCGCATTACGGAAGAGAGCAGGGAGAACATATCCTGACTATGCTTTAGCGCACCTACGTAAAGAAGTGAAAGCGCGTAGATATGGCACTGATGATGTCAAAAGTTGGTTGATTCAATCAGGATTTCTGGATGCAACACTGGAAGAGGCTACCAATTTGCGTTACAGACTTCTAAATGATGAGCCCATAAAAAATTGGAAACCAAATGAGTGCTCTAAGGAGGAGATAGGTCAATGGACTGACTATCTTCATAACGAAGACTTAGCAAATGAGATTTCTGCCGGGAGTAAAGACAGCATTGATAACCTGCTAATGTTGCATAGAGGTTTAAAGGAAGAAGTAGATGGATATGACAGTCGAGTTACAACTGATTCAGAACACAGATTCAGTGGAACTGCATGGCAGACTGGTAGGATGAGGGCAAGACTTCTCAGACATGGTGCTATGATATTCATTGATGACACAAGGAGTGGTGTCAATACAAGCAACTTTTGCTTTTGGAATGTTATGGTTTCAGATCATGAAGGCAAATCTCAAACTGTAATGGGAGCAATGACTATGTGTGCTAGCAATGAAGCTGTATCGTGGGTGCTGCAAAGCCTTGTTACTATGTCACCCTTTGCTGCTGAAATTGTGAAAGCCACCATGTCAGATTTGGGTAAGTATACAACACCATTGTTCATGTGTGCATCTCAACATCATGCAAGGAGCTGCTTACGACCGAATTCTTTGTTGTTTTTGTAGGAGTTGGTGTGGAGCCTATACAACGATTTCTCCCTTCTGTCACATTCTTTGGTGCCTGTACATGGCATATTATGAGACTAGATTTCCCTCGTAATTTGAAACACATCCCAGGCTATGCGGATTGCAAGTCCTTTGTGTATCAACATCTGGTGAAGAACACCACATGTAAACAGGAATGGGATGTTCGCTTGAATGAAGCATGCCGCAAATGGCCAGGGGCTGCAGAATATCTTCAGCAACTTTCCCTTTATAAAGAGCGGTGGGGGAATCCTTGGAGAATTGAGAATTTCACACTGGATATGGAGGCAAGTTCCGTTGTCGAGGGATCATTCTCAGCGTTCCAACGTCATCTTGGAGGACAAGTTCATTCTTTTACTGGTGTCGTCCAGCAACACCTTCAGAAAGATGAGGATAAGACTTCTGAGGAACGAAAGCAAAGAGTCAAAGCACGAGTTGCAGTCTACGATGATGATGTCCAAGGCATGCGAACAAAAGCGGCTCAAGAATGTTCGATGAAATGTTCTGTCAAAGTTGTGGATAACTTCATCAAGACAAACCTAGAAGCTCAAGAGTACTCATATGAGGAAATGGCAGTACTGTCTGCTGAGCAACAGGCAAGAGGTGTGACTAAGGCATATTTGGTTTATTTAAAAGGTCCAGATAGAGTGACACAACCAAGGAGGGTTGTAGAATTCAGAGACGGTGTGTATTACTGCATGTGGTGCAAAAGGGACATCAACAGTGGACAGCCATGCAAGCACATCCAACGAGTATGCGATTTTGAATTCAATGAGTCACAGTTTCACAATCATTGGAAACTTAATGATACCGAAGTGAAGTCAATCCCTGCAATTTCTCCAGCACCACAAAGAAATGGTGGTTCTTCCATTGATGACACTCCTGCAGCAGATTTTGGGGGTGCCGATTTTGATCTGCCAGATGAGAAGGGAGTCGTTGGTGCAGTTGAGCTGCATACTAATGCAACAGATAATGTACAAGTTGCTGGCGGTGAAGGTGTAGGGGAATTTGTGTCAGATCTTGTTGCCAACCCATTGATTGCAAAACGTTATACAGCAAAGAAAGCGAAACGTTTGAATTCGACTCAAATGCACAATATTCTGTTGGACAAATTCAAACAGCTTGCCAGTACTGCATCGCGCAGCAACGAAACATACCAGAAGCTTTTGCCAGTTGTGAATTACATGATTGCTAATATTCAAAATGTCGGGGAAGAAGAATTAAAAGGAGCAGCTGCGTCGTACCTTGATCTTACAGTTGCGGATGGTAAGAATAACATCAACAACCCTCAAGGCATCCTTCCTTCTACAAGGAAACGGGGCGAAGGTGGAACTTGCATGAAAAGAAAGATAAGCGGAGTGGAAGCAGTGGTTACGGCAAAACGTCACATTTCAACTTGTGATCTTTGTAAGGGTATTGGACACAACAAGGCAAATTGCGCAGCTGCAAAGCAGATTGGGAAAAGATTAGTGAAATCAACTTGGGGATTGATTGAGACTGTTTCGGTTTTGGACGAAACAAAATCAACAGCTGATGTTGATCCTTGTGTTGCAAAGGATGCGATTGGGATTCAAGTTGTTGGAAAGGTGTTTGTTTTGAACAGTGTGGTATACAAGGCGAATATCATTCTAAGGGGATTGGCCATGAAAGATTGTCAACCCATGTATTTCGATCATAATACAGTTGCACTATGGGCAAGAGAAGGACAAAGTAATAGCCATTACGTGTTTCTTCATGGAAAATGATTCTGTAAAGATAAAGACAACTGATTTAATTTTGTGGCTTGAGCACAAGCATTCTTCTTTACTATTTCATTTTATGCAACAAAAGTTGCTAATTCACTGGTTGGGTGATTGGTGGGGTAATCAATAGGTGCTTATCCCCTATCAAAATCAGTGATTCCTGGGAATGAAGATGACATAGAATAGATCATTCTCAGAGAAAAAATTCTCTCCACACATTACAGAGGCAGTATGGTACCAATGTTTGAGCAAATATGCGTAGGAAAAGATGTGTTTTACTTTACTCTTAGAACATTAAACTTATCAATTGGCGCTGCAGATTTGTTCTTTAACATGAAGTTATACATTTGCTTTGTAATGAATGGAATGAGCCTCGTGCTCCAGGCATCTTCAGTTTCACCTTCAGGGGATGATTGGACCAACCCATGCAAATTCAGTGCGCTATTGAAGACCACTATACAGACAGTATCTCTCACATTTGTCTCGATTTGAATGTATTTGCCACCAGTCTCGCTTTCCGCAATGACCAAGTGGGAATCTGCTATAATTCCACCTCTTCCATCTGGACCACCGCGCGGTATGTATACAAGCGGGTGCATTGTACTCAAATCCCCGGTGTCAGCGTGCAATGCCACAACACTGTCTTCTATCATTGCATTCTTCTGGCATCCCTTGCCTATGCGGCGAATCGCAACTTGATTTGCCATCCAGCCAACTGCACCTTGGCAACCAATTGGTGGGAAAGAGAAGTTTGCATTTATGCTCTTAATTTTTTCATTCTCCCTAAATACATTAGGTGTGTAGTTCAGCAAGGCTGCCGCAACTCTACCAAAGATGGAAGAGAGAGAGGAAGTAATAGCTTTTGCCTTTTCATATTGATGATTCATAAGAAAGAAGGGCCCAGTTTGTCTTTTATCCATGGATCCAATCCCAAATGCTGCATATCCCCCACCAGCATGGTTGTCTTGTTCCCAAGCTCTTTTGGGCAAAGCATCAAGAGAATTGTCAAGAGTATTTCCGGCTCCTTTATAGCAGCATTCATGTATGTCACGAAGCAGGGGGCATTCGCTATCTGCGCGAGCATAAAGAACATAAACGCTTGAATTGGAGGAGAATTCAACCTCAACAAAGTCCCCATATTGTGGTGTAATGAGGGGTGCAGGAGAGTTAGTTAAATGTTTGGCGGTGAGTTGTGCTTTGTGTTTCCCCGCTTTACGTTTCTTCTTTGCTGTGACTTTGTTGAACTGAAATGAAACAGTTGAATTGTCAAGTTCCATCGCCTTCCGTTTGTTGTCTCTTTTGGAGTCATATTGCAATGATGATGACAAAAATGATATTTTTTTTGGTGAAGGTTTGTTCTTGTTTATTGTCCGCCACCATTTCAGGTTCTGATTATGTAAATAGTTGCCGCTTTTCATTTGATCCTTCAATTGTGGAGGAGTGTATTTTCTGTTGTAAATATTATAGTCATGACGGACGGCTGCTTCGCCACCGTATCGGCGAACCTTCTGCTGGAACAACTCGAATCGATGTAGGTCATAATAATCGACCAACATTGATTTGTTTGTAAGGTATGTTGTGTGTAAATTCGATAGGTCGTAGATGACCAATTATTGAAGCAGCGGCAAGAATACGAAAAAATCTGACGACGAAAGTGGAATGAGCGGTAGTGTTTTGCTGTAGTGACTATGATTTATGCTAGTTGGTGTTGCCGCGGTGACTTTATGGCTTATGATGTAGTTACTGGGGTATCTAACTTTGACTGTGTGCGGGGCTTGTGGTGGAAAGAAGGGGTGGTGGGAGAGCGTGGTATGGTGACGTGGCAGAATCGTCACATCATAGGGCGTGCCCAACCCGTGCCCAGAAAAGCCGTGCCCAACGTAGCCCCTCCCCAACAAAAGGCCCCGTGGAGGCGAACCCTAGAATACGCGCATCAGTATAGGCAATAGTCGCAGCAGAGAACACAAGAAGGAACGCTACAAAACTTGAACCGAGAAGCTCCTTCATAATCGTCGCTGTAATGATGCTCTGCGGTAGTTATGCCTTTTGTGTAATGTTCCTCTTCGTCATGATAGTCGTCTTCTCCTACGTTACTGTAGTGCACGCAACAGGAATAGGAATCTCTTTTTGCTGAATCAGGCTCAAGCAAGCGCACTCACAGCCACCAACATTGTCGGAGGGAAGTTCGAATACGTGGAAGAACAAATGTTTATTATTGCGTCTGATATTTTAGGAAATTTCCTACGACTCGCGACTCTCCGTTCATTATTGGCCGTTCTCCATTCGGAGAATGTTGAGATGAATAGAATGATGGGCACCCTCTATCTAATGTAACTCAGAAGCCTCCTCTCTCTCTAGAAGCCTCTCAATCAACATTCAATTCAACACACTCGACTTTTCAATACGGGGATTAGTTTTTGCAATATTGGAGTATACGAGGGCAGTCTTCTTAGATACAATGAGAATATCAGCTGCAACAGCGGCGCTGCTGCTAGCGGTGGAAGCAGTAGCTGAGACTGAGCCGTCGGGCGAAAATTGGAAGCTCAGCAGGCGACACTTACTTCACCAAAGGCATCGATTATTTCCTCCCAAATTGCGTATTGGCCATATAGGTGATGACGCCGATGTCAGCAGTAATAAACACACGAACAGATCCAAAATGGGCAATAATTGGTCTGAGCTTGATAAGGAATCGCCTACACATGTTGAGACTACAGAAACCAGCGCTGGTGAGAAAAAGCAGCAGGTCAAGCTTTCAGAAACTGATGAGAAGCAGGAGCAAGTAAAGCTTTCAGATTATGTTGTTGCGACGGAGGAGAAATGGGCACAAGTAAAGGTTGCAAAGGATACTGCTGCGACTGATGAAACTTCTTCAAATTCAATAATGGAGGACGACTGCAAGGAGCAACTTCGAAGGCATCTCTCTAAGCAGGACAAATCTGGAAAGAAGAGCAAAATACAACATACAAACATGGAAAGTACAATAACATCAACATACGTATCAGCTGAAGCTCAAGCTCAAAATAAAAGCAATACATCAAGTAAAGGTGGCAAAATGGCCAAGGCAAAAGGCGGCAAGCACAGCAAGTCTACAAGTACGTCTACAAGCACGCCTACAACCTTTAAGTGTCAGACGGTGTCATCTAAACCAGGCGGAACGCCAACTGTGAAGCCTTCTCAGGAATTACCATTGGGAACGTCGTCCCCTACTTCCAGCCTAACTCCCCAACCCACTGAAGCCGCTACTACTCCTGAACCCTCCTCTACTTCTACTGCTGACAAGACTGGATCTCCTACCAGTTCACCCTCTGCTCCCACTATCATTACTGATGCACCAGTAACTTCCGTTGTTACAACCTCTCCTACAAGTTCACCGTCGTCTCTCGTGAAGGACACAGAATCTCCGACAGGGTCGCCATCTGCTTCTACAGTTGCCACCGAGTCACCTATCGTATCTGTGACAACTGAGTCTCCTACAGGATCACCATCTACTTCTACAGTTGCCACCGAGTCACCTGTCGTATCTGTGACAACTGAGTCTCCTACAGGATCACCATCTACTTCTACAGTTGCCACCGAGTCACCTGTCGTATCTGTGACAACTGAGTCTCCTACAGGATCACCATCTACTCCTACAGTTGTCACCGAGTCACCTACATCAGACGTATCTGTAACAACTGAGTCTCCTACAGGGTCACCATCTGTTTCCACAGATGCTCCTACTGCTTCGCCCTCGTCTGAGGTTACTGAGACGTCGACCGCGCCTTCGACTCAATCGGTAGTGACTGAAGCGCCAGTAGCATCTGTCACGTCAGAAGCTCCTACTGCTTCGCCCTCGTCTGAGTTTACTGAGACATCGACCGCGCCTTCGACTCAATCGGTAGTGACTGAAGCGCCAGTAGCATCTGTCGCGTCAGAAGCTCCTACTGCTTCGCCCTCGTCTGAGGTTACTGAGACATCGACTGCGCCTTCGACTCAATCGGTAGTGACTGAAGCGCCTGTGACGCCCCCAACAACAAATGCGCCTACTGATACCGAGTCACCAGTATTATCTCCAGAAAAATGCTCGTTTTGCGAAGGCGGTATCCCTGATCCCGAGGCAGTGGCGGCAGGAACAGGAGGGCAAACCTGTGCTCAGGTGAAGGCAAGTGCAGATGAAGACACTAATGGCAGTGATACTTGCGGATTCATCCAGGCTGTCGAAAGCTCTTGCTGTCCAGATACCAATTCGTGTACTTTTTGCAATGAGGGCATCACTAATCCAGATCTTGTACCAGATGCTGCAGGACAAACCTGTGCTCAGATAGGAGAATTGGCACCTACTTTTATGGAAGGGACTGCTCAATGCACGTTGATCCAAGCGGAAGAAATCACATGTTGTCCTCAAAGTCTAGCCGATGCGTGTAGATTTTGCAACGAGGGCATCGCTAATCCAGATCTTGTACATGTTGGAGGGCAAACCTGTGCACAGATAGAAGCGCTGGCTGCTGGTAACACTGAAGGTAGTAATACCTGCATGGTTATCCAAGAAGCTGAAAGCACATGTTGTCCTCAAAGTCAAGACGTTGCGTGTGCATTTTGCATCGACGGCATCGCTAATCCAGATCTTGTATCAGATGATGTAGGACAAACCTGTGCACAGATAGAAGCGCTGGCAGCTGGTGACACTGAAGGTAGTGCTACCTGCACGCTTATCAAAGCAGAAGAAAGCACATGTTGTCCTCAAAGTAGTGAAAGTTGTGTCCCTCTTGATCCTAATCCCTACACATTTGAGCCCCCTAATAATGTCTTCCCCGAGGCTCCATGGTCAACAGGCGGCGATGGTGAGTGGACAATTGACGACACGAACGCACAGGATGGAACGTACTCCATTAAGAGTCCTAATCTTGAAGGAGGAAGTGCAGGAATAGCCCAAGTATCAAATGCCACCCTAGCAATTTGCGACGACTTTTCTGGTGGCTCGCTAATGTTCAATGCACTTGCACCTGGTAAGCAAATGACTAGTGTGTTGTGTTTGTCGTGTTATAGTTTATGCTGTGTTTGTCATGCTGTTTAATCAGTTTGTATTCATTTCTTTACCTTCTAATCATATTACTGTGTGATCCTCTTTCTCTTTTTCCAGTCGTTCCTCCTTATGATAATCTTGTCTGGTTTCTTGATGGAGTTGAATACAGTGAAATCGCTGGTCAATCTGAGTGGAGACAATTGTCAATTCCTCTCGCTCCAGGAGCTCACAGAATTGATTTTCAGTATCAATACAACCCATTTAATCTCCCAGTACTGTCAGATGATCAACCTGCTACTAGACAAGGCGCGGCGTGGATCGATGCAGTGAGATTAGTATTTATGGGTGCTTAGCCTTCTTAAGAGCACTTTTTTGCACCGAGTTTGTAGAAATAATTCATTGAAATCAGTAGAACTTATCCATGTCTTACTTTATCCAAACGAGAATCCGAATCCCATTTGTACATTTTTGCGCGCATCTTTGGGACCATACCTCATCGGCACGGCGTATGTTAACTCGAATCTTCCCATAGGTGTGCCCATTGATACACCACCGCCAACAGCTACACGCGAGCTATTCATTATTCGACTAGACGCTGATAAAGATCCAAATCCAACTGAAGAGTCTACAGATACACACGTACCAGCATTTGCAAAACCAAATAGTCTTCCGCCATTCTGTCGAAGTGTTGCAAAATATGAAGGGAACGGGACTGATGCTGCAAGTGTTGATGTATAGAACATATCACCCCCTAGAGAGTCTCCACCCGGTGTATTTGATCCTCCTGTTGTTGCTCTCGGACCTATACCCGCTGGTAGAAACCCTCTAAGCTGTCCCGGTCCGCCAGAGTAGAATCTATCTGACAATGGTATACCTCCAACGTTGGCACAAAGTCCATTGAATGTGAGAGGACGGGCTATTCCGAAATTTACTGCAGAATGTAGCGTCGGTCCCATTACAGATTCCAATGTTTCATCTTCCGTGTCGTCGTTAGATTCTATTCCCTCTGTCATTATCCGTAACAGCTCTAAAGGGAAATGAAACGCTCCGCCTCCTTTCAGCTTCCAAAATCCTGCGTCTCCTGGTGGACCAGCAACTTCTCCAACTAGATGAGCATCATAGCCCATCGTTGGATCATACCGATCGTCAGTAAGACTGCCGTTAAGATACATCCCTCCTGTTAGTGAGTGTTTGAATGCCGTCCCTGCATGATTTGCGACTTCTGATGAACAATCTAATGCAAATGTAAATTCTGAGTGACGACGTGGCAAGGTATCTCTCAGACAAGCATTCCAGTCCAGAAAAAGATATGGACCAGCCATCGTTTCAGGTGGTGAAGTAGATGGTCTGTTTCCTCCTCCTATGCCCGGCCCACGTGAGGCTCCTCGGCAATGATTGGCCAAACGTACTCCAATTGATCGTGTGAATTCTTTTGATGAACGTGTCGATTCAAAGTCTTGCTCTAGACAAAGGGCGTGTACACCGAGAGTAACGTGTGATCCACCTCCTAGAGCATATTGGGCATCATCGTCCATAAAGACTTGCATTTCATCAATATCATCATTTGTCTTTTCCTGTTCTATGGATTGGTCTCCTACCAACCGTGGATCTTGTGGCATTAACCAATCATAAAGTGCACTATGTTTTGGTAACCAAGAGCATAGCGGTCTATCATGAGTAAATTTAAACGAAGATGCTCCCGTCTGATCCACAGAATACAATGCTGTGGACATGTCCGCAAACCCAGAAAGATTGGAGGCGGAGATGGAACTTTCGAATTGTAATTTTGGGAGCGCACCCAATGCTACTCCAGCGCCTCCACCGAATGCATTCCCAGCTGATGCACCACTTGTTCCTAGGGAAGAAAAATCTTCCGAGTTGACACCCCCACCGATGTAAATTTTGTACCATCGCTTCTCTTTCAGACGCACTGTGACATCAAACATTTCATATGCATTCTGCTGTTGCTCTGGGCTGGCATTATTGTCTTCATTGATTCTAGTATCTTGATCGTTTCCAATATGCACTTGAACTGAGTCATAACATCCTGTGCCCTCCAAATCACTTACGAATCGTTGAATTGCAACACTGTGGTCAGCAAGCGTCAGTTTGGGAGGTGACCCTCCGCCAAGTGGCAATCCAGCCTCTAGTAGACGCGCATTGATAAACTCACTGCTCGTTCGAATGGATTTGTTGCTGCCGCCATCATTATCATCATTTGTGATGCTAGTAACTTTGGCAGGATAATTGAGCGGTAAAGAGTATGCCGATAAATACTCCGCTTTCAGCTGTTGCAATTTCTCCCTCATTTGTTGCTCGCGCTGTTGCTGAATTTGGCGCAGCCTCTCTTGATGCGCTTGCTGCCGCCGCTGTTGGGCACTCATTGCGTTAGTGCCCATCGTATGCTGCCCGACTACCAACAACCAAGCTCCAATGTCATGCGATATCTATGGAAGGCCGGAAAGGTGGGGAGTGTGAGCTGTGCTGTGCGCCTGCTTGCCTCTGCTTGCTATGGTCACGGGAACCTGGGGTTGACAGTGGCTGCTTTTTGTTAGCAGCCGATTTGTCGAGAGCTTGCCAGGAGTTTCAAGTCGAGGTTCTCAAAAATCTAGCGTTGAGGTGCGTTGAGGTTGATTTCTGATGGCCTGTTCCGTCAAAAACTTGCGCCAACGTCAAAACTTGCTGCCACCGCCACGAGTGACATGCTGCTTGGCGGCGCACCGTGTCAGATGGCCGATCCGTGGCGTCGGCAGCAAGTTTTTGACGGAACAGGCCATCAGAAATCAACCTCAACGCACCTCAACGCTAGATTTTGTAAAACACGACTTGAAACTGCTGGCAAGCTCTTGACAAATCTCTCAGCAAGACGTGTCAACCCCAGGTTCCCGTGCTATGGTAAATGAGCACAACAACAACATCATCTAAATAATGAGAGGAGCTAAGTCGTTCGGTCGGTCGGTCGGTCGGTCGGTCGGTCGTTCTGTCCGGGCCCTTTGGCGTGTCCTTTGGCCTTCACGGGCATTTTCGATCGACTCTTTCTTTGATTGGCTTGATTTGACCCCTTGCCCCCCCCCGTTTTTAGAATTTTCGATTGACTCTTTCTTTGATTGGCTTAGATTTGATTGTTCAGGGGGGGACACCCCCCCTTGCCCCCCCGTTTT
Organism: Skeletonema tropicum; assembly: GCA_037178625.1. Lineage (NCBI taxonomy): Eukaryota > Bacillariophyta > Thalassiosirophyceae > Thalassiosirales > Thalassiosiraceae > Skeletonema > Skeletonema tropicum. The sequence goes on along the minus strand of CM074127.1, from coordinate 1,850,545 downwards.
TAGAATTTTCGATTGACTCTTTCTTTGATTGGCTTAGATTTGATTGTTCAGGGGGGGACACCCCCCCTTGCCCCCCCGTTTTTAGAATTTTCGATTGACTCTTTCTTTGATTGGCTTAGATTTGAATGTTCAGGGGGGACACCCCCCCTTGTCCCCCCCGTTTTTAGAATTTTCGATTGACTCTTTCTTTGATTGGCTTAGATTTGATTGTTCAGGGGGGGACACCCCCCCCTTGCCCCCCCGTTTTTAGAATTTTCGATTGACTCTTTCTTTGATTGGCTTAGATAAGCTTCCACGGTCGGCCCACGTGGGCCAAAGTACAAGGGCTACCAGTAATTTTTATCATACATAAGCCCCCATACAAAAGCGTACAAATCCTTCCTTTTTTGCACAGATTTGGGTTTGGAGGCACAAATTCACCATGGTGTTCACTAGCTTCCGCCTAGCTTGCCAAATGCACAAATATAAAAAAAGAATACCAAACTGAGTACACTAACGTGTTGACGATGCTAATGGGAATAATTTTGGTGAAGGAAACCTACTAAACGGACATATTGTCGCCAAAATATGCAATTTTAGATTTTTGCTAGGTAGCTCACGGTAATTTATTCTACACAAGGCCGAATTTGGCTAGCATTTTGCTAGCTTACAATGAGGCCGAATTTCTCGACGGGCCTCTCAAAATTATTCCTGGTAAGCACATATTTATTCATCTGACATATAGGGCTTCACAATACTGGCTTAGTTAGAGCATAAACCCGTCATACTGAATTTTCGATTTTTTGCCAAAGCTAGTAGCTTGTTAGGCGAACATGGTCTTATTTTGTGTGGTCAAACCCAAAAGTGTGCAAAAAATGGCGCGCCGCTCCACCGTGGAAGCTTATTTGACGAGAATTTGATATTGTGTGTAACTTAGCACAGAGTTCTGGGGTCGATCTTGAAACCCTCAACAATATCAGAAATGAACATGATACTCTTACATTGTACAACAAGGCTCTCACTTCTAACGTCAATTACATCACCACTTTCACCAACATTAAGAAGGAATCCGAGAGTGGGTACTAACTCTGCCAAATCATACTAACAGTCCTGTAGAATATTATTTCACCAAATGATTTACATCTCGCTCTAATTTCTTCCTACCTGTCTTCAATCGTTTCCACACGTTCACATTAAACCTCTTCATAGATAATCCCTCTCACATAAATCAATATTCTCCCAACCGTGTCTCAGTAATCACTACACAGCATTCGTAGAAGGCAATGTACAACCTTTATTACATAATTATTAAAGTGTTACATAACGTACTATTTGAATACTGCTATGTATATAAGTAGACACAATCAATATCGTAGTAGATAGCCGGTGCCTCCTCTCTTATTTAGAAAACCCGCGCAGCGGCTAGACGAGCGTCAGCGAGGCTAGTACATCATGATGTCGACTGTGTGGTGGTGGTGTGTTGTGTGATTTTGAGTGTGAAAGCGATCATGCGGCGAGCCGGTTGGAGAAAAGAAGGAACGCTCGGAGAGAAGCGAGAATTTGGAATTGAGGAGCTTCCTCAATTCGAACAACTTCAAACACGAGAAAGATGGTCAAAACGAAGTCATTTTCAGAGAAGCGAGAAGCGGCGTACTGTACGTTTGCTTTCAAATCCTACATAAAAGTTTGAAAACCACTTTTTGTAGCTTCCAGAAGGAATTTTTCGAAAATTCTTTTCGACATTAAGTACCTCTGTCGGAACTAGTAGAATGCAATGTCGAAGCCCAAAATTAATGATTTTGCACTCCTCTACTTCAAAAGTGGTTTTCAAAGCCTATTTTACCATAATCGAGAAAGATCAGTTTATTTTGTCTGTCTGACAGTAACTGGCACTCATATACTAATTCCTACTTATTCAAGGTAAAACTAAGTCTTTTGCCCAGACTCACCTCCGATTATGGCATCTAAAACACACAACCATGGTGAAAATGGGCTCCCTACGACTAGCCATAACTCAGTAACTGCTAGGATGTTGACCCTATTTCAAAGCGTCAATGTTATTCATATTGTCCGTAGAAGCTCATTGATACCTCACTTGTCCACTAACTCCCGTAATTGAAGTCAAAGGTAGGATTTGAGAGCAAACGTACAGTACGTCGTGACAAAAACACAAACCAAAACCACAACAAAGCAGTACCTAAGTGCCTGCAGCAGTGTAAATATCTTATGATTGTAGTGCACCAACGTATATTCACGATGGCGAATCAATCATGCACCTACCCTATAATTGCTGACATCGAAATCAAGAAATTCGGTGAGGCACAGCACGGACTAAAAGTGAAACGAGGTAACGAAGGAGCGATAATCATCTACCATGTTGATCCAGAAAATCACGCTGCATCGACAGAGTTGGTAGAAGGAAGTGAACTCCTCTCTGTAAATGGCCATCTTGCAAAGAGCAGTGTAACGAGATGTACGGAAATGTTAGATTACTTTACGGAAAAGCTTGGGAAAGTAAACATTCTGGTGTCTGCTGGCTACCGGCCTCCAGGAACAACATTTGTTATGGCCAAGAATACAACAACTGAAGGAAGTTTTGACGGTGATGATTCTAACATCGATGGGTTGGAGTTACAAGAGGAACGTGGAGGGCGAGTCCGAGTCGTCAAAGTAGGAGCGGGCTTTTTCTCGGGTCTGAAATTGAACAAGGGAGATGACATATGGACAATCAATGGGAAGGAAATCTATTCTATTGCTGATGCACGTTTGGCACTCAAGGAGGCGACTGGTAATCACATTCCTATTCTGACCTACAACAGCTTCCGAAAGATGAAGTCGGCAGTTATGAACAATACGTCTCGATCGTTAACGAATGGCAAGGCTGAAAAGATTACTGATATATACAATATCCATGAAAAACTTGGAGAGGGAGCGTTTGCGGTTGTTAAAAAGGCCACGCACAAAGTTACTGGTGATCCTTATGCTGTCAAAATCATAAACAGATCATCGCTGAACAAAGATCTGGAGGCTGCTCTGAGGGAAGAAATATCCATTCTGTCCGACCTCAATCATAGCCACGTTATGAAGCTTGAGACTGTCATTTGCTCGATCCAGCAATTCTACCTTGTGACTGAGTATTTAGAGGGTGGAGAACTGTTCGATAGAATAGTAGAGAAGAGTGCTTATACTGAGTCAGAGGCTCGTGATTCTTGCAAGATTGTGTTTGAAGCTTTGAGATATGTCCATAGGTGAGTAGTTACTGCGGCTATCTTTCTTAATCTACTGCAGCTATTATCGTTTACTCACACATGTGCTCACATCTTGCAAAAATATAGCAAAGGAGTCGCACATAGAGATTTGAAGCCAGAGAACCTTCTCTTAAAGTACAAAGATAGTGATTTGGAGATCAAAATTGCAGACTTTGGATTTGCAAAAAAGGCAACATGTGACCACTCTCTCAAAACCGTGTGCGGAACTCCTGGATACGTTGCCCCTGAGCTTCTTCGACTCGAAAAGTACGGGACAAAATGCGATATGTGGAGTATCGGAGTTATAACTTACATACTTCTGGGTGGATATCCACCATTCTATGCAGACAACGACAAAGAGTTGATTCGAATGACGAAAAGAGGTAAGTTCAAGTTTCATGAAGAAGAGTGGGGAGAGATCAGTCAAGGGGTGAAGGATATGATTTCGTCGATGCTCGTGCTGGACCCGTCTAAACGTGCGTCTGCGGCTGAAATCCTTGCACATCCGTGGATGAACGAAGACAAAAGGAAGTTAAGACGCGTAAGTCTAGAGAGGTGTCAGGAAAGATTGAAGGCGCACATAGCCAGGCAGAGATTGAAGAAGGCTTTCCACGGAGTCTTCTTTTTGACACAGCTGCAGGCAGCTAAATTGTCCAGTGGAGAAGAGAGGCAAATATCAATTAGCCAACAAAACACTGTATTTTCTGGGAAAAAGAAACGGTCTTCGATAGTAGTTGTTTAAGGCCGCGGAGTGATCCCACAGTCAGCTCGAGGGTCCACCGTGCGTGTCTAGTAATATGCTGCGATTACTTTCATTCTAAGTACTTATCGATATGTCTGCTGACAACTCAGCAACTTGTGGGTGGAGGTGCATTGAGCCATAGCTCCATCCTATCCTGTCACATATCCTTCTTCATAAGCGTTGTGCGGGACGCTTAGCAGAGCACGCAATGTCTGTTGTGAGTCAAAAAAGCATGTTTCCGCCCGAATTAGGTAGGAGTAGCTACTGTAGGAATAGAACTACGCACGTAGAAAAAGTTGGTCCCAACTCCCATATGATTTGGTGGGGCAATCTGCGTTCTGCGTTGCTTGCTCTACTAAAAGCGCGCCAACCTAATATTTGGCGGGCCCAATAGTATGTCAGCAAAAAACATACTGCGGCTACAAATAAATTACTTGGTTCAAGATCGCAGCTGCAAGTGCCATCGGCCATCGCATCCATCACTGTCTCTGCTATTGGGTGGTACATCACGTCTTCTCTTCCTACACTACTTATCCTGATTGATATTCTCTGGATGGTCGCGTATAGCCACGTTGCCACTGCCCTGATAATCTCATCAATTTCTGCTTCTTCAAACGCGTTTGCTCCGCCAAAATTATCGACAACTGTTTACACATCATCAAAAATCAACATGTCTACCGAACTAGGTAAAGATATTGATGGCAAATCTATCGCCGCTGCTGTTCGTGAGGAGCTTGCCCAAAAGCTCTCTTCAATTCCCGAGGGAGATTCTCGGCCTGGTCTCGCGGTAATGCTAGTCGGGCAACGCAAGGATTCACAAACATACGTGCGCATGAAGCAAAAGGCCTGCAGTGATTGTGGCATGCAATCCTTCCTCGAGGAGTATCCAAACGTGGATGAAGTGACAGAAGAAGTCTTGCTTGCAAAGATCTCGGAATGGAATAATGACCCAAAAGTGCATGGTATCTTGGTACAGCTGCCGCTTCCAGAGAAGATTGATGAGGCTACAATTCTACATGCTGTCAAGCCGGAGAAGGACGTTGATGGGTTGCATCCTGCCAATACTGCATCCTTGTTCAACACTGCTACCCATGCAGGTGCTGCCAAATTGAATTGGAAAGATTTCTCATCACTTCCCTTCCATATCCCATGCACTCCCCAGGGATGCATAGAGCTTTTGGATAGGATCGGAATAGACATTGAAGGAAAGAATGCGGTGGTTATTGGCAGGAGTAACTTGGTCGGCTTGCCTGTATCAATGTTGCTGCTCCATAGGAATGCAACTGTTACCGTTGTTCATTCAAGGACAAAGGACACTGAAAATGTTGTGAAGCAGGCAGATATCGTCGTGGCTGCTGTGGGACGAGCTCACATGGTTCCCAAGTCATGGCTCAAAGAGGGATGCACTGTTATTGATGTGGGTATCAACTCGGTTGATGCACCAAATACTAAGCGCGGATACCGCCTTGTTGGAGATGTCGACTATGCAGAGGCCAAGGAGGTAGCTGAGTGGATTACTCCAGTCCCTGGAGGCGTTGGTCCTATGACGATTGCTATGCTCTTGAGGAACACATTGAATAGTTGGAAGAGGTCTTCTTCACAGGCTTAAGAGGTTCAATAGGAAATAGTGATATATATCAGGGGGTCGATACTCACTCGCGATTTGCTTGGCCCTCCGTTAATATGCACTGGGCTTGATGGGCAAGCTTATACTTTCGTTAATTTGTTATTAGGAATATGGCATAAACTAAGTATTACAATGATTCTTCATGCCTCTTTGATTGCGTTAATAAGGATGAATAAGTAATAGGCTCTCTCTAGAGTCCAGCCGACTTTGATAGTCAGAATTCCGCAAACTCCGCCAGTTGCTAGTTACTTTGACTATCAAAATCGGACTCCTAGCTGAGAGTTTACACACAAAAGCACACAAATTAGTTAGTAAAAAAGTTCTCCTTGCCTGAGAGTCCGATTTAGCTAGTTGAGAAAATGAGAACCGACTATCTAATTCTGAGCCAGAGAGTGCGGAGAGTGCTAACAAGAGGGCCGCTATTGCGGCCAACGGACATGGCCCCCCCTTTTCATTTCTTGTTGTGACCTGTGTCTTTCGGCCAACATCTGGGTCAAAGAAGTGTCCAGTGTATGGGTCAAGCAGGTGTCATAAATCAAGAACTCCTATGGGTACCTCTAGTCTAAGTACATAAGTACCATCACCATCACCAACAAGAGGGCCGCTATTGCGGCCAACGGACATGGCCCCCCTTTTTCATTTCTTGTTGTGACCTGTGTCTTTCGGCCAACATCTGGGTCAAAGAAGTGTCCAGTGTATGTGTATGGGTTAAGCAAGGTGTCATAAATCAAGAACTCCTATGGGTACCTAGTCTAAGTACATAAGTACCATCACCATCACCACAAGAGGGCCGCTATTGCGGCCAACGGACATGGCCCCCCTTTTTCATTTCTTGTTGTGACCTTTGTCTTTCGGCCAACATCTGGGTCAAAGAAGTGTCCAGTGTATGGGTCAAGCAAGGTGTCATAAATCAAGAACTCCTATGGGTACCTAGTCTAAGTACATAAGTACCATCACCATCACCAACAAGAGGGCCGCTATTGCGGCCAACGGACATGGCCCCCCATTTTCATTTCTTGTTGTGACCTGTGTCTTTCGGCCAACATCTGGGTCAAAGAAGTGTCCAGTGTATGGGTCAAGCAGGTGTCATAAATCAAGAACTCCTATGGGTACCTAGTCTAAGTACATAAGTACCATCACCATCACCATCACCACAAGAGGGCCGCTATTGCGGCCATCGGACATGGCCCCCCATTTTCATTTCTTGTTGTGACCTGTGTCTTTCGGCCAACATCTGGGTCAAAGAAGTGTCCAGTGTATGGGTCAAGTTGTGACCTGTGTCTTTCGGCCAACATCGGGGTCAAAGAATTGTCCAGTGTATGGGTCAAGCAGGTGTCATAAATCAAGAACTCCTATGGGTACCTAGTCTAAGTACATAAGTACCATCACCATCACCATCACCAATAAAGCCGGGAAGAGACAGGCCTGCCGGGCCATGTCCGATCACCAACAAGAGGGCCGCTATTGCGGCCAACGGACATGGCCCCCCTTTTTCATTTCTTGTTGTGACCTGTGTCTTTCGGCCAACATCTGGGTCAAAGAAGTGTCCAGTGTATGGGTCAAGCAAGGTGTCATAAATCAAGAACTCCTATGGTGGGTACCTAGTCTAAGTACATAAGTACCATCACCATCACCATCACCAATAAAGCCGGGAGGAGACAGGCCTGCCGGGCCATGTCCGATAAAGCCGGGAAGAGACAGGCCTGCCGGGCCATGTCCGAAAGCCGGGAAGAGACAGGCCTGCCGGGCCATGTCCGATAAAGCCGGGAAGAGACAGGCCTGCCGGGCCATGTCCGATAAAGCCGGGAAGAGACAGGCCTGCAGGGCCATGTCCGATAAAAGAGGTACAGTCATTCTCATTTTTCCGACAAGAAAACCAAGCATTCCCAACAGCGGCATCATGACACGATGGCGCTATTCCTGCAACCACGCCATAACTCATGCATAACATTCAAAAGCAATGGTTTATGGCAGCGATAGCACCGCATATTTAAAGATAGGCGACACAGCCCCAGACTTTACGCTAATGTCCGACCAAGGAGAGACTCATCATCTCTCAGATTATCGCGGCACAAAAATACTCCTCTGCTTTTATGACTACGCCCACTGCTCCCAATGCGCCTACTCCGTCGGTAATTTGATTGGACATCAGAAGAAGTTAGCTTGGGCTCAACGACTAAAAGTAATAACAGTCTTCCTCACAGATATAGATATCTTGCACGATGGTCTAACCAACTGCAATGCTCCGATTCCACGTCTCTGCGATGACAGCCTCTATCCATTCCTCGCTCTAGCTGATCCAAATGGAAAAGCTGCATCATCGTTCCGGTTGGGGAATCAATCCATCGTGCCAACTCTACGAGAAATAGCCTTCAAATTAGCGAGGAGGAACTCCAATAAAAAGCAAATATTTCCTCCTCTGCCTCTGCGAAATTTTCTACCTGCGGAATTCTTGATTGATGAGAATGGAGTAATTGTAGACATACTGCGGGCGAGGAAGGCTACGGAGTGTATGGCGATGGAACGTATTCAACATTTCTTGCTGGATCGAAAGTACCATTCAGAGAGAAAGAGAAAGTCGTCGATATTTTTATCAGGGAAGTCTCTCCTAAATTCGATAGCAAGTCGTTGAAGGAATGAAACATGAAACTGTTATCGTATGCAAATGATATATTGGTAGTAAATGGCATTCTTGATATAGTGCAACAGCTTTCAACAATCACCAACTGCTGGTAATTTATACCGACCAAAAAGCAATGTCATGATTGTTTTCCCAGGAGCAGCTCAAATTCAGTCTGATTGAATGATGCAGCTTTAATCAATTCTACACCACTGTTCAAGCCGAGATGGGGAAGATAATAATCCCCTCTTGTAACATCTAACATCATTGCATTTGGGATGTAGCTATATGAATACTTGACCAAAGCAGTTTGCAAATCTTGCATGGCAAGTATGATTGGTTGGGGACACAAGACTCCCACCAGATGACTAAACGCAGACGGTCCTGCAATAAAAATGTCCGAGGAGTAACATATATCGTCAAATGCTTCGAGGGGATCCTCATCTCCGGCGTAGAACGTCACAACGTCGTCATGCCTCATGGCCTTGTTGTTGGTGGTGTAATTATTAATGCTCGTCTTGTTGAGGATGCCACTCAGTATTATTTCTTGTTGCAAATCAATCATTGTTCCGTCCACATCTGGTACCGTTGCGTTGCCAACTATGCCCTCGCAATGCACAGTAACTCGAATATCTCGCTTCATGCCGTCGTCGTCTCCATTGACAAAGAACAACAGCAGCATTGTCAATAACTGCTTCAACAGAGATGTATAAGCCGAAACTGGAACGAGTCGATTTGTCGCTTGAAACTTGCCCCAACCCTTCTCTTTTTTGGCACTCTTTGATATGAATTGGAATAAGTCTCCCCTACGAATATGCATGGCGATATGAACCACATTATTTTGTTGCTCTTTGGAGGATAATAATCTCGCATTTCTCTGGATAACAGATTGTCGAGTGATATTCTTGTCATTGAGTTGGAAAAGATGACGAAAGAATGGTAAATTTTTCTCCATCTGATGTGCATTATTTGGTCTGACATCATTCATTACAAAGATGGTACAATTACTTCGATTATGTTGCTCCTTCTGTTCGCCATGCATCATAGTAGTATACTCTGTCTTGACCCTCTCGACATCGTCCGGCAAAGATACAGGAGAAGATTTCATTCGCACACAAGTTGTATTCCAGCTCGTCTCTCCATTCGGCAAAGGATTCAGTAATAAATCATCAAAAAAGTATCGTTTGATTCTCATTGCATTCCTTACATCAAAGCCATGATTTTTGTTCGTTGTCCTCATGACGAGTCGAGTGGATAGATTGTGTAGATTCGCCATTGTTAGGAGGTTGTTGAGTGCCATGAAGCTATGGCCCAATCCTGCATTTTCGGTACGTCCTTCGAGATATAAGTTTAGTCCAGGAGGAGGCTGAGGCTGCAACGTCGTGGTTGAGTTGTTATTGTTGAATGAATGCTCAACTTGTTCTTGCAGCAGAAGGGCATGGTGCTGAGGAGCGGTGGAGAAGTTCAAGTAGTAGTAGTGGTGAATGGATAGATGATTTGCCACAGTTGACATCAGAATTAGTACCGCTATGAGGATTGCATAATACTTATAGCAGTTGCTGTTGGTGCGGATGAAGTAGTTTCGACGAGTCATTGTTGTTGTTATCCGTTGCTAGGGCGGCTTTCGAGCAGCGGTCAGCGGTGGCCAAGCTAGCCAACGCACGACCAACGACGGCACATTACATGCTACATGCTACTCGATCATTGCTCTTTGCTTTATATTGATTCGAACGATGACACTCATAAGTAGGTGGTTCTTTGCCCTCAGACAATTAGCTCGATGTGATTCTTGCACGTTGGCATATCTTGATTACCATATTTGAAGAACTTTGCTTCCGGCACCACCTTCTCACTTCTTCCGTTCAACCACTCAGCTACTTACGTACACCATGATGCAATAATGGCCGTATCTTGTGTATCTTCCGTTCTAGCGACCCAATGAAGGCGATAAGTGTCGTTTTGGAAAGCTCTCATCGAGAACTATCGATTAGGCGTCTATTCAGCCCGATTGGACGACTTTTTACAGATCGTCTCGGTCAAAAACGGGTCTAGAAAGTAACCAGCTCGGCTAGATCCGGCACCGCAGCTGAATTTCACTTACTAGATGTGTCCAAATAATCAAATTTGACAATATGACAACCAATCGAAAGCTCTTTTCAAGACCCCGATTCGAATCATACCATCATTACGCAACAAAATATGAAAAAATAAACACTGCTCGGGCAAGCCCTCGCGAAAAATCGACTACCTTAATCGGCAAGATCCATGATAGTTGGCACGTTGAAAAATAGTTGGCACGTTGAAAATCCAACGCTGCGCTGAAGAACGTAGCATCAATCAGTGTGATCCAGACAGTTGGCACGGACGCATCAAACGCTTCGCTGAAGAATAACTACTTAGGGCCTTTAATGATGTATCCAAGTAGTACTCACTGCTCATCCTCCCTGCGGTCGGATTCGCGTTACACTTCGCATAGATCAGCCTCATCAATGACTTGTTGGCACGTGTACCGTCCATCTCATTATAATTAATCAATATCATGGAATCGTGCCAACCAATCACCCACTCCCACCGTACCAAGCATCATTCCACACATCGTGCCAATCCATCACTGTCCACACCTACTCCCCTCAACGCCAACATCAACATGCTACACATGATAAGACGACATAGTAAAGGGTAGTTGTACAGCAATAATAAGAATATCAGCAACAAATAAGCCCAACAACGCATACCAACAACAACTGAAAGAAGCAAACTTTGGTGTGATAGTGTTCAATGATGCAATAGGCTATAACCCGAGGTCAAAACACCATCGAACTACAAATTTCATGTAGTTTCCGAGTATCTTCACGCATATGTACTAAAAGGTGCTTTTACAAGTTTCCTACGTACCAACCATATGTAGCCCATGGTTTTTTACTAGCGATTTTCACGTAGATGCCGACACACCGTGAGACAGCAATATCCTATAGCGGCTGCTGGCAATGGAATCACAGCATAATATTAGGCAGACTATTCACTACTGCCCTGTAATCAGACGTACTTTAAAATTTCTGTTATATTATTCACTACTGCCCTGCTGAGAATAATACTGCTCTTGGAATCATTAAAATCGGGCTACTACAAGCGAAGTTCTGCTGGGTACTTGACAAAATTCAAAATTTAGTAAAATTTAGCTCTGGGGTAGGTACCTACATAAGTAGCGTTAAAATGACGCGAATCTATCTATCTACTTAGTGAATAAAATAATCTATCTATCTATCTATCTACTTATCTATCAGATAGTACTTATCTATCCCCCCCGCCCGCGCCCGCGCGCCGGCCTACTCTCATCACAGAGAGAGGAGACAAGAGGAAGGAAGGACAGGGAAAGAAAAGCACCAACAGGTACAGGTATAACCCCCTAAATACTTCCCCTCTCAAAATAAATCTCAGTCTCTCTCTAGAGTGAGAGTAAAACTTTTATACCCTCTAGGTTTTATTAGTTGAGAAGCTAGCTGACACTTACTATTCGTACCCCCTCAATCCCAGCCTAACCAAAATTCGTACATCCCAGGGGTGTTTTGAGAGATTTATGATGTGAAGTAAGACCAATTTCAATTCTTTCCGTTCAGGATAAAATTATTTGGAAATCAACGTAGGAATTCTACATATGCGAGATAGGAAGCCGTTCAGGGTTGCCGTTCATTAGCTCGTCGTTCTTCTGCAGTAACCTGCTCAAGACATGACCTCACACTCTACTGAAACAAATAATAACAAGAGCTTGCAGCACTCGTAGCAATACTCCTTAAGTTATTAGAAGAAATCGAAACAGCAGAACTTACAGCAACAGATATGAAGTTATCCTCCTCTCTCCTTGTGGCAGTTTCTGTCAATATCGCTACAGCGGCAGTTCATAAAGGACCTCACCCAGATGCCCACACTCGAAATATAGATTCATGGGAACAACAGGGAATGTCAGTCGTCGTCGGAGAAGTGCAGCAAAAAAGCAGCAAAGCAGGGAAAGGGCCCCACAAAGGCAACGGTGGAAAACACGACAGCGGCGTTGATGGCCATCATCCAGGCTACGATATGTCTGTGCACTTGTCCATGGCCAAAACCTCCAAAGCTGAAGCTCACAAGGCAAGCAAAGCTCACAAGGCAAGCAAAGCTCACAAGGCAAGCAAAGCTCATTCAACATCTAAGTCATCAAAGTCAAAGTCTGCCGAAGCTCACTCTCTCTCGATGCACACAAGTAGTAAAGCAGCGAAGACTATGTCGTTACCTCCTATTTCTACTACTACTACTACAGTAGCCCCTATCGACCCTATCGAACCTACTACTCCTACAGAAGACCCAGAAGATACTACACCTCTAATACCTGACAGTATTCCTATTCCTGAAACTCTCCCTGCGCCAGCTGCGCCCGAGGGGGCAGACACGGCAGTGCTGAAAGTAATCGAGAGAGACGGTCCTGCTGATGTCGTCCTGACAGGTGGCAAAGGTTCCCAACAAAGCAAAATTAAAGACGAAAAATCTGTGAATCTACAGGGACAGGAACAGGCATCAATGATGTCAGACACAAAAAACTCAGGAGCCATTGCTATAAGAGCGGGTATCGTTGCTGGCGTTGCATGTTTGTTCGCTTCAGCCTCTTACTGGATTGTGTAGAAATAGAAATAGATGTTAAATGTACTTAAATTTCATAAAATGAGAAGAAAACAAAGCGAAGAGGATGGAAAAAAAATTCCATATCGAAAAATGCTAATGCTCAGCATACTCATGTATCAAAAGGATATAATTATCTTACGAGATCTAATGAAGGATAGTCACTCACAAGACATTCAAAAGGTTTCAAAAAATCAATTCGGCGTAAATCAGCAACACGAAGCTGAAAAGACTCCTAAGTACACAACGAAAAATAAAAATTAAGATGGCACAAAAAGATAGTTGGAGAAATGCTACAACGACAAAACAGATCTGAGAGGTCCAGTGTCGGCTGGCCAGCAGCACCACAATCCACCAAATCGTATCTATCGTCGTCAATACGCGCATGCGCCGCTTCTAGAGTGACGTATTATACTCGGCGGTGATACTATACAAGCTCATTAGCACTGCACAGGAGGATTGCTCTGATACGACCGATGCTACTTTCTCGTAGCCGATCTGAGAGGTCCAGTGTCGGATGACCAGCAGCACTCCATTCTACCTAATCGTATCTGACGTCGTCATACGCGCATGAGCCGCTTCTAGTGGCCCATTATACTCGGCGGTGATACCATACAAGCTCATTAGCACTGCGCAGGAGGATTGCTCTGATACAAGCGATGCTACTGTCTCGTTAAAACTTGTACGAGAGGTCCAGTGGAAACTGGCTAGCAGTACCACAATCCACCTAATCACATCTGTGGTCGTCAATACTCGTATGAGCCGTTTCTAGTTGCCCATTATACTCGGTGGTGATACCATACAAGCTCAGTAGTACATACTGCGTAGGAGGATTGCTCTGATACAAGCGATGCCACAGTCTCGTATCTGATAAGAGAGGTCCAGTGAGAGCTTGGTCTGGCTAGCAGCACCACAATCCACCTTATCAAATCTTTCGTCGTCAATACGCGCATGAGTGATGAAACGCTCTGCTATCCTACGTTGGACTTGTAAGCAGACGAATACTCTTATTCGACAAATACTGTGATAAACTCAAGATGTTGCAGTTTATCCTGATCTAATTTTATAGATGTGGCATGTTGCAGTTTACCCATTTCTAATTTTATAAGACTATCACTAGAGTCGAAATTGACATTGTGAACTATGTTCATCATGTCGTGTACTTGTTTGCACACTCTTCGAATGTCTTAGGGGCTCTAAGATCAGTTTGTACTGATTCCTGTCATACAGATTCAGACGTGACCTTCTTCTTTCAAGAATTGTTGTCGATGGAACAAACTCTCTAATGATTCTATCGAAATCTCCCATTTCGTGTCGTACTCTTGAACATCTTTAACACATGAGCCGCTTCTAGTGGCCCATTATACTCGACGGTGATATCTTACAAGCTCATTAGCACTGCGCAGACGGATTGCTCTGATACAAGCGATGCTGCAGTGGTACAGTAAGTACAGGCATAGTATGGTACTTATGTATCGACCTCTTTAGGTAATCTATCTATCTATCTTTAGGTAATATGTGGTCATTACAATTACGATGACGATTACAATGACGTCGCCTTATTCCCGAGTCCTCAATCAAGATAACAACCATGAAGAAGTCCAGTAGTAGTAACACTCACAATTATTAATATTGTCAATCGATTTATATATTCCCTAGAACTGAATTCAGCTAACCTGGTCATTGATAATTATCAGCACCGAAACACATCGTTCCTTCGATCACTGTTAGAGAAAAGACAAATAACGAGTCTCCCAAAAGCTACACGTTCTACCGTCACAAAAAGGAAGAATGAAACCGACTTCAAAATCATCGTCTATGGCAAGCAGTAACTCAACCTTATCTACAGTCAGCTGTCTCCACCACAGCATCTTGAGGTCCAGATAGAAATTGGCTCCTCCTTAGCTTAGCGGCCTTCCAAGGAATGGTAATAGTCAATGGCTCTTTCAGCCTTCAGAATATTATTTTGCTCACATGCTTACATACTCACATACTCACAAAGAAATATCTAACCACCTCACAAAGAAACATCTAACAAGGGGGCACCCATCAAATTGCACTATCTAACACGGGGGCACCCATCAAATTGCAAGTTATATATTCAAAATCCAGCAAGAGATCTGGTGCGGACGCAAGGGATCCGCGAGCGATTCGCTCTGTTGTGTAAACCAACCTGTCCCGTTGGCGCAACTTGAAATCCAGCAGCTAAGTCTGGTGTGGCAATCCAGAGGAAACCACCTGTGGCAATCCAGAGTGAACCACATCGTTGTGAAATCCAGGCGTCCCTTGGCTCAACGCATAACCGTGACCTCTGCCAAAATGAGCACGTCATTTGATTTTATTACCACAAGGTCCTTTTACGAGCAATGCTAACACTAACACTAACCCAGCAAATTGGAATCTCACAAGCAACACCACAGTTTATGACCCAGAAGGTCTTTTTCATGAGCATCACTAACAATATTGTTATGACCCAAAGGTCTTTATTCCTTTTCAAACGATTATCTACAGGCGATCCATGCATCGCACTACCAAAAGAATTAGAGTTGAATATTGCACAAGATGTGCACATTGCGAAGCCAAGTGAAATGGCTCACAGAGAGAATCCAGCGGATTTATTTATGGAGAGTTGTTGAAAGTGAAATGAGTTATATTTAATTATCCGAGAGCGGAGAGGAGGCAGGATGAACTGTCCTTTAATCCAGTTCAATTTCATACAAGAGCGGACATTGCGTAGACTTACGCTCCTACTTGGCAAGATGAATTATGCTACAGTTGCGGATCAAGAGTATCTTATTGAAATTGCAGAGTCGAAAGAATTTCTCATCCAATCGATTACTGGGGCAGTATCAGTATCTTTATCAATCTTCAACACCGATCAATATAATCGAAGGCCCAGACTCACTGCTGGTACCAATGAAAAATCCATCCCACTTGCAACGGTTATTGTACAAGTTCTCCTATTCAAGGCAAGGGTTCTGTTCGTTACTTCAAGGCGCTACAAGACGCTGGTTCTAATATCAGCCATCATTCCCGAAGGTACCAAGGCTGATCAAGTGCAAACACGCAAGGAGCATGTCAGCACATCAGCTGATCTACTAGCCTCCATTGGAAAATTGACAATAAATGATCCCGTCTCTCCGAGTTCGATAGAAATGCAGTTATTGAAATACAGCAGCTCCAAGCCTTTTCAGCCGATTGTCGCTTCCACCTCATTCTAGGAATGGATTCTGTTACCAAGACATTTACAATTTGGGTTCTCATGCCTGCAGTATGCACGCAATCCGAAAACAACGGTATAGTCAAGCGAAGCATCACATTATTAAAATTTTTTGCATGCACTTTCAAGGAAAATATTTATCGAAACCCAGTGACAACTCACAGTTTATTTTCAAGCCTTACACTCAGTTCATTACAACGGCTCAGCGGCTTCAGGTAAATTTCTTATGCGCAACTTCAATGTGGCACTCAATATTCAAACGACGACAACTTCTTGTCTTCAAGGATGCTAATACAGCAATTGCGAAACGCTCAGCCTACGACTAAAGTTGGCGCTCAAGTTCTCAAGAAGATTTACGCGATTACATCGTCTTCCGGCCTTCTAGTGTCAAAACAGTCCTTCAAGCTCTAACTTCTTTACGAGGCGCTGGCCAAGTTTGCTAGCGATGATGAGTTTCCTTCCAAGCACAAATACAATTATTCCAGATCTGAGAGGGGGCAGGATGAACTTTCCTCTACTCCAGTTCAAACAAGCTACAAGTACAGAGCATTTTCAATTTATAAAAATCAATTCAATATCTTTTCAGGTATCTAGAAGTCAAGTTCCATTTTACAAAACATCCATTTTACAAACGATAGACCGAAAGTGTGGTCGACAAGTGAATCAACAAGCAAAGTTAGAGCAACAACCTTGAGATAGAATCATAGTAGAAGCAGCAGCGTTAGAGAAAAGCAAGCAGAGAGTAGACAGAGAGAATTACAGAGAGAGAAAGAGATTGGCGCACCCCCTGACATGAGCAGGTTTCGTGGTTATGGGTTCCGCATTAAAAAAAGTAGTTCGTCTACACGCCAAGCAGAATAGTCAAAACAGAGCTCGATCCATGGGG
Source organism: Skeletonema tropicum (assembly GCA_037178625.1). Lineage (NCBI taxonomy): Eukaryota > Bacillariophyta > Thalassiosirophyceae > Thalassiosirales > Thalassiosiraceae > Skeletonema > Skeletonema tropicum. Next base: position 1,833,573 of record CM074127.1, on the reverse strand, counting down.
CAGCAATGCCGTGGTACAGTAAGTACAGGCATAGTATGGTACTTATGTATCGACCTCTTTAGGTAATATGTGGTCATTACAATTACGATTACGATTACAATGACGTCGCCTTATTCCCGAGTCCTCAATCAAGATAACAACCATGAAGAAGTCAATTAGTAGTAACACTCACAATTATTAATATTGTCAATCGATTATATATATATTCCCTAGAACTGAATTCAGCTAACCTGGTCAGATGCTACTGTCCCCTAGCCGATCTGAGAGGTCCAATGTGGGCTGGCCAGCAGCACTCCTTCTACCTAATCATATCTGTGGTCGTCAATACGCGTATGAGCCGCTTCTAGTGGCCAATCATATTCGGCGGTGATACCATACAAGCTCATTAGCACTGCGCAACCGGATTACTCTGAAAAAAGCGATGCTACTGTCACTTAGCCGATCAGAAAGGTCCAGTGGAGGCTGGCAAGCAGCACTCCATTCTACCAAATCGTATCTGTGGTCGTCAATACGCGCATGAGCCGCTTCTAGTGGCCCATTATACTCGGCGGAGATACCATACAAGCGCATTAGCACTGCACAGAACCTTTGCTCTGATACAAGCGATGCTACTGTCCCGTAGCCGATCTGAGAGGTCCAATGTGGGCTGGCCAGCAGCACTCCATCCTACCAAATCGTATCTGTGGTCGTTAATACGCGCATGAGCCGCTTCTAGTGACCCATTATACTCGGCGGAGATACCATACAAGCTCATTAGCACTGTGCAGAACCCTTGCTCTAATACAAGCGATGCTACAGTCTCTTAGCCGATCTGAGAGTCCAATGTGGGCTGGCCAGAAGCACCAAAATCCAACAAATCGTATCTTTCAGGTCAATACGCGCATGAGCCGCTTCTAGTGGCCCATTAGACTCAGCGATAATACCATACAAGCTCATTAGCACTGCACAGGAGGATTGCTCTGATACAAGCTATGCTACAGTCTCATAGCCGATCTGAGAGGTCCAGTGTCGGCTGGCCAGCAGCACTCCATTCTACCAAATCGTATCTATCATCGTCAATGCGCGCATGAGCCGCTTCTAGTGGACAATAATACTCAACGGAGATACCATACAAGCTCATTAGCACTGCGCAGACGGGTTGCTCTGATACAAGCGATGCCACAGTCTCGTGTACATATTGTACGAGAGGTCCAGTGGAGGCTGTCTAGCAGGACCACAATGCACCTAATCATATCTGTGGTCGTTAATACGCGCATGAGCCGCTTCTAGTGGCCCATTATACTCGGCGGAGATACCATACAAGCTCATTAGCACTGCGCAGACGGATTGCTTTGTTTTCAAGCGATGCTACAGTCTCGTAGCCGATCTGAGAGGTCCAGTGGAGGCTGGCCAGCAGCACTCCATTCTACCAAATCGTATCTTTCATCGTCAATACGCGCATGAGCCGCTTCTAGTGGCCCATTATACTCGGCGGAGATACCATACAAGCGCATTAGCACTGCACAGGAGGATTGCTCTGATACAAGCGATGCTACTGTCCCCTAGCCGATCTGAGAGGTCCAATGTGGGCTGGCCAGCTGCACTCCATCCTACCAAATCGTATCTGTGGTCGTTAATACGCGCATGAGCCGCTTCTAGTGGCCCATTATACTCGGCGGAGATACCATACAAGCTTATTAGCACTGTGCAGAACCCTTGCTCTGATACAAGCGATGCTACAGTCTCTTAGCCGATCTGAGAGGTCCAATGTGGGCTGGCCAGGAGCACCACAATCCACGAAATCGTATCTGTGGTCGTCAATACGCGCATGAGCCGCTTCTAGTGGCCCATTATACTCGGCGATAATACCATACAAGCTCATTAGCACTGCACAGAACCTTTGCTCTGATACAAGCTATGCTACAGTCTCGTAGCCGATCTGAGAGGTCCAGTGGAGGCTGGCCAGCAGCACTCCATTCTACCAAATCGTATCTTTCATCGTCAATACGCGCAAGAGCCGCTTCTAGTGGCCCATTATACTCGGCGGAGATACCATACAAGCGCATTAGCACTGCACAGAACCTTTGCTCTGATACAAGCGATGCTACTGTCCCCTAGCCGATCTGAGAGGTCCAATGTGGGCTGGCCAGCAGCACTCCATCCTACCAAATCGTATCTGTGGTCGTTAATACGCGCATGAGCCGCTTCTAGTGGCCCATTATAGTCAGCGATAATACCATACAAGCTCATTAGCACTGTGCAGAACCCTTGCTCTGATACAAGCGATGCTACAGTGTCTTAGCCGATCTGAGAGGTCCAATGTGGGCTGGCCAGAAGCACCACAATCCACGAAATCGTATCTGTGGTCGTCAATACTCGCATGAGCCGCTTCTAGTGGCCCATTATACTCGGCGATAATACCATACAAGCTCATTAGCACTGCACAGGAGGATTGCTCTGATACAAGCTATGCTACTGTCTCGTAGCCGATCTGAGAGGTCCAGTGGAGGCTGGCCAGCAGCACTCCATTCTACCAAATCGTATCTTTCATCGTCAATACGCGCAAGAGCCGCTTCTAGTGGCCCATTATACTCGGCGGAGATACCATACAAGCGCATTAGCACTGCACAGAACCTTTGCTCTGATACAAGCGATGCTACTGTCCCCTAGCCGATCTGAGAGGTCCAATGTGGGCTGGCCAGCTGCACTCCATCCTACCAAATCGTATCTGTGGTCGTTAATACACGCATGAGCCGCTTCTAGTGGCCCATTATAGTCAGCGATAATACCATACAAGCTTATTAGCACTGTGCAGAACCCTTGCTCTGATACAAGCGATGCTACAGTCTCTTAGCCGATCTGAGAGGTCCAATGTGGGCTGGCCAGGAGCACCACAATCCACGAAATCGTATCTGTGGTCGTCAATACGCGCATGAGCCGCTTCTAGTGGCCCATTATACTCGGCGGAGATACCATACAAGCTCATTAGCACTGCACAGAACCTTTGCTCTGATACAAGCTATGCTACTGTCTCGTAGCCGATCTGAGAGGTCCAGTGGAGGCTGGCCAGCAGCACTCCATTCTACCAAATCGTATCTTTCATCATCAATACGCGCAAGAGCCGCTTCTAGTGGCCCATTATACTCGGCGGAGATACCATACAAGCGCATTAGCACTGCACAGAACCTTTGCTCTGATACAAGCGATGCTACTGTCCCCTAGCCGATCTGAGAGGTCCAATGTGGGCTGGCCAGCAGCACTCCATCCTACCAAATCGTATCTGTGGTCGTTAATACGCGCATGAGCCGCTTCTAGTGGCCCATTATAGTCAGCGATAATACCATACAAGCTTATTAGCACTGTGCAGAACCCTTGCTCTGATACAAGCGATGCTACAGTCTCTTAGCCGATCTGAGAGGTCCAATGTGGGCTGGCCAGAAGCACCACAATCCACGAAATCGTATCTGTGGTCGTCAATACTCGCATGAGCCGCTTCTAGTGGCCCATTATACTCGGCGGAGATACCATACAAGCTCATTAGCACTGCACAGGAGGATTGCTCTGATACAAGCTATGCTACTGTCTCGTAGCCGATCTGAGAGGTCCAGTGGAGGCTGGCCAGCAGCACTCCATTCTACCAAATCGTATCTTTCATCGTCAATACGCGCAAGAGCCGCTTCTAGTGGCCCATTATACTCGGCGGAGATACCATACAAGCGCATTAGCACTGCACAGAACCTTTGCTCTGATACAAGCGATGCTACTGTCCCCTAGCCGATCTGAGAGGTCCAATGTGGGCTGGCCAGCAGCACTCCATCCTACCAAATCGTATCTGTGGTCGTTAATACGCGCATGAGCCGCTTCTAGTGGCCCATTATAGTCAGCGATAATACCATACAAGCTTATTAGCACTGTGCAGAACCCTTGCTCTGATACAAGCGATGCTACAGTCTCTTAGCCGATCTGAGAGGTCCAATGTGGGCTGGCCAGAAGCACCACAATCCACGAAATCGTATCTGTGGTCGTCAATACTCGCATGAGCCGCTTCTAGTGGCCCATTATACTCGGCGGAGATACCATACAAGCTCATTAGCACTGCACAGGAGGATTGCTCTGATACAAGCTATGCTACTGTCTCGTAGCCGATCTGAGAGGTCCAGTGGAGGCTGGCCAGCAGCACTCCATTCTACCAAATCGTATCTTTCATCGTCAATACGCGCAAGAGCCGCTTCTAGTGGCCCATTATACTCGGCGGAGATACCATACAAGCGCATTAGCACTGCACAGAACCTTTGCTCTGATACAAGCGATGCTACTGTCCCCTAGCCGATCTGAGAGGTCCAATGTGGGCTGGCCAGCTGCACTCCATCCTACCAAATCGTATCTGTGGTCGTTAATACGCGCATGAGCCGCTTCTAGTGGCCCATTATAGTCAGCGATAATACCATACAAGCTTATTTGCACTGTGCAGAACCCTTGCTCTGATACAAGCGATGCTACAGTCTCTTAGCCGATCTGAGAGGTCCAATGTGGGCTGGCCAGAAGCACCACAATCCACGAAATCGTATCTGTGGTCGTCAATACTCGCATGAGCCGCTTCTAGTGGCCCATTATACTCGGCGGAGATACCATACAAGCTCATTAGCACTGCACAGGAGGATTGCTCTGATACAAGCTATGCTACTGTCTCGTAGCCGATCTGAGAGGTCCAGTGGAGGCTGGCCAGCAGCACTCCATTCTACCAAATCGTATCTTTCATCGTCAATACGCGCAAGAGCCGCTTCTAGTGGCCCATTATACTCGGCGGAGATACCATACAAGCGCATTAGCACTGCACAGAACCTTTGCTCTGATACAAGCGATGCTACTGTCCCCTAGCCGATCTGAGAGGTCCAATGTGGGCTGGCCAGCTGCACTCCATCCTACCAAATCGTATCTGTGGTCGTTAATACGCGCATGAGCCGCTTCTAGTGGCCCATTATAGTCAGCGATAATACCATACAAGCTTATTTGCACTGTGCAGAACCCTTGCTCTGATACAAGCGATGCTACAGTCTCTTAGCCGATCTGAGAGGTCCAATGTGGGCTGGCCAGAAGCACCACAATCCACGAAATCGTATCTGTGGTCGTCAATACTCGCATGAGCCGCTTCTAGTGGCCCATTATACTCGGCGGAGATACCATACAAGCTCATTAGCACTGCACAGGAGGATTGCTCTGATACAAGCTATGCTACTGTCTCGTAGCCGATCTGAGAGGTCCAGTGGAGGCTGGCCAGCAGCACTCCATTCTACCAAATCGTATCTTTCATCGTCAATACGCGCAAGAGCCGCTTCTAGTGGCCCATTATACTCGGCGGAGATACCATACAAGCGCATTAGCACTGCACAGAACCTTTGCTCTGATACAAGCGATGCTACTGTCCCCTAGCCGATCTGAGAGGTCCAATGTGGGCTGGCCAGCTGCACTCCATCCTACCAAATCGTATCTGTGGTCGTTAATACGCGCATGAGCCGCTTCTAGTGGCCCATTATAGTCAGCGATAATACCATACAAGCTTATTTGCACTGTGCAGAACCCTTGCTCTGATACAAGCGATGCTACAGTCTCTTAGCCGATCTGAGAGGTCCAATGTGGGCTGGCCAGAAGCACCACAATCCACGAAATCGTATCTGTGGTCGTCAATACTCGCATGAGCCGCTTCTAGTGGCCCATTATACTCGGCGGAGATACCATACAAGCTCATTAGCACTGCACAGGAGGATTGCTCTGATACAAGCTATGCTACTGTCTCGTAGCCGATCTGAGAGGTCCAGTGGAGGCTGGCCAGCAGCACTCCATTCTACCAAATCGTATCTTTCATCGTCAATACGCGCAAGAGCCGCTTCTAGTGGCCCATTATACTCGGCGGAGATACCATACAAGCGCATTAGCACTGCACAGAACCTTTGCTCTGATACAAGCGATGCTACTGTCCCCTAGCCGATCTGAGAGGTCCAATGTGGGCTGGCCAGCTGCACTCCATCCTACCAAATCGTATCTGTGGTCGTTAATACGCGCATGAGCCGCTTCTAGTGGCCCATTATAGTCAGCGATAATACCATACAAGCTTATTTGCACTGTGCAGAACCCTTGCTCTGATACAAGCGATGCTACAGTCTCTTAGCCGATCTGAGAGGTCCAATGTGGGCTGGCCAGAAGCACCACAATCCACGAAATCGTATCTGTGGTCGTCAATACTCGCATGAGCCGCTTCTAGTGGCCCATTATACTCGGCGATAATACCATACAAGCTCATTAGCACTGCACAGGAGGATTGCTCTGATACAAGCTATGCTACTGTCTCGTAGCCGATCTGAGAGGTCCAGTGGAGGCTGGCCAGCAGCACTCCATTCTACCAAATCGTATCTTTCATCGTCAATACGCGCAAGAGCCGCTTCTAGTGGCCCATTATACTCGGCGGAGATACCATACAAGCGCATTAGCACTGCACAGAACCTTTGCTCTGATACAAGCGATGCTACTGTCCCCTAGCCGATCTGAGAGGTCCAATGTGGGCTGGCCAGCTGCACTCCATCCTACCAAATCGTATCTGTGGTCGTTAATACGCGCATGAGCCGCTTCTAGTGGCCCATTATAGTCAGCGATAATACCATACAAGCTTATTTGCACTGTGCAGAACCCTTGCTCTGATACAAGCGATGCTACAGTCTCTTAGCCGATCTGAGAGGTCCAATGTGGGCTGGCCAGAAGCACCACAATCCACGAAATCGTATCTGTGGTCGTCAATACTCGCATGAGCCGCTTCTAGTGGCCCATTATACTCGGCGGAGATACCATACAAGCTCATTAGCACTGCACAGGAGGATTGCTCTGATACAAGCTATGCTACTGTCTCGTAGCCGATCTGAGAGGTCCAGTGGAGGCTGGCCAGCAGCACTCCATTCTACCAAATCGTATCTTTCATCGTCAATACGCGCAAGAGCCGCTTCTAGTGGCCCATTATACTCGGCGGAGATACCATACAAGCGCATTAGCACTGCACAGAACCTTTGCTCTGATACAAGCGATGCTACTGTCCCCTAGCCGATCTGAGAGGTCCAATGTGGGCTGGCCAGCAGCACTCCATCCTACCAAATCGTATCTGTGGTCGTTAATACGCGCATGAGCCGCTTCTAGTGGCCCATTATAGTCAGCGATAATACCATACAAGCTTATTAGCACTGTGCAGAACCCTTGCTCTGATACAAGCGATGCTACAGTCTCTTAGCCGATCTGAGAGGTCCAATGTGGGCTGGCCAGAAGCACCACAATCCACGAAATCGTATCTGTGGTCGTCAATACGCGCATGAGCCGCTTCTAGTGGCCCATTATACTCGGCGATAATACCATACAAGCTCATTAGCACTGCACAAGAGGATTGCTCTAATACAAGCGATGCTACTGTCTCGTAGCCGATCTGAGAGGTCCAGTGGAGGCTGGCCAGCAGCACTCCATTCTACCAAATCGTATCTTTCATCGTCAATACGCGCAAGAGCCGCTTCTAGTGGCCCATTATAGTCAGCGATAATACCATACACCTTGCTCTGATACAAGCGATGCTACAGTCTCTTAGCCGATCTGAGAGGTCCAATGTGGGCTGGCCAGCAGCACTCCATCCTACCAAATCGTATCTGTGGTCGTTAATACGCGCATGAGCCGCTTCTAGTGGCCCATTATACTCGGCGGAGATACCATACAAGCTTATTGGCACTGTGCAGAACCCTTGCTCTAATACAAGCGATGCTACAGTCTCTTAGCCGATCAGAGAGGTCCAATGTGGGCTGGCCAGAAGCACCACAATCCACGAAATCGTATCTGTGGTCGTCAATACGCGCATGAGCCGCTTCTAGTGGCCCATTATACTCGGCGGAGATACCATACAAGCTCATTAGCACTGCACAGGAGGATTGCTCTGATACAAGCTATGCTACTGTCTCGTAGCCGATCTGAGAGGTCCAGTGGAGGCTGGCCAGCAGCACTCCATTCTACCAAATCGTATCTTTCATCGTCAATACGCGCAAGAGCCGCTTCTAGTGGCCCATTATACTCGGCGGAGATACCATACAAGCTCATTAGCACTGCGCGGGAGGATTGCTCTGATACAAGCGATGCTACTGTCTCTTAGCCGATCTGAGAGGTCCAATGTGGGCTGGCCAGCTGCACTCCTTCTACCTAATCATATCTGTGGTCGTCAATACGCGTATGAGCCGCTTCTAGTGGCCAATCATATTCGGCGGAGATACCATACAAGCTCATTAGCACTGCGCAGGAGGATTCCTTTAATTCAAGCGATGCTACATGTTTTCAGGTGATACGAGAGGTCCAGTGTGGACTGGCCAGCAGCACTCCATTTTACCAAATCGTTTCTCTATCGTCGTCAATATGCGCATGAGCTGGTTTTTGTGACTTTTTTCTCCGTTACGTATGTAACATGGATTGATAATCTATTTGGAGTATTAGCTTCTCTCAAACCTAGTTTTTTGTATTGTATCAATTCAATTTTTTTGGCTTGCAACACATGATGTGTTTCGCATCACTTGAATTATCGACTCTTCTTTTTTACAAGTTTTTTGTCTATTTTTTATTTTATTCTCATTGGTTTTGGAGAATTGTTGGATCTGAACAGATGTCTGAGGTTGGTATTCTTTCGCTTATTTTTGTGGATTCTTCAGTTCAACTCATTCTTAATACAGACAAGGTCCAAATCTTCAACGCATCTAATCACGCTTCGCTCTCCGCACAGTCTTACCTCCAGCCTTCGCCGACGGCTTTCGTTCCATTGGCACATAACCATCATCGTCATCTTCCGCACCAGTCAACCCCTTCAACATACTCGTCAACATCTTCGATGGATCCTGCTGAAATTCCATCTGCTTCTGCATCATTTCCTTTTGTTCTGGATCCATATCCTCCATCATCTTGGGCAACAAGAATAACATGCCCCCCGTGAATAACATCATTAATATCATTGGATTCTTGAAAATGCTAAAGATACTAAAGCCCTGACGCTTTTCGTAGTATTGATAGGAGGCATGTGCGGTTAATTCCAGTGGATGCGGCATGGCCTGCTTGGGTGCTCCGGGATACACATATTCGATACATTTCGGTGAATCCATGGCATCCTCTAACAAT